>CM062571.1:80241229-81441229 GCA_031468815.1 Morus bassanus | reverse complement strand
AGCTACGGATTTGCTCACGGTTCCCAACTCCCTGTTTGCCCTGGATGCCTGGGGAGCACCTACCACCCACGCCTGCCGCAGAGCCCTAAAAATGAACCCAGGAGAGGCTGAACAGCCCTGCCTCACCTGGCAGGGCAGCAGCAGCAGACATGGCATCCCCCAGGAATACACAGCTCCAAGGATAAAAATAACTTGTTCTGGAAATGGAAAAGGGCAAAGCAAGCAAAGAAGAAAGCATGAGTCAATCCAGGCTTGCACGGGTAAAGGGAAGGTGGCAGGGGGAAGAGCAACAACAAAATACTGACCTGGGGGATCAATGGTACAGAACAGTTAGAGGGGGCAAAGGGCTTGCAAAAATGCTAGCGCAAGAAGTACCAGAGACAGGTCTATCTCTGGAGTACAAGGGCTAGAAGATGTATACCTGCTCTGCCTGGCATCGCTTGGGCAATGCTGGAGGGGATGGCCGCAAAAAGCACATCCCCAGGGGTGCTCTAAGGCCTGTGCAAGGGGCTTTCCCCTCACAGCACCGGCCCCACTGAGTTCCTCCACCCCAAGCACCTGCCCCAGCTCCCCATGCAGCTCCTTCACTGCAGACCCCACGGCCGTGAGGAAGGGTTTCCTCCTCCTGAGCTGATTGACTTGCCAATGTCCAGCCGACAGAGAAAGGGTAATGTCGGGAACCAATGGAGATCACAGCCACAGGCAGACCGGAGGTGCCAAACCTGCCCACGGTGACTGCTGGGGTATCTCATGTCAAGAGTAATTCAAGCCACCCACTGCTCCTGCCTGCTTAGACCTTGGCTTCCCCTGCTGCCAGCAAGAAGCAGTCACGTCTCGCTGTGTAGGCATCTAGAGTACATGACTGAATGCGAAACCAGCTAGCGATTAAAAAAAAGGTAAATCCAAGAAAATGCTTGCATGTATTAGGCAAGGACAGCATGTACTCCAGTCTGCTGAGAGAAGAAAAGAAGCAACAGCAGTGACCATTTTTAAGTGATGGAAATAACTGGGAACTTGAAAAAGAGGTCAGGAAATGGAAAGAAGAGCAATCTTGGAAATTTTTACCTGGCAATTCTGACTTGGGTCCCAAATATAGCAAGGAGAAAGACAGGGTGCTACATAAATCTCTGACCATTTAAAGGATGATGGAATAATGAACGTTAAGCCACGGGGCTGTCAAGAATACATAGATGGAGAGATTTGTTGTCAGTCTACAAAACGAGAGAATATGGGAACATCATAAGGCATATCAACTCATTTGTGAAATTTGATGCAGTGTCTAACAAAGCCCTTTTTTTTTTTAATTAATTTCTCTTGACTTGGATCTGAACATCAACACACAGGCTGAACATTGCAATTTAAAGGTCCTCTCTGATGACCACGCAGTATCTTGATTCATCCCAGATAAAGTTTAAGCATTTCTGCTAATGACCCCATCCCTCCGTTGAAGCCGTCACTCTGCAGACATGAAACCTCTGCATTCATCTGCCTACTCCAACCTCAGTGCAGATAAGACTCGGCAAAACACCGCATCCTCCAGGATGGAGGCGGAGAAGTAAGAAAGCCAGCAAATGAGTCATCTGAGCCTTACGGGTAAGATTTGCCTGGGATCTGCACCGTGCAGAAAGAGAAAAGCCATGCATGGGGCTTGCAGAAAGCTGATGCTGGTCCTGCAGGGACCCTGGACCCTGCCCAACGACCACCCTGAGTTATATCACTCATTATCAAGGCCTTAATGAAAGTCGGCACCAGCCCCCAACATGTTGTTGTCTGCAAGTCCAGGAGCCATCTCTGCTGGCTCTCCATCAGTGGAGAAGTGCCTTCTTCTGAGAGGATGCCCCAGTGGTTTGTGGCCAAAATCCTAAGGGATGCAAATGTAGGCCACGATGCAAGAGAAACTGGCTTTCCAACTGTGCGTGGCAAGAATGGCCCCTCATTAAGGGACCAAAATGTGATCCATCGAGGCCGTCTCTTGCAACATGCCGAAGACCTGATTATGGTCATTTTCCTCCCTGCTTCCACTGCATGCCTGGGAAAGGGACGCAGTAATTAAAGTTTGAATCTCATTAAAACGCAGAAAGTGCTTGGCTTTCTGAGAATCCAATTATCACAAATGCTACGTAATGCCAGTGAGGGCACAGCTTGTTTTTGGTGTTTGGAATTATTTTTGCTAAACATACAAATATGGTGTGAAATCAAATTTTCCAGAGGATGTTGAAAATCTGAAGAGGGCACAGTTACAAAAGCAATTCAAGGCCTGGAGAAAATGCCTTGGAGAGGGAGGGAGAGGCTGCAAGGACTCTGCTCACCAGAAAGAGGAAAGTGGGGAACATAGCGATGCTGCAAAAGGGGGACAGAGCAGGGGTGCCCGGGCAGCAGGGATTTTTTGATGCATCCTGCCCAAAGCCCTCCAGGGCCAATCTGGCCAGGTCTGGACCAGCATCCCGTCGATGCGGCAAGTCCCAGCTCCTGGCTAGTGACCTTAGGCACAGGGCAGCGGCCTGCCATGGCTCAACCACGTCCTGACCTGTGCTGGCTAACTGCATGGCTGCTTGGGTTTCACAGGCAGAAAGTCCTCGAGTTAACAGGCAGTTTGGTCCAGTGCATATCCATGAGATGGGCATGAGCTGGAAGATGATGCGAGCCCGGCAGCAAGAGATGAAGCTGCTCTTCCTCTCCCTCCTCAATGTAGCAAGCCCTACAAAAATGCATTGCTGGAAGCAGAAGCCCACCACCTTCCAAAGAAATTGATCTTTCTAACAAGTGATTGACCATGGAGAGCTAAGAGATGGGCTCTCCAGCCTTCGTTTTTACCAGGTTCAGGCCGGGAGCGTTTCTGAGGACACAAGCCACTCATCTCAGCACACCTACAACCGGCCCCTGTGGCCATGAACTGACCCAGCAGTCCTTTCCCCACGCGATGGCTGAAGAGCCCATCCGAAACATCCTCCCTCTCTGCAATTGCTCCCAGCTTGTTCCCGAGCTGTGACCCCAGGGTTTTGCTGATGGTGAGTGTGGCAGAAGCCATGCAGCCAGGGGTTACAGAGTCCCGGCTCCAGCCAGGGAGCATCACCCATAGCCGGAGCCGATGCTGGGACTCAGGATGCCTGGCTTTGCTGCGCTGCCCAGCTGCAGACTCACCAGGGGAATGGGACAAGGCACTTAACTGCTTTGTGCCTCAGTTTTCTCAGCTGTAAACACGTATTAAAACAATAACCTAATTTGCCAGGGTGCTGACAACCTCCAGCAGTGATAGTGAGGAGCTCTGCCAACCTGGGGTAAAAGGTGCTAGTTGAGTGCAAAATAGTATTATGCTTTCTGTGGCACAGTGTGTCTGCCATACATTACACTTATGTAACATTACTTAGCACTTAGTCGGCACTTCACATCTTTAACTAATTACACACAATCGAGCCATTTACCAGCCTGAACAGAAAAGCATCCAATAATGACTGATCTGGAAGCGTTGGACTGATTTCCAGACTCCTCAAAGAGTGAGAATTGCAGAAGATGGGAAATAGGATTTTGAAAAAGAAAGGCCAAACAAACAAACAAACAGATGCATTAAAAGAGAAAAAAAAAAATATCAAACCGTGTGTCTGCAGCGAAGGACTTGCAGGGTGGAAAAGCCCACTGCATTTTCTCATGGAAAAAACCAGCCAAAGCTCAGACTGAAGCATCTCCAAAGTACATTTAAAATTCACCTCCTCCTTCTTTTTGCAACGAAACACATATTCTTATGCACCTCGACTTTTAAAATAAATAATGACAATTTTTAGCGCTGGCAATTAAAAGCGACGCTGTTTACATTTTAATTAGCTCCTTCAATGTGACTAGCTTAGCTTCTTTCAATCAGAAATGGATGTTTTTAGAAACAAGATAGCTTAAAATGCTCTTCAGTTTTCTGCAAACAGTAGCCCTGCTCTGCTTTCAGGTTCTCAGGGTAGAGGTAACAGAGAGGCAATCTGGTGGATAGAAAACTCTGCACAGCTTTTCTTCCCGGTGGCGATTCTCTGTGGGAGTGCAGAAAAGGAAGTTTATTTTGGAAGTGAGAAAAATAAAGCAAGGTTTTGTTCCAGGAGAACACAACGATAAGTAGCATCTGTGCAGCTGGAAGTGCTGTATGTGGCTGTGAAGACCATATTTACAGCTGTAAAATGCCAGGTACATTTTCACATCCTGGTAAGGCTTCAGAAGGCATCAAAGTACTACCAAGCCAGTTTCCAAGATGCATTTTCCACCCACCTTTGGCTTGCGCTTACAAAATCGTCAATCATATTTCGGCTCGGTGCCATCTGTAGGCCTTGATTCAGCGTAGTGAGAGTCGATGAAAACTTTACCACTGATTTCAGCACAAATAACAGTGTTGTTACAGCCTGGAGAATACAGGTGGGGTACATTGGGCCCCAGGGCTCTACATATCAAAACTGTTTTGTCTGAACCTCCTTTGACAATTTGCCTGTCTGCAGGCAGCAAGTTGTAGCCGGCACATCTGCATCTCAGATGCCAACCTCTTGGAGAAGAGGCAGGTGTCAAAACACCAGTAGGAAAGCTTTTGCTGCTAAATAATTCTTCCAAATAAACAGCAACTGTGAACGTGTTGATAAAGTGTGCGAAGGAGAAGCAGGTTCTGAAATCCACGGTTAATAGGAGCGTGATGGGGTTTTAGCGCTGCTAAGCAATATTCTCCTTTCTGCACCCTCACGCTGCTAAGTGAAGAGGTGTCATTATTTCTGACTCACAAATAAACTCGGTGGCTTGCCCAGGGCAGCGGGGGAAAGTCTTTGGAGGCAGGATGAGAATTTAACGCTTGTTTGGGGAAAGTTCTGCCCAAATATCTCTGTTTTCTGTTTCCCAGTGATTTCAGCCCTGGCAGGCTGGTGGGGGAGAAGGTCCAGAGGAGCCACAACTCCTGAGAGCTCTAGCACTGAAAAATGCATTTACCTTGTCTCTCTGCTTCGGTTTCCCTCTGTATAAACCACTAGAAACAGAGCTCCCTGGCATGCGGTAAATAGAGGTAAAATGCCCTCTAAGGACCAACGATTGTTATGGAGTTGGGAGAGGAGAGGTAAATTGCTGTGATTTGAAAGATAATAGAGCATGCCTGCCGTGGCTGAGTTTGTAAGGAGAACTGATGAGGTGTTTGGGGTTTGTCTGGGGTATTTACATGGGAAACGAGTCCCTTGTTGAGGAGAAAAAGACTGCAGAGATCCTGCCTTGGGTGATTTCTGGTGGTTCCCCCCAGGGGCGGCTTCTGCAGAGCTGCGGCCAGGGTGGCGGTGAGCGAACTTCCAGGCTTGTCCCTGCCAGCCCCAGGATCCCCTAAGCCTGTGACCTTCCCTCACTGCTTAGTCTCCTCTAGCTACATAATAAGCAGATAAAATAGTAAGACCTTCAAGGGCTTTGCATTAGCTCGTGCACGTCGTGTCCCAGGATCCGCTGGGTGCACGCAGCCAAAAGCACACCCAGTTTCTGAGTTGCTTCCAGAAAAATCCATTCACAGCCTGGCGCTGGGGAAGAAGAAAGACCTGAAAGCTAAAACACACGAGAGCCATCCTATAGGGGAATACAGGCTTGCAGGCAGACATTGCTGCTCCTGTTTGCCCCATGAGGCGATGACCATTGAGTCCATGCAATTTAGCAGTTATTCCCCATGGCAGGGCTGCAGTCTGATACTAAATAAACCTGGGTTCTTGGTTTAATCATGATAGTGATTAAAGTGGGATGTTTTTTTCCATTTTTCTGCTTTCCGTGTTATGGGGGTGGTGCTTTGTGCCTGAGAGGGAGCCCCCCAAAATGTTTCTGCACTTGAAACACTCCTCCTTTCCCCCTTGCACAGATGCACATCTGGACGGTGAGCGCAGAAACGCTGGCACAAAGTGCGTCCCCCACAACAAGGCCAGCACAGGGGACACCTGACCCAAAGCCAGGAGCCTCCCTGCTGTTTTGGGAGCAGCCGTCGCCAGCATCTCTCATCCGGGCACCGAGCCGCAGGCAGCCCGAGGTGCTGAAGCTGTCGGCAAGGGCTGATTCCTCAGGCTGGTGTAGCAGAGCCTGGAGGTGGCACGGCAAGTGCAGGCAAAACCAAAGCTGTTGCAGCTGGTTACGGCTGTGTGGCGTGAGGTTGAGTCACCAGTTCCTTGGAGCCAGAGGATGGCACAATGCTTTGAAAAGGATCCCATGGTTAATCAGCACCATCCGTTGCAGCATCAGTGCCAGGCAGCTCCAGCTGTAAGCCTGAAGGACCACCCCAGCCTCCCTAAAACTACTGGGTCATGCTGTCTTGCTGCTTCGAGACTGCACTGTGCTTTTATATTTTTCCAGCCAATCCTCCACACCCTCTCTGCTTCCCTCCAACTCAGCTGCTCATCCCAATGCAAGAGCCTGCTGCATACGCTCATGTGATGAGATACACTTTGGAAGACCTTCCTAAACCTGCTCCTTACAGACTAGGAACGGACGGGAAACCTTGGACGTGAGGCTTGTGAATGGAGTTCAGCAGGGTGATGGAGAGGATTGCGTAGGGTTAGAAAGCAAAACAGAGATTTGGGGGTTTTAAATCTATGCTTGAAGGGACAGTAAAAGCCAGTAGTGAGGGAGAAGACTGGAAAACCCCAAGCAAGGCTCTACCCAGGGCTGAAGGCCAGATTGTCCATCGTAAAAGCCAGCCAAGGCTGAGTCTCAAGAGGCTCCTCAAGGATGGGGGACCATGGACAGATGTGCACTCCTGGATCCAGCTGTGCCATTGGACATGCTCCCCCTCCAGCTGCTCCTCCCCACCCACCAGCTGCTCCAGCCCATTTAGCTTAAAGCAGCATTGCTCATTGGAGCGGACGTGGCAGATTCGGGGTCAGAATGATACTCGCCATTGACAAAGTGGTGCAGACTGTGCTTTCCAGCTGAGGACGGTAACAATTAGCTGGGGCACGGTGACATTTCCAGCTGGCACAGCCCTCTGCAGGGTGAACATCTGCCCGTAAGAGGGAGGTAACCAAGCGTAAGCCTTTCGAGACAGTTAAGGATTGCTGCGAGGAGGACAGCGAGCCATGCAGCAAAAGTAGTTGGACTTTGTCAAAGGATTGAGAAGGGCTTTCAAACCCAAAAATATAGCAGGGAGGTGAATGAGGAGGAAAACAACACTATTGGCAAGCCAAAAGGGCCAATACTCTAAGCTCTCCTTAAAATCCTGTCCTCCGAGTGCAGGGAGAAAGGAAAATAGAATGATAAAGAGGAAAAACGGGTTCTTGAGAAATTTTGTACTTAAGAAATCAGTCTGTGTAGGTTGCAGACATCATCCAGTATTCATTCTCAGCTGCTACTAACGGGATTAGTTAATGAACATACTGGTCCTTGGGTGGCTATGTTTTAAAATCTTTGGACAATATGATTCTGACAGGCAGAAGAAAGGAAATGCAGTGGTGATTTAAAACAAAAAAGGAGAGAATATAATTCTGGCAATCACCAGCCTATAAAAATAATAGAACAAATATTTAAGAAAAAATCATGATGAAGTATTTAGAGCTTAGTTCTGTCCACACAATAGTGTCAATGGGGAGAAACTTTGCAGAAGCCAGATGCTGAATAAAATTACCATGAGAGAAGAGTCAGACTCGAGGGATGACGGGCACAGAAAACTGCCAGGTTTTCTTCTTCTCCAGCTCTTTTTGGTGTGAAGAATGCTGTTGGAGAACGGCATAGCCAGAGGATGAAGACAGCACAGCCTTTATGAACATGTGTTTTTATTTTGACTAATGTATTTTGCTTCTTTGTCTTAGGAAATAAAAAAATTAGAAAAAAATGCATTGGTCTGAAATGTGGTTTGTACAAACTGAAAACACATTGAAATGCAGTAAGTAATCCTAAACAAGAGTGTGCTACATTGAGCCAGGCACATTTATCGGGGTAGAACAAGAGTCAGGGTTAAAGATCAAGTTTCCTTAACATCTTCGCTAATGATCTGGAAGGATGATGCCTCCTCATATAAAATGAGTAACACAAATGGTAGTAAATTTGAGGCAGTTTGGTAAATAATGATGAGTTTTCTCTGGTTTAGATCCACTTTTGTTCCAAACACCTGGAAATTCCCATCCAATATAAAGCGGCGTTCAATACACTGAAAGATCTCATCTTGTCGAGTGACATCTTCATTACTCACTGCTTAGCCCATTCGGTCTCTCTTTTTAACCCTCTGAATATACTTATGGGTGTCTTTCACGGGTCTTTCTGCAGATGCAGCCCTCCTCATCCTTATCTGGTTTGATATTTAGAGAGATGTTTCTGGAGCGAACAGGGCAGCCGTGCGTCCTGGAGCACACAGCCACCTTCTCCAGGCTTACTACCTGCCTCCTTTCCCCACCTGCAATGAAAACCACTTGAAAGGTTGGTCGTGAGCAGCCCAGCAGCCCATCCGAGAACAGCTTTGTGCCTTCAAACGCGTGTCCCATCTCCACGTCGCCTTCAGTGCTCCGACTCACTAGCGTGGCTTAAACTGGTCCCACCAGAAACCTCCCAGGTCTCTGCTTGCCTACACACTCCCCTGGCACCTAAAATGCTCCCTGACCACCTTCTCTTTATGCTGCTTGGGTGACTCATGGCTGTTGCTCAAGACCTTTCCATCCGTGAGGTCCTGAGCAACAGCCGTGAATCGCTTGGGTAGCATAAGCTGTGTCCCTGGAGCACTGAGCCGAGCTCTCCTGGCCTTCAGGAGAGAGGGGGCAACGGAGGACAGAGACCTGGGAGCATTCATGCCTTCTCTCAGCAGGCTAGAAGGACACAGGCTGTTGCTGGGGATGATTTCATGACTTTGTGTCTTTCCTTGCAGATAAAGCTCAATGGTGCAAGGAAATCAGGATGGCGATGGGAAGAGCGTTACCCTCAATGAGTGAGCCAGGAGCCACAATGGGAAAGGGAGACCTTCATCTGCCCACCTCCTCAGGATGCGCTGGGGATGGAGGGTGGAGGGAGAAGAGAAAGACCTGGAGATGGCAGGGGATGTGCTGTTTTCACCTGCAGTTTCTCCAGCAGGGCCTAGCACCCCGTCCTCTCTGCTGGCTGTGTCCACCCACAGCAGATGCCCTGGTCGGGGCATCACCAGTTGTCATTCGGGCTGCAACACCACGATGCTGGTGTCTGAGACACCAGCACCATGCTGGGAGAAGGAGGCCTGAAGAGGGGAGGTAAATACAGCAGTGACACCCAAGAGGTCTGGAGATGTGGTGGGATCCTGTCCTCAAATGGTGCATTGTGCCTTTCCCAGTGCTTCTGTAAAGCCTTAAATGGGGGGTGGGGGTCAGAAACTCTTAGACCTTCTGTCATCACCCACTGGAAGTACTCTGCAGGAGGTCTAGAGTACTCCCGAGATGTCTGCTGGAGCAGGAAGAAACCTGGAGAGAGCAGAAAGGGTGGATGCAGCAACGGATGAAGGGACCAGGAGCAAAATTATCGGGGATGGGGTCTGGCTGGGTCAACCATGGAGGCTGTACACTGCGAGGGCAGGAGCAGGTGCCGTGGGGTAAAGCCTTCTGGAGAGACAATATTTATCTGGTTTGGTTTGCGGCTGCTTGAAGCCTGCTGGAGAATTTGCTCCCAAACAACCAAATAAACAGAGGAAAAAGAAATGCATGTGCAGGGATCCAAATGTTTCCTTATGGTGTGTTTTTTTTCTCTTAATGAAATGTGTTGATTTTGCATTTGCAGCACGTCAGAGCTAATTTTAGGAATATGCAATTATTTTCTTTAAAAAACTCAAGGGGTTGCAAAAACCCCGTAGGAGATAATACGTGGTCCTCAGCCCCAAAGGCTGAACGTTTTGCTTTCCTGCCAGAGAAGCAGCAATCCCCGGGGTGGAAGGGCAGGCTGTCTGCAAGGCCTTTCAACCAAACCGTGATCCTCAAGCAGGGCAGGAGACCAAAGAAAACTGCTGCCTCCCAGCTCGGGAAGCAAATGCAGGGTGGCCTGCCTGGTAAAAGCAGCTCCGGGGCCACTGGGAGCCAGCGGGACCTGCTGTCTGGTACCTCCTCGTCCCGCCTAGCCTCCAAGGGACCTCCTGGGTTAGGTGGGGACAGCATGAGCCACAGCTGACCCTGTCCCCTCCCTTTAAGCCGCTCTTTCAGGCCATGCTGGAATTGGCCACGGCTGCCTCGTTCTCTGACTCAGCCATTATATCTGGGGAATTTATGGCCTTTCCTTCCTGCCAGCCTTAGTAAATAACCCTGTCATCTGACTGGGTTTTGGGAACTGACCAGGAGTGGGAGCCTTGCAGGCGGGCTGAGATGAGAACCTGCATCTGAGCAGCAAGCATCACTGCCAGGGCCAGGGGGGTCCCCAGCAGGACCCTCACCATCCCCATCACCATCCCCAGCCAGACTCTCGCCCATTGCATTGCCATCCGAAGCAGGACCCTTGCCCATGGCATCAGCATCCCCAGCGGGACCCTCGCCCACGGCATCAGCATCCCCAGCGGGACCCTCGCCCGTGGCATTGCCATCCGAAACAGGACCTTTGCCCATGGCATCAGCATCCCCAGCAGGACCCAGAGCCAGGACCAGGGGGGCTAAGCCAAAGCGTATCCCCACTCAGGAAAGCAAATGCCGGGTGCAGCAGCACTCCCGCACCTGTGATGCATGACTGGGATCCGGCTTTTATTTTCCTTTTTGTTGGAAAAGCATCCATGAAACTGGGAGGGGGAAGGATTGAGGCCACTGAAACCACAGGTCTCCATCAGCAACATGCTTCAGCATTGCTGTTACCTCCTCTATTTGCTTATTTACCCAGTGGGAGATGCCCACATAGGGAGATGTTTTTGCCCAAGGCCCCCCATAGAGCTGGGGGCTCTGGCAAGCTGAGCAGAGCAGGGAGACTCAGCCTCTGCTGGGGATACCTCGCTGGTCCTGGACAGACTGAAGTCATCTATATAGGTTCCCTATAGCTAATTTAGGCATCCTGGTTTGCCCCCTGGAGGCAGCCCCACGCACCATTGATAGAGGTAGTAAAAATGACGCTAGTAGTAAGAAGTGTGAGGATGAGCTGATGGAGAAGTTTAAGCACACCTGAAGGGCTGCAGAGAGAAATCTGCCCTTTCAGGATATTGAAGCAGTTCTTTCAGGTAGATGGGACCATGCTGGACTGGGGATGGGATGAGGCAGAGCCTAAATCTGGTGTCTAAGCTAAGGCACATCCCAGTCCTCCTGTGCTCATCCACCCTGGGAGCGCTTTCTCCAATAGGCATCGCTTGGGTACCACAAGGATAACAAGCCTTGCGAGCAGGTAGACTAGAGAGGTATTTTAGTTCCCCATGGTTAGGGATGTCAGGCTAAGCCTCGGGAAGTGCTGTGGAAACTGCAGCCTCTGTGCCAGGAACTATGTGCTGCATCCTCCTGGCATGGGCGTGGGGAAGTGCCTCTTCCTTCCTGGCTTTCTTCTTCCCCATCATCACCTCTGCAGGCTTTGAGGACTGCTCTGAGACAGGATCTCCACTCCCCATGGCTTTTCTGGAGCCTGGATACCCATGAAATGCCATCAGGCAATGGGTGCCATCTGAATGCTGCCTCTCTCCAGGAGCTTACCCTTATGGAGGGTCTTCCAAGCAGCCCCTCCTCACAAGAAGACACCTTCCTGATGGCTGCTGCACCTGCCGGTGGCCCCAAACCCCACCCTCACATTACCTGTCTCTAAGGCTGCCATTCCCTATTTAACAGCCCCACAGCCCCCAGATCCCTCACCTCACTGCCATGGGGCTGTGCAATGATCTGAGCTGGAGAACCGATCCAGCATGAAATAACCTTGCAAAGAAAAACCCTCCCCAGGCCAAGCTCGGACAGCACAGCTGCTGGAGAAATGCTCCCAGAGCCATTAAGAGTGGGGCCGGTTTGGTGACCAGGCACATCTCTGCGTCCACATGTTCCTCCTAGAAGGCTTCAGCATGTGGTAAATTGGAGAAGTGCTGAGGAATAGCATTAAACCACACGAGAGCCAATCTCCAGGTTGTGGGGTAACTGTGTGTACGTGTACTCTTGGAGCCAGGCTTCAAAAGGTGTAAAGTATCCTCTGTCTCATGGCCAAGCATTAATTTACCTTCTTGTGAATGGCTGGCTGCAGATAGTATATAATTAGTTTCATGTCCAGTTGTGCACTTATCTTGTCTGTGTGTTCAGTGCATCTGGTGGTGAGTTCATAAATCAAAAACTGTCAAGAAGTCTTCTGCCCCGAAGAGTTTTCATGGGCAAGCAATCCCCAACTGGTCCCATAGCAGTGATTAATAACACCCATCTCTCTGTTTGGGCTGGTTTAGGCAGCATGAATTAATGCTCTCACTAGATCACTGAGAAATTTGTAGGTCGGCACAACTTCTCATCCCCAGAAAGCGCAAGGCGGCAAATCCAAACCCTGAGAAATGCCGGAATCAAAAATAAATGAAGAAATGAATAAATAAAAAGGGCTGTTGGAAGCCTGGCAAAGACCCCGCAAGACAAAAATCGTAAAGAGAATCAGTAAATTGCCACTCCGGACAAAGATGCGGAGGCAGTCTCTAATCACCATCCTGATGTAGGGCTGCCTTAGTCATGCTTTATTGATTGCCTTTTCTAGCGACGTGAATCATCAGCTCCTCATGGGGAAGAGCTCTCCAGCTCCCCGGCTCGGAGAGACACAAATTACTGGTATGCACGTAAGCAGGCACAGGAGAGCTGAGATGCTGAAGGAGATGCTCTCGGTCACGTGCCCAGCAATTTGGAAAGGCGATTAGCGCTGCTAAATGATGCGACCAGAAAAAAATAATTGGTGGCACAACGAGCCGGCTGAAAGGCAGCAGAGACACGTAGGAGGCTGCTGGTCTTCTCCAGGAATCATAGAATCGTGGAATGGTTTGGGTTAGAAGGGACCTTAAAGACTGCCTAGTTCCAACCCCCCCGCCATGGGCAGGGACACCTTCCACTAGATCAGGCTGCTCAAAGCCCCGTCCAGCCTGGCCTTGAGCACTTGCAGGGATGGGGCAGCCACAACTTCTCTGGGCAACCTGTTCCAGTGCCTCACCACCCTCGCAGTGAAGAATCTCTTCCTTATATCTAATCCAAACCTACCCTCTTTCAGTGCAAAGCCATTACCCCTTGTCCTGTCACTACACGCCCTTGTGAAAAGTCCCTCTCCAGCTTTCTTGTCGGCCCCTTCAGGTACTGGAAGGCTGCTGTACGGTCTCCCCGCAGCCTTCTCTTCTCCAGGCTGAACAACCCCAACTCTCTCAGCCTGTCTTCGTAGGAGAGGTGCCCCAGCCCTCAGAACATCTTTGTGGCCCTCCTTTGGCCCCGCTCCAACAGGTCCATGTCTGTCCTGTGCTGAGGACCCCAGAGCTGGACGCAGCACTGCAGGGGGGTCTCACCAGAGCGGAGCAGAGGGGCAGAATCCCCTCCCTCGACCTGCTGGCCACGCTTCTTCTGATGCAGCCCAGGACAAAGTCATCTCCTGTTCACCCTCAAGGGAGCAGCGTGGAAGGTGTTTCTCCCTCTGACCGAGCCCCCTCCACTCGTATTTGATCAGGCAAGAGGCTCCTTGAGTTTTCACCCATGCTGAAGCAGCCAGGAGCACATCAGGAGTGGTGGCTTGAGGTCACCTACATCTCTCCAACTTGCTTTAAAACCCTTTAAACCACCTGTGCTCTTTCACGCCTGACTCATACCCTCTCCTGCTCTTCCCCTGAGATTGTCCGTTCAGCCACAAGAGCTGAAATTTCCTCTCCTCACCACATGGCCATCCCTGCTCTCACTGGGAGGTGTGTGCATGGACCAAGGCGGAAAAAGCAGAGAAAGCAACTAATGAAGGTTTTGGACCTTCTGGAGAGGACCGCAAGGAGACCAGTCCTCGAGGCAGCTCTCATCAGGCTCCGCCAGCAGCTGGCTATGAGCACAACCAGCTTCAAGAGCGGCTGCAGAGCATCCTTGTCGCTTTGCAAACACAAACTCAATATCAGAGGCAGTGGGTGGAAGAACGGGGGCTGAGCACCAGCCGAAAACTTGGGGGGCTTCCTAAATGGTCAGGACTGCCTCCTAGCAATTGACCCTTGGGGCACAGGAAGGCACGCACAGGCTGAAAGCCATCCCTGCTCCCCTCTGATTTTATTAGCATGCCTTAGCTGGGGAGACAGATGCCGCTGCAAGAGCAATGCAGGCAGTTCCTCTGCAATCCAGAGCAGAGCGAAGGCGAGCAGGCGCTTCCGCTGCCAGGGAACGAGCTTGAAAGGGATCCAGCGGATAAAGAGATATTCAAAGTTCAGCTAATGAGCGAGATGACTCACTGGCTCAACGAGACAAAGGTTAGGCTGGAAAATAAAAATCCTCGCTGCAAGGAATAGGGTTGGTGGGGATGCAAAAGGCAGAGGAAGAGGTGTAACCAAAGGTAGCCAGCGCTGTTAGGGGCAGAGGGGCAAAGCAATGGCTGCGGCTCGGATGTGACCCCAGGTTTACCCTGGATTTGTCCCAGGCCAGGTACATGGGGGTTGCGACGGTGGCCGTGGATGTTCGGGCACATGGCAGCTGTACCTGCCCGCTCCCTCTGGCAGGCAGCCAGCCCTTCTGCAGCCCTAACAGCCCCTCTCTTGGATAAAGCACATTTATCTGGTGGCCCAAGTAGATGCTGCTTGCAAATGAAGCAAAATGGCCCTTCCTTCACCTCCGTCGCCAACCGGTGCTGCTGAGAAGGGACAGAGGACAGTCAAACCTCAAAAAACATACTAATTAGTCACTAGGAAACATCAGCCTGCTTCCAAAACTCTCATTACGGCTGCGCCCAAGGAAGACAAATACTGCGGTAAATGCGGGTCCTGCTCCAAAGCATCCTGAAAATGAGGGCTGGAAAACCATCACCTTCCCGCTCATCTGGAATGCTGGCTGGCTTGGGGGTATCCAAAACTCCTGTTAGAGTGTCCCTGTGTCAAGGGTGAGCAGAACAGAGGAAAAGATCTTGAAACAGGTTACCCAGAGAGGTGGTCGATGCCCCATCCCTAGAAACGCTCAAGGTCAGGCTGGATGGGGCTCTGAGCAACCTGATCTAGCTGGGGATGACCCTGCTCATTGCAGGGGGATTGGACGAGAAGGTCTTTTAAGGTCCCTTCCAACCCAAACCATTCTGTGATTCTATGATTCTATGATCTTCTCTCTCTCTGGGCTTTATAGTCCAGAAGCAGAAGGAGCTGCAGCCTGGGAGCCTATAGACAACACGGCATGGGCACACAAGGCACGGAGCAGGTGCAATGTTGTTAGTTAGGGGGTTTGCTAGTGCTCTCGGGACTTCATTTTTGGATGTGCTTTTCTTTCCTTCACTACTGGGTTTAGCCCTGGCCAGCCAAGATACCGCCTGAACTGCTAAACTGAAAAAAACATTCCCCTCCTCCCCGAGAAGCTGAGAAAAAGAGAAATGGGGAGGGATGGAGCAGCTTTTGGAGAAAGCAGGGCAGGAGGTCAAAAGGGAAAGTGGGGCAGGGATGGGGAAAGGAGGGATGCAGCAGGGCATTGCTGCACGCAGGGCTAAAGGTGGACACAGGAGCTGCCACGTGCAGTATTTGGGATGTTACAGCAGAGCAGATGATGTCTCATCACCCATGCTCAGGCCAGGGTTTTACCAGCTTTGCTCCATATGGGGTGGAGGTGCTCTGCACTGGATGCTTATGGGTGACGGTGGGAGCGTGCAAAGCAGGGGCATGGAGACAAGGAAGAAGTGAGGCAGAGGTGGAGATGTGGGGCTGGAGGACAGAAACAACCTGCCCTGTTTTTCTCAGACACATTTTTTCCCCACCTTCATATTCTCCTCTGTGCAGCTTTATAAGCAGCAAGGTCTGTCGGTACTGGGAGACCTGCCGGGGAGCTGGAGCTTCACTTCTGAGCAAGGTGCAGGCAAGGAGGCAGCTCAGCTTGAGGGAGCAGCAGGCAGGATGCTCATCCTCTCCCACAGCCCCTTTCTTTCTCTCCAGCTGCCTTTAATATCCATGGCTGAGGGTTGGCTCCCCAGGCACAGGCAGAGGTAAAGGGAAGAAAACCAAAGGCAGCATGATCGGCTAAAGATGCTGGTAGAGGACAGTGAGACAACATGTTTGCTCTTTTCCCATATCCCCCCTTGCATCCCTGTGTTGGGAAGCAGGCTTGGTTATGGTCCTCAAAATCCTTGTGCTGTCCTTTAATGAATTTTTTTTTTTTTTTTGGAAGCTGCACTGGAAAACGAACAGCACAGGAGGGAAGAGAGAGGCACAGCAGATCCCAACCTGCTCCAGCTTTGCTCCTCCCAGGGGAGGCACGGCACAGACCAGGCTTTCCTGAGCTGGCTGCCCCAAACCCTTGGAGTTCAGGAGCTCGGGCACAGCATCCGAGAAAATGGTGTTTCCAGAGTGGGCAGGATGCGCTGGGCCCTGCACCTGGACCCTGTGTGCCTGCTCTGTATTTGGGTGCTAATATCATCGTCCCCAAGGGGATGAGGCAACAAGCTGGTTCCTAAAAGTGTGAGGTTGCTTATAGTTTATTGCAACACGGGACAGGGATTATTCCAAGGGAAGCAGGATGTCACGCAAACATTAAGTTGACTGCACTTGCAGACTTTTATAGTCTTCAACATGCTTTGCAAGCCTTAGTTAATCAAATACTAGTTTTGCACATTCACACCGGCTCTGCTGTTACAGATAGCTCTGTCATCCCACTGGCCCTCTGTCCACCAAGACCTGTAGGACAGGCTATAAATAGTGGGACGTGCATGCAAATCCTTCATCCTGGGCAGTGGTCAGCTAAGAGCAGACTCGGGGGATAGGATATGTCCCAGGAGGGTCCTAAGCACTTGTGACAAGGGACATTGCCTTGTCCTGGTTTTGTGCAGCACCATGGGTGTCTTGTTGCTTTGTGTTGCTGCCTCTTTACAAATCATAAACCAGAATAAAATGGCATGCAGGATAGCAAGGGATGCTTTGGATGACAGAGCAGATTGCCAAGCATGTCTTCTTCTTCATTGAATTGGGCTGCTGTACTGCTAATTGCCAATGCTCGGAGCTGGAGCATTAGCGAGACTCCAGAATCTCTCCTGCCCTTTGCATTCAATGCTCAGGACAAATCAATATGAGAATGCACGCTTTTCAACAGCAACCGACTGCAAAAATCACCCAGCAAAGAAACACAGCCCGGGTTCAATGAGGCAACCTTAAATAGCAGCAGTCACTGTCAGATCGACCGACGGACTGAATATCGCTTCAGACGGAGGAACAGAGCAAGCAGCCACGCTGGTCCATGGGATGTCTTTCTACTCAGCTTGTGTAGCCACAGATGAGGGCCAAAATCAGCTTGGACTTGCAAAAGGGCAGCTTTCAGTGAAGGCAGAAGTTGCATGGTTGAATTGAATTTAGAGCTTGGCTGAAGAATGTAATTTCACAGGTAAATGCGCTAACAGGGAATGAATGTCTGAGCTGGGCTTCCCAAAGCCTGCGTCAGCAGTGTTAGAAAAGCCAACTCAAAGAGGTCTATGGCCTCTTCCATCCCCAGATGCTGTCATTGCCCCAAGCTGGATCTGCTGTTGTCACCACAGCTGATGGAAATGCCTCGCAAGATGTGAGAATGGGTGGGTTGAATAGAGGCAAATGGATCAAGTCATCAGAGACTTCAAAGAAAACGGTGACAAGTCAAATTGTTTTTAAAAATTATTTCCATTTTAGCAGTCAAAGACTGCCACAGATTTCTCTCAAAAGCCATACAGAAGGAGAGTGACTCAAAATAATGCTTTCCGGTAATAAAAGCGTCGGCATTTCTAAGGCTGCACAAAGAGGTCCAGCCTGCCATGAAAAGGTTTTGATTAAATAAAACAACCCCATGACTGATTGATATTTACAAAATAGAAACATGACTAAAAGGGAGTGGCAGGAACAGAATTAGTCTCCTTGCACCAAAAATCCTCGGAGCACGTTCACCCCTTCAACATCCCCAAGCGGCACACAGGGGAATCCAGCCTACAGCATGGAGCAAGCCATGTTACACCAGGCTCAAATCCTGCGCCCACCTCTGGTCCTGTGCCCCCCACAACTGCAGTCAAAGCCCATCTGACAGCTGTAGGCTGCAATGATTTGGCTATCTTGGTAACAGTCCTGCCCAGGGCTTAAAGTAGTAACTGGCAGAAATACACGTGCAGGTAGGGCTTGGAGGAAGGTTTTCTTGCAACAAAAAGTTTTGCCTGTGCATGTATTCTTGTGCATCTTGAGATAGTGCTTTTCCAGGGTGGTGCTGAGGAGCTTATTAATTTTACAAGGGTGAAAAGTTACCAAAATATTTGCTTTTGTCTGTTGGCCTGAGGTGCATGTCATTAAAGTGAAAGTAAAGGATCTTCTGCATAAAAGCAATGCAGCGAAGTCCTCAGCAGCTCGTGGTGCTTGAGCAGCACCATCTCAGCTGCCGAAGCCAGAAGCCCCCCAGGGGCACCACGAACAAAAAACGCCTTATGAAAGCTTTGAATGAAATGCCACTTGTAAAGACATGAAATACAAACGGGTCTGTGTCCATACAGTCAGAGTAAAACTGAGACGAGAAGGCAAATGAGAATAAACAAATTGAGTTTAAGAGCAATTTATGCCCAAGAGACCTGGCTGCTGAGGTGAGGGCTCAACTTTGAGAAGTCAGTGCCATGTTTTCACTGTGGGCTTCCAGGCAGTGAGGTTTTCAACAAGCATTTACCCTTTTCATGCATTTATCACACTTTTTCCACCTTCAAGCCTAACCTGGAGGAGACTGGCCTCGTCCAGTGATGGATGAAAACCCTACACGCGTGCCCTGGCTGAGCAGAGAGGTGTGAGGAAGGAGCAGACCTCATGCAGGGAGTCTGCTCTGCATCAGCTCAGGCACCTGGGAGTATTTAATTTAACCAAGCGATGCTCCCAGGCCAAACAGAGGTATTAGCACAGTCATCTCTTTAACGTGACATTATCTCATTGCTGCTGTTAACTCGCCTGTTATTAGCTTGGAAGCAAGCTTTACAATGGATTGTCAAGGGGATAAATGGGAATAAAGGGGTGAAATGAAGAGAGCAAGTGTTTAGGTTAAATGCTGCGTTTTCTTTTGGTAAAAGTACTGGAAGTTGCTCGCAGCACATACACTTTGACACGGCTGAAGACCAGTAAATACACAGAACAACCCTGCGTTGGCAGGGACGAGGGCTGAGTGACCTGTTATGTCTTTCCTATCTCTACATTCAGAGCAAAGATTTTCCCTTAATTGGCTTTAAACCATCTATTTAAGTCACTTCTATGGCTCCCAGTACTCTAGGACCTGAACAACATCCAAGCTTTTAATGTATTTCTCCTTACCCTGCTCTGCAGAGGTAGGAAAATACCAAGATCTGTTTTGCACATGGGACACTGAGGCAAAGAGAGACTAAGGGCCTTAGCCACAGCTTGCAAGGTAGGTCTGCTTCACCATCGGGTGGGATAGAGTGTCCCCTCCAGAGAAACGGCAAAAAAAGTTTCATCCCCTGGGAGATGGGGAAAGCGGGCAGAGGAGGGCACCGACTGTGGCCAACGAGGGAGGTGCTGGACCACTCTGTAGCAAGGAGGAGGGGCATGTAGAGGAGGGCGTTATATCCCCAACCGTCCTTGGAATAGAAAACAAGGTACCCTGGTGCATTATAAAGGCAAAGCATGAGGGCACCTAACTCTGCGGGAGGGTTGGGGCTGTGAACATGGATTGAGTGAAGCCCAAAGAGCTCCTCCTTCAAGCTAGCTGCTTGGACCCTTCTGAGATACTTTGCTCTTCCTCGTTATCATAGCAGGCTCCAAGGCATTTTTGTCGGGCTTGGAGGACCTACTGTGTGCCCAACAGCCATGATGAAACTCGACTTTGCAGCCCTGCTTCCGAGAGGGCACTGAGGCAGCCTGTAGCAGAGGAGGGAACTGAACCTCTGTGTTCTCAAAGTATGGATACGCGTGCCAACCACCAGACTAGCAGCCTTTGACTGCGACTGTGCCCTGAAAGAACCTTCTGCCGGGGCTATGCGCATGTTGCTTAAATGGACTCCACCTCAGGTTCTTTATCAGTCGATTAAGCGTGCCATGTATACCCTCATCGCCAAGATCTGGCTGTGGTGGCCAGATCCATGTGGCCACGGTGCAGTCTCCATGCATGGCTTTGTCTCAGATCTCTGACCAGTAGAGGTGATGCCTTGGTGACCTCCCTTTTTTGGAATCCAGCACTTGCAAGGGTGAGCACAGTTTCTTGGCTAGGCTGAGTCTGGCCTGGCCAGATGTAGGTGGTGAAGTTTAAGGTGTTGTCTATTGTGTGGGTCCACCCAAACATGCCACATGTGCAGAAGTGTGAATCATTGCTCCAATGCCTGCATAACACTGCCTTCTTCCAAAAGCCCGAAATGTGCTTGGCTTCACACAATTAACTAATCATATTCTAGCACAGCAGAAAAATAATGTTGGCAAGTTATGTGAAATACCTTGAGCACCTGTGAGTAACTTCAGTAGCATCTCTCTCTTGGAGATGTAGAGTAGCACAGTTGGATGCAGGTCTATTACTGCTGGATTTCACATCAAGTTACAGCTTGTATTATCCCCGTACCCTCCTCAGCAAGCCCATCAAGGACATTGCTGCTCTATGGCACATCCGGCAAACACCTGCCTGGAGAGCTCTGCTCCAAGCTGAGATAAATACATTCTTCAGCTCCCTCAACAGAACAGCTATTCACTTGGATGTTCTGCATGACTTGGCCTGCTGCCAGATTTTGAGCTTTGGTCTTTATCCAGGAGAAACAGAGACCAACTTTGGCGGCTTTTACCTCAAAGCGTCCAAGCGCGGATTCCAGGTGTTGTGCTGACTAACCAACAGGAGCCATATCATCCACAGAGCCAAGGTCGGTGAAGGTCGCTCTGCCGCCGACAGTGACTCCTGAGCAATGCATCAGCTCTTCTCGAGCCAATGGTACAGCACAGCGGCATAGGGGATGCCAGTTTTCCAGGCACCTGCTGTATCGCGGAGCCACTGCCCCTTACCCCCTTCCCTTGTAGTTGCATGAAGGCAACTTCTCGGTGAGATCCCAAGGCGATGGAGTCATACCAAGGGAGGACTTTACTCCTGCCCTGTCTTCGCAACTAGTCCAGGACAAGGTTCAGTGTCCAGACGTGACCGATTGGCAACAAAACAGGATTGTTCTGGGCAGTCTTTGCAAGTCAGCAGTGTCTGAGTTTTGGCAAAGACAACGGGGGTGAAGCCTGGCACAGGAGCAGTCGGTGACGCGGTTGGTCGGCATCCACTGCAGCCCGACGGTTGACCTTTTCCTTTGCGCAATGAGGAAGCAATGTCCTTCCTCTGTCCCAGGAGAACTATGCTAGACCCCAGGCAAAGGGGCAGCACTCACGTCCCGTGACGTCGGGTGTCAACAGCAGGCATATACTGTTCTCATCACCCTCAGCTCCCTTTAGTCACCCGCTAATAGAGAGGCACAGGTGCACCTAGAGATTTGTCTGTCATTTTTGATGCCAACCTTAAAATGAAACAAATCAAGCCCTACTACTGTGATTGGCATTTATAATGCTACTGTCTTTGTTTCTTGTGAATTATAAAGGTGCTTCAGTGAGACACTCCACAGCCCACCCATGAAACATGACCTTTTGCATAAATGGTCCTACTTGTCCTATAAAATTATCCAGGTCTTTTAATGTGTCAAAGGCTGGCATCCATTTAAAGGGTATCATGTACCTGTTGAGTTCAAGGGGTGGTACCAAGTTAATTCCTACAACAGCTTTTCATTGCTGGGGGAAGTACCTCCACTTATATGTTATGACAACGGCCAGTTCAAAATCGGAAAGTCCATGAGCCAGTCCTACCCTGGCTCACCAGAGAGCTCTGTGCAAAGCAAAGCTCATGGCCTCAGTTATGTTTTGCCCCAAATACTTCTTATGGATCTTGAATATCCTTCAGGGCTTTGGTTTTTGCCTCTGGCACAGTGGACAGGATGTCGGTCAACCTCCACTGTGCTGTGGAAGATCACAAAAAAGATGGTTTCGTTGGCAGCTGTTCTACTGCTATCTCTCAAGTTGGCCAAGGCATCTTCTGTATTGCAAAGATGTTGGTTCTGCATTTCCACGTCACATGTGGGAGGAATGGGGTTGGGTTGAATGAGGGAGCCCAGCAGGACTCTTGTGGGCCACATGCAATGTGCTGGGAAGTGCGTGAAGACAATGGTTTGTATTATCAAGTTTTACAGTCATCAATGACAGGGCAGGATCTAATGGCTTTATTCAGGCAAGCTATAATACATCAGTTGCCCTTTTCATTCAGTTTTCTTTTTCTTAGCTAATGTCTTGATGAAAGCCTTACCCTCTGAACTAAGACCCTGCACCTGTGGGATCGTAAGGGGTACAGAGAGACACAAAGCATTTTTGTACTTATAGTAGGTATTTCTAGTTTTGGTATTTCTAGTTTCAGTATTTCCTCATTTGTCCTTCATATCATCAGGCTGAGGTCATGATTTATTGGTATTTCTGTAGTTATTTTAATCTCCTGAACTCTTCAGAGACCCTAAAAAACCTGAATGCTATGATTTTCTGGTGTCTTTGATGGGCTGTTTGTTTAAAAGAGTTTTTGGGGAAGAACAAGGGAAACATCCCTGGGTCTAATCTAGAAATTGGATCTTTTGAAGTGTTCCCCTTTCTGTTTGGCAGTAAGCTGAGCTCAGCTGCTCTCTTCTTTGGAGCAGTTAATGCTATTGATTGATGGAGACGTATGGTTTTTAACTTCTAGGAAGAACTTCAGGATGGGTTAGTAAATCACCCAAAAATTCCCAATAGAAGATGCATTGTCTTGCTTTAAATGTTGCGAACTCTGAAGAACTTGGGCAGAAGTTTTCTACACTGTTTTGTACTATTTCTGCCTAACCTTCAGCCAAAATAATTCAGCCTTTTCTAAGTACAGAGGTAGGGAAATGTAAGATGTTTCTTCCTTTTAAGAAAATATCTGTGAATTCGAGCTTTGGAGTAGGATTTCCTTTGGATTCCTGTGAATATCTGCCTGAATGCAATCATTTTCAAAAATGGCCATTGGCCAGCGTTCAGGCGAGATATCTTCGATGACAGCAGCTGAACCCCCAGCAGACTCAAAGCACACCAGGTGCCCTCCCTCCACCTGGAGACAGAGCAGGACTATCCCTGTACTGTCAGGGCTGTCAGGTCCATCAGCCAGCTCTGCGGGGTTCGGCAGCAAGCAGCCAAAGAACAACACTGATTAGCTGCTCATTAACTGAGCACGGCACATCCTGAGCACTGAACAAGGCAGCAGCTCAGTGCAAAAATAGCATAGGAGTGCGTAATGAAGGGCTATCAGGACTCACCCACACAAGATGGATCGTTGCAGGTTGCATGGATATTTTTAAGGCAGGGTCTTCCCACCTTGCATTTGCTTATCTTTGCTGGGCTAGGGTGCTCCACCGCAAACGTGCCTGGGTGCGAGCTTCTGAGTTTATCTGCTGAGTTTTTCATATAATTTTTTTAAAAAGTATTAAAATTAAGGGAATATAGGTGTCTGTTATTAGTAAGTATCAACAGCAGCGATTTCTTCTTCCCCATGTCCCGAAAGGACCTTGCATCACCCAGACACACCATACAGAGCACGGTAGGGCAGAGGTTTCATGTTGTCAACCCAAGAACAACCACACTCCTTACTCCCACTCTGCAGCAAGACAGAGCAAATGTCCCAGCAGCACGTCCCAAGCGCCTGCCCTATCCCACCAAATATTTGTCACAGGTCCATCCATGGTGGCAGGACTAATGTGACCCTGCCCTCACTTCCCAGGGCCCCTGTGTCACCCCATGCCAAGCCACTGCTCCAGTTTCAGGGTGGCCACACGGTGCTTACTCAGAGGGGATGAGGTAACATCCCTGTCAGCAGTGATGCCATCGCCTTCCCCGCAAAGCACCCTTCTTATCGCCCTCTCAGTCATGTTTTCCTGGCAGGCAGCCCAGCCAAGGGATATGGTAATCTCCCAAATGGTATCAGACAGGGCAATCAGCTGAGGCTGGAATATCTCACTGCAATGTTAAGAGTGACAGCATCCATCCACATGGACAGATGAAGGCCGGCAAGACGAGACAGAGATTTCTGGCTCCCTCACCCCCTCTCCCTCTCACCTCCCCTCGTTCCCTGCCTGCCATCCCCATGGCTCTGTCCTTGGCCAGAGGGCTCTGTGCCTACCTGGTCTTCGGCCCCTGCCTTGGGCAGAGCCCTGCAAGGCAGCCAGTCCCTCCTGAACTCCCTCTGCTCCTGAGGACCTGAAGAAATGCTGAGTCTCTCTTCGGATGGTTTTTGGTCTTGTGGTATTTAAAAGGAATAAAATATTGGTCAGCAATAGGAGAAAACTTTGAGTTTGCCTTGACCAAGCCTGGATTTGATGTGGTCCCCATCTCGCCGACCAACAGCAGTGTGTGGAGGATCCTTGCTTTTAGACCTTTCAGAGTTAATAGGATCATCCTGGTGCTCTCTGCTAGCTCTTCCAGGGTGATACAGCACACAGGTAGTCTCCATGGAGTCCTTCATCTGCAAAGGGACTGCGATCCTAGGTAGCAAGTGTGGAGGCAACACGGGGACACTGGGAGAGCAAAAATTCATCCCACAAGTCCTGACAAGAGACCAGAGGGATCAGCAGGTCTTGCGGGGCTGCTCCACCTTCTTTAGCCCCAGGCAGGAGATGGACACTCTCTTGAGATGCAGAAGACACCAGTGCCCCTTCACCAGAGATCAGTGCCCCACCATGAAAACCTCCGTGGTGGGATCATGTTTCAGGTGAAATCTGCTCCCACAGAGCATCCAGCTGTGGTGAGGCAGCGCCCACCCACACCACCGGCAAATCGGCCCCATCCTGCAACGCAACAGCTGGATGGAGAAGAGGACATGGTCTGCAGCCCACCGCGCTGCCCTGGCATGGACACCTCCTTGCTCAGGTGGGAAGGATGGTGAGAGGAGACACTTTGCAGATGAACCCCTTTGCTTCCAATACACAGGCAGAACAAAACTGCATTGTCCTAACGTGCAGCCCAGCATAGCTTTTAAAAACCAGGCTTGTTTCTTCCTCTGGGTGATGTACTTGTTTCTCATGGTAAGATTCAGCATTGCTGACTTGTGTAATTTTGTTATAAATCTTGTGATATTTCATGCCATCTTTGACGCAAGGGTACCCAGAGTCACGTGGCTCTGTGACAAGGAGCTTTTATTAGGGGCAGAAATAGACTGGTGTATTTGTGGTCCTCATGCTACAAGGAAAGCAGGAAAATATGCCCCCTAAAGGTTCAGAAAACAGGCACAGAAAGAAAAAAACCCAAAACACAACCCAAATCTTTATGATCATTTTATAAAATCCCATGATTTTTAATCTGCTGTGATTTTTTCCTGATGCTGGTTCGCATCTCCTGCTCTCCCGAGGGCAGCCGCCGTGACAGCTTCCAAGCTGTTCCCTGAAATGTGGAAATTCCCCTTACACAAACAATGGCGCTGTTAGTCTTACTGATTTTCTGGAAGCACAGAAACATGTTTGTTTTCAGCCATGATCCACTGAGGGAATTTCCTCACTAATTTGGAGTTTGGGAATTTTTTTTATTCCTCTGAAAGCCATTTTGCCCGTTTCCAAGAACTTCAATAAACTACAATTACCAACATTAAGAGCATTAAGTGGTTGGCATTCAACACAGAAACAGACCCTGAATTGTGATCACTTTGGTGGAAATGGGCAGAAAGAGGGGAGTGAGATGACCCCTTTTCGTGCACAGTGTCTGGGAGTGTGTGAAACCGATGTGCTCCTATTCATGGTAACAGGTTGCCTTTGGCAGGGGCCTTGTGTCGATGAAAGTGCAGGCAGCTGCCCAAAGTGCTACGCTGTGGCTGATGGGCAGGGGAGACCTGTTTGCACGATAAAAAACTGCTGCTGAGAGGTTAGCATATTCATGGGTGTGCTGGTTTTGGCTGGGATAGAGTTAATTTTCTTCACAGTAGCTGGTGTGGGGCTGTGGTTTGGATTTGTGCTGGAAACAGTGTTGGTAATTCAGGGACATTTTCCTTATTGCTGAGCAGGGCTTACACAGAGCCAAGGCCTTTTCTGCTCCTCACCCCACCCCACCAGCGCGGGGCTGGGGGGCACAAGAAGCTGGAGAGGACACGGCCGGGACAGCTGACCCCAACTGACCCAAGGGATGTCCCACACCATATGGTGTCATGGTCAGCGTATAGAGCTGGGGGAGGAAGGAGGAAGGGGGGATGTTCGGAGTGATGGCGTTTGTCTTCCCAAGTCACCGTTACACATGATGGAGCCCTGCTTTCCTGGGGATGGCTGAGCACCTGCCTGTCCGTGGGAAGGAGTGAACGAATTCCTTGGTTTGCTTTGCTTGTGCATGCAGTTTTTGCTTTACCTATTAAACTGTCTTTATCTCAGCCCATGAGTTTCCTCACTTTTACCCTTCCGATTCTCTCCTCCATCCCACTGAGGGGGAGTGAGCGAATGGCTGTGTGGGGCTTAGTTGCCGGCTGGGGCTAAACCATGACAATGGGAAGGAGGTTCAAGGGCATTTCCCAATAGATAAATACACTGTGAGCCCTCATGCACCAGCGGGTAGAGTGGCTGAGCCTCCAAGGGTCCAGCATCTCATTTATCAGGGGATAAGCATGCTGGAGTCCCTGTCTCCACCCAACGTGCCCCAGATGTTGCTACTGGCCATCACGTCCCATGTGTCCTCTACCCACCACAACACTGCACAGCTCTCAGCATGAAGTCAACGGAGGGATGGGTGAAGAGGAAAGGACTCAGGTCACCACCTGGATGGATGATGGGGAGGAACACGCTGTCCTTGTGAGGAGCATGAGAGCATCACTCCTGGAGCTGGTGCTGGATTTGGGGACATGGAGTTTGTGACTCATCTGAAAGATGATCTGTCCTGGCATGTGGGGGCTGGAGGAAGAGCTGCTCCCCAGGAAAAGCATCTCCAGCTGCCTCACTGGCAAATGGTGTTGTGGTTCCTGGAGCCTCCTTGCCATTCTCGCTCCATCTGCTTATATGCCCATGGCTGGAGAAATATGGGCAATATCGAATCACACCCAGACCCAGCAGTGATGGCGGTGTGCCGCCAGCGGATAACAAATACTGACCTATCTCACTGAGACTTTTTGGAGCCAAACAAGCTGTAGCACTTGGAGCTCCCAGTGCCGCCCTTCCTTCCTTTTGTGTTTTACTGACAACCGTGGCCACCCTCTCCCTGCGCTCTGAGTCTTGATGGGATGTCGAACCCTTTGATCCCTACCATGTAACTGAACACTGTCAGCATGCAGAGCATGTCGTCCAAGCCACGTAGACACAGAGCGGCCGGCAAGTCAGCTCTGGGAGAGCACTGGGTGCCTCAGTAGAGGGATCTTTGCAGCATGGAAGGTTTGAAGTGAGGTCTGATCCTCCCAGGAGCTGCAGAGGTGGGGAGTACCGTGAAGGCTCCACGCACATCCCTCCCGTGGGAGGAAGAAGCTCCTCTGCCAGTTATACGTACAGTTCTTCCCAGCAGGGGAGACAGCAGCTATTCAAGAAGGAAATCTTTGAAACCATACTGTGCTGCAAGTAACTCAGAGACATCCTGAATGACCCCAGGATGAATACATAAGGAAGTTTTTTTCCTAGAACAGGTTAAAGGATACATGGAATTTCCTAAAATCATCAGCAAGGGACACATTAATATTTATTTGTGTGACCGCATAGCTTTGATTCCCGAGCTGCCAGGCATGTTAGCAGCTCAGCATGTCCGTTGGAGGATGGCAATTGCCGCTGAGCACGGTGGGCCTTTCCACCCCAGATGCTAAGTGGAGAACCAGGAGATGCCAAAAATTCGCCAACATCCGTTCTTGCTCAGCCACCTGCAACCTTGCAGCTTTACAGTGACATCCACATCCACCCTAAAAATTGTCCCAAGGGCAGTGCTTCCCGCTGGCTCCTGAGCTCCAGTCACACCAGCAGCTCAATGGTGGGATTGCAGGCAGTGTAGGGGGATGAGGAGCCCTCACACCCTTCCTGGCTGTCTGGGCTGACCCTGGGATGTCCAGCACCCAAATACATCCCGACGGGCTCAGGAAAGCATCCCGCAGATGGACACGCTGCTTTTCCCACAGCAGGTTTCTTGCAACGCTCCACCAGCATAATAACTGCTTCGCCTGCGAGGGAGGCAGGACTTAATTAGAGGAATCTGGAGAAAGGCAGATTTTGTCATGTAAATGATTCCTGTCATAGGACATGATCTAAATTTGGATTCTGAGGCTGGGGCTGAGCAGAACAATCTCTGCCATAGCATGGCAGCTGTCAAAGGTAGGGAGAAGCTTTGAATGCCTACAGGAGTGATGGCTGGTGCCTTTTATTTCACTGCAGGGCACATTTCATCCTCTGAGCACATCAAATGATTATATATTGCTGGACAGGAACGATCCTGTGAGACAGGCTCTATTATCCCCACTTCTTTTAGCTAAGGTAGCCAAAAACCCAAGTGCTTGTAGGCAATAAAAGGAGTTGTTATCAGGGACATGATTTGATCCTGGGATTTCCAAACTCTTAGGCCTGTGCTCAGGCCACGAGCCAATATCACAGCCTGTTTCTGTATAATATTTTCCTTCTCTGTTGCTCAGTACCACACACCATCACAACAGGAGGCGGTGCTTTCTGCTCAGCTCCACCTGGTAATGGTGTCTTTCACTGTGTTTTCCTTCTGATGCTGAGCTACAAGGTACCTATTCCTTTAAAATAACAGCTTCTAAATAAAAAACCCAAGTAGTTCTGATAGCAACAAATAACGTCCCTGAAAAGGATGCATTTTGTGTGCGGATCGTCTGGTGCCTCGTAGGGTGGAGGCTCAGGCTCACCTTGCTTGCAGATGAAGGTCTTACAAGACTTCAATTCTATCTGGATTCCCAGGGGAGTTGTGGTCAGTCTGCAATCTTTCTCTACCTTGCTGCTCCCCTTTGCCCGCTTGCCTGCTTTCATTAAACTTACAGAAATTTTGCACTTCTGAGTTCTCCATCTCTCTATCAAATTCAGCTGAAGATGTCCAACAGGTTCACCAGCTGCAAGAGGCGTCAGAGAGGCAGGCACATAAGCATGAACCCAAATGCAGGGTGCTCGAACGCATAAGCCTTGCTTCCTTGGGAAGCCAAGCTAACAGGGAACAGTGAAAATTCACTTTGGAAAATGGCTGGAACAAATCCTGTTGAATGTGTAATGTGGGTAATCTTCCAGTGGCTGGGTGAAGTGCTAAGATAACCAGAGCGGAGCGATAAAGTGCATCATTCATAAGCACCGGCTTCTTTAACAAATGTGGCTCCTTATTATGCTCATGAAAGATGCATGGAGAAATCACAATTTCTGACGGTGTTCAGCATTCACAATCGCTCAGTTCAACAGTTTAACTCTGCAAGAACCAGGTGCCGGCACCGCTCTGGAGCTGATCCCATTTGGATGGGTTCTTTTTGGCTGGCCAGAAAGTATGGCTGCTCCTTGACTGACTGATTATTTAAACAGCTTCAGCCTTGATGTAAATCCCTCAGCTGTGAATATTCCGGTTGTAAACTTGACATACAGTTTCTATATGCCAGTAAAAGTTGACCTAGAGCAGTAAAACTCTTAATGAGCTAAAAAAAACCCACCCACCCAAACACAAATCTAGCAATTCTTCTTGGAACATGGAAGGAAATATGGGCAGAATACTGTTGGCAGCATTTGCTGAAGGTCCTTCATCAGCTTTTACTTTTGTGACCCACGGAGCACTTCCATGGCATATTATATCAAACAGGCTGTCCTAATAAATCATTTTCAGGAATAAAACCACTGAGGAAGAGGTCCAAAAGTCAGACTGCTTGCTATGCCATCACGTACGGCAGTGATCCGCCCTCCCTCTGCCCTCTCCATCTGCAGTGTGCGAGAAGTAGCAATTAGCCAGCCTGGGGGAGTACTCCTGCTTGGGCTGTGTGACACCCCGAGCCCAAAAAGTTCAGGTGTGAGCCCCGTTTCATAGGAAACCTGGCTTGGGTTCAGCCAGGCAGCGGTGGATTGAACTCTAAGGTCAAGCTGAGTTTGCAAAGCGGAGGAACCCGGTGAGCAGCAGCATGAAATCACACCCCGAGTACCCCGATCCTGGAGCGGTGGTCGAGCCACGTGCCGGGCTCCAGGACACCAGGTTCTGGGCTCTGACCCATCTCCCACTCAAAGACAAGGTCCTGATTTTGGAGACCTGATCCTGAGCTTGGCTCGCGTCCAGGATGGAGGAAATGACTCAAGTGACTCTTTGGCAGCAGCGGTGAAGAGGAAATAATAAAGAAATCCTTGAAAATAAAAAAAGACACTATCATCTGCAAAGGACAGCGAAAGCCCAGCAGAGTTTTTTATGTTTTGTTTTTTTTTTTTTTTATAAGGTCCCAATCTCAGATGAACAATCAAACCCAGAGAATAGCAGCACATTGTTCATATTCTTCCTGTACCTGGGGACTGTACGTACAGACCAGGACGTGCAAGGAGCTGTACAAATCCAGAGCAAAAGGACTGAGCTTACCCCAATGGTGGCTTTTACCTTCTGTGTTTAACACAGGAGACAGCAGATGGACTCAGATTTAAGGACAGATAAATGAATACGAGATTTCAGTGACAAAGCCATCTGTCTAGCCAAAGTCACCCACTTCTGTAGTCTGTGAGGCTTGGATCCACCCACTTGTGCTGTACAGCCAGACTGTGAGCTCAGTAATTTTACTTATGGTTGAGTGTGATGTCTGCTTTACAGGAAGATGAATTGTGCCCTAGGGGTACGTACTTCTCTGCATTAATTGCAAATGCGGAGCAGGATTTAGTTCTGATTTTGTCATCTATAGTCATGTCCCAGGCAGATGCTCAACAATTTAGCTCTTTCCCCATTAGAGATAACTTGGGTTGGTGTCTTGGTTCATTTGCATTTAGGGCTTGAGTGATGAATAAGCAAAGGGGATCTTCAGGATACCCTCACGAGCTGACATGAAGGTAAAATGGCTGGTCCTTCTCAGGACCTTCTGAAGTCTTACCTCTTCTTACCTACTGCCACTTGACCAGTGTCTTCTCCTAGCTTAAATGGCCCTGTAGGAGCACAGGTAAATGAGGCCTTTGGTATTTTGGTACACTGTGCTGTTCCAGCTAGAGGAGACGTGAAGTTCCCTGCTGTGCGGCGAGTTTGCTTTTTGTTTTCTTGTGCTTGGACATGAAGAACTGGTCCCCTGCCCATTCGTCCCCGTTCAATGTCTCCTTTGAGCTCCTACACACTGGGAACTGGCTGGGACATCTTGAATGCACCTGGGGACACGTGGCCAAAGGGAGAAAACACCTTTTGGGGCATTAGAAACAAGCCAGCCAAGAAGCTCCCGTTGCCTTTGGGTTAGGCTGGCTTTGTGGAGGTGCTTGTGTCTGTGCATCGACCCTGCAAGCAAACCCTGGACCAAAGACAGAGCCCCTGGTGTGGGTCAGGCTGTCTCCCTTCCTCCCTGTCCCCATCACTCGCAAGGAGCTGGCTAACAACACGAAGTTGCAATGGCTCCGTCTCCATGAGTCTCTAATTTCTGCTTATATAAATAAATGGTCCAGTGGGTGATAAGACCAACCACTTCTGCTGGTTTGTCCCATTGCATGGAGGGGGCTTTGCATGCACAGGGACCTTAGGTTTTGGTAGGGTTTTGTTTTCACGTTGTTATTCTGAAATGTCAAAGCCACATTGCATTTCGATGCCAGACGTCGGCAGAAGCAGCCCCACCATCTGTATGTGACAGGATGAGGCACGTGCAGGGAGCTGGGTCTAATTCTGGCAGAGCCTCAGAGGCTGCAGCCTGGGACAGGTTTACAGAAGCCAACCGAGAGCCTGTGCAGAGTCTCAGTATTACATTCAGGAAAGGCGGTAGCTCTGCTTCCAATGTGTTTCCTTTGCTGTCCTCCCACCCTCGTTCCTACAAGCTCCTCATCATAATTTTTACAGCACAGCTGACAATTCCCTCCTATATTTTCTGTCCCTGAGAACTCTCTGTTCAAAGTGCCAGAAAGAACTGCCAGGTATTTAGACCAAAGGCTCACACAGGTACCTCTTAAGAGCTGTTTCTCCAATATTTACCTGCTTTTTTGTGTGGTCTGCAAAGTATTTGAATGGGCAAAGGCATATTCACCCTCTGGGCTCCTGGGCTTTTTACGGAAAGAGTATCAAAAGCTCCAACCTTTCAAAGCTGTGCTGCAGAGCTTCTTGCGGAGTCATTGCTGTCCTCTGCCACATCGCTGGCAGCTATCGTCTCGTTAAAATACAGGTTCCCATTATCTCTGACTCGGCCAGGAGTGTTACAGGTGCCTTGCTAGTCCCGCACGTGTTTCTCCTGCAAATGCATTACTTTCCTTTGGTCTGACTGATTTTCCAATCCTTCCCACAGTCATTCCTTGATTCTTTTAAGCAAATTGCAAAGCAAACACACAAACAGAAACAAACCAAACCACATCCCCCAAACACAACGCAAAACACAAAATAAAAACCCCAAGCTTCATCAACCTGAATAGTTTAAAGCCAGAGAATATATTAAAAATTTCCATCATGGAAATTTCCTAGCTCAGCATGGAGATTTCCCAGTATATTAGACTCTTCTGTTTTTCAAGGCTGCAAGCAAAGAATGGAAATTTCCAATTACTGCATCAAAGGCTGCTGCTCTCCTGACAGTCTGCTTAGCAGGGGTCATCTGCTCCTGTAGGACATTAAATAATTTAAGGGAGGGACAGGGAGGATTTGCTCAGCTGCACCATTTCCTGTACAAGGCATGAGCATTTCCTCCGGTGTTTGGTGGAAGGGAAGGAGCCCCGTGGCCCGAGCAGGAGCTCGGAGGTCAGGACTTGGGGGGATGTTTTCCCCCATCCCGGTAGGCTTGGTGTGCAGAGGTGGGACCTGGGGGAGCCCGGGCATCTTCGCCTTCACCGGAGCTGTCCAGCCCTCAACCCATTGCACTATTGACTTCCCACCACCGAGATGCACATGGAGAAAGCTCCTCTCTATCCATGGAGCATCCTTTTTTATTCCTCCCAGTGCTGAGAGGGAGAGGGAAGGAGGGAATATGTCAAAGCAGGAAGGAATTATACTGCTCCCCCCACTTTGTAGCTGCCCCTTGAACTGACGAAAAAGCTCTGCTGGCCACTTCTAGCCAGGTTGTGCATGGAGGGAGTCGGAAAGGCAGGAGAACCAGTCCCTGATTTCATCTCCTGACTCCACCATGGGTTTGCGGTATGGGGTGAGCAAAGCAGACCGAGCCTCTGCACGGTGGTTGGCAAAGGTGGGTGATAGCTCCTACCAGGCAGCACATTGTGGGGCTTAATCAGTTTGTGCTTGTGGACGGCGTTGGAGTTCCCAGCTGAAAGGTACTGGATAAAAGTGCAAAGTAATGCCGTTACACGGTGATTTTCCTTAACAAGTCTTGGTGCTGCAACATGAGAAATGTTCAGGATGATGCCATTAACGGTAGCCAGCTCATCTACTTTGGCAAAAGCAGCGGGGAAGGAGGAAAGGGAGAGAGGGAGGAGAAATGAATACATATGAGTCCTAGGAGAATTCAGATTTGGACTTGATGTCTGATTTTTTACGGGCTATGTCTTATCTGTATTTGTAAATCTGGCTCTGGGGCATTTATCAGAGCTCTTTTGTACTAATACTTCTTCTGAACTCTGGTAGTTACAGCGCGTTTTTTGTGGGTCCCAGCTCATTACAGAGGTAATCATGTGAGTCAGTTTATTTAAAGGGGGAACTAGATCTGAATGTTCTCCAAGCTGAAAACATCTCTTATGAGCATGAGTCTGCAGCAGTAACTGTCTGTACTTTTGCAACTTCTTGCATCCAAGAAATTCAAAACTTTTTGTGAAGCATTTGATCTTGTTTCCCTTGTAGCGACAGGGAGGCAGAGAGAGAAAAAGTGGTTTGTCTCAAAGTTTCTTTCTGAGTTATTGGTAAAACATGATTAGAGGCTTGGTCTTGAGGCATGTTGGCTTGTATACCTTTTACATCCTCTCAGTTTTAAAAACAAGTCAGGCTGATTGTAATCAAGCCCAAGAGCAAGTATTTGTAACATCTGAGAATCCACATGGGTCACGGAGTTACAGAACAGAGTAAAATGAGCTTTTCGGTGAGCCCATCTTCGTAACACATTTCAGAAAATACAGCTGTTGTTAAGGGGAACGTCAGTGTGAGTCAGGTATGTGACAAGTTTCAGGCAGCCAGCAGAAAAAACATCCGCAAGTCTTCTAAAAATTAAAGGAGATCTTTTCTGACACAAATGGTCTTGCACCAAATATGAGCCAACTGGTTCAAACCTCATTATGACAGATAAAATTATATTTATCACTGGACTGGAAGCTGGTGGCTGTTCACAGACTTGTGAACATCACCTGTGACAGCATTTGGTATGAGCTAAGAAAGAACAGACTCAAAGAGAGATGCAGCAGCTGGTATCACAGTAGGTTTCCCAAAGCTGTGGCGAGAAATGGGATGAAACATTGAGATGAACCCCCCTTGGATGGAAATGAGAAGGTTGCAAAGAAGAGTTTTTTGAGAATGTCCAAAAAACTACAGTGTTCAGCGTGGTGCCCATCTTGCGTGAACAGCGAGATGAAAGCAGCAAGAAGAAATAAAAAGCAGTATATAATGAACAAAAAAAGCAGGGCAAAGAGGGGATACAGATACCAGGCAGAAGGTGTCATACAGCAAATAATTAGGGAAACTGTAGCTGTGAGAGGCAACATGGTGGTGGTTGGTCTGAGGAGGATAAGATAGATAAGGAGATGTATTTAAGGTATATGAGGAGCAAAAGGGGTCCTTGCAATGGAGTTGTTAAATAATTACTAAAAGAGAAGAGGGCTATCAAGCGTTAGTGTCTGATCCAGATAGCTATTTTGCCTTTCTAAGCAGCTGATGGAGAGAGATAGCTCTTCTGGAGGGTGATTCAGTCGCTCCAGAGATGGGTGGGATGAGTTGCTTTCTAAAAGTTCTTCCCTTCATTGACTAGAGCGGGGGTGGCTAGACACTTGGCTCACACCGAACACCTGACTTTTTGGCAGCTAAGATTAGGTGAGATGAATCTCATCTGTTGGTAGAACCAAGGAGGATATTGGATATCTACTACAGACAAATATTTTTAGATCAGTCAGCTAGGAAATTTGCATCAAGGGGTCCTTGAGAGCTGCCTCCATAGGCCTCTGGACAGTTCGTGTTAATTTTACTGCAAGCCTTAGCATATGGAGGAGCTCCTGAAGGCCAGGAGAAGGATAATGCATTGATGAACAGGCAAGTGGGACGGCACAGGTAACTATAGGCCTGACAACAGATCCCATGCAAAACAGTGGAAGCACTACATACAATTCAATCCATGTGGAATTAAATGGCAAGAATATACTCAACATCAGTCAAGTTGGTTTTGTTAGAAAAATAGTATTTTCAAATGAGCCTGGCTTATCATTCTTGAATGAGATTACAGATTTTTTTTTTTGATAGAGGCAGTTACAACTGTACAATATGCTCTGACTTTTATCCTCATACCCCATGCCCCATACTTAACTTGTTGGTGATACATTTCCATTAAAAGACTGGCACTCTCAATCATCAAAGAACTGTTTGTAAAATGGATTAAAAACTGGCTGCCCGGCAGCCCTCAAAGACCAGCCTCAGCTGGGCATTAGCACCAAATGCAATGTTGAAGGTGAGGTGTCACAGGGATCAGAAGGCGGTCTGACGGTGAATACAAAGTCACTGCCGGTGATGTGCCACTTTCAGATGACACACGGGTGGATGAATACTTTGACTCAGGCTCCCCATGCAAACTGTGCTCATTCAAACACTTACCAATGGAAAGTTTTCCGCCTAGGGAGAAGGACGGCAGGTCATCCCCATCTACTGAAGAATTATGCTCTGAAAAGATTAACTGTGGAAATCATTCAGGAGACAAGGAACTCAATATAATCTCCCAGTGTGAGACCAGTTAAAATGGTTAATGCAAACCTTCTGTAAGAAGCACGTCCTCCTCTGCGCACACGGTGGGGAGCTCTGCCCAGCTCATGATTGTGAAAGGATGTTGCAAAAGGGGTAAAAGGAGCAGAAGAGAAACATCACGTCCAGAGAAGAGCAATGAAGCTGGTGAAGGGTCTGGAGAACAAGTCTTATGAGGAACAGCTGAGGGAATTGGTGTTGTTCAGCCTGGAGAAGAGGAGGCTGAGGGGAGGCCTTATCGCTCTCTACAACTACCTGAAAGGAGGTTGTAGGGAGGTGGGTGTTGGTCTCTTCTCCCAAGTAACGAGTGACAGGATGAGAGGAAACGGCCTCAAGTTGCATCAGGGGAGGTTTAGATTGGATATTAGGAAAAATTTCTTCAGCAAAAGTGTTATCAAGCACTGGAACAGGCTGCCCAGAGAGGTGGTTGAGTCACCATCCCTGGAGGTACGTAAAAGGCAGGTAGATGTGGTGCTAAGGGACCTGGTGATGGACTTGGCAGCGTTACGTTTACGGTTGGATTCTATGATATTAAAGGTCTTTTCCAAACTAAATTATTCTACGATTCTATGATCAGTGTTGCTCATAGGGTCTGGAGGCAAAGCTTTGGAGGGAGAGGTGCAGAAAGCTCTGGCTTTTTAGCTGGTCAGAACCTAGGAAGAAGATTGCTCTTCATGTGGTCTTTCACAGCATGTGGGATGCTAGGCTCTCATGGGCTCTTTAAACATCAAAGCAGTCATAGCAAGAACCGATGACTCAAAGTGGAAGCCAGACAAGCTCAAATCAGTGAAAAGCTTCAAGACCATAGTGGGAAACCTGATCTACCACTGGAAAAAGCGGCAAAGGAAATGGTGGCTCCTTCCCTGTGTAATGCTTTTCTGGGCTGGAGCACGTGCTTCTGCTGGGCATGCCTATGGGCCCCCACGCCAGGTGAACCAAAGAAATGCATCAGCTCATCATCTCAGAAAGGTCCAACCAGATGATCTCATGCACCATGCATGACTCCGACTTTGAACTCGCCGCGTGCTTCTCCCCTTGCCAAACCGGTCTCCCCTCGAAGGGGAGCTCTGCGTCAGCAAAACGAGCCGCGCAAAGCCAGCAGTGCCTCCTCCGAGCCAACTGCGCGCCACTCATTTTTGGGATTTGCTCCAGTACTTTGGGCTTTTTAGCATTTTCCTGCTCCTAATCACATGGCTCTGACAAGGACCTGACTCATGAAGGGTGCACCTCGTATGCATGACTCCATCTGCCTCCCTGACCCGTTGCTCTTGTGCATCTAGTGACTGCTCAGTGATTTCAGGGCTTGGACATTTTCCTTGCACCGGCTCTGGCTCCTCTGACTTCAGCTGTAATCCCAGCAGCTGCTTTTGCCAGCGGCTGCTGGAGACATTTCCACGCCGGCAGCTGTTTGGCAACGTGTTGCGCTGCTGTGGTTCGGATGAAGGATGCTGACCGTGCCGGCTGTGAACTTTGGGGTTGGCAGCCTGTGGTTGGGGTGGTGACACCCTAACCGGTGCTGCCAGCCCCTGTCTCGTTGCCAGCCAGGTGACTGCTCAGCTCAGCAAGGGGTGAGCCGCGCCACCTCCAGTCTGAGCACAGGCTGAGGGAGGATGCTTTTCAAAGTGATCTGCCTCAAGAAGCACCTTCCTCCCAGTGGGAGCACCATGTGAAGAACTGGATAGCTCGGAAGATGGTGGCATCACCAGGTCCTCCTTACAAACTGGGGTTTAGCCTCATCACAGCTTGGAAAGGAGACTTGCAAGGAGAGGGCAGTTGCTTTGGGAAGTGCTGTGTAGAAGCGGAGCAGGGGTAGGGGAGAGAGATGGCGTGAGGTGTCACAGCCAAGTGGAGGGAACACGCTCCATTCTTGCTATGTCCAATGTGATGGGTGGCAGAAAATCTGTATGCTGTCCCCCTGCACGTGCCTCAGTTTCCCTTTCTCTAAAATCTGGTGCCCTAACCCGAGCAGTACAGTGATCCCCAGGAAGCAGCACTAGATATAACAGCTGCATCTTACAGGTAAGGTAGGAAAGAAATGTGCTGGCCATGGACTGCAGAAGCTCTTGTTCTTCCAAATCTTCTCAGCTGGACCTGCTCATTTTTTCAGGCATGCTTTGGATATGTGGCCACCCAGGTACAACTTCTCTGCAGCCTCCATGAGGAAGGTAAGGGTTTTTTTTCCCTGCCCTGTACAGGCAGGTTGTGTATTGTCTCATTGGAGGCACCACCCAGCATGGTGGAGGGTGGAGGCCTTCTGTGCATCAATCTAATCCCATAATTAACCACTCTAAATAATTAAGAGGTAGGTGGATACTTCAGTCTAACCTTTCACACTTGAAGGGTAGTGTTTTATGTGCTGTAACGCATTTTCCAGCTGGGCCCTACTGCTCTCCTGGTACCACTTTGGACTTCCAGGGACTAATATAATCTAATCTAATATGATATGATATAATAAAAAATGCCTTCATGCCAGCCAGTTATACTTTTAAAACAAAGTAAAAGATGTGCCACATGAGATGACAGAAATTACTCCAGTAGCACAGATGCATTGCACAAGGCATTTCACATGTGATGCTCAAACAATGATGCAATCTGATGCCTCTTACAGCTTCACTACCTCATGCAGAGATAGAAGGAGAAGTCTGCAGAAAGCATCTAAAAGTCCTGGGCTGAAATCCCAGTATAGCCAGTGGCAGGATTTCCATCCATTTTGGTAGAGCTAGGACATCTCCCCTGAGGATCCCTGCTGGCTCTGCTGGATTTTGTGTCCGTTTCCAACTTTTCCTTCTGTTATCCATAAGAAGGACACAGGGACACCTGTTTTGCTCATAGGGCTGTTGGGCAGTTTAACTCACCCATATTTGCATGATGCATGGGAATCGTCTGTTGAAGGAGTCAAAAAAATCTCATCATTGTCTTCCTTGCCTGAATATCTGCCCATGCTACAAAGGCTAGAAGCAGATTCATGCTCCCAGTCTATGCTGTGCCATCAGATGTGAAGTTTGTTGATGGTTTCCTGTATCCCTCTCTCCATCCTTGTGCTTCATCTGTCATTACAGTATCCAAGCACCTTGTGAGGCCAATGAATATCAATACTGAAATCAGTGGTGGCTTTTCCTGGAGGCTCTGGTGTTTCCTCTATTCTGCCTGGGGCTCTGGTGTAGTCTAGCCCAGTGGGGATGCCTGGGCTGGAAAGGGTGCCAACCCTGTGCCGTTCTCACCCAGGGGCCCATCTGCCCACCAGATAGCCCTCTGGACAACTCATGGGTTCTGCCGCTCTACATTTTCTGTTCCAAAAGCAAACTACAAACTCTGGGTATGTTTTTTTTAGACCCTTTCGCCATACAAGTCACTACTGCTCAATGTTCCTCCTGGAACTTCGGTTTATATCCTTGAAAAAGCAACAAAACCAGGACTCAGACTGTGATGGAGGGGTTTTCTCTGGGTAAGCTTCGGCGATCTTCACTGCCAATGGGCTGAGCTGAACTGTGTCTGAAAAAAACATTTCCAGATGGTTCCCCATTGAAACTCAAGGTAGTTGAAAATCCCCTCAAATCAAAGGATGCTGGGGGTGTCGTGCTCCCTCTCAACCGGACAAACAAGGAAGAGCCATTATCCGAACAGCATGTCATGCCCATGTCTTCCTGAAAAGGCAGGAGACATTTGTGTTTAAAGCCAGAAATAACTTTTCCTAAGCAAAATAGAACTGCTGATGCAACATCTCTGCAATACAGAGACCACGGGACAGAGCTCGAAGTTCAAAGAGGCAGAAGCAGGGGAGAGACTTTTGCCATCGGGTGTGTCATGGGCACCGGGCTGGGTGGTCAAAGCCAAGAAGAAAGTGGCATCTCAGGTGCATCACCCTGCAAATACGAGTCATGGCTAGGAGGGGAAACCAAGGGATGAGTCACAGGCAGCTGCTGGGGAAGGAGACAACACTAGTGTCCTTTGTGCTGGGTCTACAATGCCTTTCATATTGAAGGCAGAGGATTTCCTTGCTTGGGTTTATAGCTAGCTGAGCATAATCACCTAGTGAGGTCCTGAAATCTTCTCTCTGGGGGTATGGACTCAAGTATTTGGAGCCAGAGGCTGCAATCCAGTCCTGGTGGGATCTGTCCCAGCCTTATCTCTGGCATCCTGCGTGTCCTCCGGGGTCCCACATCCAACCCTCTGAAAGCTTCAGCACCCCAGGTTAAACATGGATGTTATTCCCCATCCTCCGCTCATGTTGGAACAGCATCCCGGAGCTCACCCTGAGAGCCTGGAGGCCATGGTGAGGAGTCTGCATGAGCGCAGTGAACAAAAGGCAACCCCGGAGAGCTCGTGGTCGGACTCACTGCAAGTATTTCCCGGAGAACATTTTTGAGGCTTCATTAATTGCCACTTGCCAAGCAAATCCTTGGCTAGGAAGGACTCAGGTAAGATGCTGCAACGTTGCCCGTTGGCTTTTTGCATGTGGCAATTCAGATCCCACTTGTTATTTTAGCCTGGCCGCTCCACCTTTGTGCAGTACAGAGGTGGATGCTGCCAGGAGCTTGTAAGTTTTAACATTACTATCTAATTGGAGCCAAGATTTTAGTAGTTCAGCATTCAGGAGTGTTAGAGGAGCCCTAAATGGCCGAATTGTTACTTGCACTGAAAGAAGCAGGCATGGTGTTTCCAATTATTCTTCGTTTCGGACAACAGCTAGCTGTTTTGGTTTATTGGAGCAGTAGCTGGGTAGAGGAACAATATTGAGCAAACGGTGCTGAAAAAGGGTCAGTGTAAGGCAACAAATTTTTCTGACATAGACCCAACCTTACTTTGGAATATTGCTGGCAAGTCAATAATAGGTACAGCAGAAATCAATCGGTAATAATGTTGCAAATGAGGCAGGGAGCACAAAAAGTTCTTTCAGCACTGTAAATAAATCTCTGCTTGTTCAAACAAGTAGCACTTTTGACATGATATGGAGCTTCCAAAAGCAGAAATTCAGGCAAACGGAGAAAGATGTTCAGTTTATTAAGCAGAGTAACTGAAAAAGAAATAGGCAACCCCTTCTTTCTTCTTTTCCTCCCCAACACTGTAGAGATAAAATATCAGAAATAAAACACAAGCAAAAGGATCTGAAGCTAAAGCATCTTACAGAGAGATGCAGCTGGGGGGAGGCAGTCTCCTGCTCAGAGAAGATGCTCTCTTGGGCATAAAATTATTTTTAGGATACAAACCTACCGTACGATCCTATAGAATTTAGCAGGAAATTATACCTTTCTGTTGAGCTCTTAGATGATATTAGATCAATGCAAGAGAATTTTAGAGGTTATTAAAAACTCTGTAAAAATTAAATTATTCTCTGTTTAACTCTACAGCGTTTTAAAATAACTTCCATAAAACTGAGTTAAATTTCTATTGACTCCCACTGCTTTCTTTCCTTACCCCATTGTACGAGATTTTTCCCATAAAGGTGTATTACGTAACATTAAAATTGCAGTTGATTTTCATTTGTAAGTGGACTGTCTTTCAGCTATTTTAGTCTTTATTAAAATATACAACTCAATAGTACTAAAAAATTGGTAACACGACAGAAGAATCCTATAAAACATTCACAGATGCCTATTGAAAGAAAAGCATTCTTAAAACCACTTAACGCCTTTTGAAACTGTAGGCTTTAAACCTTGGAAGGTCTGGTATAACCTGGATATTGAGAAACCTAAGGGACAATTCAAAGCGCAAACAGGAAAGGGCATTAGAACAACTAGGAGTTTTTTTAATGTATGAGACACAGTAAGGAAACCTCCGAGGGAACTGGTAATCTTATAGCCCATCAGAGAGTAAAAGAAGCAATTAGGATGTTGCAGAGAAGAGAAATCATTTCTTTGTATCTGTTTCCAACCCTGAGATTTTCACTGAAATACTTGTTCTGTGCTTGCTCCTTGCATGTAATAAATCTGGGAATATTGTCAAAGAATTAGGCTGAGCCCGTGCTTAAACATTTTGCTGGAATAACAGCGTCAGCAAAAGCCCATGTGCTTTTTATGTTATTCCAGCAAAAAGTCAGCATAATGCAAAAGACAGCTTATTCTGCTAGAGGAAGCTTGTCTACCCAAAATTAACAAAAACTAAAGTGTCGACAAAAGACAAGTATGTGTAATATCTCCATTAAGGCTGCACAGCGCCTGCCTTCCAGGATGGGTCATGAAAGACCTGCAGGGTTGAGTAGCTCCTTCTGCATCGGTGGCTTTTGAGTCTGCCATGCAGAAGGGTTGGATAGCCAGGTTAGAGCTGGTGCTAGCCCTGAAGGATGTCGCTTGACAGCGGTGGGCTGAGAGGCACGTAAAGAGCGAGGAGCTAGCCCAGGAGTCACAGGAGGAGCCAGCGGTGAGAGCATGGGTAGGGTGTCCTTGCTGGTGCTACCTGCTGGGGCTTGCTGCGGTATGGTCCTTGTCCTCTCCTACCACGGAGCACACTGTGGTGTCGGTGTTCTTTGCACAGAGGAGAGGCTGGTGCATATGTTGGTCTTTCTTGGATGTGGATTTGGGATACAGCCAGAGCTGGCTTGTCCTCCTGGACCTAGAAACTGAGGAGCTGGTTTCTTAGTATGGGCGCTGCTACTGTCCTTTTTAGGCACCAGAGCATCTGAGACTGAGCCTCATTCCATACAGTGGATGGAGAGAGGCAGGCATCAGTTCAGAGCATATGCCCGTAATGACTAGCCCTGATACATAAAAGACCTTTTTGAATGTGAACCACATCAACAGTCCCCAAGAAAGAGAAGGCAAGTGCCCTGGGCTATGTCCCAGCCACAGCTTATACACACTGGCTGTGTTGCCTGGGGCTCTGCTTTGGGAAAATCCCAACTACTGAGTATTTTCTAGTACCTCTCTCTGAGTGCTGGCAACCCTTGCTTGTCTAGAGATGCCACATGAGAGCAGAAAACGAGATGCTGGGGAAAAAGGACTAATTAAAGAAGAAGAGGTCTTTAGGACTGGCTAATGTACCTCTGTGTATCCTGGGGAAAATTAGCTATGAAGCATTAAGCCACTATGAAATATATGCCGCTTTTTTGCATTAAAAATCTGTGACAAATCAAAGGACTGGAGTACACCTCGGTAATGCTTCTTGACAGAAACTACTACTTAAGAACAACCAACTAACAGCCCTGCTGGTTATGTTCCCTGGCCCCGAGTCCAACTGGCAGCACCCGGCCACCAGGATAAATTCTTCTACACTCCAAAACAGGGACCTTATAGTCAAACTGCCCATCAGGAGTGTTAAGCTCAGGACTGTGCCCAGACATGATCTGGGAGATCATTCCTTAGCCTCAGCCAAAACCATACCAGGGACCGCACTAAAAATTTAACAGTGTGAGCAACGCTTGACCCTGTGCCCTGGCCCTACTTAGTCACTGGTGTAGACGTCGCTGTTGGATCAGACCAAGGTCCAACCAGTCCAAGAGATGACCTCTGGCGATGCCCCTATGTGCATCCCCACACCCATGGGGCTGTTTGCAATAAGCAAGTCTCCAGCCAGGAGAAATTTGTGACTGTGGGATCTGTCTCACGTCCTGCAGCATTGCGCAAAAACAGGAAAGCCGTGCAGTCACCGTGGCTAAAAGTAAATTCATGATTAGCTAATATGTTTTGCTGTAATAGTAACACAGTGATGTCTGGTGCTAGCTCAATAGCCAAAAATGACTGGTGATAGTTACACCCTGTGCTTTTCACAGAACAATAAATAAATGATCCAACAAAAATGCCTTGCTCGGTTTGTCCCGTTTCCTTGCTAAGGTGCAGGCAGAAGTGCCAGTCTCAAGCTCTTGGGGGCAGGACTTGTCATGTTTTAGGCTGAGACTTCCATCATCCTCCATATATCACTGTCCTCAGTGGCTTTCAAAAATCTCAGCTATGAAGCAACTATCCCAAGTGAGTGCAACATAAATAGTTGTGCTGGTAAAGGCTCAGCTTGTGCCCCACGTGGTCACTGTTTGCAGCAAAAGGAGCTGCAGGGACACGCAAAGGAGACTTTTCTCAGGTGAATCACACGCCACACCTCATGTCAGGGACAGCTCGTGTCCCCCAGCGCTGCTGCCGAGTGGATGGGGAGGGTAAAGACGTGGCCATGAACTCCTTCAAGGTGCATCATGTCCCTCCACCAAGACCAGCATGATGGGCTCCCATCTCTTTCCGCAAAGGAGAGTCTATAAAGGAGAATAGCAGCAAGGACCTACTAAACCTTTTCCCCTTCTGTTTCCAGATACAGAGCACTTCCCAAAGGAGCCAGGCAGAACCTGGCCCAACATGAATGATGTGGGTTTTGGCTAGCCCTTTTCACCTGTGACTCTCAAAGCATTTGGCAAGGCGCTCTCTTCACTTTCCTGTAATTGCAATAATCTCAGCTATGTGCATAATGATTTGGAGTTTTTATAATTACATACCTTTGTCCAAAGCACAGGGTACAAAACTGTCTATCTGCAACACAAATTAATTTCCCCTCATTAAGGTTGCAGTCATGAGTTAATTGCACAGAAAGAAAATGCAGAAGACTTCAGATGCTATCCCAAGAAATTGTTGCTGTCATTCATCCAGCTGGTCAGGATGTGACGATCAGTATCAGTTACTCAGCAACTGATCTGGCATTGGCCTCCTTTGATTTAAGGTCCTGTAAACTCACTTGAACTTGCACACAGAGGTAAGTTCTCCTAAGGACAGACAGAGTCTCCTTTCGGAAATGTAGTATTATTTCTTGTGAATCCTGGAATTCCTTTGAATTGGAGGGAGGAGTTTTCTTCCACTGGGGAGCTGACTGCTTGTGAATCGGCTTTCTGAAGAAAAATTAAATTTGCTGATAATTTAAGGTTTAGCTAATGCACAGGATGATCTTTTGGCAACGCTGTGATGCAAGCTTGATGTTTTCGGGTTATAAACCTCAAGCAAATAAAAGGAGAAAGAAGAATGGCTTCAGAAAAGTTCCATTGGGCTATAAGTCAGAGGCTGTTCCACAACATTTTATCTCTGAAATGTCACGCTGTACTGGCCTCAAAGCAAGAAGAACAGACGGTTCATCTAATACAATTATTTTAGGATCCTTTCATCATAAACAGTGTGCATGCCAAAACGAAAACGTATCATGGGAAAGCATTTCTCATTGAAGCCTGAATCTCCTCCCTAATGTTTATTCTATGTCATGGAGAACACTAGGGGCCAAATACGCTCTGGGTTAAAAACACTGGCATCAGTTCTTGCAACACAAATCTGGCAGGGACTCAGGATGTGACAGCCGAAGGAGGCTGCAATCTCCCTTGTACCAACAGACCAGTTGATGCCCAGTGCCGGTGAGTGAGGAGAGGGGATGATGAAGAGAAATGCGAAGCACACCATGGAGGCTTGCTCCCGTCTGCAGCTGCTGGCTGGCATCGTGGATCCCTGCTGTGGCAGTGAAGCGGTGCCCCAAGTGCCTGCAAGGTGCAGAGTAGGTGGGTAACAACAATATCCTACTCTTGTATTGATATAAATTCCTGCATGCTGGTGATTTGTACCTCCTTGCAATGGGTCTTTGAATGCCATCCTGGGCGGCAAATCCATGTCTTCTCCATTTTCAAGAACATCACAAAGTCCTTTTCCTGCACAAAAAGCTTTCAGTGCTGTTAGTTGAGTTGGGGTTGCTGCAAAATTCTCCCCTATTCTCAGCACTAGATGTAGATTATTTGGGTTGTTTCATTGCTCCCACATTCTGGGCCACTGCCTTTCCATCTTGCAAACATGAGCTATGATTTTAACAACAGTGACGCTGCACTTCGTGGTATTTAAATTCATCTTATTTCCTCGCCGCTCTCCTACCCTGGGTCTGGTACAACTGACTTTCACGTCATCTGCAAGTTTATCAGTGATGATTTTTATCATTTCCTCTGGGTCAATCCTAAAGACACTGAACAATCCAGGATCCAGAATAAATAAATGGAAGACTTCAATATCTCTGGTATAATTGAATTTCAAATTACATTATAAGATCTCTTGCTGAAATAGTTTTTAATCCATTTAGTATACCAGATTAGGTTTTGTACCATTCTTCTTTAATTGGGACTGTGTTCAGGAACTGTTCAATAACTTGCAGAAATCTAAATAATTTATAACAGCCTTATCTTTATTAACCAAACTTACATTCTCATTAAGAAAACATTCATTTGTTTGACATGACAGGCTTTCCATAAAACTGCTCGGGCATATCAATCAGGTTAGCATCCTTTAATTCATTACTAATCATAGCCTATATCAGCTTTTCTTTGATATTGTTTGGGATCAGTGTTAAACCAATGAATTCGTAATTACCTGGGATCTTCCTATTATATGAAATATAGTCTCCTGGATTCTGTACAGGGTATTCTTACACATTTATGCACACAGAGCCAGCACACTCGGGCAGTCTAGCAAGTTTGTTGGCAATCAGCTGGAATGAGCAGGACAGCAATACAGCCACCCCAGACCCATCCGCACGGGACCCCAGCATCACACAACGATTTGAGGAGGGAAAGACCTCCGGGGATCTCCAGACTCCCCTCTCACAGCAGGGCTAACTTCACCCTTCAGGCAGATTTCTCAGAGCCTTGCCCAGCTGAGTTCTGCAAGGATGGAGATCCCAAAAGCTCTCTGGACTCCTGTTCCAATAGCTGACCCCCTTCACTGTAATTTTCTCCCCCCTAATACCTGTTGTAATGGCCTTTGCTGCAACTTGGGTTGATTGCCTCTTGCTCTGTCACTGCGCACCTTCAAGAAAAATCTGGCGCTGCCTTTTCAATAATCTCCTATGGGTAGTTAAAGACACCAGTGACCCTTATCGTCTTAAGCCTGAATAACCTCTACTCTTCTGGGACCCACCAGTGGTTCTCCGTGGGCTCAGCACTGTAGGTACATGCTGGCTCTGGTGTGGCAAAATGCTCAGACTCACCAGTAGCCCCAGTGATGAAGAACAGACTGCTCAGATACTGAGAACTACTTCTTTACTGTTCTCTGTCAAAATGGAGGTTGACAGCTACAGTCATCTGGCTTAAATGCTACCTAAGTCCTTGTACCTGCTCAGTGGAGAGTGCCCATGAGTCTGGAGAGCCTAAGGAAAGTCTTGAGCAAGAGTCACCTCTGTCTAGTTAACGAGAAAGAAGAGGTAGGTGGACGTAGGTGGAATTGCAACTCTGCTGCTTATGCGACCTTGCAGGTTCATGTTCTTCCTTGTTTAGAGATGTAATCATTTTATGAAGAACAGCGACCCGAAGAGCTGGGAACTTAATTTAATACATTTCATATGCGCCTGGGTTTGCTGTCTGATTTACTAAAAGATATCAACACAATTTTTGGTGGAAAAAAAATGCCATCTGTGTTCTGGACGCTATAAATCTCAAAGGGTAAAGGGATTTTTCAATGCACAGTACACTCAGACCTCTTAATTGCCTTTCCTAAATGCCTGCTCGGTCTCCCACTGAGCTGGAGAGGGGTGCCTCAGCATGCAGGTGACTTCTGTAATGCTTACAGGAACCATCATACTAATTTACCACCCTAAAAAGAGTTTTAAATAAAGCCTCCTAGCTACTCTTCAAATCTAGGCACTGGGAGAAGAGGGAAGGAGATGAGGATATGGGAAATGTCCTCTTTCACCCTTCTGGCTGGGAGTAAACATCAGGGCAAGGACTGGCGTATTGCAGAGGTGAGGATGGGTTTAAGAGACAAATTGGTTATTAATTAGATCTGCAACATTAGGGCAAAATAAATAATGGTTTCATTAGGGCAAATGAGCCAAGGGTGCTCTGCAAAGAGGGGCTGCACGGTAACTGCCTTGCAAGCCCCGCAGAAGGGCTTTAAACTATGTTTGGAGGAGGCTGGCAACAAAAGTTCAAATGATGGAGCAAAGTTCCTGTGGGAGGAGGAAATTGTTTTAGCTCTCTGAGATTAGACTCTGACTAATGGGGAGGAGATTGCTGAGAATAGGAAGGTGGAGGTGAATTAAGTTGAAAGAGATAATAAAATCATGGAGCATCTTCCTCTAAAGAAAGGAAGGAGTGAAGAAAGCAGAGAAAGGAGGATGGACACTAAGCTGTACAAAGATGGGAAACAAGACCAGGAAAATTATGTCTGTAAAGGAATAGCGTGACTATGGAGGGCTAAAATGAGAAAGACCGGGGACAAAGGGAGTTTCAATTAGGAAGGGATACGGAGGGTGATAAAAGAATGCTCTGTAAAGGTATCAGAAATAAGAGGAAGGCAATGGAAATTATACATAACTGAATTAAACGAAAATGAGAGAACAGAAATAACAACAGAGAAAAGACTGGGCCATTCATTATTTCTTATGCTTTACCCGTGGAGGAGAAAAAAAAAAAGAAGATGATGCACTGATATTTATTGGAACTACTTTTACCGAGGGGATAAGACAATCCAAAATAGCAAAAGAAACAGTTAAAGTAATTCAAAGAAGTTAGACAAATTCAAGTCAGCAGCACTGGATGAAGTTCCCCCTAGAGCACTTCAGGCACTAGCCAGAGCAATCTCTGACTCATTAGTAATTATCCAGGAGAGCTCATGGAGAGCTGGGGAGATCCCAGAGGAGGGGAGAAGGGCAAACACAGCGCCTGTCTTTAAAGAGGGGGAAGAAGGACTTAGGCAATTATACTGCAGTCAGTTTAGCATGTAATGCAGAAAAATAATACAATAAACTGTTAAACAATCAGTTATTAAGCACTTGACTGATAACAGAAATATACAATCAACCAGAGTGGATTTGTCATAAATGAGTGATGTTAAAATCATCTAATTTCTGTCTTTGAACCTAACAACTGTGCTGTAGAATAAGGGGGAGGGAGTATATGTCATATATTTTGAAAGAAGCAGGGTTTTTAACACCGTTTCACATGACAGTCCCATAAGCTGACCGGGAACTATGATCTCTGTGAAATCATCTTAAAACACACTTGACAGAAAAAAACTCTATTCACACAGGAATTACTAATTCCTTTCCTTCGAATTTAGAGGGCTTTCCAAGTGGGGTCCCGCAGGGTTCGCTCCTGGACCTGATTCTAATATTTTAATTAGTTATTTGGATGACGAAATAAAGAATATATAATTACTCTGGAGGATGTGTTCCAAAATGTTGCTGGGAGATTGGAGTAATAGTATAAAATCAACGAGATTTGGTTCAGTAAGGTCATAAGCAACAGAATATGACAATGCAAAGTGGCAAATTACTGGTCAAGCAGCTGTTCAAAGGAAAAAGAGCTGTGAAGGAGACACTGAGCAGTACACAGTTGTTGCAGAAAAGGCGAACCTTATTCTGGGGCATATGAACAAGAGTGTAATAGGTGAAACATCAGAAGCAGTTATTGCACTCTAATGAGGGCTCGGTTGGAATACCAGGTGTGGGTTTGGATGCTGTGCTAGGAGAAAGTAGAAGAAAGATGGAGACAAATTGTGGAGGAGCTAGAGGAAAGCAACAAAGATTATAAATGGTTCAAAAACTTGCAGGATTTTCTTTGCTTTTTCCAGAAAGGAAAAAAAAAAAAACATGAGAAGATGAAAACTATCTTCTGAGACAGAGGAGACTTATAAAAAGGATATTGACAATTGTTCTGGGTACAACAGAACTAAATTGGCTTGATTTCCTGCAAAGACCATTGTAGCTGGATATCTGAGACAGAGGAAAATCCCACAAATCAAACCTAAAAGCTTTCTAATTCAAAGCAAATTTCTTTGAATTAAAATTCAAATTTCTTAATTAATTCCTAAGTCTTCCTCTCTGGAAGCCGATTAGCCTCTCTCAGGGATGCTTGGATTCTGCTCAGGGCACTGAGGGGGATTTGCAGTCTCTCTCCAGCTCTCCTGTTCCATGACTGTTTTCTCTAGGTGTGCCAATGCTTCCACCTTCCCCGTGCCCACCCAGAAAGCAAAATATTGATGCATATCTTGTGTTTGTGCTTTAGCATAGTTTCAAACACACTGCTGGCGTTAATTAACTATCCAACAACAGGATGAAGCCAGTGATACCAAATGCAGCATGGTGCTTTCCCTGACCAATAACAAAGTCAATCCTTCCTCCTGTGTGTTGCATAGTTTCACCAATTTTCTCTTCTAATGTGCCAATGTAGCTCTACATAGGCAGAACGAAGAGCCTCCTTTTCTGCAGCTCGCCAACAGACAGCGTGTGGTTGACAGGGGGATGAACGTGGTGCTGCGGTCCTCACTTCCAAGGGCTAGAAAAATTAGTGAGTGAGCTGGAGTGCAAAGCAGTTGTGCGAAAACACATATGATGTGGCAGGGAAACAGAGCATTTTTCTCACTTTTCCCTAACAAGGAACTCCTAATTCACAAATAAAGGAATAATACATGGATAAAATTTGCCAGAACCATTGTTCAACAAGGGCAGGTGATGAGGAAAAAGAAGGAGGGAGTTCACAGGCTATCTTGAAGGAATATACTTTCTCTGAACTCTAGGAAGATTATGAAACAATCTGCTGGATGTCTCTGGGTAGAGATAAAGGAAGAGAGAAATCAAACAAAACCAGAAGCGGTCTCATGGTAGAGTCTATTGCACAAAAACTAATGAAAAGAGCAGATTGAGGAAGGGGTTTTTTTAAAATAAGGGGTCATGCAATGAAGAAGTGCTGGTGGACCTGAAGGAAAACGATACACCAAGGTCAAGGACATTATGAATGTTAAAGTGGGAAGGAAAAGAAAAATAAGGAGAGGAGGAAGGAATTTAAGATTTTGACTGTTGCTCACCATAGCCCTTTGGGTCTTTGGGAATTTTCTGGTGCTCTTGAAGGTGTTACCTTCCTCCTTCTTAGACTCGCACCAAGTTCTGAATGATCAGCTGGCATGGACAGGTTTCTATGGGCACCTTTCTTCTTGTAAAACACTTTGTTTATTCCATACAAGTAACACGACCATAGACTGAGCTTCTTATGTAGATAGAATCATAGAATCACAGAACGGTTTGGGTTGGAAGGGACCTGTAGAGGTCATCTAGTCCAACCCCCCTGCAATGAGCAGGGACATCTTCCACTAGATCAGGTTGCTCAGAGCCCCGTCCAGCCTGACCTTGAATGGTTCCAGGGATGGGGCATCTCCCACCTCGCTGGGCAACCTGTGCCAGTGTCTCACCACCCTCATTGTAAAACATTTCTTCCTTCTATCTAGTCTGAATCTACCCTCCTTTATTTTAAAACCATTACCCTCTGTCCTGTCGCTACAGCGCCTATTAAAACATCTGCCCCCATCTTTCTCGTAAGCCCCTACGGCAGATCTGCAGCACGGTTTTGGGGAGGGAATGATGTCTCTCCTTACTTTTGGAGAGGGGGCAACCAAGCGCTGGTCAGCCCTAAACGTTCTTGACAGGCAGCATGGAGAGTCACTAGTACCTATGAATTTGTTGCTGTATTTTACATTGAATATTTACCAGAAGTGTGATACTAAAGCTTTTCAACTTAAAAATCATCTTATGGACCTTGTATGATGCTCACAGCATCCCCATTCAGCAAATAAATCATTCCCGTTCTCAAAAGGATGAAACATAGGCAAAGAGTTCAGTAATTTATACCTGGCAAATTTTGATAAGCCTGAGAGTCGAGACCCCCTTCGTTCACTGGAGAAATGAGGTGTAAAATTAAAATCGATGTTCGTACGGTCTCTGCACCTCTCCGCTTGGTTGCCTGTGGGACGCTGGGCTGGCTGTAGCTTGCGCACTTCACATGTTGCTGAAAAGGTGCATGAGGAAATGATCAGAGAGGGTAGGATGTGGTTAAAGCCTCGCTTTGCAAACTGGAGCTAATGTGAGGGAAGCATATTATGTCTCACATCCATTAAGGCCTCCAGCAATCACCTCCCACTAAGACGAAGGAGCAGCAGAGAAGGAATTGTGACTTCCTGAGTCCCAGTAGCTCCTGGAGCTGTTCCTGTTAATATTCAATTATGTGCTGCCCTGGACTTAGAGCGCTGAACTACGTCTCACTCCAGCCCCCAGGCTCAGCTGCAACAAACACAGCTGCAGGAGGCTGAGCCACAGAGAGAAACAACCCCCAAAACAAGGTTATCAATCACACCTCCAGCCACTGGTGCAGAGCCAGCACGTAGGAGGAACCATGCTTTCCACCCCCTGCCTTCTTCATTACCCCTTTCCAGGCTGCGTGGCTTTGGGAAGAGGCTACAGGTATGAGCTGGTTATACTGTGAGCTGTGGGCAGGGTCATCAGACTCTTTTTCACCGCCTGTTTTTTCTCGGTGTGCTGATTGACCATATAATGTTCTGCATGCACTGCCTCTCCATCTCATACCACGCAGCTTCTGCTATGGCTTTTCCCTCATCTCACCCCCCAACCCCGAGTGCTCCCATCCCCGTTGACCCATCTGCCTTCTGATAAACCCCTTCCACTTCCAGATCATGGTATTAACTTGACATTTGCAAAAGGTCACCGTGTTTGTTCTGCCTGAGAGTTATATTGCTCACTCTTTTGTCTTTTTGCTTCATAAGCCTTTCAAGGCAGAGGTTATCTCCTAGGGTATGACTATATAGTGTCCAGGAAAGCAAGGCCTCCTGATCTCAGTTGGTGTCTAGCCGCTGTAACAGAGACAATAGCGTACACCATGATAGAGAGGCTGGTTCCAATTTTATAGATTAATTGCCAGAGGTTAACGAATCTTAACTTAGACGCAAAAGTCTTCCTTCCAGTAGAGGTCTATACACAGCACCTCACTGTAGAACAGCTAACACCTCAGTTTAGGATAGCACCAGTGCCAGATCAATCCTATATTTCCAGGAGTCCATTCGGACAGGGTGGTATTGCTGGAGCATACGCCATTTGCGACTGCTGCAGGAACAAATGCGGGACATAAGGGAGGTGGCACACCATACGTATTTTGTGCATCCAGTTTATGCATATGAAGGCACGGCTTTTTTTAGCTTGCAGTTTGTCACGCTGAAACTGTCTGTTGCCTCAAAACTAATCACAATTGAGATGAGAGCGGATGTTATGCGTAGCGTTAGGGTAACTATCCTGCAGTGGCTGGTCCAAGCAAGGTGCAGCTGGTAGAGAAAGGACATACAAATTCAGCCTTTGCTCCCAGGTGAGAATGGGTCACATCCTGTCCTCTGGTCCTGACCGGACCATCATCCCTGTGTTTGCCTCCCAGCACTCGCTGAGGTGGAGGTGCAGGGCTAGAGCTCTCCCACACCATAGTCGCAGTTAGGCAGTTGGGAGGGCTCCAGCCTAGGTAGGATCTCAAAAGTTTCCTTTCTGTCCCTGAGGAGATACCCCAGGCTTGGCTCTTCTCAAGCATAAGCCAACTCAGAGCCTCAGCTACAGCAAGGCTACACCAGAAAGGTAGAGTGCGAGAGCAGGGTTGTAGGACTCAGCACTGCTCTTCACTGAGTTATGTAGGCACCTCAGCGGCAACACATCCACTGACCACGTTTAGAAGAGGTGTGGATGGGGGATCTTTGCCTACAGCTTTAGTGCCAAGACCAACAGAGCACTAGACTGGCAAGCTGTGCTAGCTCTAAGAACAGCCCGACCTGGCTCCTCTGCCACGGTTTGCTTTGGGAGCGACACAAAAGCTAGATCGTTCCCCAAAACTGCAGAGACACATTCCCAGGTATGAACTTTTCCCTTGCCTACGATAATATTCCTTGAGCTCCTCTTCTGTTTTGCTTTGAAAACATCTTCCCTGAACTATCCTGGTTCCTCTGCTTTTCCATGGTATCCCTTGCCTGTCAGTGAAAACTATACTAGGCGGGATACGGCCGCACCATGGCTCGGCGTAGCTACCTATAGATTAATTGGCTGGTACGTAGGGGTTGGGTGGCTGGAAAGTGGCTGCCAGCCCTGATGCGTTATGGCTAAGTTCTGCTCCAATTTCTGTTCCGGATCGCTCCCTCCTGCCCATGTGGCAACTTGCAGGAATATAACTGTCTTTGAAATATCTGCTTTCTCCCAAATTAATCTGAAATGCATTAATTGGCTCAGAAGCTTTTGGGAGAGAGGGATGGACACATACATGAACAGAAAAGCAGCACAGCAGAACCTTAATTTCCTTAGGGAGGCAGCCTAAAGAAATATAAGCACTTATTTTCATCTGTTGCTGGGCTTACGACCCACACAAATAACAGGGAAAAGTGAGCAGGCAGCCGACTGCAGAATGGGAACAGGGAAAATGACTCAGCAAGCTTGGCACCAATCTGGAGAAAATGCAGGTACATTATAACCTTGCTTGAGCATCAGTCTCGTCCGTGACATGACGTAGAAACAGCAGCTAGTGTAGGGATTTGCATCTGATGGAAACATTCCTTCTGATACGTGGTTTAGGTCTGCTCGTGCAAGTAGTTATATACTGGAGCAGAGCAGGCGAGAGGCTCCCTTCATATTTGCCGGCAAGGGAGAGAAAAAGTCCAATGGAAACCTCTCATTGCTTTTTAAATATCCTTTTTTTTTCTGTCATCGGTTGACAAATAGCTGCTGAATTAGAGTTTCATGCTTTGTTCATGTCATTTTTCCTAAGATCAGTATTTCCTGCTACATCACCTTAGAAACTCAATCAACAAACACTCTGCTCTACATGTAAACAAAGCTTTATTTTACTCTATTTTTGACAGCAGCCAGGGTTTTAGAAACCAGAACATTTCAGGTTCTCTGGGCTACTTGCCTCAGTTTCACAATTTGGTTTTGTTTTTGAGGGCCTGTCAGCATTGTTTATACCTAGATCTGTTTCAGTAGTAATGTTTTCATGTGAGTGGCAAAGAAAATATATTACTGCAAATTGCTTTCTGGAATCAGGCTTTCTTCTCTTCTGTCGAGAGTCTAAATGAAACTGCACTTTCTAACACATGGGAACTAAAGAGTGAAACGAATTAGAAAGAGAAGTGAAACGAGAAGATCCAGTTTCAGCGACAAAAATGAACAAAAAAAGCAGCAAAGACAACATTGACAAGTAAGCAGGACCGTCTCCAAAGCTCAAGCTCTAATAAAACCCAAGAGTGTTATTTCTGACAGAGGAACTGAAGAACTCTGCTGAGCCCTTTAACCATTTCCTTGTGGAATAGCATCGGATCTTGTCCTGACCCCACGACAAGGGTCTTTTTTTTTTTTTTTTTTTTTTTAATTGTGGAAAAAGAGGGCTGGGGCCCTGTAAAGTTTTCTCACTTGCTTTCACAAGATGAGCATTTCCCAGGTAGCTGCTGTGAAAACAGGAATTAATCCAACAGCAAACGGGGGATTTTATTTAGCAGTTTTAAAAACCTGCACAGGAACCCCAGCCATTGAGCCTCCTGTGATCTGCCACAACACAAAGACAGAGTCCATCAGATAGGGATTAATTTTAAGGCAGATATTAAAGCCTATCACATGATGAAGGATCTTCCTATATGTGCCCTTCAATGGGATGCTGTAAATCCTGTGCGTGCGCGTGTATATGCACGTGTACGTGCACGCCGGTGTTTATTCGAACCTTTCTCATTCACAGGCAGACGTCGCCTTGGGCTTCTTCAGGCCTTTCCAAGGAACATAAACTTGGGAGAGAGAGAGAGAGAGGAGAGTCATCTTTAAACCTCACAGATTTGAAAGTAAGTTTTTGAAGGAAACAGGCTCAGGTGGAAGGAGCCAAGATCGTAAAGATTTTGTAACTAACGAGATTTTTAAGAGGAGGCAGAATCCCTGCTCTTTCTTAGTGCAAGACCTCATTGCAAGAATTTAAAGCAAATTTGGGAAAAAAGCGCCCTTTTTACAGAAATGCATCGTTTTGCTTTTCTGCTCGGCTGTAACCTAAAGCCTCTTGGCTTGACGAAATGAAATAAAGCTGTGTGATGATGCGCTGTCACTGCTGCCGCCGCCACTCTGCCTCCTGCAAATCTCCCAACGTCGTGCACCGATCCCCCCGTCAGAGCCCGCTAAGGGAGCGATGCCTTCTCCCTCCAGCCTAAATCCTGCACCAGACAAACTTACCCTTCGGCTTTGTACGGCTCGGGTTTGCAGCAAGCGGCTCTGCCTGAGGTGCTGTTTCCCAGGGCTGGTGTGGCTAGGTAACTCTCTTCCCATGACACAGCAGAACAGCAGCAGCAGCAGCAGCGTAAAACAGATCGGTTCTGGCAGTACTCCTAGAAGAATACTTTATATCCCAGCTCCAGCCTCTTTCTCCTTTAAGGATGATCTGAAGAAGGGAATACGGAATAAAAAGAGGCTTAGTGCGGGAGGGAAATAAGCCCCAGGGAGATGGAAAGTGAGGCATGCTGGAGCTAGAATCCACGGCAGTGGGACAATCTGGATAAAATGGCAGAAAAGAGCCCAGAGGTAGAACACCCCGCCCCCCCCCCCCAAAAAAAAAAACCCAACTGGCTGAGAAAGGACATATAAGCAATGATGAGGTGTAGGGTGGGTACAGGGAAGACCCTGAGAAGGAAGGAAGGAAAGGAGGATGATCTGTTCCTCAGTCAGTTAACTCTTTTCAGCTAAAATCATTAATATTTTCTATGAAACTCCTGCTTACGTATTGAAAAATAATGGCAGAGGTATCCGAAATGCTGATCTGTTACGTACGCAGCTCGTTGCACGGGCACTCGGAAATGAGTGGGATAGAGGACAGGTACTTCAACTCCAAAAGCGTTAATGGGAGAGCGAAGGGAGATTATCTATCGTCATTGCCAGGATTGGGCCTGCGCCGTCGGACCGGGCGGCTCCGATCCCCTCCCGCAGCTGATCGGATGCGCAACGGGCATCGCCGTCAACCCTGCAGACGGGAAAAAGGTCGTTTACGCGACTCCCTTCGAGAAAACTCGGTGGGACGCTGAAGGAATTAACTTCCAAACTTAAGGTTTATTGCATCCCTGGGTCATGCTTTAATCTGCCGAGGGGCTGCGATTTCCAGCGGAAGCCGTAAGGAAGGAACAAACGCGGCACGCTTTTCCTCCTTCAGTTTTTGACAGCAAATCTGTCCTCCCTCTACAAGCTAGCCCCTCGGACCTTGCACTTGACCGCCAATACCGACGCGATGCCACCATTTCGGGCGCAGAATTCGGGGAGCTCCCGCGGGAACCGTGCGTCGCCTTCCACGGAGAAAACCCCGAGAGCCCCCCGCGCATCGGCCGGCCCGGCGGAGGTTCGGCGGCGGGACCGCGGTGGGCTTTATCTTCCACAATCCCAAATCCTGGGGGCAGAAGGAGAGCTGGGGAAAAAAAAAAAAAAACCCAAAGCAAACCCAAGGCAGTTCAGCACCGCAGGCAGAACAGCAGCCTGAGGAACGCCGCGCCGCCCGCCCGGCATGCCCGCACCCCCCGGCCGCAGGCGGAGGGATGGAGGGGGGCGGCGGGGGGGCCTCGCAAGGGACGGAAAATGTCTTCATCTTCCCTCTGCTCTTCCCGGAGGGGTGGCTGGTTGTATGCGCGGCTCGCATTTTTTTTGCAGTGGCGAGCGTAGGTCCCTAGGAACGCTTCCTTCCAGCCTCTCCGTATTTGCAACCTGCTGCAGAAACCCGACGGTAGCGGAGGTGGGCCCCGCGAACGCGCTTCCCCGCCGACCGGCGGAGTTAAAAACCGCGTTCGCGACCCCCGCATCAACCCCGCACCGCCGCCATCGCCCACATCTCCAGCCTCCTTAGGCTGACACAAGTTTTGGGTTGGTTTTTTTTTTCTTGTCTTTTTTTTTTTGTTGTTTTGTCGTTGTTTTGGTTTTTTTTTTTTTTTTTTTTTTTTTGTTGTTGTTGGGTGTTTTGTTGTTGTTGTTTTGCTGCCGCTTCCCGCACCGGGGACCCACCGTGCCCGCAGAGGAGCACCGGCTCCCGCAACCCTCCGGGAGCGGGGTCTGGAAGCCGGGAGCGCGGCGCGCCGTTGTTTCCCTCAGCTCCCAGCAACGCGAGCGGTGCAAAGAGGGGAAAAGGGGAGGAAAAAAAAAAGGGAAAAAGAAAAAAAAAAGGGGGGGGGGGGGGGAAACCCAACCAAGCCAAACCCCCACCTGAATTAATAGGAGGAGGAGGGAGCGCGGCGGCCCGCTGCGCCCGGCGGGCGGGAGGTGGGAGCCGCCGGGGCTGGGCGCCGGGGGGGGCCCGCAGCCCGCCGGGGTGGGCCGGGGGTACCGGCGGGTCCGACGGTGGCGGTGGCGTCACGTGAAAGTCCCCTTTAAGTTTCCATAGCGAGGGCCTCCGGGTGTCACATGATGGACATGATATAATGAAACAACATCGTGGGGAGGGAAGCATTGGGGGAGCCCGGGGAGGCGGCGGCGGCGGCGGGGCGGCGGGGCGCTCCCCCCCCCCCCCCCCCCCGCACCTGTCTCGGTGCCCCGCAGCGGTGCGGTGACCCCCGCCGCCGGCGCCGGCCTCGTCCCGCCGGGTGGGAAGGGGGAAGGCGGCGGAGCGGCCGGCGGCGGGGCGGCGGGCCGCTCTCTGAGGTAAGTTACCGGCGGGACGCGGGCGGGGGGCTGCCCGCCCGGACGGGGGGTTCGCGGGGGTTGCGGGTGTGCGCGGCGGGAGCGCCGTGTTGGCGGGGCGGCGGTGTGTGGGGTGCGGGGGGGGGGGGTGCGGGTGTCGGGGTGGGGGACGCACGCACACGGGGACCGGGGGCGCCGCGCTGTCCCCGCGGAGCGGCGGGCGTGTGCGCGCCCTCCATGTCCGCATTCCAGCTCATGTTGCGCAGATAAAATTCAAACTTGAGGTAAACACAAGCGGCGGGGGGGGGGGGGGTGGGGGGGGGGTGAGGGAGGCTCGCTCCATCCCGGCTCCCACCGCCCCCTCCCCTCCCCGCCGCTCCCCCCCCCCCACCCGCGGAGCCCCCCACGCACCTGGGCCGCCAGCGACGAGCCCCCCCCCCCCCCCCCCCCCGCCCCGGGGGGCTGCCGGCGCCGCGCTCCTTTTCCCTTCGCGGGGACGGAGATGGCGGGCGAGCCCCCCGCCACGCCGCGCACCCCCTCGTAGGACACGGCAAGTGTATGTGCGTGGGGGACGCGGTGCGCGGCAGGTGCGCGGGACGCTGTCGCGACACGGAGGGGGGTGTGTGTGTGTGTGTGTGTGTGCGCGCGCGCTTATCGCGACGTGGGGGAAGGAGCCAAGTGACAGCCGAGCTGCGGCGCGGGGCGGGGGGGGGGGGGGGAAAGGATGGGACTGCGCCGCGTTTTTCCTCGCTGCGTGGGTATCCCGAATCGAGCGAAAATAACCACAATCCCCCCCAAAATACCCCCTCGCCCGGGGGGGGGGGGGGCCGGTCCGCATTTCCAAGTGCGTATGGAGAAAACAAGATGCGGCCGCGGGGCGGGGGGGAGGCGGGGAGGGCCGGGCCGCGCCGCCGCTCGCCAGCCCGGGTCCGTGACACAGGCGGTGCCGCCGGCAGCGGGTATATTTAGCACTTCCCCCCCTTCTCTCCTCTCCTCTCCTCTCCTCTCCTCTCTCCCCGCCCCGGCCCTACCGCATGCTCCGCGCCCGGTGCGAGCGGGCGGTGGGTGATGGAGGCGGCCCGTCCTGCCGCCCCACAGGTGGGTGCGTGAGGGGAGGAATGCGGGGGGGGGGGGGGGGAGGAACCGTGCGGGGAGAAGCGGGAGCCGTGAGGGGAGCGCTGGAGCGGGCGCCTCCGCCCCCGGGCGAGGGAGGCTCCCGGAGGGGGAGCGGTGAGGCGAGGCGGGCGGTGCGGGAGCGGGGTCCGGGTGCGGGGCGCGGCGGGGGGGGGGGGGGGACAGCGGGTGCCGCGGGTAGAGGCGCTTCCTGCGTGGCGCAGCGCGGGGTTGTTGCGGGAGGGCGGGCGGGGAAGGGCCGGGCGGCCATGGCGGCGGCGGCGGGGGGGGGGGGGGTGTGAGGGCGCGGCGGCCCCTCGGGGAGGGCGGGGGGGGTGTCTCTGAGGGCGAACGGCCTCGCTGAGGGCGGGAAGCGCGCGCGACCCCTCGACGCGCGGGCAGCGGCCCCCGCCTGGCGCCTCCTCAGCACTGCACCAAGGCGGCGGGACCGGCGGGCACGCCCACCGCGCCGGGCTGGGCCAATCGCCGCGCCGCTGAGCGGCCGGACCCCCCCCCCCCTTCCCCTCCTCACCCGCCCCCCCTCCCCTCTGCCCGCCCTTGGCAGGGCGCGAGCGCCGCCCGCCCCCGCCCACCCGCCTGTTTGTTATGGTCGGGGCCACGTGCCGCCGGCTCAGGCGGTCACGCGGCCCGGCCTCGCGCCGCCCCCGGCCGTCGCCCGTCGCTGCCGGGGGGACCCGCGGGGTGAGGGGAGCCCGGCCCGGCCCGCCCCCGCCGGCGGGCTCTGAGGGGGACCGGGGCCGGCCGCCCTTCCCGGGGGGGGTCCCGGAGCCCTTCCCGGAGGGGGTCCCGGAGCCCTCCCGACCGAGGCGGCAGCCCGCCGCGCTGCTGAGGGGAGCAGCCCGAGGGGCCCGGCCCCGTGAAACCTCCCGAGGGGCCTGGCCCTGGCCCTGGCCAGCGGGACTGTCCAGGGCCGAGCTGTGACAGCCTCTCTAGCCCCCGGAGAGGGAGGCTTGTCTCTCCGGAAGAGAGCTGTTTATGCCCGATGATATTTTTTTCTCTCTTCCCTCCCCCCCCCCCCCCCCCCCCCGTGCTATCCTGCATAAGCCACAGCAGTAGCTACGCATCTGCCTAGCCTGGTGTTGTTAAGGCATGCCGCTTTATGTAGGTAACGCAGGGGAAGGCCACGGGGACCGTGTTTAGCTATCGGTCTCCTGAGCCTGAAGCCTTGAGCCTATTTATAGGTAGGTTGGGCAGCCTTTAGCGTGAAGGACTTGTGCCGCGTCCGAATCTGCGGCAAAGCGAGGTATCTTAAACGGCGATGTTTTGTTTTCGAGAATTCTCTGTTTCTGGAAATAGGGTTTTATGGAAGGCTCTGGAGGAATGGTTGCTAATAGGTTACGTGGAGAAGTCAGTTTGGAGTTGAGGACCGTAATGCCGTTTTAATGTAACTTCTCGGGTAGCAGAACAAACGGTAAAGGGATACTCAGTTCTAGAACGGTGGCTTTCAGCTTGCAGGCAGTCGACCCCAGCTGTCTGCGAACAACTTACCCGGGGTCAGTAGGAAGCAAGAGAGGAAACGGCATCAGTTTTCTGTAGGCTTACGTTCGTTATACAGGTTTCTGCACTACTGAAGATTCTGGGACTGACTGCTATTCTAGATCACAAAGACGTTTTGGTTTAGAATAAGCAGAGGAGGGGTGTGTTTCGTTGTGTGTGTTCCTACTGTACTGTTTAAAAAATTAAAATGCAATATATTTTTAAGAATTACGTAACCATTAATAACATCGTGACTCTCAAATAGCCTTAAAGAGTTAAATAACAGCAGATGAACGAGAATAGGTCAGGAAGAGGAGAGGTGGTTTTATAACTAAGGATGAGGACGGCACACAGATATTTAAAACTGCTTTGGAGTTGCACCAGACAGGAGTCTTCTGTTAGTAGTAGCAGGATTTTAGTGCCCTATAAATGCAGAGCGCAAGAAGGAGGATGGAAAGATCAGGTTTGCAGTTTGATGCTGATCTAGTCCGGTAAACAGATCAGGAACATTTACGATGCTTTACGTGCTTTCACTTCTCTTCCATTGTAACTTTATCAGGGCAGGTTTTTTGCATCTGAAATGATGAGAGTTTCCAGATACTGACTGGTGTTGATGAGGAGGGAATCTGGCCTTAAAATAACAAGAGGGGTAAGGGCTCTGAAAGGAGAGAGGGCCAGCAGGCTGGTGAAAGGGTTGGGGTGGCAGTCCGAGCTCGGCATATGCTGTGGAGAGCTGATGTTCTGTGTTGGTTACAGGGGTCATATGAAATGGTGTTACGTGCAGAAATATGTTTATTCAACCTGGCTAGTGTTTACTTGCTTTGTATGGGCATATCTGCATATCTTAGGGTGTTGTTTTTTTTTTTTTGGGGGGGGGTGGAATCCACCTTAAAATAGGAAATTAATAGGGAGCAGTTGGTCTGTTAGAGGTTTGAGAATACTGGAAGGTGCGCAGTAACAGAGCGTGCCAGCGTCTCTGATTTTTGAGTGTACGTGGAATTGCTGGTGGAATTGATGCACCAGGAAATTGCTTTCTCTATTTTTGTTGGTGCGATGCAGTTAACATAAAATGAGTCCTTTGGATCCCGTATCCCATTTCTTTTTAATATAACTAAGATCGTTTATCTTCTCAGACGGCTAGAGGAAAAAATATTTCATTTTGTAACTTAGTTCACCTTCTCTTCAGTTGCTGTCAGTTCATGACGAGGCACAATGTGTGCTGTACGCTGTGCTCGACAGAGCTGTTTTGGTGACAAATACAATGTATATGAAAAAAGGGCTATGAAAAATAGGTGTTGTGCCAGTTCTCTTCTCTTATTATAAAAACAATACCGCTTTATCTTTTAAAGAGCTACTCAGAGTTTCATTTTAGGGTCTAATGCCTTGCCAAATTTCAGTGGCAAAAAGGTCGCTGCTTCGCTCTTCGTAAGTACTTAAAAAGCATCTGGAAAAGAAATATCTAAACCAGCGTTCGCATTGGTTTTGCGATGGGAAGTAGCGAAACCTTTTTCTTCTGCTTTGATAAAAAGGGAAATTGTGAACTTATTTTAAACCCATGTTGTTTATGCTACTAGTAGCCTATTATATGGTTAAAATTAAGAGGATCTCTTTAATCCAGGCTAGATTTTTTTTTTAAGTTGCTGTAATCACCTGTTTACTGTATTTCTTTTATATTTAAAAATAAAAACACAGACTCATGTTTTTTGTCCTCAAGCGTATAGTACGACTAGCTGTAGTCGATCATGCCGTATTTGCACGGTGTTGTTCCATAAACATCTTGCTCCTGGAATTACTGGTAGTACCAGAACATGAGCTTGAAAATACTGTAACATAAAGGGTAAGAGTGCTTGCAAACGTGAATGCTGAAATGTAACGTTAAAAAAAAAAAAAAAATCTTTCCCCAGCAGTTCTTTCAAGTCAGTTTGATGATAATTTTGCATCCCGACTCGTGGCTTTCTAAATGACTGGAGATAGAATTAATGGGGCTGCAAATGTTTGTCACGAATTTAAGCGTAAACAGCGTTTTTCTTCTGGCTTTGGATTTCATGAAAACACAATATAAAATCCACCATCCTTTTCCAGTCCGTCGGGATGCCGCACCTCAGCCAGCAGATGCGGCATTGTTGTCTTAACAGCAAGGCTGGAGGTCGGGGTTGTTTTGTTCTGAGGTTTACCCTTAGGAAGGTCGGAGATTTCACCCTTCTGTAGATGCTTGATCTGGGCACTGAATGCTTGCAGGGGGTCCTGATTCATGAATTTTCATGAACTGTCTTGAGCTCTAGAAGGAAAGTCCCCAGAATTGTGCTTCTTCACAGACTTGAGTTTGGAGATCCCTGAAAGACTGGCATCTATATAGCAAAAATATTAATTATGGTAGTAAAGCAGTCAAGCTGAAAATGTTTTATAAGTTTCTTTTATAAAAAAGTGATGTATTTGGCAGGACAGTAAAGTGCTAATTTTAATAATAGGCTTGTTTTAAATAGTTTTAATCAATATGGACACTGGAGTTGTGCTGTTGACAACAGTTTATTTTATGAATGCTGTAGCCTAAACACACAGAAAGTTTTGTGGATGAGGGGAGATGGTGCTGCTCCCGAACTGGGTTTCACAGTAAGCTGAATTTCAGTGTACTGTTACTTGAGAACTATTTTTTCATTTTTATTATGTTATGAAGCATTAATGAGGCACTGCTGATGGTGAGGTTTGTTTTGTCTTTTATTCTTGCTGGGCTAGAAATTTGTTGCTAAAGTATAAACAAAAGAAACTGAGAAACAAATGGTTTAAAGGGCATTTATAACACTGTTTGTAAGCCGTGATTTTACAAACACTCCTCTGAATATGTCTTGTTTAAGGAGTAGGTCCTACTGAAGAATGTAGATTGTGCAATTACCTAGCAAGCAGGCAGAGTTGATAAATACAAAGATACTAAAGCAGTTGCGTTTTCTGTCCTATATTTCAAATTCTTACTCTCGTGCAACCGAACCCATGATGTACTTACATGTAAAGAATGCTGCACAGTAGTCTAACCTTAATGGAAAACTTGTGAAGGCAGCGTGCTGGTAATAACGGAGATTTTCCTCCCCCCACCCCCAGCTTTTTGTCATCTCACGAATTGTCAGAAGCAGCAGTTAGTTGCCCGGATGGGAAGATGGGATGAACAGAACGGGGAGAGGGAGACCTGCTGAGCGTCATGCTCCACTGTTAGAAAATTTAGGTATTTCTGACACCCCTCTTTGCATACAGGAACAGGCTGATTTGCCTGCGTGCTGCACCAAAATGTAGCAGTCTGAGTGCAGCTACTGTCGTGGGCTGAGCCTGAAGTAATCCTTTTTTTTTTGTAGTGCTTACTAGCTTGCATTGAACACTGTTTGCATAACTTCTCCCAATACAGGTGGAGTGAGTTTTTGGATCTCTCTGGAAAACATCCTCTGAACCTGGGCTAATTCTTTTTTGTCTGTATTGTTATTGGGTATAATTTTGATAGTATATACATTTTCAGAAAAGAAAGATGTTTTTTGTATTTATTTGGTAACATTGTGTATAGAATACCCAGAAAATGTGCTAATTTGAATAATACCTATATTTATGTTGAGGTTACTGAATTTTAGCCTAACTGTAGTAGCTACTGTAGGAGCTTCTCCAAAAATAGATGTGTAAAATGAAGGCAGATACTGGCTTCATAAATTACAGTGTGCAGAGGAAATAAGGTAGAATTGAACTGATGTTCAAATTTTAGCCTATTCAGAAAAAAAAAAAATAATCAAGCATTGTCTTGGTTTTATCGTGGGTTCTATTTCAGTTGGCAAAGTAAAGGTGTTTTCCAGTGGCAGATACTGGCTGGTTGGTGGTAGCTCATCCAGAGGACCTGTGTTTGAAGCTGAACATATCTTTGTGTTTGATTATTGAAACTTGGGAGATTTCCTGTTGCCCGGGGAGTGTCAGCAGCTGTGAAGTCTCCTGGGATGGAGAAGATGCATCTAGCCATGGTGTTTACTTTTAGCAGGAGGAGAAGTGGGAGGTTCCTGTCTATTGTCGTGTGAGCTGAAAGCACTGTTGAGTTGCTGTATCATCGGAGTTCTGCAGTTCGGCATTTTTAGTGTCATTTCCCTTGCGTGCCCCCCCCCCCCCTTTTTCTTTTTTAGTGTAACTTCAACGGTTAATCGGCTAACACCTGCTGTAAATTGCTGTATCATTTGTAGTCCTTGGGACACCTTTATATTCTACTTTCTGTGACTTTATGGCAGTGCCCCACGTCCTGGAGCAATCAGGATTATGTTTATCCTATCGATAGAGAACAGGATTCCAAATCGGTGAGAAGCAATAGATATTTTTTTCTTGATAAGATGTACCTATAGAAAAGACTTATGTAAGAAAAGCCTATATGGAGCAGCAGTGTTAAAATCCTGCAGTATTAAATACTGCTGGTGTTTTAAGGCAGATGTCGGTGATGTTTCGACTGCATGAAATATTACGCTCGTTTCAAAGAGGCTTTTAAGTGCAGCAGAGGGATGTGCGAGTGTCATTGCCCTCTGCCGGAGGAAATCAGCAGGACAGTGCTGTGTGGTGGGCCCGAACTGCCAGCGCTACCTGCAACTGCTCTGTGGGCTCTTGGATGGAGTTCCCTCCCTCCCTTGTCACTCCAGCTTCCTTGTCAGCTCGAGTTCAAAGATACTGTCCTTCTTCCAGAGCTGCAGCCGTGGCCCTTACTCAAGCAGATCATCTGATTCCTCCTCTTTCCTTCTCAGCTGTGTCCATGGGCATCTGCTCAGCGAAGCCTGTGGCTGTTTGTATAAACAGAAAGCCAAACGGTGTATCCAGCATTGCGAGACCTGCTGCTTCTCCAAAGACTATTGTCCTGGAACCACAACTAATTCTGGTAGCTTTGGCAGAGAATTGCACAGCCTTCCCATAAAAAGAAATAAACCAGCTTTAATCTTGGGATTGTTAGCCCAGTCAGTTTTTGGTAATCCAAAGATACCCATAAAACAATATTGACCTAGAAATCAGTATTTTGAATGTAAAAGACACTTAAATTTGAAGAGCGTTCCCACAATATGGAACAGGAATGAGATCAGACCAACTTAATATATGTGGTTTCACTAATATCAAATGTACCTGCTGTTTTGATAAGCCTGTAGCATAACAAAAGTACTTGGGTGTTTTGGGGGTTTTTTCTGAGGGTTTTTTTGTTTAGTTTGGTTTGGTTTTGTTTTGGTTTTTTGTTTGTTTGGGTTTTTTTTGTTTTTGTGGCTCAGGAAACTGCTGCCTTTTTGGTTTTCAAGAAACTGCAGTTTTCATATGACTGGTGTTGAGGTTAAAAAGAGAGTTAGCAAGTGCAGAGTTGGCTATACTACTGCAATGGGAGTTCAGCGGGAACCTCTGTTCTCCCAGTCCTTCTTGTTAGTGGAATTGCTGACGTTCATGAGGAAGTCCTTGCTGAATATTGGAGAGAAAGAAGTCAAGAGATGGCGACCAGGGAGAAGTAACTGTGAATTGTGTATTGAAATGCTATTTACTGAGTAAAGCTGAATTACTTAGAAGCAGTATTGCTTCAGTAATGAATGAGTGATGCCTATAAGCAGCAATAATTAGTACAGGAGACCAAAACTGTGTAATATAATGGGGAAAAAATGCTGGTAAAGATGTTTGATAGGTTAACCCAGGCCCCAGCATTGCGATGGGAGAGAAGCATCTTTGAGTGCACACTTTCAGCTACAGAAGCATGGAAAATAGATTCTCACGGGGCAGCCTGGGTGACAGGATCTAGTCCTCCATTACTGCAAGCAAGTGTGCAGTATGATTCCTGCAACAGTTTTCAGGCTCCAAATTGAAACCCTCATTGCTCCTCCCAAAAGGCTGTTCTACTGTTTGATTTCACTGATTTCTAGAAATCTAGTTTTTAATTCTAGTGCAACTGTAGTTCATAGCCAGCTTACGGGCATTTGTTGTACAAATAGCGTCCTGTAGTGTAAATGCCTCTTTTCTCTCCCTCGTGTTTTGCACATGCTGCATCTGCAGACAGCAGTTATGTGTGTTCATAGCCCTTATTTTGTTCTAAACCAGCAATTCTGAACTTTTTCATGCCCTTCTGCCACTTCAGGATGTATTGCATGCCCCTGTAGTTTAAAGACCACTGGTTTAAAAAACAAGCCCTTCTAGGCTTTTCCTGTAAAGCAAACTTGGTGTTCCTGTGGGTGAAGTTACTTTTGAGAAGATTTATGTAAGTTTAATTCTTCTAGTTGCTGGATCAGTCAAACGTTATAAATATAGTTTGTCATGTCTAGCATTATCCCAGTCATCGTCTCTGTAGGATATATCTGGCTGTATTTATCCCTTTTGTTGATGTTTTCCTTTTGAAATTACAAAGTACTCCTATTATCATGAACAGGTTTAATTCTGTTCCAGATGCTATGGGCTGATAAAGTAGTAATGCGTCTTCTGGCAGTTGCGTACAAGATCAGTTACCATGAAAAACTTGTATTTACCCGAAGAGTATGAGGTCTACTCTGAAGAACAGTTTTGTGATGTGCATACACATCCTAATAGGCAAGGACTGTAATTTTTTTTTTTCTTACTCTGCTCCTTTAGAAAAAACTTCCCAGCTAGATTAAAACTAGAAATCAGCTCTAAGACAGCTGTGAGATGCAGCTTCTTTGGTAGCTATGTCAACATTAATTATTGTATACCTCTGATGTTACCATATAAACTGGCATCTTTTCTGGCCTGAAAAGTTTATCCTGGGTAAACTATGCTCGGCTTATTTAATTTTCATATTTGATCCATAAATCTGTGCAAAGACCTTAACCAAGGTTGTTAACTGCTCACTGTTCTTTTCTGTAATGTGGGCAGAAATGCATAAAGTTCCTGGGAGAGGCTGTAGTGGTTCTTTCTCACTTCAGGATTTTTCCATTTGTCCCGTTTTTGAAATGTTCCTTTATTGTTGTGCCTGCTATCAGTATTTGTACTAGATCTTGTCTTCAGTCTGCTGCTGCCTTGCAGGAAACAAAAATAGGGGTGAATAAATCTGTCCTCTTCCTGCAGGTGGCATTCATGACTCCTCTGTTCTCTTCTGTTGTTTTTCTGCCTTTCCTGCAGCAAAAGGAGACTTTGCCTATTTGCCGAATACCAGGTTATCTTTGTGGTTTGGTGGTTCCAGAAATCTAAAGAAAGAATCTACAAGGGAGTAGAAACTCAAGCAAGAAAGGGACAGCAGTAGGTCAGACCACTTCATCCACTCTCTCCTTGCCGTGAGTTGTGGGGCCTTACACGGGATCCTGTTCTGTTAGTATTATAAAGTTTAGCCGCTGTCAGACTCGAAGATTAGCTTTCAGTCGTAACGTGTGTTTTCTGTTCTTCCTGCCCCTCACTGCCACTAGGTATTCAAAGCATGAAGATGAATGCAAAATCCATCTCATGCTTTTAGTAGTGTTTAGGGTAATCCTCCTGCAAATTGCAGCTGTCTAGTTCGTAACTTAAAGGTTTCTTGAGTGAGGAATGAGATAGTCATACCTGTTTTTTCTGTAGACCAGGGCCTGTAAGTAAATGACTTCACATCCCGTGGTTGTAAGGTGTATGTTTCCCTGGCATCCCCAGTGTGTGCCCTAGATGGATGGAGCTTCTCAGGATACTTGCTTTTAAGACTGACTTTGTAACAACATCTCTTGCAGAATTGCCTTTGGAATCTAATCTTCCTGCTAGCATTGTCTTAGTTTAAAATGGGTGAAAATCATGAAGATGTGGGTTTTTTCAGCTAATCAGTACTTGTCTGACCCCTCTACTTCTACATTCTGTGCCTCTCAAGGGTTCTGTTAAATAATATTTATATTAATAGTACCATCTACTGCTGAATCCCTCCTGTGGTTTATAAGAGCATATTTAAGTATTACATTATGTTAGCCAGCTTCACTGATAGCTCAGGATTCAACTTGTTTGTATTTGCAGTTCTGCTGCAAAGTTCTTAATCTCCTGCGAGCATTGTCAATAACAGAGGTTGGGATTGCAGAGAAGGAGATTTCTAGCAGCCTGGGCAGCAGGGGCTGGGATTCCCCAGCGCTGCAGGGGAAGGGGCCAGCTGGAACTGTCTTGAGATAGGTTCGTAGTCAGCTTGCCTTCCTGGGGTGTTTGATACGTGTGGGTCAGCGTCACTAGCAAAGAGGGCACAGCAGAGGAGGCAGCGAGTGAGCGGAGTGCTGTCTGTGGGCGGCAGTTCCTGCAAGAGGACTGAAAGCGTAGAAGCACAGAAACTTGGACTAGGTAAGATGAAAAATCGGAGGCTGTGAAGAAGAGACAGATGACCAACACAGGGACACCAGAATAGGTGAGGTTCTTTTTAGCAAAGCTTAATATAAAAAGTTCAAACAAAAATATTTACTCTGTACACAAAAAACAAATTTGAACAATTCATAGAACTCTTCTATATTTCATCTGTTGATTAGTAATTCATGTTCCTAGCACATATTATTACGCACTTTTGCTAACCTAAGAGGCCTATTAATTGAATTTTATCAGCTGTTTATTATGTATTACTTCTAGGGTGAGAAAGAGAGCAGTGTGGCCACACAGGAAGGCGTGCCATCCCATCCTCAGCTACGTGACAAGATAGCAGTATCTGAAGCTTTCGCCTTTGCTGGCCCATCTTCCTGCATTATTGAATTTCTGCTTGAAACTTCCATAATCCTAACCATTGGCCATGCTTCCTCTTCATTTGCTTACTGCCCTTTCTTAGAAGTGCTGGTGTGTGACCCAACTGTCTAAACACAGAAGGGGTGATGCCTTTTCTTGAAAGAACCACTGAACTGATGGAGGAATTAACTTCAGAGATGTCAAGTGCCTGAAGCTCTGGTGCAGAATTTAGTTCAGGAATAAAGCGGGAATCTTAAATATAGATTTCATGGTAAGATATGTCATTGTGCTGCCACTAGATTAATGTGTTGGCCCAGGATAATGCTAGCTTTTGAAGAGCTTATCTTCAAATATTTAAAAATCTGTTCTTGTGTTTTACTATAAACTGGTCCAGCAGTCATCTGGCGCACATACTGGAAATATTTTGTTTTTCTTTTTACGTGACTCATTACCATGCATTTGTAGCGATGGTTATTTTCTCTTAAAGGATTTGTTCTGCCATTTAATTATCACGATTTGGAGCATTCAGGTTTGACTTATTACCAATGTAGAAATTCCTCCAGGACTGGTAGCTTCTAAATAGATCTTTTAGGCTATGTGCCCATAAAATTACCAGTCATCTTATTATTTCTGCATTAGTCTAAATTAGGACTTCAGTGAGGTTACGTTGCCCTGCCGCGTGTGTGAATCTTGGAGCTTGCTTCAGGTGTCAAAGCGTTGCTTATGACACGTTTGGGGTTTAGCTGCTAGAGGCGCTCTGACTCGTGCGGTAGCGGTGGTGTGTAGTTCAACTGGTGAAATAACGAGTGAACTGCCATAGCAGATGTTATTACTGGTAATTCGGACTCCACATAGCTTGAAAAAATCATGAAGAATCATTGCCCATGCATGCTTGTTCTCACTAAGGTATTTCGTTAATAGGTAGTAATCGTTGCACTTTCTCCTTGCATTATTAAGTATGTTCTGTTTTCTCTGGGACGTTTCTTTACAATCAGAAAATTAGAAGATCTGTTTTTGTTTAGGAGAAGACATAACTGATGCTTTCTGAAGGATGATGTTGTAGTTTTTGTCTGTTTTTATTGCTGAAGGGGTCGCTTTAGCAGAGCTTTCGATCGGGTCAGTTTTGTTCATTATTTCTTCAGTATGGCATAATTATTTTTTCTTACCTTCATTTCCCTGTGTAAGATTACTTACTGCTGATGGTGTTTGTGATACTACTGCAGAATTACTGGTAACTTCTAGTAAGAATATTAAACTGGAAACGGCTTCCTGGGTTTCTCGGTCTTATCACTTGGTATAGGAAGCCTGGTGTTGTATAATTGTTATATAATATGTACTTTAAAATAATCAAAGTCTGTCTTAAGGACAGGTTTTTTTACTTCCATTATCAGAAAGATTCTAAACATCAGAGCATCCAGGATCTTGAAAGTCTTTGAATTGCCAGCCTAACGTTTTGAAGGGCCATTTCATACCCACATTTTTTTTTTTTAAATACGATAATTGCAGGTTTTGCCTTACGCAGCTCTCTTTGCTCGTGTTTATTCCTCGAATGCTTTTATGAGCAGGAATTAAATCACTTACTACCTCTTCAGTCAGGTGAGGAAACAAAACTTCTGGTCTGTGTTCACAGGATTGATTTTTCCTTTCTTCTGATCATCCTAAACTGTGTCTGCTCTGCATACTTGGCTCAGATCTGAGCTGGGTTTGCACCTTAGTGTGCCTGCTGCCCACACTGTTAAAACAGCATGGGACATGGTGTCCCTTAGCATCTCTTAATATCCTCCAGAATGTCTGAAGTCTGTGGTGAGTTAGCTTGCTGTGCTGGGCTTTGATGTGTAGTGCAGTTGGAATAGCTCATCAAAGCAGAAACATGGTTTAAGAAACTATTCTTAATCATCTTGCCGTTGTTAGCTGCTGCTCCGCAGCTGAGACTGCGTGAAATGACTGCTTGAATCGTCCTCCATTTCCTGCCTCGGAAACTTCATGGTCCTGCCTTTCATTTTGGAACTGGTGCTGTTGTGTCATTTCCCAGCTGAGACCAGTGCGGAGGCTGCAGGTGCTGCTTCTCTTCGCTTCGTTCAGCTGATTCCTGCAGTTGAACAGTTTAACTAGACAGACCACTGATGGAGCAGAGAATAACAAAGCAGGAGCTTGTGCAGGCAGGCATCCATCGTTGCTGGGAGGCAGCAGGAACAAGCAACCGCTTGCGTTCTGTTTATACCAGTGCTCCTCTTTTGCTCTTTTCTACTCATGGTCTAGAGAATCCTTTGGCTGCTGTCACTGGTCTTGCTGAGAAATCGTAATTCTTCATTTTAAGACCACTGCTAGTGAGCAGATGATGTCCTTTTTTCTTTTCCTTTTTTTTTTTTTTTTTTTTCTTTTTAGATTTCTGGTGTAGTGGACCTGGTCCATGTATTCTGGCAAGCACTGAACTCTCAGTTGAAAGGTAGATGTTACCATCTGTTGCCATTTCTGCTACCTAAAAGTGCCTCTCTTTTCAATGCTCGAGTCTGACTCCATCTTTCTTAAACAGGGCACACACAAATTAGATGAAATTTCCACTTGGCCATAAATTGGGGTCACAGTTGCTTTATTTCACAGATACATCACTCTTGAAGACCTGTGGTCACTTCATAAAGGGCTAGGCTTTTTCCTCCTTCGTAGTTTCCAAATTAAGGAACTGTTCATCTGGCGGGAGTATGTATTATACCCAGGTATATGACAATGTGTCTTCCGCTGTTGAAATTCATCCCACTTCTATTATTCAAGTCTGTGAGGTTATCCAGTTCTTTCTGTACAGTATCCTGCTTCTCTTTCCTAACGCAGTTTTATCAACAAAAGTCAACACGAGCCAGGATTACTAATGAAAAAACCCACCAAAACTAATCCCCAAACCTAACTGATAAATTTAAAATTCTAAGGATCTACACCTATCTATTGAGAAAGACCAGGGAGAGTTGCGTGTGGAGGTCTTTAGAAGAGTCATGCAGTCTGTGTATTGAAAAAAGTTGCTTTTTCCTGTGTTCTCTTTTATCAAGATTTAAAACATGTCCCAGAATATATTGGTGGATTTAGAAAAAGCAGATGGTGAGGTCCAGTTCTTTCTGAAGGCATTTCAGCTCGCTCTGAGCTAGTGAACCCAGTGAAGTAAACCAAGACAGAGAACATGCAGATTTGAATGTAGAGAAAGGAAGCAATTTCTTCCAATCAGTGGTACAAGAGCTGATGTAAGAGTGGTTAGAGTTTTGTATTAGTTGGGTAGAAATCGTGAGGGCTTCAGATCCGAATGTGTGGTTATACATTAAAGAAGGAACGTAAATAAAAGGAATGGAGAAAGGAGCGAGCTGGAAGGAAAAGCCCGCTTTAAAAGATGAGAAGATAAACAGAACCTGCAGGCTGCATTAAGGCATGTCAAACAGTGAGAAATATCAAAAGATTCTTCAGTCATTCAAATAAAAAAAATAGAATGGGGAAGCAGAGCTGTCATTGTAGGTGTGATGGTGTTTTCAGATTGGTTCAGTCCTTGGTGAGGATGTGGGGAAAAGACAGGATGATTAATGGACGTGACAGTTGAGAAACTGAGGCAGATGTAAAAGAGACTGATGCTAAAGCACTAAAGTCCGGGTGAACCGATAAGCTCCAAAAAAGACTTGGACAGCTATATAATCGTAGTATGGCTTCGGTAGACTCCTGAAATCTTAGAAGTGAGCGAGACGTTGAGTACATGATAAAGAAAATAAAATACAATTAGCTTATCAAAAGTAAATTATGCTGGAGTAACCTGCCACCTTCTCTGGTAAGACCTGCTTTTTCAAAAGTGAGTATTTCCCCTGTCTTTGGTAAGGTGCTCGCTAGGAATCTACGTGGGAAAATCTCGTTTAAGCTGTACGAGGAAAATATGTCTTATAAGAAGAGTTGTAGTGGTGGTGACCAGATGGACAAGAAGTAGTGTGACAGTAGTTCTGGAAATGGAAGGAAAGGGGCGGGGATAGTTGTTAGGGAGTACAAGGGTTTTTAATGATTGGCTTAGATGTGGGGGGTGACTAATCATCTGCCTGTTAGGGCTTTGCACAACAGACTTGAGATTCAAAATTTAAAAAAAAAAAAAAGGCAACCCAAAACATTGAAGGGTTGTGATACTGCAGAGATTTGATGGTGTTTCACTGCTTGGAATGGCACAAGAGTTGCATTGATGTGTATCCTAAACCTGTAAAAACCCTATTATTTTTGTCTAGAGCATAGTTTCATAATTGGGAAGCACTGAGTTAATAGTTAGCATGTGAACGTTAAAGTGGTAGCAAGAAATACTGCTCTCCTTCATTTTGTAATTGTGTGGTATTTATAAGAAGCTGTGAGGTCACTGGCTTCCGGTATGAGCCACTTCCTGAAAACCTTGTTTTACATGGTAAATCTAAAAATGTATTTCTTAGAAAAACTCAGCTGTGTTTTGTTTTCTCTTCTCTTGCTTCTGACTGTCCACCTTGCTTTTGTTTATACTCCAGAGCGTGTACACTACTGCAGAGTAGTGATACCTTGTGATGGAGGGTAACGCTGCAGAGGGCACAAGCTGTGTTGGACAAGGTACTGCAGAGAAATGTAGTTCACAAAACCCAGCGCAGTCGGTGGTAGCACGGAAACAACTTAAACACACAGTCTGACACGTAGAAAGTATTGACGGTCTCAAGCTTTAGTAATCCGTGAGTCATACATTGACAAATGATCCGATTATGTTTAAAATAATGAGGTAAAGCCAGCATCAGCAAAACTATTTTGTGTTCTCATTTTCCTGTTAGGTTCCAAATATGTAAAAGGCAATTAGTGTCTTGCAAAGATTGTTAAAATTAAATTTTTTTGTTTTTGAATGCAAAGTTCTCCTGCTGTCAGTGGCTTATAAACTTGCAGGTTTTAGAAGTAGCTGTCAAATTTTGTATGACGACGAGGATTTGACAGTGAAAACAAGCACGTATGTGTGTGTGAAAAAGAAAATAAGCAGGCATGCTTTACTCGTTTGATTAGCATCGAACGTATTTTTGGATTATGTAACATTATTATTTATAATGTAGAAGAGATTATTTCAACCGAAATGTGTGCTTTAAAATGCAGAAATATAGTCATAACAGAGCCATATAAATTGATTAAACTGTGGCAGATTAGTGTGTGTGGGAACCAAGGAAGATGAAGGGCCCGTCTAAAGGAAAAATTAGAATTCTGAGGTAGTTTAGAAGAGTTAAACCAAGTTGGAGGAACTGAAATAACTAAAAAATGTTTGTTAGTTTTTTGTTTTGTTTTTGTTTTTAAAATAACAGTGTAATCCTAAAATGTGTGGATGATGTTTTTGGGTTGAGTTTTGGAGGGGTTTTTATGTTTCTTTTTTCCTTTTTTTTTAAATTCGTATCAATTTGCTAAAATACTAGTTAATGCTAATATCTAGGCTAGCAGAGTCTAGTTAGCAAAGACTAACTAGAACAGTTTTGTAAAGGAGTGTTTTAATTTATAAACCATCTAAGTTTTGCAGTACATGAAGAGGCAGAGCTTCTGCTGTGAAAATGAGTGTTTGAACATCATGTGTCAATTTGAACATCAATGAGACATTAATATTTGGGGTTAATAATACTCTCATTCATTTCAAATCAGGTTATTTTGTTTGATGACCGTGGAAGATATATTGAAACTTGGTAGACTTCACAGACTTCACAGTTCTTAAAAATGCAAATAGTTCTTAAATTTACAAACCATTTTGTTACAGTGTGGTTTTAGCCAGTCAGCAAGCTGATTTATAATAGCTATAAACTCTCTATCTCCGGAAAGACATGCTGCCTGTCAACCTATAGTTGGCAACATTCCTATAAATTTCCATGGTAATTTCATTGGTAATTAGCGTTTGTCAATAGCTTGTCTATCTTAACTCTTCCATGTCTCAAACCTCTTCTGCCTATGCAGGAGTCAGTTTGCAGATTTCTAAAACTACAGTTCAGACCTCAGCTTTGTGGCTTTTATCACCTCTGTGTGAAGAATTCAGATTTTAAACTTACTTCAGAGGCCTGTGTTTCACTGTTCTGTTGATACTGTTTTTTCTTTTCCTCATTTTTCTTGTCCTTGTTTCAAACGTACGGCTGTGGAACCACCATCCTCATCAGTGTGTTCTTACTTCTGGTGTTTATTATTTAAAAATTGGTTTCCTCTTACGAATCTGAAAATAAAGACTCCATACTGAAGTTACTGGGAACTGTGGGAGTGTGCTTTTGTTTGGGATCAGGCCCTAACTTCACAAAAGCAGGTTCAGTTCATGCGTCTTAATACGAGGCATTAATGTACTTGTCCAAGTATCGTAACGCAATTGCTGCGTTGCCATGACTATCACCATGTGATTTTTTTTTCCCTTTTTTTTTTTAACTAAATGTGCTTTGAACTGTTAGTTCTGAAACGCTAATAACTGATAAAAGTTAGCACTTTAAAGCACTGGCCGCTTTGGGACTTTAGGGAGGAAAAAACCCCTGCACTTGATAGCGCTTTTTGCTATAATGGCTTCACTTGCTGATGTTCATAGTGCGTGTCTGAGGATCTCAAGATACTGAGTTAAATTGAACCCTGTGCTTCTGGTGTCTGAGCCTGTTGTTCAGAGGTAACTACGTAGCTTGTCATGGCACTACATTGTACATAAAATCACAGCTCCCTGTGTACCTCCTTTACCACAGGTCTTGGGGAGAATACAGTAGCTTGCACGGCCTGTACCATGGTGGTAAGAATGGCAGATATTAAGACAGCCCTTAAGGGAAGTACTTCAAGCTGAAGTTGTACTGGTTGTCAGATTTGAGGTCCAGGTGGAATTCCCTTTCAGTTAAGTCTGGTAGAGCCCTTGATGATTTTTGCATTCCCCTGTGGCTTGGTATTGTTGCTCACCTGAGATAATCTGGGAATATCTCATTGAATCGGTTTTTGCCAGTTCTGTCTGGTGCACGGTCTAGTCACCTAACAGGTGAAAAAAAAAAAATCAGATAAAGTTCTTCTGAAGGAGCATGAAGGTGAAATGAAATAACCTGTGAAAGAAGAGGATTTAGATTAAGTGACCTAAAGCCTTTGGACTACAGAGCCGTAGTGTGGCTGCTTTGTAGAAATGGACTTGGGGTTGAAGTGCAGCAGCCTCAGGTAATTATCGCATGAAAAGAACACTGCATGCTTATTCATATTTAAAATAGCTCGTCTTTGGGTGAAACTTTGGCACATAGACTTAGCTGAAGATTGTGTTGGAGTCTGTTAGTTTCCTATGTTGCTTAAAAACCTAAACCTTGAAGTACTTTGCAAAAGGCTGTTTAGCCTTTGTATGCTGTCCTGAAATGTTATATTGCTTCATTGGTTTTACATTTGGTGTGCAATAGTTACTAGCTATCTTTACGTCTTTATAATATTCCCAGCTGCATACCTAGCGTTGAGCTTGTGGAGATTGTGTTCATGTGAGTAAAGGTGAGCAGTATATGGCTGGACAGCTGCAATTCCCTAAATAAAAGTAAAATGAAGTAAATAAAGAGTTAAACAAGGAGCCGGAGCTCTTAACAGCGCATCACTGCAGTTTCAGATAGTTATCGCTAGGAGGACACATAGACCGTGATATTAAGGAGCTAATTGTTTACCTTTTCGTATTAACTGGTTTGGTACTTTCAGAAAATTATGTGTTGAAAGGTTGCCATATAATTGTTAATTAAGATACTTTATTTTACTTGAAATGGAAAAAGAGAGTTGTGTAATGGACTAAAAATGAGTATGATAACATTTGGAAATCTCACGGTCATTACTTTGTCAGTGAATCAGAAGAACACTTATTCTCGAGAGCGTACGCCAGCCAGTAATAGGTGACATTTAGGTAGAAGTAATCCCTTTTTTTTATCGTTTATTTTACAATTTTGTGTTGTAGGAATTCTTTACACCTTTTTCTGAAACCTTTATGGTGGCTTTTGCTGGGCAGGACTCTGTGTAAGATGGGTCACTGGCTGGGATTTGCTACGGCATTTGCTGTCATCTTGATTCATGTTTAATCTGTTTGTGATCTTTTTGCAGTGTTTGCAAATAGCTTTTCTTTTAGTTGTCTATATGTGTTTACTTGCATTCTGATATACAGTGTCTGTATCGGGTTGAGTAATAAGGAAATTAGTCTAATTGATTTAAATAGTTTGTAGACTGCCCGTGTTGCTGAGGCAAGCTGTTACCTAATAAAGATTTCAGAATCTGACTCTTTCTGTATAGAATCACTATTGATATCACACATGCAGACAAAGATGATAACTGAAGCATATGCTTTAAATAAAATGACATGAGAAAATGAGAAATGGTTTCAGATTTAAAGTTAGTGAAGGATGCACAAAAATAACACCAGATGGAGAGAAAGAGAAACTAAGACACAGCTTATTAATACGTGTGATGTGTTACTGCTGTATAGAATAGAATGTTACAGGCTTCCAGTGTGTAAAATTCGTTGCGACTTCTGCAAGAGTTGCTCTGTTGCGTGAACATGAAAATGCATCTTCTGACTCTAACAGAGTAATGATCCCTGAGACTACAAAAAAGAGCACAACCCAGTTTTAAGTGGTTTTTGAAAACTTAGTGATTGTTTTGCCCTGGTAGATCTGGGGAAGATGGAATGATAACTTAAAAAATACTATTTGTGAAATTAATGCCATTTTACATCTCTAGGTTCATAACTTATTTCACTGGGAGACATTTTAATCAATATTGAAGCTTGTTTCTTGTAGTTGCATTTTATCAGACTGAACAACAAAGCACTGAACCTCCCTTTGATAAAGCTCGCAGTCTGGAATTGTTGCATAGATGCTTTATTGAAATGTCTGTGTTTGAACGCACTTGTTCACCTTCCCCTCATTATCTGTGTCTAACACAGTTTAAGTTTTCGCACATTTGCTGGTACTCGCTGTGTTGCTTTCATCCTTAGAGCAAACCTGTTTTTTTTTTTATTTTCTTGCAGGCTATAGTTCCTGTCCATCCATTTGTATTCTTTCAGTTGAGTTGACTTTATTTTTCATGAGAATCAGTTTCTGCTTTATAGCAAAAACTTGGTGTTCTGCATGAGGCCCTCAGTGCTGAGAAATGAGGACCCAGCCTGTTTCCACGCTCTGCCAATCGAGTATCTGTGCTGACTCTGTGGACAAGATCGGGCATTCTGCAGATCTTGGCTTTAGCCCCCTGGAGCATTTAATTCTCCATAATTTGAGTTGAATTACAAGTTTGTCGAGGCAAGCTTTTTTCCCCCGAAGCGTGGCTGCTGGAGACTCTGCAGAGATTTTTTGGGGTTCTTTTTGCAGAACTTTCTAGAAGTCTAGAGTAGGACCTGACTCAGCAAAGTACTTAAAGTTCTTTTCTTGCTACATAAGTTTTAATGATGGAGGCTTCTCAGTCTGTCTTTATGACTTTTTAAAAGACAAACTAATCACTCCTCCTAAAAATAGCCTAGAATACTCTAAACAACGATTGAAGTATGAGCAGAAACACTGTATAATGCTACTTGTGATGTCATTAGAGGTCTGCACTGTTCTTGTAAATGATATAGTTAGAAGGTTAAAAAGTTTTGAGCATAGAGGGTAAAGATGAGACCCCCTGTTATTACCCAGAGAAAAGACTAGGCTCCTTTTTACTTTAATGGGGAGAATGAGGAAGAGACTGCAATACTTAATTGTGGAATGTTCAAAACAAGGGTTGTTTTTTGCTGGTTTTTTTTTTCCCCTCTCCTTTTCATCCAACTTTTGGAAAAAAAAAATGCTGTGTACCGAAGCCTTGCACTGGACTCACGGAATGAGACAAGCTGCTTTCGGAATGAATAAATGCTGAAGTATAGTTCTTGTTCATACTGGAGAATGGCTGGTGGTATTATCAGAGTATTAACACAGAGAGTAATTATAGTATCACAGAATATTTGCAGTGTTCTCAAAAGGCAGTACTGCGTTGGTAGTGAAGTAAGTCTTTGATTATTCAGACCCTTCAAGTGAGAAAATTGCTTGCTACATTATACTGAATTATACAAATTTGATTAGGTTTTTGTTTTACAATGTAGAAATTTTTAACCTTTGACTGAAAGTGAGTCTTTTGGAAGTCAGTCAAGGTGTCACATTAAGATAATGAATCAGATTTTGAGAGAGTTACCAAAACAGATCAATACTGAGATCTTGGTTTGGGAGTAAAATCAAATTAAATCCTGTCTCATAAATTCAGCTGTGAGACTCGCAGATTGACAGCTGGTACAGACTTGGAAGAATGATCAGGGCATGGGAAGATGGAGGGAGGCAGGAGGTTAAAGCAGGCAACCATCTGATGGGCAGACACTTTAAAAAGAAGCAGTACAGATGGCAGTGCTACTGTGAGTATTAGTATTTGTAAGGTAGCACACGAGGATACTGTATACAGGTACTACTAGAAGTGTAGTCATACATGAAATCCTAATTTTTGCAGCATTTAGACTCCATTACAACAGATTGGCTAGACTTGCATTTTGCAGCCTGTGAGGTGTTACAAAGAGCAAATCAAATACGAAGCAGCCTTCCTCCTTCAGCTTCAGAGCTCTATAATACGAACTGGAGGAAAGGATTCTTGGCTGAAGTGAGGCACGGGCTGAGGAAGTTCAGACGTGCTGAGATAGAGGGTCATTACAGATCAGCTTTTCTCAGCTGGTTGCCAAAACTGAAATGCTTCTCGAAAGTAGTTGCAGGTTTATTTCCAGAACATACTGAGGATAAAACATTCATTCTTCTCTAATCAGAAGACCAACAAATAAAATGGCAGGCTTTCTTTGCCTCCAGAAATAGAATGATTTTTATGCTATCATTTCAGTGAGTAGTTCTTGGTGTAGAACTACAGAACTCTGTCAGTACTGATGGAGAACACTGTCTTTGCAGCAGTGTATTGCCAAGGTTAGCGTCATTTATGTGGTAAAGGCAAACAGAATTGGATCGTGGTATTGTAGAGTGGTGTAGGATTTGATGTAGCTTCTCTTATTACCAATTTCTGCTAGTATAACCCTAAAAGTAAGAAACCAGTTCTGTGTAATTCTAAAGATTTCTAAGAAATAGTCTTCATTTATCCTTTTCAAAGATTCTAAGGCTAAAGCAGAAACCCTACAATTTATTTTACAATCATAACAAACAATTAAAGGGTTATTTCAGCTTTTTTTCTAGAAGTAAATCTATCTTTGTATTGCTGTATTCAGTAGTTGGTAATTTTTTCCTCATAATTTACATTAAAGCCTTTTTTGTCTTTTTTTTTTCTCCCCTTTAGTCTTTTTAACTGAAAAAGGTTTTTGTTGCTAAATGGATTTTCTGATTTGAAGTGCCACAAGTGGTAGCAGTGTCAGGATAATGGATGAGTTTGGGAATGACAATTAACTATGTGTTGCGGTGTTGTCAACACTAAAACATAATCTTTTGCTTTGACCAAAAAGGTTTTTTAAAACAGGAAAGCAATTTCATCACCAAATATTGTCTGTCATGTCTACATAGCCATGTAAATAGTTCTGAGAGCTGGAGCAAAGAAATTAATGTTCTGCTCTAGGACACAGATTTACCTGAATCAATCTGATGTTCAATTTTGATAGATCCAGGAGATGCTTAGAGCGCCTTGGGTTGCAGAAGAGTGTTTCTATACCTAGTTTTTAAATGTTTTATGGGAAATGTAAGATGCTGTTAGATCCAGTGTAGTTGGTTTATTGAAGGTGAAAGATAATTCAACCAACATGGGATTAAAGAAGGGTTTCCTGTCTATTCATTTGACCCATCTTAACAGCTTTTCCACTGCTTGGTTAAAAGGACATGAGTGTGTCGGTAGACATTCGGCAGTTATCACTGGCAGCCATTTCCAAGGCTTTCATTTGTTTCTGTTAATTTGCATTAGCTGGTGTCAGTTTCTTGAATTTGGTAACAGTCTTGACATATTCCTCCATTTTAAGTTGAAACAGAGAATGCCAGAAGAGAGAGGGAGAACGAAGGAAAGACCAGACTATTTATCCCAGTATATTGTGAATAGAATAGAATGCTTGTGTAGAAACAAATAGAATAAATGCATGTGTAGAAATGGGGGCTGGAGTCTTTTCAGTGCATGAAGGTTGGTCAAGTGTTTTTCCAACAGAAACAGTGTAAATTGGCATACAGAGTGAGTTTTCAAACGCCATTTATTATCAGTTATCTCAGAGCTGTTGGCCACTAAGGGTGAAGCTTGCACAGCTTGCTTCTAACCACAGTACTGATAAGTTTTAATGGGATTATGTCTCCGTATTTCAAAAGATGTCTTGAAATTTCTTGGAAGAGGAAGGTGACTGACATAAATGTACCCGAAGCGGAAAGGAAGGATGTATTCCTGGTATTGTTCAGGGTGTTTTTCTCTTCTGCGGAATACTTGAGAAGCAGTTGAATGACTAACAGGAATGACAAGCTAGGAAGTTTTGAAGGGAGTGCAGTGATCAGACTTGATAGTGCATACTTCAGAAGTCAAACCCCTCGCTGACACCAGATCAAAGGCAGTGGAGTGCATGTTAAAACAGCACAGGATCTTCTCTGTATCTTCATGTTTCAAATATTCGGTAATATATAATTTTCATATTTGGTTAAAACTTTGGAGGTCATTTACATTTGGGTTTTTTTGAGTCGAAAGCACTGCTCTGACTGGTTGTTTTCTGGGTTTGGTGGGGGGTTTTTTGTGTTTTTTTTTTTTGTTTTTGTTAAAACCAAATGCTGAAGAAAATCTTTGGAAACTGATCATGAGAGGTAAAATATTTACAAGAGTAGTATTAGTTGTTTTAATCTTGCGTATTGTTTTATGTGGGTAACAATATAGTCTAATTATATGAAGAAAGTATAAAAAGGTGAAAAAATGATCTGAGGAGGTAAAATTTTGGACTCAATTGATCTAGAACATAATTCCCTATTTGTAAAGATGGGCCTTAGAACTTCCGAATGCTTTAGGCTGACCTCCTCCCCACCTATACTGTAGTGTGAGAGGGCACACACAGCTCGGTTTTGAACCCCTGACATCCCATTATGCTGTCTGTACAATTTCACTGGTCGTAGGGCACTGAGCTGTCACGGATGTAAAGATTAAATGAGGCAAAATGCTGTATATTGTGCATAAGAGAAATTGCACTTTTCTACCTGCATTTCATTACTACTTTCTTCTGTCTAAGGTTCTTGCCTGTCTATTGTTTCCTGGTTAGGTATAAAAGACTCAGCAGTTTCAGGACATAAAATCAGATGTGATGGTTCACTTCTCTCATGGAATGATGAAACACCATCTTTTCAACAGAGAGAGGTTGTGGTCAGACTAGGAAGGCAGAAAGTCTTTGTCCTCGGTGTCATGTCCTTGGCTGACTACCATGGGGTCGGCATGTCTTTAATATTCTGGGCTTGAGTATATCATTTTTGATACCAGAACTACAAATCAAACCTTCCTTTTGCCAAGGTTTTCATGTTTTGGACAGGAGCATGCCTTGGAACTTGCCTAGGAGAAGCCTGCAGTGGCCAACGAGATTGATCCCTCCAGGAACAGCAGTGTGGGTAAATGACTGTATCGGAGCAGGTCAGCTACCTGCTACCTGGAGGGCTACCTTAGGAAGTTTAGGATGTGATTCCTCATTTTATCATGGAGAGACTGGATTTAGTGAAATGAACCATACTGAAGGCTCCACTATTCTATGTAGATCTCCTTTACCTACAGCAGGTACCTAGACAGCTGGTTTAAATGTGAACACCGATGTTGTAGAAGTCAAGCGAGGTAAATCCCAATATTGTGTGATTTGGTTACTGTGCTTTGTAAGAAATTTGGATTTATGCAGGTGTGCTGTGGTGTTTTTCTGTGGAAATCTGTAAAATCCAGGGCCTTTTGCCTTCCAAAATGAAACCAATATATGGCAAAATAGGCTTTTGCAGACAAAATGGGGAATTATTAATATTGTGCTTTTCCTTTTTTTCACACGTGCGTTGATGTAGAATCTTTGTGCGAATTGAGCAGTTACAGGGAAATATACTGGGCTAGAATAAAATTAGTCTTTACTGTTTAAATATATAATAGCACAGTGCTACCTTGGTCACTCTGCTATTAAAATACCAAAGATAATCTTGATGAGTTTTATTCTGTTCTTGTAATCAAACTCTGCAATGCGGTTGACTGTTACTCTTAAAATACTCATATGGATTGATTAAAGAGATGCTGAATTACAGGGCTGTGTTCTGCTGTTCCCAAATGACTTCGCCATCTCTGAAACTGCCGCCTGCTGTTGAAATGATGGGAAAGTTACAGCTGAGTCATACTGGTAAAACTAATGTACATCTAAACCTTCCTATAAAATCTAAGTGCCCTGCTGCAATGATTAGGTAGGATCTTTCCCACTTAGTGCTTGCATCTGGGTGTAAATGTTAGAATAGAAGAGAAAAGAATCTTTCAGTTGGAAGGGACCTACAATGATCATCTAGTCCGACTGCCTGACCACTTCAGGGCTGACCAAGAGTTGAAGCATGTTATTAAGGGCATTGTCCAAATGCCTCTTAAACACTGCCAGGCTTGGGGCATCAACCACCTCTCCTGGAAGTCTGTTCTCGTGTTTGACCACCCTCTTGGTAAAGAAACACTTCCTAATGTCTGGTCTGAACGTCCCTTGGCACAGCTTTGAACCATTCCCACATGTGCTATCCCTGGATTCCAGAGAGAAGAGCTCAGCACCTCTCTCTCCACTTCCCCTCCTCGGGAAGCTGTAGAGAGCAAGGAGGTCACCCCTCAGCCTCCTTTTCTCCAAACTAGACAAGCTTAAAATCCTTTGCCGCTTCTCACAGGACATGCCTTCCAGCCCTGTCACCAGCTTTGTTGTCCTCGTCTGGACACATTCAAGGACCTTCACACCCTTCTCAAATGGTGGGGCCCAGGACTGCACTCAGTGCTTGAGGTGAGGCCACACCAACACTGAAGACAACGGGATGATCACCTCTCTTGACCAGCTGGTTACGCTGTGTTTGATGTGCCCCAGGATGCGGTTTGCCCTCAGGGCTGCCAGGGCACACGGCTGGCTCCTTTTGAGCCTGCTGCCAACCAGCACCCCCAGGTCCCTTCCTGCAGGGCTGCCCTCCAGCCACTCCTCTCCCAATTTATACTCCTGCCCAGCGTTACTCCATCCCAAGGACAGAATCCAGCAGTTGGTCTTGTTAAATTTCATCCCATTAATGATAGCCCAATGCTCCCATCTATCTAGATCCCTCTGCAAGGCCTCTTGTCCCTCAAGAGAGTCAACAGCACCTCCCAGTTCGGTATCGTCAGCACACATGCTAACGGTGCATTCAAGTTCTGCATCCAGATCGTTGATAAAAATACTGAACAGAACCAGCCCTAGGATTGAGCGCAGAGGAACGCGGCTGGTGGCCGGTCGCCAGCCAGACGTAGCCCTATTCCCTGCAACCCTTCGTGCCCTGCCCTTCAGCCAGTTCTTCACCCAGCGCCCCGTGAACCCCCTCATCCCACAGTTGGACAGCTTGTCCAGAAGGATGCTCTGAGGGACAGTATCAAAAGCCTGACTGAAATCCAGAAAAACTACATCCGCTGCCTTCCCTTCATCCACTGGGCAGGTGACCTCATCATAGAAGGATATCAAAACAGTTAAACTTTGAACCTGTGTTGACTGTGCCTGATTGCGTTGTTGTTTAAATGCCTTTCAGTGGCACTCAGTATGATCTTCTCTGTAATTTTTCTAGGAACTGAGATTAGACTAACAGGCCTGTAGTGTCCTGGATTTTCCCTCGTGCCCTTCTTGTAAATTGGAGTAACATTGCCTAGCTTCCAGTCCACAGGGACCTCCCCTGAATCCCAAGACCTTTGGCAGGTGGTAGAGAGGTGTTTATGCTGCTGTACAGTGCAAGGTGCGCGTCCTCCAATCTTTTCATAGCAGAATCGGTGTAGGTCTGGGGGTTTGATGGTGGGACTTGTGCAGAGGGTCTGCTTCAGTTCTTCCCAAGAAGCGCGTGCCTCTCTACTGGATGGTGCATTTCTGACACACACTGATATCTCTCCTTGGTTGTTGATGTTGGTTCTTGTAGTATTATTTTCTGCACAAGTAGATGCCTCTTGCCGATAGTTTAATTACTGTGGATTATTTTAGGTATCATATTGATGACATGGGTGAGCAGAAGGAAGTGGAATGGGGTTGTCATGACTACTGTGATTTTTATTTTTTTTTTAAATTTTTGTACTTCCATTTAAAAATATTTTTATCTCTTAAAGTTTTAGGGGGAAAAAACGTGCTTTGCTGATTGTAAATTGCCGGTCATACTTCAGACTCTCCCAATTCTGGCAGAGACAGTTTTTGAAGACGTGTTTTCTGCAAATCACAAGGGGTGAAAAGAAAGAGCATTCTTTTGGCAACTGATATAAGGGAAAATTGGGTTAGTTTAATACTCGTGTAATGGTTGAGTACAATTTACTTTGGTGCTTACACAAGGATGTGATTTGTTTCAAATCAGGTGGTTTTGCATAGAATTTCTCTAGGAATTTTTTGAAATGCTGATAGTTTTTGCTTTAACTAGTAAATTTCTGTGAGCTTGCAGCTACCACTAATAACAATTATTGCATTGTTTTATTTAAATCAATGTAATTTCTTAATTTTCCATGAGTAGATCTTGCAACACTCATGCCTTAGTTGTGGCTAGAAATGAGTTTCTCTTGCGGAACTGATTCAGGCCTGTAATTACTGTGTAGCAAAGAGAAGACTGAAGTAATTCAAGGTATTGTCAGTCATTCAAGGGGCCAAATTAACTTCTTTATGACTAATTGAGTAAACATTACTCTAATGCATAAGAATGGGTGTCTTTTGTTTTCTGGGTACCTTCATTCTTGACCTTTGCATTACTTGGACCATAAACGCGGTAGCGCAGGGACGGATGCGGTTCAGAATTCCTGTACCATCAGTACGTTGTCAGCATTGATCAAACAGGAATCCTTTTACAGTGAAAAACTCAGGTCTGGCTTTTAAAACAGAACAAGAAATTTCTATTTTTTAAAATACGACCATTTGCAAAAATTCCTTACTTACATAAATACATATGTATAGGGATAAACTATGTGATCAGTACCTATGTAGTTCCCTAGTAAATTTAGGTTGATTTATGCCTCTGGCCTCTTTTATATGCTTACTCAGCAGCACCAGCAGTGTCTGCAGCACTCTGCTTTGATTTCTAAACTAGTTTTAGCTTGTGGTGATGGTATAACCAAATCAGGCCAAGCTGAAAATGGCTTAACTTATCCTGTTCCTCAGCCTAACAAATTAGTCCTTGCTGAATTGCCTGTTATGTGAATAGACTGCCGCTTGTCCCCTAGCTAGCTCAAGCTCGTTCTTAAACTGCCTGGCAATCAGTGTTGGAACTAACAGTAAAAAAATATTCCTCTGTCATCCTTTGGTTGCTGGTGTCTCTTAATATTTTCCGTATATTTACTGGAGGCTGATAATTTCAGGTATCCGTTTTCTCAGAGTGAAATGTCTTTTTCTGTTTTGGGTTATTAGAAACAACACTAAGAATTTTTCTTTGTGAAATCTAGTGAATATTATTGAACAATATAAACAATAGGGTGAGGAGTCTTTTGTAGCGTTGGATTTTCATGCTGTACTGGTTTACCTCCAGTGTAAGCTACAGGCAGTTCATGCTGCTGAGGAGCTTGTGTCTGAAGTCCCACAACTGAGCCACTTAAAAGAGCAAACCTACAACAGAGGATGTGAATTTGTAGAAAGCATAATAGGACTGCAAAGGCTCTTGATGGTTAAGATGTTTCTGTGCAGTGTCTTCATTTACAGTACATGCTTACGGTTGGTTTTCAAGGTGCATAATGTCAAACAGCAGTTAGGTGTGGTAAGTGATGATCTCTTATCTCCCAGCACTTATTTCACATCCTGTATATTGATGACTGTTCTCCCCACTACCTGACCACACTCCTCCTCCAATCCATATTCTGTCTCTGCATGTTGGATTTAAAAGTGCAGTTTGCTAGTGGAATTAATCGATTCCGCTTTGCTGAAAGGCACCGGTCGCGCAGAAAGCAGGAGAGAATTTTAAAGAATCCTGATTTCCTACCCTGTACCTGCTTGCTCCATTCCTACTTCTCTGACAGCTGTTGCTGCCTAACTTAACTATCTTGTGGCTAAATGAGCATAATTTTTTATTTTAAAACAAAAACAGAATTTTGGCAGAAGTTGGCAGCATTAGAAAAAATGCTCCTACTTGCCCTGAGTGGATTGTTTTTTTCCAGGAGGTACGTGTATATAAGAAAGGCTGAAAAAGAGGGAATAAGTCTGTCTCGACACTGGCAGCAGGCCACACTCTTCAGGCCGTGCACTGTATCTTCTCTCCCTCTTCCTTCTTTCATCGTCTTGCAAAATACATAGGCTTAGATGTATAAAATAATACACTTACTTCAAAATTGTGTTAAATGAGCTCATCTTAGTCACTCAGCAGTTACGAAATGCTGCCAAGTGCTACACGTCTTGTAAATTTATAGATTTTTTTTTTCTGCAAAGGATGAAATACTGTACAGTTACTGAGGCAGAGAGAAAGCATCTTCCTTCACCCATAACATACTGAAGCCTGAAGAAAGATGCTGAAAGCCAGGATTTCTAGTATGACCCTCCTACTTAGTGCTTCTGAATGTGAAAATTCCTACTCACTGAGGCTGTCTGCTTGTGGCAGGCAAAATTATCATTCACCGCATTCACAGCTGAGAGCTTTGACGAGGTCGGTAACCAGTTCTAGCGCAGCATGGCTCCTTCTCCCTCACCACCAGCTTGGTAGCAGGAACGAGTGAGACTTCTGCTGCTTCCCTTCTAACAAGGTACGAATTCCAGATCAAATGTTAGAGCTCCTTGTTTCTACGTGAAGAAATCGAATTCAACCCCTGGATGTGTTCCAAGCAGGGATATCATTAAATTTGATTCTCTTGCTTCCAACTGTTAAAGCATGCTGATCTGACAAAACCGGGGAGAGAACTAAAATATATATACGTTTCAAAGATACAAAGCAGAAAGAACTGTTCGATAATTTAGTCTGACATTTTGGGTATTGCAGGTCATTACGTGTAACTGTTACTCCTTGTTTTGAGCTTAGAAGCTCATGTTTGACTGAAAAATTAACAGGCATTTGTTGAAAATGTTTTTCGGAAAGGCATGCTGTCTTATTTTGAAGTTACTTAGAAATGAAGTTTTCAACATCTCTTTTAGTAGTGTGTTCTATTGGTTAAACAGTCTGTGCTTTCTTCTTTTTTGTCGTGTTTTACTGCATTTCTAACTTGAATATGTCTAGTTTCTAGTTTTCTGTAGTTTCATGGGAATTTTAAGCTGGCATAAACTGGCAGAGCTGCTGTGAGAAGCAATCAGCTTCCCCCAGTGCCTTGTTCCTGCTTTGATGCCAGCTGGCATGGTCAGAGCGCTGGCCCCTGGTCCTGGCCTGACCTTTCTACAGCTGTACAGTGAATCCACTGCAGAACCACCAACAGCAGCAACATCAGGTTTCTCCAGGGTCAGTACCAGGATCTAGTTCATAGTACAGCTGCATGAAAGGGTGCCGTTACAAATGAGGAGGTGGAACAGGGATGGGAATGAACAGTCAGGGATGAGAAACAGGTGAAGGTGGCTGTCTCAACAGCAGATGGTAAAATGGCGGAGTTTCAGCTGTTGCTTCTTGGCCGTTTTCTGGTAGAAATAATTATGTTCTAATGGTGGCTTGTGTTGCTCTGTAGCCAGCAGCATGTCTCTGCGTCTGTGGGTTGGTCCTCATGGTGTTAACATAGTGACTTCACAATCAGGCATACATCAGAACACAGGAATAAAAAAATGCAGTTATTTGATGTGGCAAAAGCTGTTTGGAAGCAAGTATTGTCAACAAAATCAATATTAATAGCTTGACAAATTTTTTGTATCTCTTATAGTAATTGGCAACTAATACTCAAGGGAAGAAGGCTTTGGACTGTTCTACTAGAGGGCTTATATGAAGCAAATTAGTCTCAGTGTTGGCTGGTTGGAAGTGGAAATTCCCAGTATGTGAGGACTGTGTTTAGTAAACATTTTTTTTCCCCAAAATATAAACTCAGTCTTAAAGATAAAAATTGATATTTATTAGGTAATGGGATGTCTTAAGACCTAGCTGTTGAACAATATCCAATACTAAACCAGATGAACTTCATGATAAATAAGAAGTTGTTCTCTCTCTACTGACTGTTTGTCTCCCCTATGAGAGCATTTGGTGGGCAATCTCTGTGCCAGCTCTCATGTTCTGAATGCTCTATCATGCTTTTTAGTAAGAGGAAAGTATCATCAACCTTTAAAATCTGAGAGGGGATATACATTCCGCTAGTTGTCTAGTCTTCCTTGGTAGTCTGAGGAAGGGTGCGGTTTTCTGAGATACAGAAGGAGAAAGATGGAGCTCTGAAGAGGGAGATCCCAGAGACAAGTCAAGCCCAGCAATACAAGATTATCCAGTCTGGGTAAGGGAATGGCTCCAGATCTAGGCTATCACCAGAAAACACTGGCGTTTGTCCCTGTGCATGTGTGCGTAGCTACGAAGTAGAAAGTCAGAATGTGTACCAGTCTTCTGGGGCATCACATACTGATGTTGTTCCCTATATAAGGAAAAAAATCTCTTCCAGATTCTGCTGAAAGCATTGACTGATTTTTTTTTTTTTTTTTTTAGTGCTGTCAAAATACTTTTTTTTTTTTTGCTTGCATTTAAGTTAAGCAGTGGCTCTTACTACTGTGAAAGTTGTTACATAAAATTGTGCTATATTTTCTTTGCAAAAGATTCTGGTATTGTTTAGGCAACAGTGCTGAACGGATGAAGCATACAGTCACTATTTCTTACCACTCAGCATGCTGATTCCATGCATCTTCTGGCAGCACTGTGCAAAACGTACATTTACTTGAGACTAAGAAGTATTCCCTCTTCTTCTGAGATGGATTTGGTTTTAGGTGATCTATTTGTGTTCATCTTCACAGGTTCTAGCTGGTACAGATCTCATTTTAGGCATGGCAACTGATAAATTGAGTTGTAGAGGCCTGTTTTGCAAGAGGACTCTGTTCTTTATCCTTCCATTTCTGCTTAGGAGTTCCTAACAGCCCAGTTCATCAGAGCTGTTGCCACCACTTAGGCAGAGAGTGAAGAAACCACTTCACTTGAGATCTGACCGATTGCCAGTGTACATTCGACTCAAACTTCTTTAAAGTGACCATGTGATTTTGGGCCATCGTCAATGAAGCTCCTTGATGCTGCCCAGCCACAGTTGTCCTAAGGATGTTTTACTGCTGCATCTCTTCAGTTGTCTTCGTTTCTCCTTGACTGAGTCTCCTGCCTTCATCACCTGTCTTCTTATTTCCCTCCACATGGTTGCTGGTTGGCATGTGCTCTTGAGCAGTCATGTCCCAGGCCAAGTGTCTTATGTCCTGAACATTCTTATTACATCTGTTTTGTTTAACTTTTTTTTGATGGATCTGTGAAAAACTTTCTTGGGTGAAAATTTTCTGGCCACCTGTGATTTTTATAGGGGAAATTCCCATATTTCTCATATTTCTCATTTAAAACTCTCACTTTAGGTTGTTACTGAAGACAGAAAAGGGTGTCTCTTCTGTTCTTTTTCATCTTTGTTTCAGTATTCATTGTGCAGATATGTATTAGCCTGGTAAAGCTGTGAAATAGCAAAGTTGTGATGATCTTCACTGGAGGTGGAATAGTTTTAAAGAAGGCTTTGCAGTCTGATTTAGACATTTGTACTTGAAAATAATTTGAGAGAAAGATGCCTTTTTATTTACCAAACACTTGCAAGTAAACCATAAAATACCACCACAGTAAGGAACAAATTATTTTCTTCACAACATAGGGTCTTTTCAGAAATCTATGTGGAAAGATGGGATTCTTGCCAGCCATAAAAGTTTTCAGAAGGTTGCTGCTATTTTTCCCTTACTATGTTTCAAAGAGTAAAATATAGAAAATTATTGACAGGCTTTCTCAAAAAAGGACCAAGGTTTGACACATCTTGCTAAAATACCATTTAACTTGTTTTCAGGTGAAAAAATAAAGGATATAAGAAGGGATGATCTGTAAACACTACTGAAATAGACACTTTTATTTTTTTATTAGAAAGAATCTCAAATGACAAATTGTTCTGAAACCTTACTCAACTGCCTTTGGAGTCAGTGGGAGGCTTTAACTGTATTTTCCCAAGAGGGCAGCGTGGCTCACTCTCATTACAGTGCCTCTCTGCTATTGTGCATGTGATCTACAATATATGTATTTTAAAAACATTGAAAGCATACAATTAAAATCAAGTCTTGTACTGGGTAAAAGCTGTCTGTATACCTCCTTCAGATGCTAAAAGTAAATTTATCAAGAAAACATTGGCTTTCTTGTTCGCTAAGGAATGTGGTTGTGGCTGTGTGTCAGTTCTGTGCATAGCAGATTTTGAAGACTTTTTTTTAAGAGAAAAGAAATTGTAACTAGAGAAACCACAACTTTAAAATTCATGGTCATTAAGTTTTCCAAACCAATTAATTCAGCTGTGGGTGAAATCAAGAACAGAACAAAGAACTTTGCACTAGGAAGCATGGTCGTATCTTGAACGTACCCTACTGACATAAAATAAACAGGAAGTTTCACAGAGGAAAAAGGGAATGAAGAACTCTGATCTTGTTAACGAAGATTTTGGCAATCAGACCTTCCTTGGTCTTTTTTGAAAACCCCAATGTAGGATGCATCATGAATGGTGTTGGAATTAATTGCATCTATGACTACAATGGGAGCAAGGTGTTCCCTGTCGTGCTGTCCTGGTTGCTGTATTCTCCATTAGGTGCAAGTCCATGGTAGGAGGGAGATTTTGTATTCCCTGAGATCATTTGAGCATGTTTCTGAGGGGCAGCTTTTCAGAGGGTGGGGTAGAGGCTGGTCAGAAAGGAGCCTGTGTCAGGGATGGAGGCTGAGGAGGTGAAAATTAGGTGCTCAAACAAGGAAACAAAGGCTTTCCTTCAGGGATGCATAAGGATTATGCAAAATTAGGTTGTTAATGGATTGTGAACAGCCTGAAAAAAACCCCGAAACCACAGTGGACTAGGGGAGTTACTTAAAAGTCTTTTATTCATCTTGCTTTTAGTTTTACTGTTAAAGAGTTCTATGTTTTATGTATTTTTCTAATAACACCGAGCTCTGGAATTTACAGTGCTTTTAGTGTTTTTGATGATGCTCGCTCAGACGAAGAGTGCAGGCAGCTCTTCCAAGCACTTGGTGACTCAGGGTCTCGTAACAGTGGTGTTAGAGACAAGATGTGAATTGGAAAGCTGCTCTGGGCTCGGGGGCTGAAGCTGGAAGTGAGCAAATGCCCTCTGAAGACAGAGACAGAAGATTTTATTTTATATATATTTTGAAGAAGCAGCAGCACGGAAGCATTCCCTCAAGCCTAGAAAAGAGCTGCAGAGAGTATGGCATTTCTTTCTTCAAAGGGTTGGCCAAAAACTCAGCTAGTGGAGCTCCTTTGTTGATCCAGGTGTCTTGGTAGCACCTGAGAGGGACAAATGTTATAGAACCTAAAACAAATAAAAGTCAGGCATTGGATTCGTCTTGTGGCTCCAATGCATAACCCTTACCTATAGGTAGCAGCAAGACAGTCTCGGGGTGCAAGAACCGAGTCAGATCACTAGATACGCAGAGACTGAACTGGGATTAGAAAGCTTGAGCGTAGAATCATAGAATCATTAAGGTTGGAAAAGCCCTCTACGATCATCAAGCTCTACACAGGTAGGGTTGTTCACAGAAAAAGAATATCTGAGAAGTATGTTAAAATGACTTTTTTTAACATAAACTTATCTTACAAATGTTGCCAGAATACTTAAAAAAGAGAAAAGGCTATCAAGACCTCTCTTACAGCCTTTGAAATGATTTATTTGCTATGGGATGATGAGGATAGGGAAAAGATGTAGTAGCTCCATCAGCTACTAGAGGTGAAGACTCTAGAAGTCAGCTTATGGAGAGATGTCTTTTAGAAGGGTGTAGGATTTAAATCAAGGTGGAAGCAGCCTTGCAGCACAAGTTTGAAATAATCTTGGGATAATACTGCTCTGAGAATAAGGCAAAGGAAAATGGGAGGTGTTTGCACTTGTTGGGAACTGGACACGCTGTTTTTGGAAGAATCTCAGTGGGTTAAAAGGACAAACACTGGGGAACTGGTCATGTACCAGGTTTTGTCTGGAACAGTGACAGATTAACATTCTCTTCGAGTTGACATTGTAGATAAAGTTTGTCTGTTTTCCTTATGAAAAGCAACAAAACGAGCTGATGAGCACCAGGTGAGATACACTTGAGAGTAGTGTTGAGATACCTGAGGCAGGGAAGAAAAACCTACCTTTCCTCAAAAGAAACAGTCATTTGTGATAAAAGGGTCATTTTGAGGCTTTGGAGACTCAGTGGTCAGAGAGACTCAAGAGAACCATGAAAGAGGAGGGTTTTCTTCTGCAGTAACAAGACGTACAGGAGAGGATATCTGTAATTGTAAAGAGATGGAACAGAGCAAACGCTCTCAATTTCTCATGGTATTTTGGATGCCATTTATGCAGGGAGGATCCCTACAAGATAAAAACCAAACCAAACCTGGTGGACTAAAGGGCAGACAGGTTGCATCTCCCAGAGGACGGAGGTAGTGTAGCCTGGGCTGGTGGGACAGAGGAGCGGAGAAAACTCATGTATGTCCTAAGTTGCATCCAAAAATGATTAAACAGGTCTCACTTGTGGAACTGCTGGGGAACGAGGGAAAGAAAATGCCTGTCGTTGTCACCTTGTCTTTCAGAAACCTTGCTCATAAAGGGGCAAGTTATGTGATTGAAAAGGATGCGCAGGAGGAAGCAAGGAGAAACTACAGAACCCACCAGGAAAGAGGCAACCTATACAGGACTGCTTAAATGTGCTTTGTCCTTGGTGGGGTTGGGTGAGAGAGAGAAGGAAAATTACTTTGTATTCTAGTTCTCAATCAAGGAAGTGGTTCAGGAAGGCAAGAAAGAGGGAAGGCAGCAGTACAGTATGGTGGTTATTCAGTAAGTTAAGAGATGAGTCTGAAGTAAGTAGTTCTGAGGTTTGCTGTGACTTTGGAAGTGCCTGTCAGGAGCAGAGTTCTAGGAGAGAGGACCGTGAAATGGGTAGGGCTGGGCACACAAGCAGTTTTTTTTCTCTTGGGACCAAAGCAGGCTGTGTGGTGTTTTCTGCAAGTCAGAAATGTACTGGATTGCTAGGCTGAGAGCAAGTCTGAAGGAGAGGACCTGCCCTGCAGGGGTAGAGTGGACACTGGGGAGCTTGTTCGTAAACCCTCTCATTTCTGTTACCTCACTGTAATTTTTTTTCTGTGACATAAATAATTACTCTCGTTTCAGTAGAACATAGCTCTAGAATTGATAAACATACTCTTATGGCTTTTAGGTGTCTTGTTATGGAAAGGTGCAGGCAAACCCACCCCCACGGTGCTGTGTTACCTGGGGTCCTGCCAGGCAATTTGTTAATACTGCGAAGCAAAAGACGTATATTTGAGTGAGGTCTTGAGAAATCATTGTTAGCTTGGACTTACTAATAGATCCTCCCTGTCTTTTGTGAGACAGCCTCTGGGTGCAGGAGTGACCGTTTGCATGATGGATAGTTGTAATGCAAATTATTTTTGTAAGGGTTACAGTTAACATTTTGTTAACACAGTGAACATGAAAAAAAACAAAAAAGATTTCTGAAAAATTGAAAGTCATAACTTTGACCAGTGACAGAAAATATAATTAGGTTTTGCTTTGGCTTGGTGGTTTTTGGGGGTGTTTTAGGTGCAAATGGTCAGCTTCTGAAATAATCAGAAATCAGAGGGAAAAGAAAATTTTCTGTATTTTTAGATAAGCTATGTGAATGCAGAATTAGATGCTTTGCTAGGCTTTTAATTGTGTTTTAAGCAAACAAAACTTTTCCTAGTTTTAAAGGCTAAATGAAGTTTCAAGCAATTTGCTGTACGATACAAAATACAGTGATTCAGCATTCGTGATGAGAGCTATTTATAGTTACTCTATTTTTATTCAAACAAAAACAATAGCACTGAATTTCAGGCAGTTTGACCAGACACTTAGGAAGGTCTCTATTGAAGCTGAGGAAAAATCTCTTACTGCTTGATCCTGAAAGCTGAACTTGTGAGCTCCTTCGGCATCAACATTTTTGTGCTGTCCTCCCGAAGGTGAAATTCAGTGCTGTGCTGGAAAGCTACATAAGCAGTATTTCTCTGCAGCTTAGTTTGTATCCACCGTTAAGGGGCTATCATTGTATTTTATTTTTGAAGAATTGGGTGATATAATTAATCTCTGCTAATTTTAACCATCTCTTTCAGGTTTTCACAACCGTTCCGTTACCCTATTGCCGCAGCCAACGTGGATCCGAATGCCGTGGCTACAAAGGCTTGTTACTTTCTCATGCTGGATCCCTCAAATCCAAGAGCTACTTGGCAGTTTCCAAGGCAACCACCTGTGGAATAATTAAAAAGGATGAAGCGTTAGTGTGCCAGATATAAGGAATTCGTGCCTGGAGAGAGCACTTCATTTTCATCTGTCTTGAAGAATCAAATGTGTTTCTGCCAGCAAAGTTAAGGTAGTACAATTCAAAAGTACTGATTTATTTTCTAGAGGTACTGGAAGTTTGAGTAGGAGCAATGAGCTGAATATGACTGTGTAGTAGTCACTTAAGAAAATGACCATAGATCCTTCCATGTTAATTTTTTGGGTATATTTAAACAGAAAATCCAGGAGAAAGATGATGATGGAAAGGCAACGTGGGTGAACCGTATTTCGTATCGGTAAAACAGTTGCATGAACTGTTTTGCGCTTTATGCCGTCTTTCCTCACAGATGATTTTAAGCTGGTAAAGACTAAAATGGAGCATACATTAGTGGGAGCATAAATATAGGAAGTGCAGCCTTCATGCCAAGTACACTGAGATTTCTTTGGCGTTCAGTGAAGTGATAGATATAAAAGGAATGTAGGAGTGGGCTCACTGCAAAATGACAGTCAGAATCAAGGATCGATCTTCATCCCGTAGCTTGAAGGGTATGCAGTCATTAAGTTGCTGTTGAAACTGAACTGATGATCAGGTTTAGCTTCTTTGGTGAAGCAGCAGCTAAAATGGTTTTGAAGACCGCATACCCAGATTCAGAGCTGAAATTGTGTAGTGCAGAAACCAAAAGGTAAGCAAGAGACCTCTGCTAGGATAACAAAGAATAGCAAAACCAGCAGATTCGGTTCTGAAAGTTTGAAGCGTTGCTACGAAAGTTTATGGTAAAACTGTTAGGCTCTAGATAACTGGAAAAGTTCTTCTCGAAGTATAATATGTTACTGGATGTATCTGCTTATTATATCTTCCTTCTCTGCCAGTCATTCAAATATATTTGAATAGAAAAATATTATTCATTTCTGACAATGAAGTTAAACAGAGAAAGCCACATTCACGTTCTTCTCATAGTCCAAATAACTGCTCAGTTAAGTCTGGTTACCTAGCTTGATGCTTTTGTATAGTTAATTTTAGGCGTGATGCTTTTGTGTAGTTTATTTTAAGCAAAAAAAAAAAAAAAAAAAAATTCTAAATTTTGAAGTAGAAATGTTTGGGATGCCATCTGGGCTTTACTTAATAAATTTTTACTGCCAAAATGTTTGTGGGATTCTGTTGGGATGTGGATGGGATTTCACATTCCATCCCTTCCACAGCACAAGAGGATCATTGTTTTTAGATACGGTGGGTCCAAGAAGAAATAAGAATTGTGTGATGGCAGCTTTGTGATTTGAGAGAATACAAACAGAACCTATCCAGTAATGACTGTTACCTTTTATAGCTGTTACAGAATTTCAGGAGCTAATGCTTGTGAGTACCAACTGGGTACAACTGCAGTTTCCAACCCTAACACTTGATTTCCAGTTCATTGTCATCATGGCTTAACTGCCAAGTTGACTTTCTTTTTGAAGTAATTCCTCAGGCTGTTCAGTTCCTTACAGAGCTGAGGAAAAGGTGTTTGGAGACAAATATTGTTTCCATATGTGAAAGGAGTATGCTGGCAAAGTATCTACGCCAAGCACAGTGAAGATGATCCAAAATTGAGACACGGTGCAAGTAGAGTATGGGTAGTTGGTGCATGTGGATCCAAATCTTTTGCTTTCCAAGAAGCTTAAGTAACTCTCAAAGATGGAAGTGGGTAGTTGTGAAAGAGCTTATGTGTGTATTTGTGTAAGACTAATGTAACAGCTAGGTGGCAATCACGTGAAGTAGCACAGGATTCCCAAGAGAGTATGCAGGGGAGAACTTTCATCTTGGACACCCCTAGAAAACATACTGAACTCATTCAGTTACCTCAGGTTTTCTGTTTTACTGCAAATACTGTGGGTGAGATTCTTCTCATGAAACTTAGGTTTCCAGGCACTGCTGACGCAAGTGGTGAAAATCAGGTAGGATGAAGAGCTCCCTGAAGGTGCCTGTTCGAGACCCTCTTGAAGGGGACGACTTGCCTCTAGAAAGGAACCTCTCTCTTTCCACTGATGGTTCAGCCTGGACCACTAACTTAGTTTAGATGTCTTAACGTTTCAGAAACTTTAATTGTGTAATTAGATGTATTTATATGTGAAACTCAAGTATGCTTTTTTCCTCCATGTTTCATTCCCAATCCAGAGCTTCCCCTGCTAAGTGGAGTTGCACGTGATTACTGTTACAACCCACTTTGTTTTTCGTGGTACAACCCACTTTACTCATCCTCCTTTTCCTAACTCGGACCTTTGACCCTGGCAGTTTTTCCAGACTTCACATACAAGTCTGTGGTTCAGTATCGAGGATACTGGGGAGCCACATGGAGTTTGTTAACATAGTTTCTAAGAGAAATAAAAACACGCATGCTAAGTTTAGGGAGCTGGACTGTGTCAAAGAAGATACCATGGCTAGGCAGAATTGATTTCTAATGATCTGAATGTAGCTTATGTTTTAATAATCTTTATCCCTGAGATGTTTTACAGGACTGAAAGGGAGTAGCTTAGGAGCAGTGATTTGTTCAGTAACTTTAAGAAATTAATTAGTATGGGGCAACATAGAAGTTGTTCTTGCAGCCTTGGCTGTTAAGAACTAGTGCTATATGCAACCATAAAAAGTAACATTTTCTTTGTCCTCCTCTTTCTGTAACATAAGATTTATGTTATGGTGCATGTTGGAGTAATGTAATGTCCTTTTGAAAGAAAAAAGGGAAATAGAGATACAGTAATTCTCTTCAAGATGATTTTGATACAGTGATTCCATTTACCCCCTATTTCTATACCATCAGAACAACTGCATCAAAAGTCAATTACAGTGTGGTAGTCTAAAAATGTCATTAAAATATACATTAATTTTGTTAAGTAAATAGGACAGTTTCCTAGAATAGATAACACTTTCTTCTTGTTGCTTGGAAATCCAGATAATTTTTCAGGTTGGGATTTTTCAAAGGGAGTTTTTCTTTCTAGCAAGAGTAGCCTAGAGTAAAAATGTAGAGAAAACGTAGGGACAGAGCGATAAGCAGCAAGTCACCTTCCAGTTCTTGGAAGAGGGAACTCAAATAATGAATGGACCCTTTTGCCTAGGCTTTATTTTGGAGACCTGATCCCTACGTCTCTGGAGGTTTTAGAGTATATCAGTCTGGGCAGACATGTCAAACATCTCATTAAGATGTTGTGGAAAAGATTTTCACCTTCCCAGAGAGCAAGTGTAATCTCTGGGAATATCAGTCCTCGGGACACTATGTAAAGCTGTGTATCTTAAGGCTTTTAGGACTGTTTTCTTTGCTCTGTGGCTCCTTGGAGATCAGAAGAGAGTTAAAATCACCTGCCCAAAAGTGATAATGAACGTTTTCCAGATGCATCAATACAGGATGCTATTTTTGCCTATCAGTACTACTACAAAAATGTGAAATTCCAGTAAAATGCATTGCATTCTGTGGTATTGTGCATAGCCTTCTGAGCGAGTAGCTGCTGCTCTGAGAGCAGTTACAGTGACAGCAATCACAGCACCCTTTCAGAATGAGAGAACTACTTTGTTGTACTTAAGTGGATGAATGGTTTATGGGGATCAAATCAGTGTTGTAATTTGAATGGTTTTGCAAATAGAATTATCTACTCGATATCTAGGCTTAGTCACAAGATCCCTTTCTCCCTGCCAGCTATTGCTGCTGTGCATTTTGGATATGCTTTTTCAGCGTAGTTCAGAGGACTTTTCCTGACAAATTATGCAAAAAGTCCAGAACAGAATAGAAAGGTCAGTCTACTTCGTCATCATTCTAGGACCAGTTTAGCTCTCTTTGGAATCCATGAAATAACTAACAAAATATTTTTATAGCAGTAGAGTTGTTTGCATTAATATTTATTTCCATCTCCCCCTTTGTGATTTGAATTCCTCATGTGAGGCTGTATATCTTTCCCTCTTCCTGCTATTGAAAAATAAAAGACTTTTCAATTACAGACTCATATTTGGTAGAGAGGTGGAATGTGGCTTTAAATACCTATTCACAGTGACTGGTTGGATATCCGTACCAGGCACGGAAGAGGTGTTCACACTTGGCAGTTCTTCAGGATGTTATACCTGTGCTAGATAAAATGACTTAGGGAGAGGTAATGAATGTAAGACTAGAAGAGCAGCTGTTCTCAACACCCATCTAGAGCAGTATTTTGTTTCCAGCAATGGCCAAAGGTGGGTAACTGAGGAGCACAGGGACAGAATGGGAATACAGGATCACCTTTCTGCACACTATTCAATCTCCAGATGTCTCTAGAACAGGGATTTACCGAGCTGGATGTCTGTTTTTTATGGTGTTTACTGGACTTGTCTTTGGAGTTTGTTAAATCTCCCTTTCAAGCCTTGAGAAGTATTAGGAAGCGTAATACTCTCTGGTTCCACAGCTTAACTGACATGGTAGCCTGTTGAGTGAGGAACCATATCCTTTTGTTAAGGTCTGAACCTGAACTCTATTTAAAATTCACTTCTTGTACTGTGAGAGACATAAATAATTTATCCCTAAATACTATCTCCATGACAATCATAATTTTCTGGACTTCAGCCTGCTCCAAGTGTTAAGAGTCAGTTCAGAGCCTGTTGACCTACATGTGAAGTTAGGACCGCTTTCCCCACCCCCTGTTATCCTCCTTCACACTTAATTTCCTTGAGATACTTTATGAATTTCACTACTGAATTTCATTGATGTATTTTATTGTCCAGTCAGTAATCTGCGTGCCGTCCTTTTCCAGTTTTTCCTACTCATTTACTGTCTTTGATACTGTGAATAACTTAGTATCATCAACAGATGTTGTCATCTCACTGTTGAGCCCTTTTCATGTCATTTATGAATTCATTGAAGAGTGCTGGGAACAGATCCCAGCACAGATCCTTGCGGAAAGAGGAGCTGAAATGGCACCAAGCCCTGCCAAAAGCAAAAGTGGGTATGCCCGCTTTTGCACGTGGTGCAGTTGAATTCGTAGCAACTTCACTGTGTTGTTTTGGTACACTTGTCAATGTGGAATCGTTGTAAAAATTTTTGTGGGAATGGGTAATTTCATAGGTAAGACATAGTGTCATTCTTCATCAACTGCATATTTGTAATTTTACCTTTGGAAAAGGTATGGCGGGGAAGGGATTTACGTTTTTAGATGATTGAGGATGGTTGCCTTAATGTTCAAAAGGGCCAGGCCTACTTTGTTCACAGCATAGCCTTTTTCATTTTCTGAGCTCTTATTCTTGAGAGCAACTTGGTTAGAACTTGCTGGTTTATCACTCTCTGCATTACCAGTGTATAGAAAATAGTGTTGAATAAGGGAAATTAAGCAATTGAATTAAACTCTGCAATCATAAATGTACAGTGATTTTAGATGACTAAGTGTAGGAAATTACCTTGGTAATAGAACTGTTACTTGTTCTCGTTTTCCAACGCTAACGTAGCAAGCATCTAACGCAGTAATGAGAAAACTGGGTCAGATCAATAGGACCTGTAGCATAAAATTGTTTTTCTGATGGTAGCCTGTAGCTGCAGCTTAGGGAAGTGTGCAAGAAGAGGGAACGCAGTTCTTCTTCCCACAGCATAGCCATGCATCCTTGCAGCAACCTGCAGTTAGGGAGTCCCGAGCTGTATTGCAGCTCCGTGTTTGCTTCCGTGAATTTGTCTAATGCAAACCCGTTTTGTTGTCCCTTATGTCCAGGAGCTGTGAATTACACAGGTTATGTATTCACCTGGTGAAAAAGGCGGCTTCTGGTTTCAAAGTGTTTGTGTGACACCCCTGCCGCTTGCTTGTGTAGTGCTTCTGTATGCCCCTGCCCGATCGCTCTTCGGTCCGTCTTTTTGCGGGCTGAGGAATCTTGTTTGATTTCATCTCTCCTCTTGTGCAAGCTGCTCCCCAAGTCTCGGCTTTGCTGTTCTGTACACTGGTGTGTTACCCCCTTTCTAACATGGGGGGACCAAAACAACCAGCAGTGTTCAGAATACAAACATGCTGCAGACGAATGCAGTGTCTCAGTGTCGCTCTGCTGCTTCCTGTTATGGCCTCTGTTCCCTTCCTAATTACTCATGAAATTCTGTTCGCTTTTGCACTGATCCTGTTACCAACCCCTGTGAAAATGGTATTTTCCTAAAGCTATCTACAGTGACTTCAAGGTCGTTGCTAATCGGGAAAAACTAATTTAGAACCTCTTATTTTCTAGGTGTAGCTAGCTATTTTTTTTCCAAATGCAGGGCCTTGCATTAATCTACTTGAATTTCATCTTCGGTTTTCTCTCCCAGTCACAGTGTGTAAAAACCAGTTGGAAGAAAGGACGGAGGATAACTGCTTTGATTCACTTAATGTTTTATCTTTAATAGACCTATGATCTCACATGGTGTCCTTTTCAGCATAATTTATTGTGACGTTAAATGAGAGAGGCCTAACTACAGATCTATATAGGAGTCTACTCTTTTGTGTATGCATGAACGGATATATTCTTAGCATGTTAATTAACTGTTAATTAATAAGACCTTCCTCCTTAGTGCACAACAGCTGAGTTTTCTTTTAAGAGCTTTTAGAGAAGTTGGTAGTTTTCGGGGTCTCCCAGTATCCAATTAATCAGAGCTCCTTCAGAGCCCTCATGTGTTTGACCTGCATATTGCAGCCCATCAGTTGGCATTTTTAGTATTTTGGTTTCCTTAGAAATCTGGCTGAATACACGTGCTCCAGGCTATTTTATTACTGATAGGCTCTAGTTAACAGTTCTCAACTGACCAGAGAGGATCTTCTTTCCATGTCCGCTCTGCAGGCAAACCGCAGTGCTGGAAGTTCCCTAAACTGTTACATACTGAATGGTGAATGCATTTGGGTTTTTATGTGGTAAAGAAGTCATTTTGAGGTTTTTCCCCTTCCCCATGTCTTTGTCTTGTTGAACATGCCTTTTACCTTTTTATCAACCTATTGGCCCAGCAGACTTTCTGATAAGCTTCATCATTCTGCTGTATTTGATAATATTTTCTCCTACACATCAGTTCTCAATATTATTTTTTTTAGCTTGAAATACAACAAATTCGTATTTAGTTTGCTGAAGTTTTTATTTTTTCCTGGCATCCTAGTATGACTTCCCTTTTTGAAGGGCATGCTTTTTTTCATGCTTTCTTAATGTTGTGTTGGTTGTTTTTTAAGTTACACATACCGTGTTCTTCTGTATGCAATATGGGGTCTTTAGCAAGCTGTCAGCCCCTAAAACATTTTTGCCTGTTCTTTTTAGTTTTCTTTAAAGACGCTTCCCTTTTTTCTTAATCACAGAATGCTTGAGGTTGGAAGGGACCTAATGAAGGTCATCTGGTCGAACTCTCCTGTTCAAGCATGGTTTTTTTTTTTAGTTGCATAACTAAAAATAGGGAAAACTAATGCTTCAAGTACTGAACTCGAGTGCATTGTAATCAGTAATGCAGTCACTCTTCAGCAGTGAGGATCCTGTACGCGGTTAAGGACTGGGTCAAGTCTTGCTTCTGTTGTGGGTTTTCAGAGTTGCTGAAGAAATGGTAATTAATGGTGTCTTTAAAAATGCAGCATTTATATCACATTGATGATACTGAGAACTTACCTGTCTCTTTGAAATCCCACAGTTTGGCCACCTTAATCTCAAGAGGTGATGTTTGTCACTGATAATTGTCAGCTGCCTTCGTGGGGCCATGATTATGTCATCTTCCCCTTCAGGCTGGAACTGGGAAGCCTCTCTGTCCTGCTGAACTTGTTTTTGTATCTTTTCTTTCTTCCTGTGCTCTTGTTGGAAGGAAGAGGGTTTGAGCTTCATGAACTTTCATGCACTTTGAGATACCCAAGTCAGTCAGACGATGTGACGCGGTTCCTACTGGCAAATTTCTCTGCACGGGGTTGTGGCTGTCATCCTGCTGGGATATTATACGCTCACCAAGATGGCATCAGACTAATGTTTAATGGCAAATGCTGTCCTCAGCCAGTGAAGTTGAAAGAGCAGTTTGGTTCACCCTACTGAAAGCATCTCTATGTGGTCATCAGAGTTGCCAGCATCTCTGTGGGTGAAATGAAGGTGCAGTTTAGTGGGTGACCTAAAAGGGTAAAATGAGAGCGGAATTTAAAGGTAAAGAAAATGGAAAGGCAATGTTGATTGCAGGGAACAGCTTGGTGTGACTTGGGTGGTTGGTATTTTTTGCCTATTTTTCCTCAGTCTTCTTTTAAAAGTAAGTGAAAAGTCTACAACCTAGAGATGTAATCAGATATTCCTTGCATTTCTAGCAATATATATTCCATTTCAGTGTTGACACTGCAAGGTCTCTGGGAGGTCTGGAGAAAGTAGTAATAATGATACTTTTTGAGTTTGAATTGAGTGCCTGAGGTGTGAGATGGCACTATTGCCCACAGCTGTCAGATCCAGTGATATGACCAGCAGGTGCCCTGTGTAAACTACAATTTTTGCAGCTCTTAGCCGTAGCCCTCTACAAACTAGACCTTTTCTTTAAAGTTGTGGAGAGGCAAGCATCGCCAGAGAGTGCTTCTTCCACTAGTGTAAGATAGCCATGATGGGATGGGGTCAACGGGCTCAGTTGTTCTTTGGAAGTGCCCATCTTCACAGTGGTTGTAGAAAGAGCTTAAATTAATGAAGAAAACCCCGACATTTTCAACAGAAAAAAATTGGGTGAGATGAATATATCCTTAAATGTCAGATTTAATTTGTGTGTTACCACTTTCTGATTGTTCCGTATGGTCAGTGGCAATATATCAGTTGGGCTGTTTTTGAGTTTTTAAGATGAGCTTGTGTCAGTCTGGATTTATTCATACACTACCAAAAAAAAAAAAAAAAAAAAAAAAGAAAAAACCAAACCCTTTTGAGTGTATCTTTTAGCATATTAGTTGTTAGTGATTGTTCATCCAAATGACTGATCTGACTTGCTGGAAATTTTGTGGTGCTTTACCTTCAACATTGTGAGAATGCATGCTCAAGCTCAGGTTTGTGTGGGTGAATGGACAATACTGCGTAAGTGCGCAAATACAGACTCGTAAGCAGCCTTTGGGCTGAGGTTAATGAAGTTTTTCTGTTCCCTTTTGTTCTGTCTGTAGCTTCCTCGGTTTTGGGTTCTGCGAGAATGCAGACTGGTCTAAAAACTATGTAGATTACATAATGTAGTGCTGGGTTTTATTTCAGCTGAATGGTAGCTGATCTCAGTTTCTAGCAGGTTTGAAATGCCCTTCTGCCTACCAAATGATGCCAAGGCTAGGGCTGAAAGCAGGTGTTTGCTTCAACAGTGACATTCACTGATCTCTTGTTATTGTGTTAATTTGGGGAAAGACAGTATTTTCTGGATGACTGAAGGATGCTGAGAGCATGCCGTTAATTTGTTCTCATCAAATAAGCATAGATTGAATACAAATGCTCAGGAATGGTGTCAGGACAGAGATGAGGGGTGTTTTCAGTTAATGCTTGCCAAGAATTAAGAAAAATTAACAGAAAATTTTTGTGGTTTGGGAGAATACTCACTTGAGGAGTTGTCTGTCCCACAGATGAGGGCTGTACAGAGTACTTGGGTTAACTGTTTTGAAACGAGGGTTCACATATAATTTGCAGGGAGATGTTTCAACTTTTTGGGGATATAGTAACTTGTAGTTCAGTTGTTGAGCACGTCTCATGATTCTCAGGGAAATGACCCTGTAGTCTTGCTCTGGCAGAAATCTCACTGAAGTCGGTGGTAAGGATTTGTTGTTGTTACTGAGGCCTGGAAAAAAAAAAAAAGAGGTTTACTCTGCACTGTCTTAAGTATGAGGCAGGACTACTCAATAATCAGCGAATAATCCGGTTTGTGTTTATTCAGAGCGTGTTTCCTTCAACTGTCTATTTTCACCTTCTGTAGGGTCCTAAGGTTTTTTCAAGAATGATGTTTCTAGTATTTTCTATTTTAGACACTTGACGCAGGATTTCAAATTCTGCTGAGGTGTTGGCAGTGATACAATATGTGTCTTGTTTACAGTAATTCCTCTTCAGATTTGTAATGCAAATCCCATCTCTGCAGATCTTCAAAGCTCTGGTTTCTGTGGAGTTGAGGGTTTCATCTCACCTAACTTGCATCGTGAAAGGTGGTATCCATTTAATCCAGCTGGATTAAGATTAATCTCATCTGGATATCTGATTTTCAGAGAACTGAAGTGTGGTGAGATTCATCCGGAGTCTCTTAATTGCTGGAATAATTTCAAACAGCAAGAAGTAAGATCTACTCTTCTTTTTATCATCGTTGTTCTAAACAGAGAACTTAGGCTTCCTTCGTAGTTGTTATTTCTTGGTGTTCTGCCATAAAAAGCAGTCTAAAGATAATTGTGCAAAGGGAACTCTGTGCTCCATGTGGAGGGATATTTGTGTTGGTAGAAGAGGATTAGCATCCTAAAGATTTAGGTGTAACTCACTTGAAAAAAAGCTTGCTTTAGTATATAAGCAGTTTTTTCAAATGATACTGTTTCTGTCCCTTGAAGCTCTTCCAACTTAAAAAAAATACACACTGCCATATGCTACTGTATTACCAGTGCACGAACTGTATTAAAATATAAATGAACAGAACTGCAGTGTGAGGTTTTAATTCTGCAGAGGGATCCATTTTGGAGCCCTTTTTAACTCTACAGAAGACCTAAGTTAAGTTGTGCCACATGCCTGTGCAAAACATTTTGGAGGCTTTGGGTCTGAAATCGGGATGAAGAGGCTGATAAGGAGAGAAAAGAAACTTGTGCAATTCCAGTGTCTGAGAAGGTATTTGGTAAGTAGACGATGAAACTGCTATCGCAGAAGACACTTCACTGAGGTTTAAAGGCTGCATATCTGCCGTCCAGTCCACTCTGGGTATCATCTTGTACTTCATGGCAGAATCAGCCTTTCTTTGGCCACTTACGCTTTTTGTTAGGTCGTAGGTCGCTGCTACGTTGTTGGTGCTCAATGTGAAAACAAGCTGCGCCTGTACTAGTGAACTAAGCAGGGTTTAGTGGGTTTGAAGTGTCCTGTGGTCAATCCACACTATTCATCTTTAGCATGCTCTTTGACACTGCTGGGGCGACAGTGTTTTCCTAAGCAACACAGAGTTTGAGGACAGCAGGAGGGCTGAGCCTGGTCGTGATGGGGATGCGGGTGACACCCTGTGCTGCAGGCAAAGGCAGCTTGGCCGTGTGGGTGCACGTTATGCAGGGACACTTGCACTCAGTGCCAGAAACGGGCCTTCTCCCATTTTTTTTTTTTCCTCCTAATACGGGGATAGGCACAGGTGACCTGGTGCTCAGTGTTTCGCCTGTAGGAAACAGAGTCATAAGGTACACTTTTGTAAGCAGCTCGAGGTTTGGATACTGGATTGGATATCCAGCTTATCTGGTAGCTTTCAGAACTGTAGCCATAAGTTCACAGTCATCTTTACTTCTGCTATTTACTGATGATAACTTTAAGACACAAATATTTAAGTGTTACCTAGGATTTGGACTTTTTAATGTGTGTGTTAATCTTTTATAAAATCTGCTTGTGTATTCGAACAGAATTTGTGGACCATATAAACATGTTCTTTAACTGTGAACAGATAGTTAAGATGTCTCCTTTTTATGTTTTATGTAGACATTTGCTAAGGAAGAACGTTAAGTCTCCCAGCTACTTCTCTCCTGAAAGTCATTTTGGGCCAGACTCATAACGAACTTTGAAGCAATAAATTGACAGAGCTGTATGTTGGCTATCATTCACGGGGAAGTGCTCCTGCTGATTTTATTCCATGTGCTGATCTGATGGTGGTTGGTGCGGTGATCTCAGAAGGAAACGTTGTAGTTTAATTCGTGTGTTTCATTAAAACCATAGGTATTTATTTTAGTAATAACATCAGCTTGTATTCTTGAAAAGGTTGGAAAATTGTGATGCAAACCAGTACTTTTTTTCTTCTTCTTTTTTCTTTGCTTTCCTTTGGTAAAGAAGACCTGACAGGAATGCATGGAAACTGTCGACAACATTCCTGACCAAGTATTCAGGCACAATTAAGCCACTAGTATTTCAATAACTGATAATTAATGAGACTTTATAAATAACATTTTGAGTTCTTTTTACGTGCTTTCTGGGTTTTTTTGGAGGGGGAAAGAATGTCAGACAAATTTCAGGCATTTCTGTGCTACCTTGGAGACTAGAAAATGTTTCATTATTGGCATCTGAGATTCTTACGTAACCTGGTAATTCTGGGAACAAGAATTTTAAGAAGAATGCCGAGCAGTTCGAGTCTTCTCATAAAATTAAAAGATTCAGAAACACTGTGCTTAATACTTCTGTGATAATTTGGCCAGAAATACAAGTATTCCAGGCTCCTGGAATGCACTTATTTTGCTAGGATTTCATCCTTAAGGAGTTAAACTCCACTCCCATGGAGTAAATGACATACTGGCAGTTGTTACATAAAACCAGTGTATTTGGTTTTGCAGAAGAGTAAAATGGAGTAAAATGGACGTGGAAGGAGAAGGTGAAGAGTTTACCTCCCGGCATCAGGAGCAGAACTGGCACATGTTCAGGATGTGGTTTGTGTGTTGTTGCGTGCGCAGCCCCCAGCGCAGGCCTGCATGAAGGAGTTGGCCCTGATACCGCTGTCAGGATCGTTTTTGTTTTTTCCAAGTTCAAGGCCTGTAGTTCTAACAGGACAAGCCCGGGGGGACTTGCCCTGCTTTTATCTCATGTGAAACAGTGTGGCTTATTTTACCCACTCCATTTGTTCAAAACTCTTACTATATTCAGTAGAGAGGGCTTGATTAATCTTTTTTTCCAGTATAAAATGAAAATGGTGCCCAGTTACTGTTGCCTGCTCTGTGAATTTTGCAATTCTTAAGTTGGTCAGAAATTGCCATATTCTGATACCTTCTTCAGAGTACAGATAGTCTGACACAGGAATCCACAATTCAGGATGACTCAGAATTAAAAATGAGTCAGTTATGCCTTATTCTGTTCAATTTAATTTTATTTTTTAAAATGTAGGATTAAAAATACGGTAGTAAAATGGGTGGCTTATGGTGCCTTGTCCAGTACTGTGTAAATTCACTTGCTGTATGCGGTAGGAAAGAGTGACCATTTCAGAGGGGTATGATTTAATATCCCTGTAGCAAGGGCAGCAGAGTGACAGAGTGAGTAAAACAGAGGAATGGCCTGCACTCCTGAGCTGTCTGAGTATCACAGAAGGCAGAATCTCTTTTTGTAGAAGAGACTTCGAAGATTTAGGACCTTAAAGTAAACAGTGAAATAAAATAATAATAAATATTTAAGATGAATACCTACAAGACATGACTTTCTTTCTAGTTCCTGAAGAACAACTTGTGAGTTTTCAGAAAATACTATTGGACATCCTGTTTACGGGGCAGTTTCTAGAATAACATTTTTTCAGTATAAATGAAATGTCGAATATAAACCAGTGCTTGCTTTTTTTCATTTTGATTTTCTTGTTTCTCAGCTTCAGAGTTCAGAATCTATATCCCCTTTATTTTGTTTTTTTGTGTCAAGAAACAATCTTCCTTTCCTACAGTATTTCTTCTAGTGTTATTCATTTATCGGGACGCTTTTGTGAAGTTGATCAGTTCATTCTTTTTGTTCCCCTTCCCTCTCGGTACGCTCCATCCAAGGTGTTACCGATCGGCTCTGTGCACGCTGGCACAACCAGCCATAGAGCATGTGTTTCTTAAAGTCTTGTCTTTTACTGAATTACTGAACTGTGGGTACTGTCCACATTCCTTCCTCCAAGTACTGTCTCAACTTTAGTCAAAAATTTGGGTTCTGGAGTGACAGAAGGGATGGCAATAAAAAGTGTTGGCGTGATAGGAGGGCTGGAAGGAGGGAGCTGTGTCAAGAAAGCAGCAAGCGTGTCTTTATTCACTTCTGTTAATTGCTTTTTTGGCTAAACTAATCTCCTCTTTTTACATAAATTCTCATCATGTTCTAATAATACGCAATTCAAGTTGTCGTCTATTTCTCCCCGAAATTAAGGTCTTGTATTTTTTTTCTTTTCTGTCTTTAGCTTCCATGTTACTTTTTGAAGTAATGAGGTGGTGACACAAAAAGAGTAGATCAGGTATTTTCCATGCTTGTAGTTTTGCAGATAAGTTTACTGAGGGGAAAACCATCTTTAAAATGCATCTTTCAAGTCAAAAGAGCAGAGTTCATCTTTAGGCAGCATACAGCAGTAAGCATTACATAGAAGTAACAGTAAAATTAAACGTTAAAATCAACTTCAATACTAGTTTTAGGATTTCATAGCTAGTTTTTAATAAATTTTTAGATTCGTGTCTCTATACCAAGCCTGTAATCTAGTCTGGCTTTGTATGTAAGATGAGAATTTTTCCACAGAAGTGTATCTTAGCTGTTAGAAAGTTCTCTAGTTCTAACACACCAAGTATTGGTAAATTTAATAATCCTGTTGGTAAAAAGTGACAAGTTACTTCAAATTTGAGCTTGTTTGGCTTCCAGCTGTGGTATCTTGCTGTGCCTTTCTCTCCAAGGATTCCAGGGTTGTTTGTCATTTGTCATACTCACGAAGTACCTATAGAAACAAGGTCGCATACTCATCTTCTGCTTAATAAAGGAGACCTTTGACTTAGCATCATGAAGTCTGTTTCCCAGCCAGACTGACTATTTTCTGAGGTCTTCCTTTGAATGCGTGCCAGTACTTCGGCATCTTTGCGGTGTGGATACCAGAACTGAACATGAAGTTCTAGCTTAGAATTTAGCTTGATTTGTTTCATAAACACTGAAAGATAATGTCATTATCCAAGCCCTTAATATGGCTTTGCCCTGCACTGGCAGTCCGTACCGGGGCAGTTCAGTGCGGTTGCTTTGGAGCTCTTTTCTGGGTAGGAAGTGTCCAAGTCGGAGGAGTAGCCTGCGTTCCTTTTTCAAACATGGGTGACTTTGATTTGTTACAATTAAAATCAGTTGTCTTCAACCACCAGGTCACTGGGGACTGTTATTATTTCCTCTGCCAGTACTTTTGTTATTGACAAACTTACTCTCAGGTACTTTTATTATTATCTAGCTTGTTTATAAAATTACCAGGGCCCAGTCCCATATCTGTTGTTCCTTCATGTCACCCATAATGTAGTAGGAAAGCCTGCCATCCACTTGCTTTGTGTAAGAAAGCAGTTATCAGCTCTGGAAAAGATGAGGGGACTCTGTTATCCCAGGTGATTACTCTTACGGATGCAATGAGTCATTTTTGTGTGGACTTTTAACATGTGGGTGAGTGAATCACCAGGTGTTGAACAGATTCATCTTTTCAATGGGACACGTACAAGATAAGTGTTTTCTCACTGAGACAACTTGTACCTGTCTAAAGAAAATATCGCTGAGATACATGACGTTGTGTGCCTTTGAACGTGTTACTTTGGGAGATGATCCATGAAACAGCCCAGTGTTGCTTTTCATAGTTCTTGGTATGTGTGGAGGGTAGTGACCTTTAAGGTATTGTTAAGAGTAGAAGATTTTGGGGGTGGGGGGTGAGGGGGAAAGTTGGCCAGTAGTTGGATAAGTAAGCAAGCATGAGTTTGACTTTCTTGTGTACTCGTGTTATGAAACAGTTGTAGGTAGGTTTGTCAGTCTCTTCTCCCATGTAACAAGCGATAGGACAAGAAGAAATGGCCTCAAGGTGCAACAGGGGAGGTTTAGATTGGATATTAGGAAAAATTTCTTCACCGAAAGGGTTGTCAAGCACTGGAACAGGCTGCTCAGGGAAGTGGTTGAGTCACTGTCCCTGAAGGTATTTAAAAGAGGTGTAGACGTGTGCTTAGGGACATGGTTTAGTGGTGGACTTGGCAGTGCTAGGTTTATGGTTGGGCTTGATGATCTTAACAGTCTTTTCCAACCTAAATGATTCTCTGATTCGATGTAAATTTGTATACCACATGATGACGATCCAACATGTATCAAGAGCACGTGAACCGATAAAACATGACTGCATGCGTTTGTCTGATGAAGGGATGTGCCCAATGCCCCTTTCGGTAGTAAAAGCAGACTAAATTTTGTTGATTGTCTCAATGTTTTTTTTCTTTTTTCAGCCTACAGCCAAGTTCCACCATCCAGAATTATGTTTTGTGTTGGGTTTGACTGAGATCTGAAAATCACAGAGCAAAACCACCTTGCTGTTATGACTGATTTGGGATAGGAAATGAAGTACGAAATTTAGGCATGGGTAGGTAGGGTTTGAGGGCTTCGGTCAAAACTTGCCACAGGTTTACGTAAAAAAACTGGTGACCCTTTCCTAGAACCTCAGTTAATGTTTAATTTTATAATAGTACTGTGAGCTCGGGTAATTTTCTTTATAGGTTTCATCATAAAGCATTTCTCAGTAGGTGTCTTTTTTAAATGGTTTTGAAGAGATGAAAATTATTATAGAGAGCCTTACATGGACAAAACAATTTTCTGAGCAGAGCAACGTTTTATCTTATTCAGGGCTACAGGCTGGAAATCTATATGTATTTTGGTCACCAAAGTAAATTTGAAAGGAGATGAATTCATTCATTGCAAATGAAGGTGCAGATGCACTTAGAATCTGACCAAATATCTGTAAGTAAAAGAATCTTCTTCATCCTTACAGACTTCCGAATATGGATTTCATAGAGTGGAAGGGTTGAACACCAGAAGTGCAATAATAATAAAAAAACCAACACCACCCCCACTCTTCACACCCACCCCTTCCCAGCTGTCTAGCTCAGTAAATTTCACACCATGGTTGCAAGGCCAGAATGATTACGAATTAGGGTTAGCACAAAATCTAGCTATTTGAAAATTTTATAGCGTTTTACTGTAATGTAGAGGCTAGAATTTCTCAAAAAACAAATCTGAAAAATGCACAAGGGCAGGGAGGTCACGCTTTCAAAACCCAATTCACTGCAACAGAAAATGGGATTTCTTAACCTTGTCTTTCAAACAAACCGAATCATGTGTTGCCCCCTTGCACTTTGCCATGTCGATTGTCATCTGTTACGCACTCCTTCATGCTGAGATCTGCTTCCCTTTCTGCCCGATATTCCATAGGGTGCAGTACATTAAAACTGTTCTGCATAATCAATGTTTTTGACCACTGGATAATTTTTGACCTTTATTCTGAGTGTCCTTGGGCAAGGCCCCAGGTGGTCATGACCAAATGCACGGGAGATGCAGATTATGGTAAGCTTTTCTAAATCTTAGGCTGTGCAGGGGCTCTCTGAGGGAATATCTTTATTGTGGCGAATGTAATATGCCTAGTTTTCACTCTGATTTTAGCTTCAACATAGATCACTCCAATTTAGCTACCCCAAGGCTATAACGTACTACTTTTTAGGATTGTAGAGTAGCCGTTAATGGAAATTTAAGAGCGGGCATGTGTGCTTGAAGGAAAGTGTGCTTTAAAAAAATAAGATGAGCCTCTTGCTTATGATGTACTTAGTAGGTACTGTTGTCCTTGACCTAACTTAACTAAGCGGTGCAGGTGAGGGCTGCACAGCAGTTCGCTAAATGACAGCCACTTCAGCCTTGAAGTGTGTGTCTGGTGAGCTTTCGTTGGCCTCAGAAGTGGGCAGCTGGTCCTTCCAAATGAGTTTTCATCTGTATACTCCGTGATTTACAGCTCTGTGTATGGATCAGCGTAAAGATGGCAGAAGATAGGTAGCTTTCAAATATCTTTACAGATGGGTAGTATTTGATTACAGGTTTTACAGTAATTCGTGATCAAGATAACAGTCCAATTCCAGGTCCCTAGTGCTGTGGCCTGTGTCACCTTTGCTTATATTTGCAACTTCCTTTTCCTATGGAATATTTAATAATACTTCTTTTTCAAAGACTGTTGTTCTGTCTGGCAATATTAAGAGGTATTGTATCAAAGAACAAATTCTTTAATTGCTGCGAAGGAGTATTTATAGAAATAAGCTACATACCAGTCGCAGCCTCCCTGTTTGCGGCCCTGTTTTAAAGGAGGTGTGAGAGCTGTGAAAGCATCCTTCAGGATTTCAGTGAAGCATTGATAACTTCAGTTGTCTGTGCCAGAACACCTCAGTGTATATTAAGATTTGGTAACATCCCCTAGAAACGAGTTATATTTCCCCAAGAAATGCCAAATTGGAAATCAAAACCAGCGTACAGGCAGAAGAAATCATGATGATTGCCATCATAGATCTAACAGTCTACTGTAATTTTCCCAAGGAAAGCGTAGTGAGGTGGCTTAACGGCTTTTCTTTCCCACTCCTTTTGGTGCAATGTGTGTGTGCAGGAACGTGGGGCAAGAGAACTGCTGTGTTCCACGCAGCACTTCCACTCAGGTTTCTTTTATCCTGCTCTAACTGTGCTCAGTGTGGCAGCTACTACTGTTAAGACCATACTGTGCTCATGGTATTAAAAAATTACTAAAATTCAGCTTTTAATTTATTTGTCCTCTCATTTGGAGAGAACAGCTAATGTGATTTCATATAATAAAACCAAACGTGAGAATACACAGAGGTGACTTTCTAAATTTAAGATTTCCTTTGAATTTGTTTTTATCACAAATAGATTGGATTACTATAGGCTGTGTCAGTGTGAGTCACTTGTAAATGCCTGTTAATCCAATAAACCTGAGTGGTTTCTTACGGAAATACTATTTTCTGATTTCTATTTATATGATGGTCCTGGCCTTGTTGAATCCCCACTGACTTCACTGGAAATATCTCTTTGGAAAAAACTGGTATAATTTCATGTGGTAATGGACATTGCAGCGAATCGGTAAAATGAAAAATAGCCTCAAGTAATTAGTAAATGCTTTTGAAGTTAACTTGTGTGAATTTTATTACGTATTTTGTAGTGTTATCAGTTGAGACTAAAAATAATTGTCAAAGGATTTTGTTCTGTTGTGTGAGGGGTTTTTTTGGTTTGGGTGTGTGGTTGTTTTTCTTTTTTTGTTGGGGTTGGGTTTTTTTGGGTGGTTTTTTTTTTGGGTTTGTTTTTTTTTTTTTTTTTTTGTTTAGTTTGTATGGAGGTTACAACAACATTATGTTTTCACACTCTCCTGAAAGTTTTAGAGGTTTTTTCTTCTGGTGTTGCCACTTGCCCTGCTTTGTGGTGGTGGTCGCATCACTCTGCCTTAATTTCCCCACCCGTAACGTACTCAGCTCTACTGAAAACTAAAAAATCATAGACTAAAAAACAGTAGCTGTTTTAAAATAATGACATCAGCCTTTTTCTGTTTTACTTGTGCAGCAACTGGTATTCAGTGGCAGCAGAAGGCAAAAACTTCGCTATGGTTTGGAATTTTTGCCTGAAATAAAAAATCTGGAGAACAAATGTTTTTCCAGCCTGAGATACGGTGTACTTCTGTACCAGAGCAGAGGAAGGGTCTGAACAGTCTTAAAAGATGGCTGGTAAACCTGGTCCTGTTTCGAACTAGATAGTGCAGAAGATTTATATTATACATAGGGTATTTCTGGTGCTGAGAGGGGAAAAAAAATACATTTACTGGAAATAGTTTGACAAAATTCAGTGTTTGTAACACGTGCAATGCTGCTGCTACTGTAAGGCACCACAGTTTTCATAATCTTAAATTTACATGCATGTACCAAGTTTCCAAATATCTTCCTCCTTTCTGTCTCCACCGTTGAATTTTATTGTGCGTGGTATGAAGGATAGGATGCTGAAAACCTCTGAATTTTTGACGTGTTAAGACAGACTTTTGTAGATGTTGACTGCCTACTGGATGACACATACTTGTAGTGATTGAGCCTGTGCAGTAAATGCTGCCTGGGGAATTGGATCCTTAGTGGAGGAGATGAGAAATGATAATCCTTATTGTGTGATAGGTTCTGCTGGTAAGTGTTCCATGGCGTTTCGCAGAGGCAGTTCAAGACTGCGTGAGGTTGAGATTTCAGGTCTCTATTGAGATCTATCAATCTCTAGTGGTGGTAGCTTATTGGTAGCAACTCCAGATCCTAATTAATTGGGATTTCAGCTAATTTTACTGACTAAGCATATGATCTCTCGAGCAGATACTCAAAGGCGTAAGAGGACGCATGGAGACCTAAAGGTTAACAAAGCATATAGAATAAAAGCACAAGAGAAAAGGAAAAACAAAGCAGAGAGCTGTGCGTCATGTTCATATCTTAAATAAGTAATTTGAAAAGTAGAAACAAGGACATGTAATTCAAAATTAATTTGAAAGAATATCAGATAGGGTTAATATAAAATCTAAGGTACAAAGAGGTGGATAACTAGCATTAATAGGTAACGTGAGAAGACCTTGTAAATACATTGGAAGTTAGAGGAAGTCAAGGGAAAATGCAGGCCTCCTTCTTGCCAGAGTGATGATAGTAAGTAAGACATACCACACAGAATGAACGGCTGAGCATAATTGTATTTAATCATGGGTCTTTTGAAGGAACTAAAAAGCCTTTGGACTTGCTGGGGGAATAATTTTGGTAATTAACAGCTCTCATTTGAAAATGGAGCGTACTGTGATTTTTCCCGTCTGAGAGCGGTACGGACTCTACCATTTTGCTTGAAAACAGCATGCATGGGCAGGCCAACTCAGAGGGTCAGAGGCAAAATTTACTCAAAACATTGATGGTTTAAAAAGTAAGAATTTACAAGTGCTTAAATAAGTATATTTGTTTATTGCAGTGGATTGAACCAACTTAGGTAAGGCCAAATTGCTGCATCTGACACAAATGGGCTGTGTAGCAAGATGATCAGTGTATGGGCAAATGTGGAATGGAATGTCGTGGTCTGAAACAAACCTGCTGTTTCCTGGATAGATCTGATTTCTAAAACCAGCTTGTATTTCATATAAAACTTACTTTTAAGTTTTCTTTTCTACTAGAAGCACAGAGAGAACTGTTTCAAAAGGAACAATTCTAAAATAAGAAGGGAAGGGCACGGGTGACTCTGGGTACTGGGACATTGTAATTCATCTTGTTGAACTGGTAGCACAGTTCCTGGCACGGCTGTATGCTGTGCCGACCAGTACTCTTCCAGACAGTGCTTGGGCATGGTCCAGAGATTAGCATGGTGCAGGGACTCTTTCTGACGGACAGCTGGGATACGGCTCTCCTGTTCTGGGGCTAGGAAAGCTTCCCTGACCGTATGGATACCAGCTGTGGTGCTGTGGCTAATCTGTGGGCCAGAGGACAGTCCCTAACCCAGTTTATGCATTAGGTAGCTGTTGCTCTAAAGTCAGGAGTTGCTGAGACTTCTGATCTTAAATGGGTTACTCCAGCTCAGTGTACAGGGCTTCCTTTTGGGACTGAGGATCAATCAAAGTTCTGCCCTTAAGACTGGCTTTTTTTTTTTAAATTTGTTTGTGGCCAGCAATGCAGTAAAGCATTGTCAAGAACTGGGTTTGAAAGTTCTGTTCCCTTCCAAACACATACACTAACCATAAAGCCAGAAATGGGGAATTTTTGTTTATTTGGATTTTTTGGTTTGTGGTTTTGTGTGTGTGTGTGTATATGGTTTATGACTTTTTCGCACTCCTGCAGAGGTATTCAGCTGCAAGAAAGGACACTCGCTTCGAGTACTCAGGCACCTGAATAAGACAGGCTAGGTTCAGGCTTATATATTCATTCTTCAGCAGAAGCATTTGTTCCATTTGTTATCCTAGGAATCTGTATGGAGTCCTTCCTGGAGTTGAAAAAAGGGAATTCAGTCATATCCCAGCAGTAAGAGGCATGCATGTTGGTTGGCGTGGCCATCGGTCACAGGCAGTGTTTCTGTCCTGCATATGTCCTGCGTGTATATGTCCTGCTTTCTTACGGGCAGCAGCTGCCTGCAGGCGGGAATGGCATTGACCTTTTCAGCTTCTAATAAAATGAGGCAAGCTGAACACTAAGCTGACTGCTGAGAGAGCTGAGCAGACAGTGTTTGGGGAGCAGTAAACATTTCATTGATGGAATGTTTGGGAACCTCAGTTATGTTAAGGGTCGAGCTAGATCCTCAATTTCATTTTCCTGGGTGAGTTTAATGGAAGGAAGCAGCTTGTGGTAGGGCAGGGAATAGCCCGTGTGTCAAGCAAGGAGGCCACACAGCAAATCTTTTCACGTACAGGGCCCCAGTCTGTATGTGTTCCGGGCTGTTTACCACCTACGAGTGAGGGCTGAGCCGTTCTGACAGAGCATGCTGTGCCTTTTTGTGTATATGGACTGTAGTCTGAGATTTCTTACTCTGCTCCTGTGGAGAAATGCGGTGCTGTCAAATCAGCAGTTACCTTTTACCTGCACTATATATTCCTAAAATGAAAGGTTCAGTTAGTAGATAATTTTAATAACAACAATAACAAAATTATCATCCTTTCCAAAGGCTTCATGCAAACCTGATGTTCCTCCAAGTGCTACATACTCAAATAGAACGATATATTTTCTTCTGAGAGTCAGAGACCCAATTTCTGTGCCACTTTATGGGAAAGATTTGTTACTGGCTGTTTATCAAACAGAGAGAGCACTGCAGAGAAGAGGGGAAAGAAAAAAAAAAAGTAGTAGCAGAAGATGTTTTAGTAGGTAAGTACTACTTCTCTTGTAGAAGAATTGTTTCCAGGACAACAAGGTTGATGATGGAGTTATAAAGTGAGTATGTGTTTCCTCTCCTCTTCCTCTATTTGTTATTAATCAGTAAAGTAGGAAGACCTCTCTCTGTACTCGCGTCGTTTGCAGGGAGTTGTGTTACATCAGTTATTTTTAGGCTATGTTAGGTTGTCCGTGTGGCTCCTTTTAACTATTTAGAAGAGAATCTGGTATGCAAGAAATGATATTTGTGCTATTTTTTGTTAAGATCACATGATATCTAAACAAATGACTATCTCTGGACTACTAACAGCTATGGTTGTTGGTTTGTTTGTTTTAAAAGAAACAAACCAACAGGTTTGTGCTTTAAATTGCAAGCTCATCTCACTGGTGGGATGTGAGTTTCCTTAACTGTTTGCACAGAATCTTTCCTCTGTTGGTATAATACATATTTTTTGCATATACTAATGATATACTGTCATGCAAATGAATTTGGAATAATTAAAGGAAATAATTTTTCCCTAGAGTATATTCAGCTGTAGGACTCCATTGTGAGATCTATTTTCAACGGGAGTTTGGAATTTGGAATAAGAAGCCACTGAATTAAATGTAGTTGCCAATTTTAAAGAGGCATAGCTAGCATGAAATCACACCCATCTCCAAAATATGTTGATCTATTTAAAATCTGGAGGAGTATGATGAAATCTGTACTTGTGTGGTTTTCCTTTGTATATTTTATTGTACTCTGAGTTTAATTTTTTTCTGGGTTGTTTTTTTCCTTCCCAACAACATTTTGAGACAAGAAATGTCTTTTTTTTTTTTTTTTTTAAACCACAAATATTGGCTGTGCGTTTTAGAGGCAAGCATAACAAAAATAGTGGCCAGGTCATTAGTGAAAAACACGCTTCATAAAGCTCTGTTGTTGTTCTGCTAAATTAAGTAGCTTGAAGTTTAACGGTGTCCCTTTTAAAGGAGTTAGATGATTTCATACCCCCTAACGATATATGTATTTATTTCATATTGAGATTTTAGAGCTTAAGTTGATGAAGATTCAGAGAACATTTCTACTCATGCGTAGTTGTCTGATGAATTAGTGAGATAATCTGCTTCCTTCTGAATGCATTGTTGGTGTTCTGATGCTAAAGGTTGGATGACACATGCTGAGATCAATGTGTGGTCACTGTTGTGAGCCATTAATAGTTTTATTCTTTGGATGTATGTTTTCCATCTGATTCTACAGCGTTTTTATGAAGACCATACTTCCTTTATTGATTTAGGAGAAGACAGTATGACATGGCATGAAAACTGGCATGCTCAGGTGACTATGATGATTGCACCTTCTCCGTATCCCATGGCTCGTTAACTTGTTGGAAAGGGAAGTTTAAGCAGGATGACAAATCCATGTTGGCATTTACTTGTTGCTTTGTTATCCCGTCCTGGCTGCAAACCGTAGCCAGAGTCAGGATTTTTTGACTGGTGTCCTCCTCTTTCCATCTCTCTTTTATTTTTTTTTTTCCCTTCGCCGCCCCCCGCAAATTACCATTTTCAGCAGAACAAGAACAGTGGTAACCTTGAGTGATGAGATGTCTCTGTGTTTCATTTTCCAGTACGTCCCTGTTATTTAGTTATTCCATTATCTGGAGCATACCAGTTCTTTATGGAGGACTGAGTAGTTCTTCCAGGTCACTACTTGGCATAGTAAGGGAATGAGGAATTTTTTGCTGCTTCTGCTAAAGGTTTACTAAATATGTGGCTAAATAGAGAATGTAGCATTAGAGCATTCTTTTTAAGGACAATGCTCTCATAACTCTACTTAGTAGATTTTTTTTGTTTGGTTTTTTTTTTGGTTGCTTGCTTCTTTTGTTAATCTTCCAAAATGCTTTAAAAACATTAATGAATTCCCAGTAAGGTACGGATATACTCTCTCTCTCTTTTTTTATGGATTTGAATCCAAAGCACAGAGCAGGACATAATGGCCAAGCCATTCATATTCAACTTCCACTGAAGTGTCTTAGGGTGCCTGAAACATAGGGCTAGCAGATATAACCCGAGACCAAGGCAAAGGCGTCACCTTTTTGAAGTAGGTGCTGGAGGCTAACAAGGAACCGTCAGAGTCTAACAAGATAGTGTCTAACAAGATAGACAGCTATCTTTAGAGCAATTAAATCTTTTTTTAGATTTCTTCACTTTCTCTATGGCTAAGAGGAATTTCTTTGGAAAACTTTGCAATAGGATTTGGAATTGATCTCTAGTTTTTCAGTGTATTGCTCAAATCGTGAGGCAGTCTCCACAATTCATCGATAGAGCAGTTTCATGTAACAGAAATATTCTGGCAATCAAATAAGAAAAAAAAACGATGGAAATATTTTCCAGTGCTGACTAAAAGCAAACAGTAAGATTCAAGCATTAATTAATAATATAATGAGAAACTTTAGTTCAAACAAATACTTTTTTTAACAGTTTGTCTTTTCTTTGTTGTATTGCAGAAGAAGAAATGGTGACCGAGTTGTACAAGCAGACCAGGACAATCCAAAACGTAAGTCAAAGGAGAATGCTAATTTTCCTCTTCTGTAAGGCTATAAGACAACTGTTCTGTAAGAGATCCATTTAATTAAGAAGGCAATCGGTTTTCTGTCATTTCTTTGGCTGTAAGTGTAGCATATGCAGTTTGTTGAGCTGTTCCGAGTTACCTGGTTTCAAGCCATGTGGTTCAGGGTGAGTTGCATTGGGTAGATCATTTCTCTCCCTTTGTCATTACTGTGTCAAGGCATAAAGTAGTTCAAGATGGTGTCATGTAATTGCATTATTACTGTTGTTGTAGCAGTGATGGTCCAAGGATGTGGAGAGGAGAGATTTGGAGGGAAAGGCTTTATCTCTTCTTAAACTGTTTCTGATAAAATTCGAAGAATCGGACCAAGGAACGCGAGAAGGGCTGGAAGGGGTTTTTGGGCTCCAGAGCTTGTTAGTATTTTCCGTAATATCAGTTGATGCAAGAAAAGTTTTAACCTTGCTTTAAGGCTGCTGTATTTCTGGCTATTTTCGAATATGTTAAAACCATTTACTTGAGAGTAGCGTACATGTTTATGGTTTAGCGCAGGAGTTTTTTTTCCATTTTGGTCAAGAAAGCAGGATGTTTTTCAGTGGTATTTTAGATAGCAAGCCTTACGGCTCATCTTTCTGATTCACTTGTAGTCGGCAATGGCAAATTTTAAAGACAGATGCTTTTAACTGTCTTGAACAGAGCACGTACTATGTGTTAACAACATCTCATTGCAATTGTAATAACAAAACCTAAGATTATTCTGAATTTGGTTTCACACCAGCTAACAAGTGGACTCATTGAAAGATTGCGTGAGGTTTTCCATGTATTGTTGACTCAACTTTAAAATATGTATAAGTCTGCAAAATGTGTCTCAGTTTACTTACTAAGGGATATGTTCTCAATGCATAGGTTTTGAAATTATTGATGACTCCAGTTTGTCAAACAGCCTTTGTGTGGTGCTTTATTTATAATTTTTCTGTTACTTACGTGAATGTCATTTTAATTTATACCTGTGTCTTTTATTTGTCTGAAAAGTTTAAGTAATTCTACAGACTTGCTTTTTATAGACACTTCCTATTAAAAAAAAAAAAGTGGTAGAACATGTGTCAGGCATATGCAATTCCTTCAGCATCATGTTTTCCACACTGATTTAATAGCTATTGAGTCTCCTCAAATATTGTAGTTTCCAAGACCTGTTTTATGGTAATAAATCTTGTTGGCTGTAAAATTCTTGAAATGATTCAGTAGGACGATTGTTTCCTTAGCACATTCCCTGAGAGATGATAGTTAGAAATGGAAAAGTCCTTAACCAGGTCAACTTTTTCCCTGCAGTACATGTAGTCAGTGCTGGAAGAAGTGCTAATCAATGAAATCGCCAACGTTTGTTCTGGCGGACTGCTATTGTCCAGTGCTCCCTACTACCCTGATTTCTCTCTTGGTAATTTACAGTAAGTTCTCTATTAGTGTCATGCTAAAATACGCTTAGAAATGCCTAGCTGGGTAAAGAATAAAAGCTGTGGCATGGTGTTATAAAACTCTTTATTAAAAAAAAAAAAAAAAAAAAAAAACCAACAACAACAAAAACCAAACCTGTCTGGAAATTCATACAGAAAGTGTTAATGAAATGACCAAAGTCTTCCTTAATTTCCCTGTCCGTTTGCACGTGAGGCTAGGGGCTAGTGTAGTGTGCACAGCAGGCTTTTTGGCATAAATGATGGTACAGTAAGAAAAGATGCATCCAGGATAGTTGTTAACACCTTCCTTCTGTACATGGAGTGCCATTCGTAGTCGTTGGATTCTCATGAGGAACGCAAACTGTGTAGCAGCAGCGAGCTCCTTCGGTATGTGGTCTGTTGTGTTGCCAGCTTGTACTCCTTTGGGTCTGTCATCAGAGTACCTTTCGGAAGCTGCAGCACCACTTGTGGGACAAATACAAAATGGATGGTGCAGTCCTTGAGATGGATGGTGGTTTATTAAACTGTCAGGCATGCAAGGATGATTAAGTTGTGATACCTGGTCTGTCGGTCTCTGGAGGATGGTCACACATTGTATAACCTGTGTGGCTTTCTAACAACTGGAAAAAGCTGTTAAAATTGGGCCTTGCTTATTGGGAGCAGGTAAGAAAGGAATTCTGCCAAGAGCCTGTAAGGAGTCTTGTGTATTGGGAACATCATGTGCGCAAAGAAAAGGGAGACGTGTTTTTGCCAAAACTCTCTGCACAGCTGGACCTCCAGGTAAAAACACCAGGTTATAGCAGGAGAGACGGAATCCCTTGATCTTCAAATTTGTAACTTTCTGAAATACTGCTGGTTTCTTTCTTTTGATGTTTTCCTGGTTGGATATCAGATACTGGAATCGTCCTTTAGGTTTTTCTACGCTGCAGGAAGCAGTAAGTTCTGGGGTTAGTTCCTCCATGGGCATTTCCTTAAAATACTCAGGCTTTGGGTTCTGAGATCCTTGATCCTCTTTAAATACCCCAGGGTAGGAAATAAGGCTTTGCAGTTCCCCCAAGATTTTATAGCAAGATAGGTGTATTAGATCTGCTCTTACCTTTCCTTTGGAAAAGGGAACTTTGTATTCTTACTGGCCTCACCTGCCAGACAGATAACCTCCATTAAAGTGTGCGTTTTAATCAGGTGCTTCCACTGCAGGGCATAAACATCAGGGTTTTCCATGTTGTACTTAAATGACCCAAAATAGCTTTTGTTATATTCATAGATACTGCTAGTCATGATAGAGAAAAATGTCTGCACTTAAAAGATGGGCTCAAAGATTACTTCTGCTCTGTAGAATCTCGACAGGAGTACCTTATTGCATGTCACCATATTCATTCCAGTTAATGTCTTACAGAAGAAACGGTAATAATGGGCACCATTTTATATATAAGTGTGTGTGTCTGTGTATGCACACAGATGTTTTTACGGTTGGTAGAAGTCTTTGCTGCCATCGTCCTGTTTGAATTGTTGGTTGGTTCTGTGAGGATCGAGGGCGGTCTAACAAATGGACCGGATGATGAGAAACTTTTTATTGGCAGTTGAAGTTCTGCTAACTCGTGTACCTTCCGCAAAGTCGCTTTGTCAGTGTCACTCTTACCTGTGAAGTGAGGACACCATATCTACTTCAGGTTTCAGACACAATGATATGTATTAATATTTTGACTCTTTAGCAGTAAAAGCCTAAAGTCTCGCCTCACGAGACAGCCGACTCCTTGCACATGGGTGAGCAAACAGGTGTCATGGAGCGTATTGCCGTTCAGTCTGATAGCTGAGGAAGGTGGATGGCGAGGAAGGCTTGAAGAGAAAAGTACAGGCAGCAACAGTCAAGAAAGCCATTTTCCTCCTGAGGTATCTGTTTTCTTCTGAGAAGGTCCACTAGCTTGTATGGCCAAAAGGAGACAAACCACAAAGAGGTCAGTGTTTACTGGATGTGTGTGAAGTAGCCATTAACACAGGCAGTGGGTATTCAAAAAGAAACTCTCCGTTTGACAGTGCTGTCTTCTAGATGACTTAGAAACATAAAAACACAACTTATTTTTAAAAGAGCACTTTTAATTTTTGTCAGATATGAAAGTACCTGTAAGTTTAATGTGTGCTTTGCAAAGAGAGGGGTGTTCTAAGACTGGTTATCAGATTTTCATTTTATGAGTTGTATCTGTGGTATGATGGCTTCACATACAAAACTCCGGCACCACCATTAACACTGAGAAACTTTTATGTGCACTTTGTAGGATTACTCCTCTTGTGCCAGATGAATAGGAACTGTGTGCTGTAATGATCCATGTTGTTCACTGCACTCACAGGGCTAAGGGATGGGCTATCAATCAGTTCTTGACTCACTGTCTGCAGCCATGTTCTAGGGTACAGGAAGCCCCAGGGAGTGGGACTCTTGTATCTTCTTTCCCCCCTTTCCCATAGTAATACAGCTGCTAAAACAGCTTTTCTGCAACTGTGAAAAAAGAGGTGATGTATCAACCTGGAATATATGCATCTGTATTCACAGGAGCTGGCTTATGCATTCCTAAGCTAACTGGTAAATGGCATGTGTTCTTGCCTTCCTCACCTCCGCTCTCTCTGTTAATCAGAGTCTTGTCTGATACTCCAAAACTGCAGTTTTCTGAAGACTTCTAATGTTTGAAATTGGAAGACACCTAGCAGCAAAACCTTCTCTTTTTTTTTTTCTTCTTTTAATTTCTTGCTCAAAAAGCAAGATGAAAGCACTTGCTTTCAGATCTTTTTAGATATCTAAGATCCAGAGTTTACCTAGGAATTCACCTGTCACTGGTTTGCATGCTGAAAATGTAAATTCAGAGAGGAGTTAGGTATCCAACTTGCAGTGGTGCTTACTCTGTTGTCTTCCTCTATTCCCTCAGGCAAATATATCTGCATACGGACACACACACACGGAGTAACAGAGGAGTGCAGGATCTTAAATACACTTCTTCTACCTCTATAAGCTGCAGCCATGTTTGTCTCTTGGTGCTGCAAAGAGTGAGCACCAGGCAGAGGGTGGGGTTCTGGTCTTTTTAAACCTCTTTCTGTGGAAATGCTGGGTGAAAAAACCGTCATCTTGATTATATAAATATTTGTGCATTGGTAATACTTTTTCTTAATATGAAACTCTGAGACTAACAAATCATTATTAGACTTCATTTAGTTTTTGTTTTCCCCTAACCAAGGCTAGTTTCTATAGCTCAGGGGTGGGAGCCTATATCCTAAAGGCTATGTGACTCACAACTGTTTCATATAGTCTATCATATTATTTTTTCACATCATTTGTTCACATTAATGTAGAACAGTACTGATGTTTATTAACACATGGACATGGCTTGCTAAATACATTTAAAAGCCTTGGCCCTTAGCTAGAAAAAAAATTCTCTGATGTTGCTGTGAACTGTTATATCACAACCCATTTTTCACTTGCAAAGACACCAAGTGTTTGAGTAGCCTTGGTCATCGAGTCCCACCTGTGTATAAGCCAGCATGGGATGGACAGAGGTAAATCACAGCTCCTTACGTTTATTCTCTGAGGGATGGAGGCAGTACAACCCGTTTACTTCCAGCTCAGAAATCACTGATTCAGCTTTCTTGAGCTTGCAGTTTTAGTTATCATATTTATATCACACAGTTTCACTTACCTTGGGATTTGACTCTTGCATGAAGGTAGTGGGGAAAAATGTAACTTCATATAAAAAGGAAAAAAGAAGAGGATTGATTTTTTTAAAAACATTACTTCATGTATCTGTAATGATTCAGTGAACATGCCTGAAATGCACTCCTTTCAGCACCTCTTCTGTGAGACTGAAGTCTGTCTCATCTTCTGTAGAAGAAATGTTTCTTCCCTTTTTCCCCTTCATCCCAGCTGCTGTGTTGTTATGAGACATGACCTTTCTTCGATAAACGCTCTTGTTAGCTCACTGGCTTGGAGGACTAGACTACCTGCTCTGGCTGGGAAATGACAACCAGCTCGGTCAGCCTTTCAGGAGGAGAGCTGTTGTCCTTTTGAGTAGGGCGATTGTTACATGGATGGTCTGTGTGGATGGTCCTCTGGGTTTCTTCCACTGATATTCCACTGTCAGCATTGTCTTGTAATCCTTCTGGATGGGGCCAACTCTGGATGAGACTGAGCTTGTCTGCTGCAGATTGTTTTCTCCGTATGGAACCAGCCTCCCAGTGACAGGACAAAGTGGAACAGAGGATGCAGAGAGGAAGTTCACGTCTTGGTGGATATATCTGTCACGAGTAATCATGGACATTTCCAATTTGTCTTATGAGTTTAGATGTATATTAGTACCTTCAGTGTAACAGAAGAGTTTAAATACCCCAGATGGCTTTGAAAATGAAGTACTTAATGTTGCCTTGCGTACAAACAACTCTCCAATTCGAAGCTTGCTTTAAGAAATTCTGGAGATTGTTTCTCTAACTTAGGTGATGGGGGAGATGAGCTTTAGGGAGACCACTTAGGGCATAAAGGTACCATGACAGGTATCCAGCAGAGCAAGGACCAGAACCCAAGGATGTTTTCAAAAGCTCCGTGGCCAGCAAAGGCACCACAAGCCATATCATACGCTCTTTAGTGTGACAGGCTCTGCCCGATCTATCTGGTGTCGCTGGAAAGCCAGTTATATTAGTCTGAGCAAAGCACAGTGTGGATGGCACATGTACTACTTCTGATGCCTAATCTAGCTCATTTACAGCTAGCTGATGTCTCTGGATGCTGCTGTATTAAGCTATGTAAATTCTCAGAGGCCTGCCACCCACTGCTCTGCTTGTACGTGCAAGGCTGTCTGCATATAAGCTATAGAACGCATGTGTAAGAAAAGGAAATTTGTCATTAAAGGAACGCTCTTAAAAATTGTCTTCCTCCTTACAGCTCCCTCCAAAAGTGTAATATTTTGTGGTGGGTTTGTCAGCATTTTGCATATTTGTTTGTTTCATCTCTGCCTGCACTGAAGTGTGTATACAGCTGAACAGGTAATGCATAAAATACACTATATATCGTATCAATGCAGGAAATAGAACCATCTTAAATGTATACATTTAGTAGCATCTTAGCACTTTCAATTTTCCTACAGTTTCCAAGCAGTGTTTTCTTTTCTCATAAGATCAAGAATGAGTGCTAGTTCAAACCTGTATTTAGTATGTCCATACAAAAGAGAATTTTCCTTATTTTAAAATAGGACTTCCTTTTTTTTCCTCTTTTCTTGATTCCAAAATACTAAATCTCCCTTATTTTATGTGTATAGAGGAAGAAATAATGGGTGAGGTGATATGCCATCAGAAAAAAAAATCTATGGAGATGGAGCTCAGAATTAATACTTAAAACCATGTGGAAAACCTCGTTGTAGTGCAAAATAAGATTTTGGTCCTTTAAAATAAGAGTAATAGGATACTGATGTTTAGGCTGGAGATCTGTATTCTGTTGGTACTTCTCATCTGTTGCGTAAGCTTGGACAAGTTGCTTTGCATTTTCCTGCTTCATTTCTCTTGTCAGAGATATGTATGTTTTACTTGTTATTGGTAAAGCACTTTAAAATCTGGAATTAGTAATATTATGGACTTCTACAAGCTTAGTTAAAATCCTTTTCCTCCTCACTCATGCTTTCCCAAAGACAAGAATAAGTAAAATATGGGTTTTTTCTAAATGATATTGACTGATATTCTGCAGCTGCTTAAGGTAGGATTTAACTGATCCTTTCTGTTGTCCAGACATGCACTGAACAGCTTCAAATTGAGAGTACTGTTGGGTGCATTGCATCTCTAATTCTGTTAGGGGCACGGTCTGGCAAGAGCTATTTCCTTGTTCATTTTACTTAGCAGGCTGGAGTTTCAAAACCTCCTGCCATAACAGACCTTTGTGGACTGCTGTACATTGATATTGGCTAATCTTATGCATCAATCAACTAGAGCTTGGAGCATCACGGATGCGTGGCTGACCTATAGCCTGATGATGATGGAAACAGTTTGTATCACCAGAAAGCGCTGTCAGGCTGTTAATGTACTCTGCATCATCATCAGGTCCTGTGGCACAGCACGTCAGCGGCATTCCCGAACACCCGATCACCTTCTGGCCCTCAGACACGAAGGGCTGATGTACCCCTACCAAACTGCCGTTACCCAGCAGCAATGGACAGTTCGCCCGGGTGTCGTGCGGCATAGCAAGTATGAATCTGTGCAGAGAGAAGTTCTTGAGCTGAGATGCTGCTACTGGTGCGAATGCAAGAAGGGAGTTTAAGTAGGCTTTAAACTCTGTGGATGCAGTGGTGAACCAGGAAAATGCATCTATCTTGCACAGCCAAGTGTTGCAGAAACAGTTTAGTTCAATGGAGTTAAATCACCACGCTTAGAAGAAACAACTATCCAGTGAAACCTCCTTGCTTAGAAGCAGCCTGACACACTGATGTGCAGCTTTGCATTCTCTGTTAATGTTACCAGTGTCCTGGCAGGAATCCCACATACGGAGCTGAGGAAGTAGACAGTATAAAAGCAGAACTCTTTGGGCTTTTTGTTCTGCGTCGATCCGCCAGCCTTGCTGCAACTGTACTGTGACAGAGCATCTGTATTCCACGTCCAGAAACACAGAGAGAGTGTACTCCTGAAGGACGGCTACTGTGCGTCGCTGTGTTTCAGTTCAGGGGTGTTAAAAGCCCTTGCAGTTACGTATACAAGCTAGCTGTAATTTATTTTAATTAAATACAATAGCTGCATACGTACTGCAGAAGGGGTAAGACAGGGATTCCCCATCTCTAATTTGTTGTCTTGCTTTTTGGATTTCTTTGCTATTGTCTTCCCTCTCAGATTTGTGCAGAGATGTCTCACCCTCTCCCTCCTGTGCTGTTAGCAATGGCATCTGTCTTTGGAAATTCAACAAATTTTCTTAAACTTCTGTTGTTGAGAAGCCATTCTCGCTGTATGATAGCGGAGGCGTCCCTGTCCTTCCTGACACACACACCTCTACAGGATTTATTTTAATTTAAGAGCTAAAAGAAGCAGAATCCCCATCCCATGGGAGCTTTCTCATATCTGACTTCTATTTTTTGAATTAAGGAGCTTGGAGTACCCACCCTAGGGCTGGCAGGCGGCCTGGCAGGAAGCTGGACAGACTGGCCTGCCGGCCAATCTTGTTGCCTTTTATAGAGTACTTTGTTGAAATCAGCACATTTCCATGCAATCGGTGTTTTGCAGTGTAAAAATTGTTATGTTTGGGAGGTTTTTTTTGAGCAGCTCCAGTGTAGACTGCAACTTGTGACTACTGGAAAATTGTTGACTCATTTTCGTAATTACTATAGATTATTTTGTGAGAAGAGAGGTAGTGGTTCTGTGGAAGAAAATCCTCTTGGAAGGATGTTCTTCAGCCGGTGTGAAGGATTGCCTGATGCATGTTGTTTTTCAGGTAGATGAGTTAGCTGGCAGGGACCTTACGTTCCTCATCCAAAAGTCTCCCATAACAGCAACTGCTTCTGATCAAATTTCTGCCAAATGTTTTCTGTTTTCTTAGAATGGCTTACCTGGGGGAAATCCAGACCACGTAAGACCCGGATCTCCCACCTTTTTTGGCAGGGCAAAGTGCTGAGATGATAGTAGTCAGTGGGGAAGTACAACCTGGGAGAAGCGTCAGAAGCCTTTAGGTCTGGAGGACAGTGTGTAGCCGCGCTCCATCTACCGCTGTGCTCTGCCTGGTGCTCAGTTGGGACATGGCTGTGCTGCAGTTTTACAGGTGTCTTGCAAGTAGAGCACAGCACCGTAGTGTGCGTTTTTGAAGCAGGCTGCACTGTCTCTTTAAACCATGCTAGTGCTAAACTGGGCTTGACTCTTCAGGCAGTCCAGTTTGACCTCTTGCTCAAAATAAAACTGACTTGGAAGTTAGGTTGAGTTGCTAAGGGCCTTTACTAATTGAAAATCTCCAAGGACAGAGAGTTGGTAACCTTTCTGTTCCCATCTTCCAGTGTTTTCGTATTGAAGACTTCCTTTCCTTACATGAATTTGCCTTATTGCAGCTCGTGACTGTTGCTGCTTGCCGCTTGGCTGTGTGCTCCTGAGAGGAGTCTGGCTGTATTTTCTCAGTAGCTCCTGTAGGTCACCAGAGAGCTGATGAAGGGGTTTGGCTAATAACTAGTGTTCTGTGCGAGTTTGCAAGCTGGATCCAGGTATCTTCTCTGGATCACTCTTCCTTTCTTGGGCCATGGAAGCACTAGAAGGAAGCTGAACTTGTGTTCTCAAGATACAGTACTGGTGCTGAATGACGTTGATGTCTTCTGGACTACTTCAGCATCTCATGTAAACCCCCTCAAATCCACTGGCACAACAGAACCAGGTGTCCAGCATTTTAGACAGATCAGACTTACCTTGAACATATTTTCTCTCTTAGTGTCCTCTTCAATAAATGAATCTGTGTCCTTGGAAGATTCTTTGCGTTATGAAGCATTTTGAGGTTGTGAGTTTACAATGAATCACCAATTAGCAGTTCAGTGAAAATAATTTCAAGTAAAATCATACTTTGTTTACTAAAGTAGTTGTTGCTTTCAGAGGAAACATGAATGCAGCTTTGATTCTCAGAAGCAGCTCATGTTGTAGTGGCCTTTGAGTGTGTCCTTAGAACAGATCCCACGTTTGCACAGACGTTAAAATCACCCGTATAATTTTGAATGAGCCAGTCTTAAATGGAATTCCTTCCACTAGGGAAGTACATATTTGTAAATGCAGAAGACTTTAGATGGTTTTTTTCACTGGCTGTTGGAGCTCCAGTATTTGCACAGTTGCTGTGTGAAAGATGCATTTGTAAATCCCATCAGAGAGGAGCCTAGAGGATAACCAAGGGCACCAGTAAAAAGAACTAAAGAGTGTAACTTTCCCTTCAAGTAATTGGTTTGAACAGGTTTGGAGGTTCTTGTGTACACATAGTGTAAATTCACAGGGGCCCATCCAGATTCATAACGGGTAAGTAGCTCCTCAGACACCAAAGCAGGTATAATCTTACAGAACTTGCATGATAGGGAGGTTTCGCCTTTGTATCCAGAAGCTAAACTGGCTAAGCAAACATCTAATATTGACTTGATTTCTTAGTCTGACCGTCTGCCTTTAGACTTCGAGTGTGTAACTTTGGTAAATTGAAACATAAATTTCTTTAAAACATATTTAGCTTCTTCCTCAAAAAAGCGTGTATGCCATGTGCTCCTGTCTTAGCCAAAGGTAACTATTTTAACTCACTTTGTGCTTACTGCTTGCTCCTTGTTTTCTGCTCAAGATGCATAGGGAGCTAGAGGTTTGGTAACATGGCTGTTGCTTAAATAAAACTACAGTGAGATTCAAGAGTTCACAGCCTACAGGAGTCAACTCTGCAAACTGTTTTTTCCATACCGAAGAAGCATGAGTCAGATTTTGCAAAGTGAGTCAAATCTATCCTCAGATTCATTTGAAGACACTGTAATGGATATATAATATGAAACAGTATTATGCATAGAAATGGCTTATTAAACTAATTTAGTTTGCAGTATTCCTTCTGAGTGGGAAGGGGGACAGGGTGGACAGAAGTGATGGAGAAGCGTGGAAGGAACAGCAGTTCAGGTGTACCTCAGTCCCCAGAAACTGCAGGTAGTCCTGCAGCATGGAGGGTATGGAAAGATAGTCTTCAATTCACCGCTTCTGTGGGAGTTTGCCAGGGCTGGAGAGATGGTTAACGTGCGTATGCTTATCTTTGGTGATGCTGCGAAACTGTGGTCTTCAGCCTGACAGCATCACTTAAACGGGGATGGGGATTGTCCCTGGACTTTCAAAGTACTGTGACAAAGGCCTGCTCGGCTCATCCTTTGAGATGCACGTTGGGGATCCAGACATAAGACCTCTCCCACAAGAAGGGCAGTATCCTCCTAATACCTTGCTGGAAATAAATACCTTTCCCTTTGCTCTGCATTCCTTCCCTTTATCTTTGCCTGGCCAGTGTTCCTATGCATAAAGCTGTCGTCCAAGGTCAAATGTGCTGGAGCTGCAACGCTCTACCAGGATGTGACTCCTGCATGTTTTGCTGGCTGTGTCATGCAGAAACACTCCCTTTCCTCTGGAGGAATTACATGACAGACTTCGAGGCACAGTCACCTTCCAAGTCTCAGTTTCTTCTCCCCTCTTCCCATGTTTAACCCTTCCTCTGAGAAATCGCATTCGATTGTGAATTTTGACCAGGAAGCAAATTGGATGGCTCCAGTTTCAAGCATCAGGCTTTGACTGGCTGCAGTCAACATCCTAATATTGTGCTCAGAAGAGTGACTAATGCCTCCTGTCTGGCGTATGTCTTGAATGAACTATTAGACAGGCATGCATTTATTTTTCCTATTCCTGTGTGTAATCAACCTAGAAAGAATTTTTTAGATATACTTTTCTTCCACATTTTTTGGTGGGGACCCTGAGGAAATGAATGATGGAATTCAAATGCAACAGTTCAAAGAACATCTTTGCCATTACTTACTTGTACAAAGATGGGTTGGCAGCCTCAGATTTATGGTTCCCTGACTGATATGCACCATCCCTTGCAGGTCTCTGGCTGCTTTTAATTCTTCCCATAACTCAAAACAGCTCTGAGTTGTCTTCACTCTGAATGAAGAACATCATGTTTAGAAATGTATTGGTTTTAGATCATTTCAGACCTTTATTATTTTTTCTAAAGGGTTTTGATTTATTCAAAGGTGATTGTAGAAGTCTGGGATTCAGGAGTTCAGCAGCAATCATATCATTTAGTTTTTTTGGGGGTGTTTTTTTTTCTCTAATTTAATTTCTGCCAAAGTTTTGTGAAACATACAGTGTTTGAAAGGTGCTGAAGAGAAAAAAAAAAAAAAAAAAAAAAACCCCAAACTCCCAACAAAACAAACCCCCCACAAAACACCAAACATTTTTAATAAGCCACAAGTATTAGTGTATTTGTGCAGAATGAGATGGTTGGTTACCTTGCATGTCAACGCTGTTGTTTGTCAGATGTCCTACCAGGATCCTCGGGGATGACCTGAAGCCCAGCTCAGTGCATTTCCAGCGAGTGTTCCTCGCTGCTGCTGGTAACACACGACATGGCACAGAGGTCGGTCATGCTCCTGACGTGCAGCCATGTTGTTCAGGGACACAGCATCTTTGCGTACAACTTCTGTGTTTCAAAACTGCTTCTCTGATTTTACTCATTAAGTTTTTACTCCATACTCTTTTTACTCCTTTTCTGTTTAGTTCCTCACTTGAATTTCATCTCTGTGAGTATGTGACTCTGTTACCGTCCTTCATCTCCAATCTGCCAGTAACTTCTGAGTGAACTAGCAAGAAACTGAGAGCAACAGGTTTGAGATTTTTCCCGCTAAGATCTCTTTTTGGGAAACACTGCATTCCAGTTGGAGAAAGTAGTGTTTGCCTAAGGGAATTCAGAAGTCTGCTTCACTGTCACGCTGACCTGCAAAGCTGTTTCTCTCTCTGATGTTCATGTAAATTTTTATTCCTAAGGAATTTAACAAGATTCACCATCAGCAGTTTTCTCTTTCTGACAGCTGCTCAAGAACGTAGTTTAAAGTAAGCCTGTAATTTTTTGGCACCTGTAGCTGAGTAAGATAAACCCAATCCTGATAGCAGCTAACTCACCAGTAATCTAGTCACTGCTGTATGGATGCAGAGTCTCCCAGAAGGTGTTTTGTATACATGAATGCTATATCCTGTTCACTGCATATGGTTAAGGATGCTTGAGTTACTCCAGTGAAGACAGGTTTATAAATCAGCACTCACTTTTGTTCAGGATTTCTCAAACAGAACCACTTCCTGAACAGTATGATAAACAGTTACTTTTTTTTTTTTTTTTAAAAAACAACACAACAAACCCAAACGTATTTTTATCTTGTTTTGAATCTTTCTTGGGGTTGCCGCCACACACGCTGAAGAAAGATCTGACAGTTTGGAAGTACAGGAAGATACCTGAGGATTTGGTATTAAGAGACTATCAAAAACACTTTATGGACCACCAGCCGTATTTTCAACTACGTACATTATTGCTCAGCTATTTAAGTGAAGCGTGCCACGTGTTCTCTTCAGACTGTGCCTTATGGGTCAGACAACGCAGAGAATTCTGCAATAATTGGCTTTTTAACATTTTATTACTTGTTTATTAGATGCCAGTGTAGTAATTGCATGTGTGTCATTTTTAAACGTACCAATAAAGTTACATTCTATTGAAACACTTGATAGTATCACAAAAATTCATGTATAAAATTCACCCAGCTGATTCACAGTTTGCTGCTGTAGTGTGTGAAATACAGATGAGGTTTCTGACTCCAGCCTAATGAAATGAATTGCCATTGTGGTTCTACTGTCTGCACATGTAATGTGCAACACCGAGTGTTTGTCCAAAGGTAATAGAGTCCTTCAGTACTTAAAAGAGGGCGTCGTATTAAAAGTGAGCTTATACCACAAAGTCATTTTTTTTCTCCTCTCTTTTCCATTTTTAGGTCAGATGATTCAGGTTTTCCTCAGTGCTTTTAACCTTTTGCCATCTGAGCGAGCTGCTCAAGGGACAGCAGTGCTTTGAGGCCATCACTGAAAAAAATGCTGCCTCTGCTAGGATAGTTCTGTTTCAGCTTTCCATAATGTTTGCTCTTAGTTTCTTACCCTTTGCTACTTTCCATTTTTCCTTAGCGCTCCGGTAGCATCCTAATCAACATTCCTCTTCGGTTTTTCTTTCACCTCTCACACTTTCCCCTCTTAGTAAAGAGAAAAAAAGAATGGCCTGTAGCTCATCTAATCTAAGCTTTTCATGGAAATGTAGACTTAATTGCTGGCAACAGAGCAAAAACCAGAGCATTACCGTTTCTCATTCTCATTTGAACAAAAATTTCCGTAGCTTGCTGGATGTTACATCCTTGTATTTTGTTCCCTGAATAATAAAGTGAGTCTATGCTTTCATTAACTTCCGTTATGAAATGCAACGAGAGAGTTTCCAATGCACTGGTGGACTGTCCTGCTTTTTAAGTATTTACAGTAGATTTTAAAATATTTACAGGAGTGTGTAAGTGCACAAGAGTGAGGATCACCAACGGGTAGTTGGATCCTTTGCAGACAGAGTGAGCAGAGGAGGGGTGGCAGAAATGTATTTAAAAATACCCTATAAATAGATCATGTGGTTCTTGTCCAGTACAGAAATTCTGCATTGGACAGACCTGAAACAATTGTTGCGTTTGAAAAGCAGAGGCTAAATTCTGATTGTAAGATGGCTTTGTGTCTTTACGGAGACCGAATATTTTATTTTGTTTTGAACAGAATAAATCTGTCCAAGGCAACAGGGTTACAAGAGATCTACATAGATGTAAATGAAAGCTGAATTTGGCCCTTCTGGTTCTGTGCTTTTTAGTCATGTGATAGCCTTTCCATAAATCATGCACTTGAAAGGTTTTCTTGCTTCCTGCTTTTACAAATCAGATCATATAAAATGCAGATGAACCGAGCTTTATTAAGCATAAGCAGAACACCCCCTCTAAATCCCCTTCTGTCACACCAGCCCTGTTTCCCCCATTTGAAACAAGATAGCAAGAATGACAAACTTTGACTAATATAGTGGAGGTTTTTTTGGTCTCCTCCCTTTCTTATTCTGACCTGTACTTTGCTTTCGTTATAAAGTGAACATAAAAATTACCCTGTGGGAGTGGTGAAACTGCAGCAGAGAAACAAAAACTATTTGGATTCGTCCGAAAGCTATTCATTCGCTTGCTCTTCTTTTTATTAACGGCTCGAAGCATGCAGTTTGTCTTGTTCTGACTGCGTATCGTTCAGCAACAATGGAGGTAATTCTTTGTGTTTTTTTTTCCTTTTAATAGTGCTTTAATTTTACCAGAAAAGGTGTTTATATTTTTATCATGATCTGTTAGTTTAACTACTTTAAATGTGTATACAGCTGCCTGATGGGCATGTTTCTATCGACCTCGGTGAGCTCCTTTTCCAGTAACTATTTTTTCTGAGTAGAGGAATGGAGCTTTAGATTCGGATCCAGGTTACACAGGTGAAAATCACCACTTTCTCCATGGGAGGTTGCAAAGCTGCTTCCAGCAGACATCAGCATATTTGCAGCCAAAATTTAGTCTATAGTGGGTTTTTGTTTTAATCATCTGCCTATACCAAGATGAACATCTCTCTGTACTGTTGGTATCGCCAGTACTTTTTGTGCTGGGGAAAGTACGTTGTTGTAAACTGATGAGCAAGTTCTTGTTGCTGTTTTCTCTGGCGGGATAAGATATTTTTAGTAAGTCATTTCAGAAGTGTAGAACTTCCTGATACTTTAATTGTTAATTCTTTGCAAACTGAAAATGCAGGATTGGCAGCATTTAATTGTGAGAGGATCGTTCTCGCAGCACACGAAAAGTGTTACACTGGTCCCTGGCTGCAAGTGCGGGTTGTTGCAGTTATGAGACGAGCGGTAGGTTAACAGTGACAGAAAAGTTTTGTTTGGCTGGTGGCTGAAGCAGCAGCGTTAAGAAAGCCTCTTAAATATCGCAAAGTAACTTTATGCTCCTTAACGCCTTTGCAAGGTTTTTGCGTGGGGGGAGGAAGGAAGGACAAACGGAAATCCTTTAGATTTTGCTAATATTACCTTAGATAGCCACTTCTGGAACTTCTCCAGAATCTCTTCTTGGGCGTATTTCTGTATTTCTGTATTCCTCACATGAAATATTCCCAGGGCGTCAATCCTCGCAAGTCTTCGGTCATCTTGCTTGCACAGCACCTACGGACAGGCTGTGTGTGTCTGCAAGGGCCAAGAGGAAGCTGTGGCTTTATGGGAAAGGGCAAGGTAACGAGTTTTAAAGAGATACCAGGAAAGAAGGACCCTCTCGTTATGTGTCCTGGGTTTGAAAGATATTACTGGATGCTTAATAATATATGTAAGTATGGCTTCTAATGTTTGCAGTAGTTTTTATTGTTGAAATATAGGTCAGTTTGCCTCTGAAAATACAGATTTTTCTGAAGTGCTCAGTGAAAGCTGTTTGTCAGTCCTGAGCACTTTCAAGAACAGCAGTCAACTGTATTGAGCAAGGAAAATTTACATCAGAACCTTTACGTTAAAATTATAGTTCTCTGCTTGTGATCTTGGGCATGTCATTGCATCCTTCTGTGCTGCAGTTTCCCATCTGGAAAATCAGGATTAATAATACCTACTTCTCTCTACTTTCTTCACGCTATGCAAATGAAATTTCATTACTGCTATTGTATTGAACATATTCTGTAAGATTTGAGAATTGCTGCAGCTAGGAACTCTTCCAAGTGACAGTAAAGATTTGATAAACAATACATGATCAGTTACAGTTAATGGTTAAACTGGATTCCTGTAGTGGTTCGTGCCGATACTCCAATGGCTCCTGTTGAGTTGCAAGCCAATTAGAGCCCAAAACTAGGCTGGTTAAAGAACAGGAAGAGTTGGCATGCAGGATAGTCATTAACATCAGCTAAATAAGATTTGTTTAATTAAATTTGTGCAGTAATACATTGCTTTATATTCTTGCATTTCTGCTGTTGTATTAATTCAGAAAATTCAGTTAAATGAGCAACCAGTTGTCCAACATCAGAAGGACTCTTGACACCTTCAGTGACCAACCCAAGATAAAAAAAACCCTCCCAAATGGATTTGCTGTCATGGCGCTTGTGTTCAATGATTAACTGCATGTTTTTTGTTTTGTTTTGTTTTGTTGGTGGTTGTTTTGTTTTGTTTTGTTTTTTAGCGAGTATTTCTCTGGACTTAACAAGTCAGCTCTTTAGAGGTTGGATTTCAGCCTCTTTTCTCAAAAGTTGTAAATGCGCTAACATACATTTACTAGATGTAAGAAGCTAACGGACTAGAGATGTGGTGTACTGCAGGTAAACAAGGTCATACCGTCTCTTCTTACCCTGTTTCAGTTGGTTTTGTAAGTGACAAGTCAGTGAGGTGTTTTTCCAATATTTGTATTTTCTCCACCAATTTTCAAGTGATTAAGGGAGGAAAGATTGTCCTCATGTATGCCACAGAAGCGGACATGAGAAGAGCAGACAGAGTTCTCTACTCCAGTCTTTCTCCTGGCTTGCTAGGTCATGCCTGGTACATACTTTGTGTGCCTGCTGTCAGTAGAACGAGGTTAGTATTTGGAATTGTTCACAGAATCAGAAATTCCTTAGTGATTCTAAACCCCTATGAAAACATGAGATGGAAACTTCTGTAAAAATGTGTGCCAATGTTTTAGACCGGCTTTTATATCTGAACTAAAATTTTGCAATAATGAGTTGCACATACATGCAACTAAAGAATCTACCTCTTTTTTGTCCTTTCTTTCAACTCTGTCTTTAACCACAGCACACATCAAAGCATTACCAAAAGACTGAGCGTAGGAATTTATATTTGGAGAGCATTATCCATAGATGACTTCATGTTTGTTCCAGTCTTCACTATTTTCAGGTTCTGAAATGCTTTTGTAACTTTTTCCATTCACATCCCTGCTTTGAATTGAAGCCATTTTGAAAATGAAAATTATTTTTAATTCTTTAATGAAAACTTCCAAAATTTATCTCCAGCTTTAACAAAACTTGACTGCTACAGCCCTTTTTGCCTAAACTGCAGAACACAGCAAATTAAAATAAATAGAAGCTGGCATGTTTCTTCTTGCGCAGTTTTATTGGTGTGCATGTTTGTTCATTTGTCTGTTAACTTGTAGAATTCCATGATCTTACAAAGTGGTTTGCGGTTTGGTTTGAATTGGTGAGACTTTCCTATTTTTTGCATTTTAACCATTACTGACATTTTAATGCAATAGAAACAATGCAGCAGAAGAGCCACAGTTTTTTTGAAAATAGCCATTGGATGATATGGTGCTCTGTGTCACTGCTTTTAGAAGGTTTTTAAAGAGTTTCTTGATGCATATTTTAATGAAGTGTTTCAGAGGCACATTCATTTGTATTTGCATGCCCAGTTGTCAAAAACTTGCTGACATGGCATGACAGAGATACCCCAAAATGTGTATTTTATTCACAACTCTGATAGGGGTGGCTACAGCACTTGCTGATTTTTATGTATAATAGCTGGGTTGCTGCTTTCAAGAGTTTACCCCTCACCTGCAGTTGCACATTGTGTCTTTTCCATGTTTTGTATCAAAATCGAGGCGAGTTTGGCTGGTGTCCTAAGCGTGGGATTGAGCAGCAATACGTTGAACTTGGTTTGATGAGACCTGTGTGCCTGCTGGAGCGTCGACTTGAGCATGGTGGAATATCGACAGCTGTATTTTCTTTTACAAAGCAGCATTGCGTGCTGTACATGCTGTAACAACAATACCACTCTGAAGCAAGAGGTCACATTGATCTACACTGGAGTTCACCGGTACTGAGATTTTTACTGAGGTCAGTAATGAACTGAAACAACCTTTCCAGCTTTTGCTTTTCCTATTAACGGTGCCAGCGGAGGAGCTGGGAACGGCCTCCTGGAGTTTTCAGGGAAACTCATTGTTCACGTAAACCCTGAGAAGGAATTTCCCTTCCTTCTTGGACTGCTAGGTATGCAGTGAACCATACAGTTTGCTTTAGCTACATACCATCTGCATTTTATTTTTGTTTTGTTTACTGACTTTCAACCCACATATGTACTTCTTTAGAGTAGTGGTATATTGTATATTCCACCTTTGTCAACAACTTGGGTTTTGCTGCTCTGAGCAGTCTCATGTTATGCAAGTTATCGGTGTTTGGAACAGCTAGTCATGGAAAAAAAAAGAAACTGGTGGAAATTTTACCTGTATTGTGTTTTCAGGAGAATGGGCATTGATCGCTTTGATTGTTTTAGGGCTGCTGCTGTTTGTCTGGCGTACGTGCGGTTACGTACTTTGTACTCGAGTAGCACCGTGTGCTAGGACCTGCAGTCCTTGGAGTGCATTGCTCTCGTGAGGATGAAAGTGGCTTCTTTCTTCTCTATCGGCATCTGCTTTTTCTTTTTTTTCCTTCCCAATTCTTTGAATGGCCAATTTCTTGCTTGCTGGAAGAATTATTTCTTCCTGAGATGATCTTAGCCTCGAACACCACTGTTCCCATGAAGATCTGAGGCTGATATGGCAAGAATAACCCCAGCCCCAGGAGTTAACTGCTGTTTGAGCTAAAGCAGCCTGGTGTGTAGTCAGGTTTGTGACGTCCATAAGCACACTCAGGTGGTGACCTTACTGCGGCCAACTAGCAGAGCAGTGATAGTGACTCTGGACTAAACAGCCCTGGTGTTGGAGGCTTTGTAAAGCGCTGTGCAGAGACACGTCAGCTGCTCTGCACAAACCCTGGAGGCTGAAGTGCTGTGTTAGAGGAACATGACCACGTTGCTTTGGGACCCAGGCTGGACCTGCGCCTTTCTGCGGTGCTGTGGCCAAGCTAATAAAACCACCCAAAGGTGCCAGGAGCTGGCTTTGCAAAGAATAGCATTGTTATTGGTAGTTTTTCATTAACTAGGTTACCCCAGCTTCCTGTTATTAGACGTGTTTGAGAGCTGACTGTGTTGTATTATATTGGAGTTCCTTACTCCTGCTTCATGGTCCAGGAGTTTGGCTGGCTTTTCTTTTGAGATAGCATTAGGCCAAGTATTCAGTATCACTTGTGATCCGAATGTTGCCAGATGGTTTTGAGAGACAAGCTTTTAGTATAATTGCAGCCAAAATCTAAGTCACCGTGTTACTACTTCAAAGCTAGGTGAGACTGAACAATTGGTTAATGTTCACTGAGCAAAATTTGCTTTTTCTCTACAGAATTTGTATCCAACAGCAATGTGATGATAGGCCTGAATGACCACATTTAGTAAAACAGTCTCCTACCAAGAGTTCTTGCTGTTAGGTAAATCAAAACATGTTATTCAGAGGGTGACTCATGGAAAACTAAGTAAAAGTTTTATAATCGGATCCTCTGCTAATGCTAAATAGCACATCACAATAAAATCGTTAAAGTCTCCTTATATAAATTGTTTATACGCTGCTAATCCTTTTTTTACGACGCAAAGAGCATTCAGTGGGTTTTTAGTACAGGAAACTTGTATAAACTGTTCGTTACCTATGCATTTCTGACTTCCGTGGTTTGGGTGAATTTAAATCTACTGCCTGATTTTAAATCTGAAGATCCTACTTGAACCCAGCTGGAAGTTTCTCGTGCAGAATACTTCTCAAATCATCTGTCACAGCTGCAGAGTAATCTGGATTACACTGACTCTGCAAGGGGAAGAGATTACACAAAATACATTTGGCTGTCGCTGTGTCCAGTGCGAAGTTCTGTCCGTCCTTGCAGAGTGCAGTACCTTTGTCCCCAGAATTACAGTGTAACGTTAATTGATCTTCTCCTCTTCCACTTGCACGCCTTCTAAGTCCTGAATCTTCATTCTTGAATACTTGCACGTTGAAACCTGGGAGAGACCTTCTATAACCCTATATTTTGCCTTGCAGTGGAGAGCAGCTGACACAAACCAAAGGGCTGGTGGAGAGTTGTGGACGTGACAGCCAACCTGCTCGCTGTAGTGTGCATGAAATCCATGGGCTCAGTCGGAAAAACTTAACCGAAGAGTTTAAGATCTGCCTCCTTTCATGTAAAGGGCGTGAAAGAGGACTAGTTCTCAAAGGATTGACAGCTTTAGGAGACAGAAAGCAGATTTATCGAGTTAACTTGTTAAATTTAACCTTGACTTGTACATTGTACATTTAAGTGTACGTCTAAGTGTGGGGGCTGGAGGAGGCTGAAGTAGAGGCTAAATTGAAGTTGGGTGAAAACAGAATTAGGGCTGACCAAAAGTCTGCACTGTAACTCTGGGGAATATAATGACTTATTAAGAGCAGTGCGGTTGGAGGAAGTACATAGTCAAATTTTCCCTCATACTTAAACACTCAAATGTGGATAGTAAATAAAGAACATACTGCCTTTTTTGGGTGACCTTTTTTTAGTAGTCCTCATCTGGTTGCTCCATATCCTTACTCTTTTCAAAGAGGAATTCACTGGGAAATAAATAAGGTATCACTGACTGTGCCAGAGTGAATTTGCTTATATACATGTGAGCGTAAATGGTATTATGAAATGGAACAAGTGGGGCGTAGGGAATTTCCAGATCCCAAGATGAAAATAATTTCAGAGAAGTATAGACAAGTTTGAAGCATTAACAGTATAAAAGAAAGTTGCTAGGTCCTTTTTTGCTGCCACCCAATTCTGTACCTTTTGGCAGCAGAGATGTATTTTTTTTTTTTTTTTTTTTTCATGAGACCCAAAAAACATGAACAAGCCTGCATGGATTTTATAACATGATACTTGCATCATGGGATCACAGAATAATTTTGGTTGGAAGAGACCTCAGGAGGTCTATAGTCCAACCTCCTACTCAGAGTAGGATCAGCTGTCTCTGGCATTTACCTGTTAACATTGCTGGAGATAAAATTTTAAAAGTAGTTGTGATTATTTAGTCACTGTAGCGAAAAAATGCCTGGCAGAATAAAGGCCACCAGTCAATGCTATGAAAATTGTTCAGTCACGCTTGTCATTAAAAATAATAAATACTTCCCAAAAGCAGGTGTGTGTTTTTGGGTGATGGAGGCAAAGACGATAAAGGGAAGATCAGACACACCGATAACAAACTTCTTTGAACTGATCATCCCTGTATTGATTTTCATCACTTACCAAATATGCCTTAAACTAACTTGCAAGTTATCTCAGTGTTGTGAGCCCTCGCTGAGACCCTGGTCACAGCTGAAGAGCCAGTTCCCTGAAGTTCAAGGAGCCCAATGGGGTCAGAGGCTGCTGTGATTTGTATGACCATTTTAAGCTTGGTGTGTGTTCTGCCTATTTGTTTTCAACAGCAGTAGGTACCTAATGAACCTTGTTGGAAAAATTTATACTTTGACGTATTTTTAATTGCCTTTTTTCTTTTTTTAACCTTCTAATATGACGGTGGTGCAGAGTACTCTGTCTAGGCAAGGTTGCATGTTGTGCTGTGGGCTGGTGGTTGTGGGACAAGCTTGCTTTCTGTCACTGCCCTCTTCCGGACAGACTGTAGCTCATCTGGTCACATCTGTGTATTTCTCTGTTCCCTTCACAACCTTTCAGTTTTCTGGTTGCTTAGGCTTTATCTTCACAGTCCCCTTAATGAGGCCTAAGTCCACAGAGCCACCAAAGGGGATTGTCCTGTCTTTATCCTTAACCCAGGCTTGGACCCTGCTCTGGGGGCAGGATTCGTGCAGTTGGATGGAGTGAACTGAGTGCCAGAGTAGGCACAGGAGTGTGAACGGCAGAAGGGCATCCCTTTCAGCAGGGATGTGTTTTATACTGGACTCAGCTGGACCGCACTGGAATTGCTGGAAGCATTAGAGATCTCTTGGTAGGTCCTTACGTAGGAAAGCATTTTAGGCATGTCAGTAATCCATGTGAAATTAAGATGTTGTCCATTGGGGCCTTAATTTGTAGTGACATTTGGTTTTGAAATTCCTCTATGAACTGAAAGAAGAAAAATCAAATAACTATCCAAATTTTGTATGCCTTTTAAAAAAACTGATTTCCTGACTCCATGTTTAGACATAGTGGACTGACTTCAAAAAGTCTGAGTATTCTCAGTGAAGACCAAGGACCGTTATTGCTGAATTTAAATGATACTTAAAATGAAAATAATGTGACACAAATGATGGACTTGAGAAAGAAGCAGGCAACTGAATTTTTTGTGTAACTAAGGGAGCTAAGGAGGACAGGAGAGAGTAATTCCTGAGTATTAGCTGAGGCCACTGGAGGGATGTGGGTACACTTACTGAAGGAAATAAATATATGACAAATCTGAGAAATATCTAGCAAATTTGGAAGAAGAGGAGTTCAGTAAGCCCCTTGAAAAGCAGGAAGTTGTGCTTGTTAAAATTGGTCCTTGCTGTGAGTCGCAGTTCTCGGCACTATTTGGCACTACGGCTCGGCCGAGCACTATCTTGGCACGAGCTGGCCTTGACCAGGAAATGGGTTTCTCTGCAGCTTAGTGTTGAGGGGAAGCAGCTTCGCTTCTCTTTGAAGGCACGCCTGGAGAAGGTGATATTAAAAATGATTCTGCTTGAGCAAGTTCAGAAAAATTCATCTGGGTGACAATAAATGTTTTTCAGCTTTGCCCTGAGCAGCTTCTTCCTTTGAAGTTATTGTAACTTCATTACATGATGTTTGCATTACTGGGAGAAGTATCTCAAACACATGTATATACAAGGCAACTTCGATGTTACAGAAAACTCTCAGGAGGTGAGATACAAAGTTTTTTACAAAAACAAGGACCCTGCTCCCAAAACCAGATTTACAAGATAGGATCTCATTTATCCCAATGAGTTTAGTCCGTGTTTTCCTGTGCAATCTCAGTCATTTTCCAATTTTAATAAAATCCTTGTCCCTCCTAATTCAGGCTCAACCCGCAGAGGAATCTTGCTTCTTGTTCCATCATCCCGTTGCTGGAGTGGAAAGAAAGAGGCTATCTAAAACTCTGGATTATGACTTAGTTGTGGGGTCGAATAGGGGTAAAAGGATGCAGCTGAGAGAATGTAAGGTTTTAATCTCACACTGATTGTAGTGGTAGCTGGTAAAAATGGGCTGCGAATCGAGGCTTCATTAAAATACATTCTCAGGTGTTGGTGTTGATTTTAAGTATGTAATACGTAGCAAAACTGAAGGATGAACAGTGCAGAAGAGACTTATTAGTGTCTGAGATTTTCATACCTGGCAGAAATACACAAGGTTTTGGTAGTGGCTTTTTTCCTGGTGTGTCTGGGGGTTCCCCCTTCTTTTTTTCCTTTCTTTTTTTTTTCTTTTTCCTTTTAATTGTATCTCTTTGCCAGATCTCTAGTTCAGGGAAATGTGTCCTATCATGGAGTTTCCTCTGCAGGACAGCGGGGTTTAGATTTACTTAAGCTTTCCGCATGCAGCACTTCTGATCTTTCGTGGACGGTTGATCACAACAGCTGATACCCTTGTTATTTGGCATGCAGGTACAGCAAGAATGGGGCTGGCTAAAGGGAGCGACATAGAAACAGGTACCTGCCCCATAGTTAGAGCTGCTTGTATTTCTAACCGTGCAGCTGTACCAGGTAGCTGTAGAAGTAGTGATGGATAATAGCAATGCAATGTTGTTAACAAGGTTTTCTGCAATTAAAAGCCAAATATTCCTTCAGACCTCCACTTCTGCCCTGTGAGGGATGTTGGGGCACAGAGAGTTTCCAGGAATCATCTGCAGCCTCCAAAGTGTTCAAACTGGGTGTAGTGGCATTGAGTGGGTCAGGTGGAAAGCCAGCGCTCTGGCGATGCGGAGCCTGCTGTTATCTTTGAGAGTCATGTTGTTATTTCAGGACACCACTTATTTTCTCAGTGCATTAGCCGCCTTTTCTTGCAAAGTAAATCTAAGTAATCTGTATGACAGAGGAAAAAACAGCACAGGGACGTAAGGATGTGAAAGAAGGGTTCATCTTAGCCCTGTGTTACTTTTAAATACAAGGGAAGATCACTCTCAGATACAACAGGTGCTGAGGAGTCCACCAAGTCCATGCGGCTGTTGGAGATCAGAATAAAACACAGCTCTCAAGCGGCTTTGACTCTAAAGGAGGAGATCTGCCAGAGATTTCACAGAACTGAATGAAAACTTCATTTTCTCCTGCGTTTGTGTGGAGGGAGATTGGATATGGCCGTAGCTATTAGCCATGGGAAATGCTAAATTAGATTTGCAGGTAGGTAGGTGGATAAACAGGGACAAAAGCTGTAATTACTGACTGCTGTTCGGAAAGCACCCTCGTGCTTCCAGGCCTCCTGGTGCAGTGGTGATGCCAACCAACTGCAGAGGAGCCACAGTTGGCTGCCAGCAATTCATATCCATTTTGTGGAGTAGCTTTGAGATCTGCAGATGATATAACTGCTAAGCGTTGTTATGAATGATTCAGAGCTGCTGGCTCCTATTTCCATACATGGATCATCAGACTGTCTTTCTCTGCCATTTTAAAATAATTGTCTGAATGACCTGAATATCTTCAAAGTAGCTTGAATTTTTGTTCAGGCACTGGCTTTAGAAATGAAATCTTTCATCTGATACACTTAACGTTAATTTCGCTTCTTTAATGGGATTCTCTTTACCCAAATTTGCATGATTCAGCTTGCAGTCTGTTGGATGTGCTCTTCTCTTCCAGTGATAAATTTGCCCGAGCATCTCCCAGTATGTGTTGAGAAACACGTAGGTAGTAGCTGTTTGTGTGCCATCCACTTCCACAGGCAGATAAACAATGAGGGGTTTGTTTGATTGTCGCTCGAACAATACTTGAGAAAAGCTCCGTCCCGCCTGGCTGTCAGTTCTGTTGTTGTACTTTGCTCTTGGTGACATCATTGGTGGCAGCTAAATGAAGTATGGTAATTGTTAGATGCTCTTTGACCAAGGATATTGACTCTTCCTGGCAGCCAATCGTATATCGCCATTTTTGCAGAAGTGGCTGCTAATCTACCGTAATATAGTAATTCAGTTACAAGTATTGGTGAGAGTGGAGTGGGTCTGTTTATGTAGATGGGAGATAAATAATTAAAAGAGAACTAAAAGCTGTATGAATTAAATTTTTCAAGGTCTTGATTCTGCATGAGTAGCATAGAGCTCTGAAATTAAAAACCCTCTGCTGTGTTAAAAGTTATCGTGATGCCTCTGAGGTTAGTCTTAGCATGGGGAGCAGCGCCGTATTATAGGATCGCCTCTATTTGCAGACAGAGATCCAGCTAAGACAGATCGTAGCTGGGCATAGCCAGGCCTGTACCATGGCCCCAGGACACCCGCTTAAGTGTTAAGGGTTCATGTTACTTCTGCACAAGTGATCCTTTTTGGCCTCTGCAGTTTCCTCAGAAAGCTGTTTATATACATGCGGTTGTTGGCCGAGGAGGAGACGAGCAAGGGCGGTGAGGTTAAGGAAACGCTTGGTGCTAACTCTTCTTACACTGAGAACAAGGCTGACTCTCCGGGGAGTTTCCACGTAAGATACATCAAATGAAGCAGTGCTGCAGAAGCCAGAGCAATGTCACAAGTTTCAACTCTACTCATGAATAGCCACATCCTTGTAATTGTCATTGGGATCCATCCTCTCTGCAGTCAGCTTTTCCGTACAAGGAGGGCTTAGCCCTCAATGCTGTGCTCTAGAGAAACCGCTTCAGCAGCGCCCATTTCGCCTTCCTCCCGAGAAGATCTCCTGTGACCATGTCTCCTCCAGAGATGTAAATCTGAGGCAGTAAATGCGGTGTGTTGTGGCACTGAGGTGGAGACTTACTGGTTAACGTAAGTGGGAAATACAATCCAGAGCTGGTAGCGCACTTTGAACATCTTGCCCTTAACCATAAGATTATTCTTCCTTCCTCATAAACATCCTTTTGTTAAGGTAGAAGGATGTTGCATGCTCTTCATGTTGCTGGGTTTGCTTTCAAATTATTTAAGGGTGAAAATGGATCAATTACTTTCCCTTTGCATGTTGGCCCAAATTCTTTGTCCACCTCTCATGTGCTGGGCCAATGCTGCAAAAGTTTGTTTGCAAATTTGAGCAAAAGAATTCTTGAATAAAAATTTTGAGGCAACGCTCTTACTTGTGTTTTTCCACTTAAGTAAGTAGATAGAGAAAAGTCCGCACAATAAGTCATTACCAAAAAGCTCTCATTTTCCGTGTCACTTTCTGCAGTAGCTTAAAGCAGCGTTTGAGAATTGATACTCGCCGTTACTCATCTGACAGGGCTGTGAAGTTGCCAGCTTCCCTTCTGTGAGGGGAAACATCCCAAGTAACTGTCTGGACTCAGTCAGCTGAATCATGTCATGCGAGTGACAGTTTCTTTGCACTGACTCTAAAGGGGTTCCCTGTGACTAACTCAGATTCGAACATCAAATCCGCAGGTATGTAAATAGAAGCGAGATGAATCCCTCTTGTCAAGTCTCCTTATCTCTTCCAGTTGGGACACAGTGTGCTGGGGGTTTTATTAGCTTAGGAGAAAAATCTGGAACAGAATTCCAAGGTTTTTAATTTATAGATATCTGCCATTTTTTTCCCCACCACATTTTGCAGTGGAGCTTCTCATTACACTGAGAAACATAATCCGTCTGTCGGACTACTTGTGGTTCTCATTTAAAAGTAGTCAAAATACATGGTAGGTACGTATTTGGAAGAGGTTCAGCATCATCCAGCAGAAAACTGCATTTTGGGACAGCCTACAGCCGTTCCTTAACGTAGCTCCAAAAACAGAGCTTAAACTGTAGTAATTGCCATAGTCCCCCCAGACTGCTGGCATCTCTGCATTGGCATGTCCTCGTAGGAGTAGGAGCTGCATCCAAAGTGCAGGCCCAAGGGGACTGAAAAGATTCAAGTGAGGTTATTGCATCATCATGTTTGAAATTAGTTTCTCTTGAGTTGTTTTTACATTGGAAATAGAGGCCTTGCTGGAATACTTCTGCAGGATACTAATGCCGTTGCATTGATGTCTACAGACTCTTTGTTGGCAGAGTCTATAGACATCAACACAGAAATGTACTCTGTATTTGGAGGAATATTTGCCCAGCAGGTTGATACTATGTAAACGTGAATATGTAAATACACAAATAGTGCCAGACTGATGGATCGGGGAAGAGCGGAATTTCTAAAGAGCAATCTAGGATGGGTGGTGCTACTGCGAGCTTTCCTGTGCTGCCTCGGGGTGTGTTTTGGTCCTTCAGTGAAGCTGATGATGGTGAGGGCAGTTCAGTGTTTCTCTGCCATTTAGTCCGGGGCATCTTTACAGAGCTAAATCCTACGTAAGGGAAGGAAAACACATTTTTTTTGCCAGGGTGCTGGGGCTGAGCCGTTCTTTCTTGGAAGGGGGAAGATAGTATTTCTTCTTCCATCCAGACAAGAAGCACTCTTTGCCATTGCCGTTGGGGTCTATCAACACAATTTCTTTCCTCCTCCTGTTTAAATTGACAGTTATTTTTCCATTGACATGAGTGCCAGGTCCAAGGACTGAGTCAGGTGTTGAAGCACTCGTAGTAAATTGTTAATCCTCATCTATTGAAATTGCACACACGGGGAATGTGGGGTGCAATGCCATGACAAGTACCGTCTCTGAGCGCCCGCGATCGTTACGTTGGTGTTGAACCGACTTGTTTTTTGAGGGAATGTCAGTTGGGGCAGATACATGCTTATGCTGATGCACTCTTAAAGTGGGTTGAGTTAAATTAACGAACTGGCAGCGAGAGCAAGCAAGAAGCCTAAAGGAAATGGTGCTGCCAAACGCTGGCACACCTGCCAAGGCCAGTGCACCAGGGCACAGCTAGGTACGCTCCGAAACGTGTCCAGCACAAGAGGTGACTTGCCTGTGAAGGTGACTCAGTGGGTCGTGGGCTGCTGCGTGTTTGTTTATCTGCTGTGGAGCGTGTGGGTCTGTGGGATGCAAAAGTGCTTGACCCTTTTGAAAAGCGAGGTCTTGCAAAGCGTGATGCTGGGGGCTGGCTAAACCTTCCCCTGTTGTTTGCTTGTGCCCTGAATGCTCTCCCTCCCATCAGTGCATGCCAGTGATGTGTTGGAGGGGTTGCGAGTGGGTTTTTTTGCCTGTTGAGCTCTCGGGGATCTGCAGGGAGCAGAGCAATACTCAGTTTGCAGCTAAAGGTGGCATTGTGTCTCCAAAGGTTCAGCTCTCACCCTGCTTTCCCATTTGCCTCGTCTCTGCTCCGTCTCCAGCAAAAGTGATGTCTCTCCCAAGACATGAAGTGATAGTTACCAAGGCCACGCCAGGATGACAGAAGTGCTGGAGCTCAGGATGCCCTGCAGGCCTGCTTTCAGGTCGCTGACTTACGTTGCCTTCCCGCGCAGGCACATTTTTACATGCTGTTGTCCTTTTATGTCAGTTCTTTGGCTCTTGAGATATCATTTTACCTGTACTTTTCCATCCCTGGTGAGGCTAGCAGGAAAAACATGGTGCGATGCAGAGCAAAGACTTTGCTGTGATTTCACCGAGATGCCAAGAGTTTCAAACGTGCCATCTAGTCATATAAACTAAGAGCACTCAAAATAAAGAACACACACCCCCCCCCCCCCTCCAAATCCATCCTTCTCCCAATACCTGTTATTTCTGAAATGCTCCCTTGTTCTGGGCAGAAAACGAATATTCAGGGCCCCTGCCACCCTATCAGTTTTCTGAGTGCTGGGGAGCTGAGCTCTTCAAGGATTTGTTAATCAGAAGGAGGAACAGGGAAGTTTTTAGTCCGTTGCATAAGGTATACACTAACTCAAGAGGTCTCTGCCTTCATACCAAGAAAACGGAGTTTATTCTGGTATTGCCTCCCCTTTGAGGAATTGAATGCACTTCGCAAACAAAATACATCTGAGGTTAAAACATCTTTGTTTTGGGGAGAGGGAGGTAGTAATAACATGCTTGGCTGTAGCTGTACAATAATTCATCAACAGGGTCCTGGCATGAGATGCCCTGCATTTGTAGATCAGTACTGGGACATATTCTGCCCCAGCAAGTAACCTGAAGTACTTCCAGCTTCCCCTCTGCTAAGGAAGGCTGCACTAAAATTGCAAAAGTATCCAGAATCTTTCTAAAAACCTACATTCATCACTAAGATAAGAATAGGCCTTGCGATGAGGAGTGGTAAAAGGTATGAGGTTTATACCACAATTTGGTATGTGTGTGCAGTGAATTACAATCTGAATTAAATCCATCTTGGGTGTTTGTCTTTACTGTTCTCTTCAGGTCAAGCTCTGGCGCAGAATTAAAGTTGCTCAGGTTGATGTTTATGTGTGCTTGCTGTTCTAGGATTTTTACCTAGAGGTCATCGTGTCCTTTTCTCTTATTACCAAGAAACTTGCTTGCTGTTTGTATTGGATTATGTGATCCATCTGTTGTAGCTACCAGAGTAAGTCAGGAGTGCGATTCTCTACTGCCTCACATGCCCCTCGAGTCATCCTTTTTGTGCCAGGGTCAGAATTTAGCCGTTCCTATCAGCTCCTACAGCTCCAGGCTTTCTTTGTGTGCGCTGTTTGTGAGACGAAATCTAAAAAACCCTGAAATTGCCAACACTGGAATGACAAACTTAAAGTATACAGAAGATACCTGTAGAAGGAACAAGAAGAGTTAAACATCTAAGAATTGCCAGCAAGATAAGCAGGAAGAAAAAAAGTGTGCCAGTATTAAATGCTAGAAGTGTAGCTGTCCTAACTTGAGGTCTGCTTACACAGCTTAGATAAAATGCAGAAAGAGGATTAAGAAAAGAAATAGAAACCTAGACTTCCAAATGCCCAGAGAAGTCCTCTTCTCTGTAGGGTAAGGGTCAAGCCGCTCTTTCGTAGTCTCTCACTCGGAATCTTCTACGTCTTTGTGAGCAGCAGCATGATTCAGAAGGAGGGGTGAGAGGCCACCACTCGGCTCATAAACGCGTAGTATCAAAATTACAGCACATGCTGGGCTGTGGGGATGGGAGGAGAAAGCAGAATGTAAGTCTCCCGCTTCCCGGGTAAGAGACTTAGCAATAGGAAGATGCAGAAGGATGACTAGCATCTCTGACCGTATTTTCCAAAGAAAATTTTAGTGTCGTGCTTTGTGCTGAACCTCTGTGCTGTATTGTGGACCCCTCTGAAAGGTGAGGCTGAGGTACTTACAAGGTCAGTCCTATAACATTTTTAATCTTAAGAGGAGGTTTAGTTTGCAGCTGGTTTAGTTCTTGAACTGCCTCTGCGTGGTAGCACAAAATGGGACGTGGCTGAGGGGAAGAAGCCCTGGCATTATCGATGAAGTGCTGTGGAAAGTGCCTGTGCTAATCAGGTGGAGACTGATTTATTTATTTGGATGTAGACACCCAAATGACACCGAAGCGGGCATTTTTGTCTCCCTGGCTGTGTGTGTGGGTTTAGCCTGAGCAGGCTCCCTGCACCAACACCGCATGGTGCTCAGACCGGGTCTCCTCTGGGCAGCATGAAGACCACCATAAGACTTTATTCACAGTCTTTCATTTTTATTTAGTGGGGTGGGGTTTTTCACCTGAAGAAAGATCGGCCTGATGCTGCAGTGTACCAGTTTGGTGGTTTGATTTCCAGACTAGCAAGAGCGTGAGTTTCAAGACCTGGTCACATACTCAGCTTTTGGTCCTAAAGCCCGAGTTCAAGTCGGAATCCGGTGGTCCTGGGAAGCGTAGATCTCGCTGGAGCGGTGTCAGAGGCCTGCATGAGGCCCTGGGAACCAAACCTGGCACAGGCTTACCTGGGCTGCATCCTCGCAAGGGTTTCTGGAGTGAGCCATCCCTGCGAGCACACCTGGGCGTGCTCCCTCCTAACAGGCCGTGGGAATAAGCTTAACACGGACGTACCGCGGACCACAGTTCAGAAAGCTGCGGTACTTATTAGACAGAGAGAATGTACCTGCCAGTGGAGTGATTTGTTCAGAAGAACAGGAATACCAACCCCATATTTGTAAGGAAACAGCACTGAGAAAGTTTACATCATGCTTTTGAAAATGGTTGTCTTTTGAATGTTTTTTGTTCTATTGGGTGCTTTTTTTAACTGAAGTTAAATCAGATTTAAGCAAGGGACGAAGAGGAGGCATTCCAGCTACTGCATGATTTTTCTTTTAAGGAGTGCGATGTTTTTATACCAAAAAAGCATCTGCTTTTTACCTGTCATCTTTCCTTTGGCTGAGCAGGTTTTGATTTTACGGCAAGAAATATTAGGCTGGTTGTACTAGTGGGAAGCAGCATTTGACTTTGACTGCAGCGCAGGTCTTTTATTAGTGGAACTTAATCTGTAACAGGGTAATTCCGTTGCACCTACTACTACAGTGGCTTGATTTCGTACAAAATAAGTTTCTACTTCCTTGAAGGCCTTACATAAGCCTTAACTGGGAACAAATCCAGCATGTTTATCACAATAAAGGAGCTGCCTCAGAACGAGCTCTTCTTTAGCAATAGTCGTAAACAGGTTTATATATAGGACCTGCTATTATACACAACACTTGCCAAAGAAACGTTTTCTCAAGAACTGGTGGTTTGAATACTTACCATGGGGACCCTGCTCAAGCCAATTCATGAGCAAACCTGTTCTCGTAATTCCATGCAAGGTTTAAAACACAAGGACATCTCTCAAATCCTTATCTGCCGAAAGGGCTGGGTACTGAACGGCTCTTTGCTGTAAGAAAAGCATTTGATAAAAAGGCTCGGAAACTTCGGCTGGCATCCTACGTATGCAAATGCAGGTGCCGTACACGTTATATTTGGATTTCAGGGTTTTTCAGATCCATTTCAAGTCGATTGGTAGCAGCCTTATGTGGTTTGATCCCTCGCTTTCATCGCCCATGCCCAATTATTATACATGAGATCCATCAGCCCCCTCTCACCGATAGCGCTTGCAGCTGAGCATCAGCACATGAACAATGAAGGGCTGTCATTGGGAGTTTCTTTTCCTTCCTAATCGGGCAGGACCCAAAATTATTCCTTCGCAGAGCTCGCCGATCAGGCTTGCGTCTTGAACAGGTACGCTTACGTCGGAGCAGCGTGAGGATTGGGTTTAGGGAGCTTTGTTGCTGGTTTACATTCAGCATCGTTGGTTGTGTGCTCTCGTAGAGTTTTGCATAGGTACAGGACAAAACATGGAAAGACTCCTGCCTTTGTGATTGATTTTTAAGGACAATTTGCCATTTTGTTCTTTGCCTCCTTCCTAATGAGCTGAATTGTTAAAATATGTTAATGTAAGGAGACACACGAGAAGGGGTGAAGCAATATACTGACATGTTGAATAATTAGATCATCTCCTGCGCAGGAAAAAAAGTCAAGTATGAAACAGGAACAAGAAGTGCCTCCCTCCCCCACTGTAGAGGCACCAGGTCTGGCTCCTTCTGCATGCAGAAGCAGGTTAGACAATTAGATCTTCAGTATGAATTAATTTTTGTGAATTTGCGGAAGATTCAAAGCGTCCTGTGTACTAACTGTCCTCTATTCATCTGCTGTTTTTTGGGAGAAGTTGGGAGTCTTGTTTCGCAGGGCTGAATTTGTGAGCTGCGTAATTTGTGATGAAACAAAAAACTGGCTGTTGCTGGACTGAATTTGTAAACACCAGAGTGGTTAATCAGGTCTTCTCAGGAAAATCCTTGCGAATTTTGTCCTGAATAGCAATTAGATAAAGGGAATTTCATAAAGAGGCACAGGACGTGGTGGCTGCCTTTCCGATAGCATTTGGCATTTTGGCAAAGTGGTGCTTCGTATGTCTTAAAAGATTTATTTCTTTGAAATAATAACTGTTTAATAATCAATAAGATCCCAGCCCTGTGTGAACCTACGCCTGCGGGGAGGGCTGTGACAATACTCGGGCTTTACTTACATGAGTAAGCACTCTCGTGTGTTAAGTTTACTTGTTTGATAAACATAACACTTTGCTTTTGTTCTCTTACTTAATCACTTCCTTCGAAGAGTTAACTTCCTAAGCAGCCACAGATTAGTTCTCTCAGTTGTTTTAATTATTTTTCTTGTCACGCACAGTGAAGGTCTAGTGTTTGTGAAATGTCTTCTTTTTTTTTTTTTTTGTCCCCCCCTTCCATGGCAGCTTCAGTGATGCTGGCATTGAAAACCCAGCCGAAATGCTCTCTGTCTGCGCTCCTGTCGTATTCTATTTTTTTTTTTTAACCAAGTTCCACCTTTTTGAATGTTAGTGCTACAGAATATAACACTTTTCCTTCAGGGTGATTTGAGTGCTCCAGAATTTTGTATTCCTATAAGGGGTACGCGAGAGACTGTAGCAGTGGGCTTCCACGTGCTCGCTGCTGAGTAATTTCCTTTTGTATTGCTGACAGGTGACTCAAAGCAGGAGCTAGCAGATGGCTGCGTCGTTAGCTGGTGGCCACAGCCTTACAAGATGAGTTTTGGAATTTCCATCAAAGTCGGGATTAGGCTCAGGATATGCCCATGGCACGGAGCACCCCGGGGGAGTGTGGAAGAAGAGGAAATCATTCATAGCGACTCATCTTGTGGTTGGGTGAGTCAGGGGTCTGCTGTTGGTGGTCAGAAAGGCACGTGGCTGACTACACCGTCTTTGTGTGCTCTGCAGGATGCAAACTGTCTCTGAAAATTAATTCTGCCCTTTTGATTTTTGTCCAGTGAGTTATTTCCAGAAAGGAGTTACTGTATTTTCTGGAATGAGTATTGTGAAATTCTTTTTTTTTTACAGTGGGCAAGTTTTCAGCTGGTGATTTATCAACAAAGTATTTTACAGAATCATAGTTAAAAGCTCTTAAAAAAAAAAATACATCCTGTGCGATAGGGAAAGTAAAAGCATCTCAGTTTCCAAATGATGAAGGAATAACCGAAAGAGCTAGTTCTTTGAATAGTAGCTCCATTGGCACTCGTTGGTGATTTCCTGTGCATTTGCTGCAAGAATCACTCTGTGATGCGAGTAGGTGGTACTAAAGGGTTATTACGAAACCAATTTTCAACCAGACGTTTTGAGTCATGGATCGGGAAGAGGGATAGCAGCTTCAGAGCTTTCTCTTTGTTCGAGCAGTGCGCCTAAAATGCACACGCAGGATATTCTGTGCTTGCATGGAACAGGGCAGGCTGGGGATGGGTCTGGTATTACGTGAAGTGCCCTTCTTCATGCCACTCCATCTCGGAGATGGGAAACGAGAACGTGGGCTGAGAGCCGGCAGCAGCGTGCAAGGTGCACAAGGAGCAGTCTCCTGACTGTCTTTCAATTGTAAGTATTCTCTCGTGGTTTTTCCCAGACGTGAGAGACAAAATGGAGTTGCGTCAGGACGGATGTCTGCGCCAAAACGAGGTGGTGGTTTGGAGCGGTTTGGTTCTGTTCTGGAAGCAGATGGGCTGCCACTGGCAGGAGACAGTTGGCTTCTCCATCAGGAAAAAAAAAAAAAAAAAAAAAAAAAAGAGGGGTGTTTAAGGGAATTGGTCTGGCTCCTAAACCGAAGGAATTGTTGACCTACTGACTCAGTTATGAAGCATTAGGGAAGCAGTCTTATTGTGGTTTCTTTTGTTGGTGGCAGATTCAGAAGACGTCTGTGAGCATACGGGTATGACTAGCAAAGGAGAGACGGTTCTAGTACCTGCTGCCTGTGGGATTTATTTTGTGCCAGGAAGGAGCTGAGGTGCTGACTACTGAATTAACACCTAAACTTTATTTCTGATGTTTCTCCTGATAATGCACTGGTAAGTTTATGTACTTCTCATTTTCAGGGCTAAGATGGTATCTTGCTAAATGTAATTGAAAGAAAGCTCTTTAACAGCTTCTTGAACACGGCAAGGTGTACTGCTTTTTACACTGGAGCAACTTTTACAGAAAACACTAGCTGACCTGCCGCAGTTCAGGAGTCTGTAAATAAGGGGGGAAACATTGTCAATCAGGTCAACAAAAACAATCTGAAATTGCTGTTCCCTCCCACCTTTAACCTGCAAGCCTCTGTTAACGTTGGTACTAAGAAAAGAGGATGGGCCAGCCCTCCAGCTTTGGGATCCTGTCATCCTGGAGGGACGGCTATACTGTAATTTTCCTGTACACTTCACTGAATGAACAAGGCTTCGGTCTTCTTGAATGTCATGTGAAAATCAGATGTCCATCCCTGGAATTAAATCTAATGATACTTTTCCTAAAATATGCCTAGAATAGAAATGATGTTGTTTTTAAGTGGCTTTGTGAATCCCAAGAAAAAAGATATCAATTAGTGGTTTCTCAAAAAACCCAAATCATTGACATACTGTTGGCTAGAAGAAATCACGTTGGCTGACGGAGCTAGGTCTGGAAGTGCTCCCTGAATCTGCCGTCAACTCTGCCACTGAGTTTCAGAGGGATATTTTGGAGGGGGGGCTTCTTGGGCAAGTCATTATTTATTCTTAGTTGTCAATAAAATGAGGATAGTGTTATTTAACTTTCCTTCAGTGCTTTACCATCACCTTTTGGAGAGGATGCTGATACGTGATACTGTAGCTCTTGGATTTCCAGGATATTGTTTTGAATGCACAGATCATGGGAAGATGGGGAAAGCAGAATAGTGATTATCGAAGTTATCGTACTCTGTGACAGGTCCCCTCCAGACACCAGCTGTAGGAGTTGCTGGTGCTGTGTCCTAACAGTTCCCCACGAAGGGAGGAATTCACTGATGCTGTTCTGCCCTGGGTGGGTGACACCGGGATGCCTTGCGTTCCCAAACCCTCTTGAACTGGCAGTTGTAGTGAGGCACTCGCGGATATTTTTTCCCTCTTTTCCAAAGCAGCAACCAAGAGGGCAGTTGTACACCACACGTCCCTACGGAACTGCAAATAAACCCAGCAGAAAAAAAAAAAAAAAAAAAAAAAAAAGGAAGGCTTAGTATTGTACTGGATTTCCTTTCCTTAAGTGCTTCCTTTGGATCTTGGGAGAAGAGCTCAAGCACGGGGTAACTTTCTAGCGAGCAGTTGTACCGAAAGGCGTGGGAGGCAGGGTCAGGGAAGAGTCACTTGGTTGTTATGTGGGTGTGAAAAGCCTGTGAAAAGGAAAGGGCAGAGGAAAATATTTTAGTTGAATTAAACAAATAAAGGGGAATGTTATATGAATTAGATATTGGAAGTTAGATTTTTGCCAAGTATTTTTGTGAATTAACTGCATGTCTTCTGAAAATAATGTATTTAACCGTAAGCTTATCAAATGGTTCTCAGAAGGGACTTCATTTAACACCAACAAAAAAAAGGCAACAAAAAACAAAAAACCGATTGTTTTCTTATCATGCAGATAAAAAGAAACGCATTTTTATAGCCCCTAAACTGTTAACTGTTAAACCTGTACTGAAGCAGTGGATCAAATTTCCCCAGGCTTACACTGGAGCAGTTTCATTTACTAAGAAATTACAAGTAGGCCCTGTTTGAGGAGGAGGAGGCTTAGATCTTCGGTTCATTGTCATGTATCCACCTGTGGGACAGGGGAATTGCTGCTCTTGAAAATCACCTGTTTTGGGGAACAGGCTGTTACCACTGATGCAGGGCACGGGGAAGGTTCACACCCAAAATAATTGAAAAAGTCATATTTTGAAACCTTTCTTTTACCTGTATGTTTGTAGTCTCTCCATTTCCTTGCAGTTTTTAAAATGTCACCTAATATGATAATCTAAAATGCTTAGTGTTTTAGGTCTGTGCAGCGTTCATTTGTGCTGATTTCTGAGGGATTCCCATGCGAAAGTTCACAGGCGAGGTGTAGAGAATTTGTTGGCTTTTTCTTGTTGTTTGTTTTGTAAATTTTTTGAGTTAAGTTCTTTATGGCCTGTAGCTATCCAAGTGCAGAGTTTGCACATGAAGTTTGCGTACAAAATGGTGAGCTCAAAATTGGACCTGGAAAAGAGGAGTGCTTCCTCTTCCGTTGCTTTACTAGAATGGTAATAACAACATTTAAAAAAAAAATCATTGAGCCAAATAAAGATGCATGTGTACCAGGAACGTGAGGTATGAATAGAAGCCAGGTTTATCTGCGCGTTTTCAGGGTAGAGTTGTGTGCGATGTTCTCTGGTGTCTTAACTCCCTTGCTTGCTTCCCACATGGCTGCTGGCAAACTGGGCCACCTCTCGGCAGTGCTGCCACGCCGTGCTGTGACTTCAGGGGTTCACTGCTGCAGTAAATGGAAGCTAGCAGGCGTTTTTAACCTCTAATCGAAGTCTGGGCACCTGAATTGTAACTTTAAGGACCTAAGCGGCTACTGAAATTCCCCGTATGACCTGTTATTACAGGCTCCTGTGAGAGTGTGTATGCAGTTTTATTGCCAAAACATGAGGTTGGCAGAAGTGAGTCATAACTGTGAAGATCTCGGCTTTGCTCTTTCATTTACTTTTATCCACCAAAAATAAAAATATTTCCAAGAATACAGGTAGGTATATGCTGTTCTCCTGTTAGGGCAGAGCTCTCACTGGCTCTTAAGTGTATTTACATAGCTCATAGGATGGATTTTTCAAGCTTTAGTATAAAAGGAGCTGTGTATATATTTTATCTAATCTTCAGTGCAGTAGGCATGAGCAATGCCTAGAGAAGGGACTGGAATATAGGGCTCTACCCCTTCTCCTGGGAGTCTCTTTCTCGTGGAGTCATACTTGCCCTCCAGTGCTTTCTTTTCATGGCTTTGTGAATTTTGAATTCCTCTCTGCACTGGCCCAGCTCCAGCGGGAGGGCAGAAAGCAGCCTCAGCCCAAGCTCTGCTCAAAGTCTGCTGGTTTGAGGACCTTGTTGGAGGTGGGATCTGCAGGGGGAAAAGTTCCCAGCTTCCCAGGTCAGCTCTTACCATTGGGATACTCTTTAAAGGTGACAGTATTATCTTCTGTGGGCATCTTTTCGGATTGCTGTGATTGTTACATATTGTCTTGCAGTTGATGTTGGTTTAGTGTGACCAAAGCGTACCTAATGAATTGAACTGCTCTGCAGATTTCACGTGCAGTTTCAAGGTCAGCTTCTTCCACGGTCATCGCTGATGACCGTGTGGCCTTGGGGTGAGCCAGCTCAATTTGCTGATCTGATGGAAAACTAGATTTTTCTTCTCTCTTTCTTTTGGGAAAATTAGAACTGATCCTACTCAGTGCATAGCTGTGTGACTGCTGGTGCTGATGGGAAGTAGCAGGAACTCATGGCTAGAAGCAAAGGAGGTGGGGGGACTGTTCCTTTCGGTGACACCTGCACGAGGTTCCGTTCAACCTGTTCAGGAAACCACACCTCCCCTGTCTCTTAATCACGGTGGAGCTCCAGCAAGAGCTAAGTTAACCTTGTTCTCCAAAACAAGTGATCTGTTGATTTTTAGTCTTGCCTGTTTTCTTTGCCATCTGGAGTTTAGGTGTCTGTATTTCACTTAAGCATCCGGGTACATGGAGTAGCCCATGCTATTGACTATTGTCAATTGACTATTGACTAAAGTCAATTTGTACTTCCATTTTCTGTTCAGAGCCTAAGTACTTGAGAGTAAGGTTAATAACATTGTACGGTGGCAAAGAGGAGTCCATCCCTTACTCAAATTTCTAGTCATTAATGTAAATAAATAGTCCAGAAAGAATATTTATAGAGCCTGATAGGCTCATGGCGTTCATTGATATGGCATTTTTTCGAACAGCATCACAAATTGTTCTTCTGTTTCCACAATTCTGTTTTGGAGTTTTTTCACTTGTGCATTTTTCTCCTAATCTTCCTGATTCATAAACTTCTAATTGCTATAATCCGTTTTTCTCATACACACGCTTTAAACATAAAAGGTGTGCTCGTGCCATATGTCCTTTTGCGCTTTCTTCTTTCTGCATGCACGCTTACCTAATAAGTTGAAAATAGCAAACAAAGCACATGATCTGAGAAACAATCTGGTATTTTACCCTAAGGGAGGATTTTCACAGTGCACAAATCAGGAATAAGTAGTTAAAAATGCCGTGTAGTATAGATCCAACCACAGTAATGCTTACTTGCATGTATGAGTGAAGTTATTTGCATGCATAAATGTTGACAAAGTTGAACTCTGTTTTATCAAATCCGCTGTCAAAAGTTGACCCCAGGCATTTTGCAGGAAAGATGATGATTGTCTCTTTAATTACTTAAATTCTGTTTTGCCTGTTTAGGAGAGCTACCCACAACTCTGTAATTACTGCACACCTGCCGTTCAGATCAGGCTCTCGACTGGCGATGTAATGCACAACTTTGAACGCGCGTGGCGTGGCATAGCTGCAGCATCCAGCTACAGGGACCTCCTTTTAACTGAACACTTCGATTATCACACAATAACCAGACGATTGAGTTGCTATGAAACTTTGCCAGCCCTCTGCTAAGCGCTCCTACGGAATTACAGAATCATAGATGTTAGAGATGGAAAGTGCATTAGATCATCCAGACCGTCTTCTTGCCAGTACATGTTTTCTGCTACGTTGTTGGGTTTGGGTTTTTTTTTCTCCCCCCTGTGGTTTATGGCTAGAGATCCTCTAAGAACTTGGCCTTCCACTTCGATCTTCTGGAGTCTTTTCCACAAAGTTTGATGGCGAGATTTTTCTTTGCCTGATATTTGGCCTAAATTTTTCCATTTCTTTGTTTTACCATATTATTTCAAGTCTACGTTCTCATCTTTCAGTAATTCTCTCTGTGGTGTTAACAGCCTGTAAATATGAGCGCAATAGTATTACGTGCTCTTCAATATTAGATGTATCACTTACCTTAAGTGCTGCATGTTCAGTTCTTCAGGTTTTGGGGAAATTATACTGACTTAAAATGAACTGCTAATAGCATAATTTCTCAGATACATATTTTATTCCAGTATAAGAGTGGTCTGTTCTGGTGTCACTTGAGAATTTGTCAAAATTACCTGAAAAGGCCAATTTTACTCAGAAATTAAAATGTTTTTATATGGGGGAGTTATGCCAGTATTACTAAAGTGGTTTTTTTACTCCATTGTGGCATTTAAACTGCGGGGAAGCGATATGTGCAGGCGGGTCTGCAGAGGGCATTACAGGGAAATGAAAAAATTACAGTTTTGCATGAGTGACAGAAACAGTGGAAGTTGTAAGGTAGTTGAGTCTTTCTTTTTTTCTTTTTTTTTTTTCTTTCCAGCTTTTCGTTATCCTCCCTCTTTCTGAAAGCTGCTTCACTTCATATCTATTGTTTCTTTTTTATAGTTTCACTTGTTTTGGTGGGATGTGGGGGTTGCTTGTTTGTTCTTTGCTCCTCAGGGCTTCGCTACCAGAAGCCTCGGGTGCCTGAGCAGGGTCGTCTCCAAAGTTTTCCCTTGTCTTGACCACAAAGAGCTAGATCAGTATCCCCCCAAAACCAAATACTCCGTGGCCCTAAAGAGGACAAATGGGCATTGGTTTTGCTGTCACCCCGTGAGAGGCAGGCCAGTTGGTGTGAGTTGGCACGTGGCCACGCTGGCCTGAGCCGGTCCCTTTGGAGCTGCCCACGGTTGTGATCCAGCGCCTTTACGCCAGACCTCCTCTGGTTTCTGACGCTTTACTACTGTTCTTCCTTTCAGAGCGCCTGAAAGGATGAGAGTTGTGTTGCAAGCCTCCAAATAAAGGTTTTTCATAGGGTGGGAGCGAGGGCGTGTGTTGCATGCCCGCCGGAGGCACAGCGTGCCTGGAAGCTGGTAAAGGCAGGGCCGGTGCCAGCACTGCGCAGTCCTCATCCCCACCATTCATCCGCGTTGTGTCAGAAGAAAGCGTTGGACTCCTTCAGAAGGGATCTCAGGAGTGGGTTAGCACTGGTGTGGCGCAGAGAGCTTGACCTCACGGAGCTTCGTGGATCTTGGGAGCTTGGGGCGGTAAGCTGTCTGCCTTCAAGCCGCCGGGAAGCTCGATGCAGGGTAGGGATGTTGATGAGAGAGGCGAGGATGGGCGTATCATAGGAGGTAAAATTACTATTAGTGAGTGGATTGAAGGTGTTTGAGGATCAGGTTGTGTAACTGAACGGGGAGATGAATGAAAAACATGTATATGGGTGGGTTACTGATTGAGTAAGAGAAAATGTGAGTGGGCGGGTAATTAGACTGGCAAGTGAGAGAGGAGGTAGGAGTGGGTGAGTAGATGGGTAGGTATGTAGCAAAAAAGTTGGAAGAGCGTTATGGGCTGACTCTGTGATGATACCTGAAAGACTGGTAACAACCACTCCCCTTGAGACATCCAGAGAGGACCGACAGCCAGCGCTGTTACAGGGACTGTGGGCTGTGCAGGTGGGCAGGCGGATGCTTGAGACCTCAGTTGCTTTCCACTGGTCTGCATGCAGCTCATTTGGATGGCCCATCATTTACTGTGCCTAAACTTCACTGTGCCTGTGCAGGCAGTGAGCAATAATCTTCATCTTGGTCAGGCGGTTGCATTTTGCTAGCGTTCCTGCAGAAATATGTAAGACCATAATTATTATTTGCTGGGTTCTTTGACTTCTAACAAAGTCACAGAGAAAGCAGGTGAAGCACAACAGAGACTTTTAGTCTGTTTGGAGCGTTGTAGTTTGTAGTGGGTATTCCCAAGAGCTGAAATGGCCTGAGAGCTGCAGGTGGAAGGAGTTATCTGACAAAGAAAAGGTGCAAAGATGACGGATACGCTGGAATTACAAATGCAGAACACGTCAGCATAAAAGCATCTCCCAAACGTGAAGATCATTTCATTTTAATGAATGAGATGTGAAGGTAAAGTAATTTTAAGTCATTATCAAAGCTCGACTGACTGGGCTTTTATTAGGATCTTTTACTATAACTGCTGGAAGGCTGGACATAGTTCACCATGACTAATGCGTAACTGTTTTTAATTACTATGGCAGAGTTACAACCCTAGCTGTGACCTCTCTCTAGTCAGGTACAGTTGGGCTATTGTTTAGGGTATCGGCTTTACTATCCTGTTAAGTTAATATATTAAGTTGTGCACAGTACGTTTTCAATATTTATTGTAATAGAGCAAGTCCTTTTGAAGCCCAAATAGAGGTGAATGACTACTGCAGGAAGTTACAGGCTTTATCTTAGCTGCCAAAAAGGTGTGTATTTACTAAGGAATAACTAATACGCGGTGTAGTACTGAAAAATCCTACTCTGGAGACCAGGCCCTGCAGGTTTTTGCATCCAGTAGCTGGGTAAGGTGAGAGCTTTGCCTTGCTGGACCTACTTTTTGATGCAAACTGCATTGCTTTGTCTGCACCTGGTTAACCACAGGCTGAAGACCCGGTACAGGGCAGCCTGCTCTTAGGAGCACGTTAACCCCACACTCACCGTTGCGTTGCACGTCGGTGGTTTTAGCGCAGGTTGCGTCACTCGGGGCGGTTGCACCCACATCATGCTCTGGAAGCAGTTCTGGGAAGGAGATGCCAACCCGGTGTTACGGCATGTTTAATAATTCCTACCAGCAACATGGCCTTCGCTGCGGTTTTCATTGCCAGGCAGAAGTTTATAAAACTGGGTTACACAGGTATCTGGAAAACCTATCGGGGTATTGTTAACTTTTAAAAGTATCCCTAACCAAAGAGAGAAATCTTTCTCATCTTGAACGTTGTCACCTGTTACAAACTAAAATTCCTATAAGGCTTTGAACTGTAGCCAGGCCAGCTCGTACACTAGTTGGTGTTTATTCTTTTTTATCCGGGACAAATCCAGAAATCGTTTGCTGTACTTAGGCAGATGTGTCTTACCATTAAAACAGAGCAAATCTCTTGCTGATGTTCAAATGCTGTAGTAACTGTGCGAAGTAAGGTGCAGAGGAATGTGTGGGTATGTTTAATACAAGCCTGTTGGGTTGTAGATCTGTCAAAGCCCCAAATTTGCATTTCTTACATAAGCAGAAATCCTGGTAGTGTTTACACATGCTTTGTCTGTGCTTTAGGAACTGCAGGAATTGAGTTGCTGTGTCAAAAACACTGCTCTTAGTTGCCATCTGTGGGATTACGCAGACACTGTTAAAATATTTACAGTTGCAGTCCTAACTAGGAGTTTGTTTGCTGTTAACGCTTGATATTAAAACTTATCACAACAATTGTAAGAGCAGCATGCGTCCTCGGTGGAAGTGCAGATAGTCGTAAGATTCTGAGAATATGCAGGAACGAAAACCTTGAAGTTTCCCTTCTGTTTAATTAATTGTTTGTTTTTGTCGGTGACAAGGTTACGAGGCATTTGTAATAAGCATGCTTCGTCTTTTGCCATTTTTTTCCATATGGGTGTGTGCTTCCTTTTCATTAGGTTGTTTTTCTTTCCTTTTTTTTTTTTTTTTTAAACACAGCCACTCCTTTCATTTTAAGAATAAGAAATGAGCTTCTTGCTGAGCAGAAAAAAAAAAGTTTCATAAACATTGCAATTCTGATCCTTCTAATCCTTTATTACCTGTAGGGGCAGGTGCAGGAAGCTACTACAGGAGAGGAGGTTTACTAACTTTTTCAAGGCTTGGGATTACACAATGGAGCGGTATATTTTAGACGCTCCGGAGAAAGTTCAGAACAACGTGGTCGAAAGGTGCGTTGCTCAGAAATAGATCCCTTCTGCTTCACTTCAGTTCTGCCCCGTAGAGTTCTGAGCTCCTCAGCTAACATGCTAAACACAAAATTGAAATAGGCTGTCTGAAGTCTATGCATATTATCCTGTTCGTTTCCTGCTGTTGTAAAATAGATTTGTTCTGGAGACACTGCCTTCTAGTACTTTCATTACCAGACTTTTTCTGTTTGTCACTCAAGAGAAAGTGAAGGGAACCACTCGCTTGATCTAAGTAAAAAGAAAGCAATTAATGCCGTTAGCTGTATTGACTGTGTAATGCTGAGATAGCGTCTGTAGGAAAACAACCAGACAGCTTAAAGAAGAAGTAAGATTTTTTTTTTTTTTTTTTAAATTTTTTTTTAGCATGCTGAAACGGTTTAAAATGCTGAAATGGGGGGTAGGGCAAGGAGGGTGGTAAAAAATACATCACCCATCCCTTGTGATTCTGTGGTTTTGTCAGAACCTTTTTTTTTTTCTCCCTACGATCAGCCATGCGTTTCAATTGTGATTGCTGCCCTAAGACTGTAGCTGCGTGCAAGATGTCTCATTTGCCTAATATTAAAAATATGTGTGTTTAATAACATTTCTGTAATGCTTCCCATCTGGAAGACAGGTCACACACCTTTGTACTAAGATTCATAGCACCCTTTCTACATACTACTGTGTTTTGTGGATGGAGACGCCTATGTGTGGACTTGTTAGTGTCCAGTTCTGGTCTGAAAAATAGTTCAAAGCAGCTTATTATTTATTGCCAGAAATAATTTTTCACTGTTTGTCTGTCTTGCTTGTCTATTAGAACCAATGCATTTGTGAGAGAATAATTTGTCTGCTTAAAAACGTTATGGTTCACTTACCGGAAGAAATGCTGACCAGCTAACACATAGTAAGGGATCTGAAGACCTCCTTTCTCTTTCTCCAGTCATTCAGGAGACGCCTGGAAGCTTTAAGGTTTTGGTCTAAAATCATATGTGCAGACCAAATCATAGCCATATCATAGGGTGTGAATTCCTGTCAAAAATTGTCTCAAAATGGGACGTCCGTTCAAAACTATGTACAAGTAATTGTCATACTGCCATTTACATTAGCAAAGCTACATTCTTTCTTGAATAAAGTTAAAATTGTGTCAGAGAATGGGATAACTACAATATGAAATAACCGGAGATTAACCTTTTCATTCTCAAAATTTGGAACAGAGGTATTGCTGCATAAGTAGTATTACAAAAAAGGAAGAAAAAGAGCAGCTTTATATGCTAGCATGACTTTGGAAAAGAGACAGCGAATTGCTGGTTTTACAGTATGTAGGAAAGTGAGCTTCTGAGCTGCTTGTGTTCTTCCAGTTATGTTTGCTTATACTGCTTATATGTGGTGATATGTACTGATTAATAAATTTTAATTTTAAGTGTATAACCCTCCTTTAAAAGACCAGATTTTCAAAGTGCTGGGCAGCAGACAGCACCTCTGTGCTTAATTCCAGCTGGTGGTGACACCTTCTGGATGCTGAGCACTTGGACAATTTCACCTGTCCTTTGGGTAATTGATTGAAAGTAGAGTTTTTCCCAGAGCCTGGCATGATCCACGGTCAGCCGTATAGTAGTAGGAGAAAAGATCCCAAATCTGCTGTCACCCAGGCTTGTTCTCTGGACTGTTACAAAATATTTTCTTTTCAAATGGCTTTTAAAACACAACGATGCTAATTCAAACACTCTCTGCAAATTTGACCTGTATTTATATCTGCATGTTTGGAAGAAGCCCATAAAATTATTTCCATATTGTTTTCAGTAAGTCTCCAGTTTATTATTCTGAGAAAATTTGATGCATCTGCAGCGTGCACGATCTGGCTTTCTGATATGCAGATGCACAGCCTTGCATATCTAGTCAAATCAGTGTAGCAACTGCTTTTACAAACTACATGACAATGTACAACCTCCTATCTGAGAACCAGATCAGACTAAAATTGGGACTCAGTCCAAAAAATAAAATACTGCAATCAATCCTACTTACTGTGTCAGCATTCAGATTCGTTTCTGTTATATACACTGCAGGAAAAGGAAGTGAAAAATACACGCTAGCATCCACAGACAGATTCCCGAGTCGTGGAGCGTGGCTGAGATGGGCGTTGTTAATACGTGTTGCTTAAAGGTACCCATTTCTGCAGACACTGTATGCGCTAATAGATGTTAAAGTTAATGTTCTACGGCTGTGTGACACTAAGGAAGTCACTGCATGACTCTACGGATGCCATGTGACTTCCCTGTTTACACTCAGCCCAGCTCTAAACGTATATGAAATAGCAGGAATAGGTGGAATGATCTGCTGGCGTCCCGACATCCTCAGTCCATGGGCCTCCACCTTTAGAGCTGCCTCTTGGTACCAGCAGCAATTTGCGGAGCTCAGTCCCTTGGAAACCGTACTTTAAATGCTGGTGTGTTCAAACTGGGTTGACTCTTGCTTAAGACTGCGTGTTTCCTTCCCTTCCGCCTGCCCTGCTGCTATTCTCAGCTGCCGGCTGGCACCTCTCATCTGTCCAGCGGGCATCTGCTCCTCAGGCACGGGTGGGCAGGTGGGCTTCCTGCAGCTGCACCCACCTGCTTCATGGCTCACCCATCCATTCTTGTGTGCTTGCCACTTAACCCTCTCATTTCCAGTTCCCTAGGCTTATCCTTCTGTGCTAAAATTTGCTTGATCTCAAGAAAATTGTTCACCTGTGCTACTGGGAGAGGAGAACCCGTGCGCCCATGTAATGCTTCTCGGATCACTGTAGGCAGCACTCAAGTGTGTAGCGTGTACTGCGTAGCAGCAGGGTCACTTTGGGGTTATAACAGTAAATCTTTTGAAAGTAATCACACTTTAGAAGTGATTTAAGCACTCAAGTTTCTGGGTGAAAGCCAATTGCCAAGGTTTAATCTGCACCCTAAAGCTCTGCTGGTAAATCTGATCTGGCAATTCTGCCTATGGGTAGAGACACCAAAATACCTTTCCTGATAAAGAGCAGTGGGACCTTCTGTGTCCACAACAAAAATAAAAACATTTTAAAGGGGGTTTAAAATGATTATTACACTGTTGATGTGCAGCAGAATACATGGGTGGGATTTGGCTCTGATACAAAGACCAAACAGCATAATGTATGTGCACATACATGTCTGCAAGTGCACAAGGATGGGATTCTGTTGCCTGCACATCGGTGTCTGGTGCCTTTGAGACACCTTAGGTTATCAGGGACATAAGTGTAGGGCTGGCGGGTACAACACTGAGTTTTATGGGAGCTTTATGTGGGCCAGGCAGGGCGCTGCACAGCACCTAAAATGACAGGAGGCAAAGGTGCTGTGTTTGGACAACTAAATCTTTGCATAAGTGTCCAAGCTCCTGCTGTATAATTGCTGGAGATGCAATTTATCCCTGAAGTCTAGAGAGCGATTCTGCTCCCCCAGCAGCAGACATTTATATTTGGTGGGCTGAAATGCTGTGCGGATGCTACTGGATCTCTAGGGATTAGGGCACTGTTTTTTTTCCTCTGAAACATAAGGTGAAACAAATATGAATAATAAATAGTTTGAAATACAAACCAGTTCACATTCTGGCAGTGAACGTCTCAGAATTTGTAATAGTAAATTGGGATGCAAAGAAACTTAATATTTTTATGCAGCTGGAACCCTGCGCAGAAAAGAGTCATTAGACCCAAAGCCAGTAACTTTTCATGAGCATGATTACAGCTTATTGCTTACACTTCCCCTATAAGTTTCCGTGTCACGAGCAAATTTATTTACCTATTACATTTCAGTGTCATAAGCAAATTTATTTACCCATTAAGCTTTTTTTTTTTTTGTAGATTAGAATTTTTGGCTATGTTTTGCTGTGGCTAACTAGTACGTAGTGAGTTACTCTTTTAGGGAAGTAGGTGAAAATATGTATTTTCAGCCAAAATACTACAGCACCTAAGAAAATTGGATTTCTGTTCTTAATTGCCAGTTTCTTTCTGTCTTCTATCGTATCTTGGTTTAAAGAAAAACAACAAGCCCATTGTGATGCTTTTGATTAGGCTTCAACAAAGGTAATAAAAGTATAGTGTCCCTTTGTGAAAAGAGTTTTTAATTATTGTTAATTGTACTTGCTAGCTTCATTTCTGAAGGGAAACGGAGGTGACCTCATCCTGAAAGTTGTCAGTCTTATGCTAGTGTCATTCACCGCCTGGAAACGAGGTTGGTTTTTTGCTTCTTGTTGCTTTTTTTTAATGAGGAGCTATCAGCAGGCCTGATGAGCCCTGCAGCTTCAGAAACGCTGTCCAAACTGTTTCAGTAGCGTGCTTGTCTCTGAAATGTTAAGCTACAGAGCGGAGTTACTCAGGAGCAGGGCACCGGCAGAGCGTCAGGCCCATGGTCAGCCTGCTCCAGTAAAGTCTCTAACAGCAGCCAGTACCAAAGACTTTGGGGAGAGGTGATGGAGTCCTTATGGAGGACAATTACCAAAGATTCAAGGGCTTTACTCCTACTCTTTCCTGCTAACTAATCTAATAATCTCAGATGTTTTTTTTATCTGTTCAGAGACTTGATTTCTTAACACTTCGCAGGTCTTGGCTTTGGCATATTCTTGTGAGGTCCACACTTCATCTGTGCTTTGCATTTAAACAAACGCAAAGAGAACATTCCCTCACCCTTTGGACTGCAAACCGTGCAGGGCAGTGGCAGCTTTATGTGCATTTTGTGCAGGTGCCAGTGTATTGGGACCCATCAGTATTGATTTCTGACCGTAGTGTAAATGCCTAAATACTTACAATCATTTTAGTTCATTGAGAATCTCCATGTGTCAGGGGAAGGATGAATAGGAGTACTTTTTTGTCTCTCTTCACTATTCTGTATTTCTTAAGCTGTTACCTTGTTTAGTCTTACGTGAACCTTCTCTAAAATACCCTGAACTTTTCAATTCCCTTTCAATTCTTCCAGTGCCATCTGCCACTGTGTCTGCTGTGTATTTCAGTCCTGACGAAAATCCTCATTTCTCATCGGTACCTCCGCACTCTTTCATAAGGATGATGTGACAAGCTAAGCTGGCAAGTTGTTCCCACCTTTGTTGCCAATTATATAGCAATGTAAAAGACAAATTCTGACAACCTGCGTCCTTAGAGGTGTTTGAATACCTAACTCCCAGTGAAATCATTAGCAGTGAGGCTCTTCAACATCCCTGAGACTCTGGGCTGGGATCTCCACTCAACTCTTGCTCAAGCAGTCCCTCACTGACTTTAATCACTCTACTTTTTTGTCTGTCTCAGATGGGTATTTAAAGCTGCTGATTCTTCCTCGGTATCAAAACCATTGACCTGGAGATAGACAGCAGCTGCCAGCACTTACCTCTACAAGGGAATAAGCATTCAGCTGTTTAGTTTCCTAGCCCTCGCCTGGAGAAACCTGCGAGGTCATTGAGCTTGGTACGTTTAATGGGTCTCCTCACCACTTTGCCAAACACGTTGGGAGCCGTGGTCTGGAGCTCCCAGTGTATCTCATTCCTTTGCTTTCTGCTGCTCATTAAAACACAGAATTCAAATCTCAGTGATGTCAGATGTTAGGACTGTCTGAAATGGTTTTCATTCTGTGGCTTCCCAGATTTTGTTTAGGCAAAAGGAGCAGAAGTTTTCCTGAAGTAAAGCCACATACTTCAGTAAAAACACTGAACACTGAACTCAGGTCACCTTACACCTTATTCAGTCCTTCCTTTGCTACCTTTAATATGGGGATTACAAGTGCATCTTAAAGGATTGTTCTGAAAACTGTGGTAGTACGTTAGCATTTCTGCAATCTTACCAAAATAGGTGTCAAATACAAATATTCTCAAACCTGTTCATCTCCCAGGGTTGAGCTTGGTATCTTGTTCTGCTTTGTTGGGTGTTTTTCCTTCTGTTTTTAAAAATGTGGGACTGTCGTCATCTTCACCGTGCGCGTTCTCCGTATCTGAGTTACCGTACGAGATACTCTGCGTGCTGGTGGTGAATACAGAAAGATGTTTATAGGATTTAGTTTCTGAAATCGTGGGTGCGACGTTGGGTAGGAAGGTACGTCTGTACGAGCACTGAGGACAAGCTGCTTCATCCTGGACAGAAATGCAGGAGACGGAGTCTTGTCCCTCATTCTCATAAGCTACTGTAGAAATTGTGGCCTTTCCAAGTGTTACTTGAATCGTCGGACTGTATGTTGTAGAGTTTGACTCCTGGATTTCAAAATGGGATAAAGAACCTGTTACCTACTGACGTCAAAGGCACTCCAGAAACACAGCCACCTGCTTCTGTTTAGAAGAGGTACAGAGTGATTTCTTAACACGAGACTGTCCCGAGGCAAAGGCAAAACAAAGTATTCCCAAGTTTGGGCTAAATATCTTGTTTCCCTTCGGAGGACCATTTTTCAAGCGCAGGAGGAGCCACAAGCGTGGCTGTTGCGGCAGCAGATGCAAAGCCCTGCCGTGGGAGAGCAGGGTTTGTTCTCGTCTTTCACATCTTTACGGCTTCCCGCACTGCACCACCCTGCTTTTCAGCCGTGGGCACGGAGAGCATTTGGCACGAAGACAAGAGACGTACCAAGGACTGCCAGGCAGCAGCAAACGTAGCACAGCTCCTTCTCTCCTGCCAGACGAGCTTTTGATGGCGGACTTCAGAGGCAAGCGTTTCACGTGGGCACAGCTAGCTCTTGATTTAAAAAAAAGAAAAAAAAACACCTTGAAACTACCCTGGGGCAAAAATAAATAACTGCAAGAATACCAGAGGATTGAGCAACATGCTAAGGACATGTTGTTTCCTTTAAGGATTCTGACTATAAATGACGTCACGTAGATAGTTTGGATGTTTGTGAGCACTACACGGCTTGGAAAGGGAAAGCAAATCGGAAAAACACTGGGAAGCTGAACAATTTGTTTTGTTTTATGACTCCCTGGTAGTTTAATGAGGGAGCTGTTACTCATGCGCTGTCACTGCACATCTAGAAAATTCCTCTGGGTTTAAAAACTGGCAGGAAAAAGTAGTTTCCTAAAAACCACTGAATTAATGAGATAAAGCCCATTGCTTACGAGTCCCTAACAGGAAGGGTCAGGCAGAGTCGTGCAGGACTCACGGTGTGTTGGAAGACTTCTCCGCAGGCCGTTTCAAAGAGCAGATAGTGCTGGCAGGGATTCAGAGAAGTGGATCAGGTGACAGGCTCAGCGTCTCTCTTTTAGGATGCAGTACTATGGATTTGGGGAGAAAAAAGACCGGTTTCATAGGGCCGTTGTAGCCAACGCTTCCCCTCCATTCCCTTGCATTTGAAAATACTTGGGACTGGGGTACTGGACCCCTCCTGCAGAGATGAGATGTAAAGAAAGGTTTCCTTACTCATGGGCAATGGTACAAGACAAAATATTAGTAATATTGGCACTTGTAGTGAGGGGGATACACTGAAGGAGAAGAAGTATTTGTTGTGTGGGCTTAATTTTACAGCTTTAAATGAATTTTCACAGTTTCATAACCTGTACTCCCATGTCTGTCAGGCTTCTGACTTCCTGCTTTGTGTTTGCATTATTTTGTAGGTCCGTACAGTGCAGTTTGCATATTTACTTCAGTTATTTTAGTTATTTTAACCTATCCTGTCACATCCGTAGAGGATACACGTTTTCCTCATCTTAACTGGAAACATAATATAACTTTCATGGCCCTTGAAAGTAGGATGAGTGCTGTTTTCAGTTTGATGTTTTAGGGAGTACAGTAAAGAGAGGACAGCTCCAGTCTGGACATGCAAGTGAATATATTCCTCACCAACCCCCTGACACAATTACTCCCTTGTAGCATAAGTTACTGTAATTTCTTTTGCAAAAAATGCAGATAAAGCAGGGGCTGTTAGGAGGGAAATCCATGAGGAGTCTGTAAAGCGTGATGTCATGATTAGTAATTGAATTAACAAGCCACTGTAACCGTTCTGCTACAGTTTGTCTTAAATTACAATACCTCAAATGTAATCAGTTATTCCTGTACTGTAGTCTGAATCAATTTTGTCTTCTCCCTGTGTTACTATCCTTGTAAGCACTTCCAAAAATTCTTTTAATTATTAAATTTTTTCCCATACGCAAACTTTAATCCAGAACATTACCGGTTTTCCATGGAAATACAGAAGTAGCACAGGAAAGGTTGTGTATTTTAAGCTTCAGATCAAAGTGATGCTTAGCTGTGTCCCCTTGGACGTGCAACATACAGTCTTTTGAAATGCCCATTACTGAGCTGGTTTTGAAATTTTTTTTTTTAAAGCACATAGATGCCCAGTTTATGTCTCCGTGCGCTGGATTTTTGCACTTGGGTATGGAACTCGCTGCCTGGGCCAGAATTAGGAAATGCTTCCTACATCTGCTGGGAGAAAGTGTTGGATCACAGAGTAGAGCTCAGTTTTCAGCAGAATGGCAATGGGACAGAATGAGACTGAAAAAGCTGGGGGAGCGCTTCCGGTATTGTGAAGGTGGCAGGAGTGTGGGCGTGATGTCATTCTCATTATTTCAGAATCAAAATAACCAGCGTAGAGGGAGACGCTTCAGAGGGACCTTGTTTGTGATGCTTTAGACGGGGATTTGGGCATCGGTCATTCTGAGGGCACGCGTATGTGGCAGTGAGCGCAGGGGAGCTCAGGTTAGCCTGAAAGAGCCTCTTCGGGTACCAGGAGCAGCGCGACCATCGCAGAGGGTTGTTCAGCCTTGCGTGTTGGATCTGTACTGCTTTGGTTTTCAAGGGTGTTGTGAAGCTGAAGGCTGAGAAGACATAGAAAGGGGCTCTTCTGCTTTCTGGGTGGGCGCTTCAGTGTCCAGACTCCAGTGCCAGTAGTGAGCACCAGTGCTCCTGTGCGGTGTTGTTCTGGAAAGAGCACTAGTGTCGGCAGGGATTTTGGTGGGGTTTGGGCTCTTTCAGGGGACTTCCGTGGTGTTTACGCTGCTTTTTGCGTAAATGGACTGCAGCGGAGTCTAGGTGAGAAGCAGGTTCCCTCGCCTCAAGCGGGACACCTTTGGTTGTGAACAGCAAGTAATACCAGGCTCTAATATGGCATGTGCTTATGCCCAAGCAGCTACTGAGTGACGAGTTTATCACTCTGGACTCGAGGCACCTAAATGCCACCAGAATACAGGCAGAACGATGACAGGCCGTGTGCCCGACACCTGCAGCCCCCAGCCTCATGGCACGGGGCACTCGTCGGGCTTCCGTCTGCAGAGACAGCAGTGCTTTGCTGCTCAGTGCTGCGGCACCCATTGCACAGAATGACTTGGGCTCCCCAAAGTTCCAGTCGTGTGTGTTTTGCACTGATAAAAGAAAAACTTTTTTGGCTTGTTATTATTAGAAGGCTAACTCAATTTTCCTGTTAATGAGGGTTTAATAGAATCGTAGAATCATAGAATGGTTCGGGTTGGAAGGGACCTTTTGAGGTCATCTAGTCCAACCCCCCTGCCACGAGCAGGGACATCTTCAACTCGATCAGGTTGCTCAGAGCCCCGTCCAACCTGACCTGGAATGTTTCCAGGGATGGGGCATCAACCACCTCTCTGGGCAACCTGGGCCAGTGTTTCACCACCCTCATTGTAAAGAATTTTTTCCTTATATCCAGTCTAAATCTCCCCTCCTTTAGTTTAAAACCGTTACCCCTTGTCCTGTCACAACAGGCTTTGCTAAAGAGATTGCCCCCATCCTTCCTGTAGTCCCCCTTTAAGTACTGAAAGGCCGCAATAAGGTCTCCCTTCTCTTCTCCAGGCTGAACAGCCCCAGGTCTCTCAGTAGTCTAATAGTAGTCTATTAACGTTATCGTGGTTCAGCTGATTTCCCTTCTTGGCTAAGTGTGTGTCCATTGCTTTTTTTCTCTCCGTGCTGAAAGGAAGCTGCTAAAAGAGTCAGCGTTGCTGAGAGGCAGATCGTATCTAACAGGGTGCTGCTCCCATCTTCGCACTGGTGTGTGTGCAATTCCGCGTGTGCTGCCTGACACCACCACCCCACACCCGTTCAGAGCTCTTCTCCTGGCTCCTCATTTGCCCTTGGACTTTGGTCTGCACACGTATGTACATACGGCGCTCAAATGACTATCAGGTTTTACATTTAAAGGCTCTAATTTTTTCCTTAAACCTTATTTTGATGGGACCTCTGCATCTGGCATTACATAGCACTTATTTACTTAACCAGTCACGGCTTTGACTTAAAACTATATGTTTTATCCTCTTAACCATCACAGTTGCTACAGTAGACAATTGTGGGGATAACCCTGAGTGAATTTCCTTGGCCAGCATTAAAACCACAAAGAAATCCAAAGTAGTTCAGTGAAAAAGGAATCTCTTGATGAAACTATTTGCAAGGGACTGAAAGGGGGAGTACAAAATGAAAACCTAGTCCAGCTGCAGGGAGATGGCTGTGGGGATGCCATCGTCGGCTGGCAGCTGCTGCGTTCCTGCACGTGTCGTCTCAGACCTGTTGTAACCACGAAGCAGTTAGTGCGGAATGGTCAGCACTGCTGAGCAGGGAGCGGACCTTGCTGGCACACGCTTACTGCTATTTCTGTTGTGCATTATCTCAGTAAGTTTTGCATCTGTCTTTGTTACAATTTTGATTTCTGCCTTCAGGGTCCCCTTTTCTCATCATGTCTAATAAATTAAATTGAATTTGCAAAATGTAACAAAGTGACATTAGGATGTGCCTGTTAACAGAGTAGAATAAATTAATTGCTCGCCGTGAACTAACTGAACTCATTTACTAATTGATGAATTAATTTAATCATGTCTGTTACAAATAGGAGAACTCAAATGCTGGCAGAATAAAGAACTAACTCTCTCCTTCACTAAGTCATTAGCCTTTCTTTGGTTGTAGTTTTCCTTAGTCTAGTAATGGCCACATTTTTAGAAGTAGGAAGTTAAACCAGTCGTTTGCAGTTTGGGGTTCTCCTCTGTGATTCCGTCCTACACCACTTCCCAGGCTGACGTCTGCCTCTTGAATTCATTTGAAACTTCGAGGTTTCTAGTTGCTTTTTTGTAGCCGAATGCTAGCACTAGTTCTTCATCCTTACCTGTTCTCACTGGTCAAACATTCAGCACCATCAATCATGTTGTCCAGCTTGAGAGTCCATCCTGACTGGATGTCTATAATTCTGGGGGTTTTTGTGATCTTTCTTAATCATGTTCTTGATGTACACAATGACATTCTCGCTGTGCACGTTCCGCATCTTCTCTCTTCCAGATTTCCTCTGCAAACACATATTTGACTATTGCCTCTGTGCAGTCAAATTCCAGATCTGCACCTCTGTGCACCATTTTATTTTGCTCCTGAGATGTTTGCCTGACTCGCGTACACGTGAGTTGGTAGCGATCTGCTGCAGCTCAGTACAGTTTCAACAGAAAGGAGCTTTCTCCCATGCCAACCCTCTGTTAAATGCCACAAAAATACCTTTTTATTTGAGCCTCTATTTTAAAGCTATACCTTCCTGTGATGTCCAGAGTAGATAGGCCATCAGGCTCTTAACCTGCCTTTATACCAGGTTTTATTGTCTCATTATTGCTTATGCATCCTCTTTTTTTATGTCTCTTCACTTTTCTTTGCCTCAGGCAGTAAACTAGAAACGAAACTCCTTTTATTCTGTTTTATATGAAGCTCCTAGATGGGTGTGTCTTGGTCCATGGCAGGGACTCTGCCCTGCTACAGTAGCTTTACTGCACCTCCCTTGGAAACCACTGGGAAGGTAAATATCTACATAGCTTCATAATCTACACAAACCGAGTTTCTCGGTTCCCAAAGAAAATCAGACTAGAAACAGAACTTCAGCCTTCCTTGTTTTAATGCTCAATTTATGAGATACTGACCTCGTTTATAGCTTCAAAAGATGGAGCCAAGTACGGGGAGGAGACTAATAAGATCAAAGTAAGTTGCAGCAAAATAGATATATCTATGTTATGTTTTTCTGATAGATAGAGACATATTTTTCTAATGTGACTAGAGTTGTTCAATAGCTGTAGTAGATTAAAGGGAAAACTACTCTGCAAAACAAAATTATTTTCAAAATCCAACAGCCACTATTCCCCATCTCCTGCTTGGCTGTGTTTAATATGTGGAGCATTATGTTTTGGTCCTCTAATTAGTTCTATAATTTTTGTGGCGTATGCCAGCATCAGTGTTTGTTTATTATTGAAGCACAATGTCTGTTTTTATCCTGATGATGTATTTTGTCCTGTGGCAGTAGTCAAATATATGAACTGAGTAGTAAAAGGGGCTTAGTAGTAAAAGGGACTCAGGAGTAAGGATCAGTAAATATTCAAAGCTGTGCGTGGTCGGGCAGATGTAATCAATTCCAGCACTGCCAGATGCTCGGTGGTTGATTCAGATGACAGAGAAGCATCCTTGTTCAGCATGTAGTGAAGATCCCTCTCATCTCCTGGCTCTTCCAGCCTCTAGCACAACTTACAGGGTACTGATCAGTCCCTACAACCTTTAGGTAAATCTGTCATCCCTCTCTCTTCAAAGCCCGAAGAAACAAGCTCTTTAATCAGGTGGCATAACCTGGCCTAACCAAAAAGGTGCAGAAAGGGAGGGGAATGTGTAACCGCCGAGTGGTTGTGTTTCTTTGGCCGGGCGAGGAGGTGGGGGCAGTTCCTGGAGGGTCTGCACAGCTCGTGGCTCTGGGCCGCCAACCCTGGCAGCACCGCCGGGAGCTGCTGCAGTGCCTCCCCTGCAGCGCCGGCAAGCGTCGACCTCGACCTGCGTTTCTGTAATGCTGTTTCATTCTGTGATAAAAAAACGTGATCCAAAATGGAACCAAACTGGTAAAAATGTACTGTAGCCGTGTGACCTTTTTCTTCTTCTATAAGGGGAAGCTAAAGTGGAAATGCAAACATGCATTTAAATAAACCATTTTATAAATTCCAGGTGCTGATCTCATGAGAGCCCCCTGCATATGCCAAAGGAGGAACACGTTTGAGGGAAGACTATTTATAAATATGTACAAACTGAAAGGTAAATAATTCCTGTTCCCAGAAAATTGGTAGAATATGCTCTCTGCATTGGTTATGTTTCCTGCTGTGAAGTATGTAGTGTAAATATATCTGGCATATATTGTGTTTGTCGCTGTGCAGCACCACTGTGGAGGAAGTGGATATCTTTAAAAATTGGATTTCTGATTCTTTGCTTCTTCAGCGTTACAAAGAAGGGTTCAAAGGTGGTTTGTTCTGCTCTGAAAATATTTCTGGCTTGGGTTTTGGGTTTTTTTTTTTTTTGCAGTGTCATACATGATGGGAGGAGTAAAGAATATTTGTCTTCAGCTGAAAGATCCTTTGCAGTCTGTTTTTCAGGCGTGGGAATTCAGTTGGGATTAAAAACAATCACACTTGGAGCGGTCGGATTGAATTTCCTGTCCCTCTTAATTGCTATCTTTTTTTTCTGTGTGACGATTTTAATTTCACTTCCTCTTCAGTAATCGTGGAGTCTTTCAAAGTAGTCAGAATTTGAGTTTGTCTTATACCAGAAAAAAATACAGAAAAATAAATGTTTTCGTGTGTTTATTGTTATTTTTAAAAGATACTTAAGAGCAATTCTTTCTAGGTCACCTTTCATCCTTTTAACACACAAACTCGCAGGATCATTTATGTAGCAATGTAAATTAATCCAGTGCTGAAGATAAACAGAGGGACAAAAAAGTTACAAGTGCTTGGTTTTAAGAACCGGCTTTGTAGAGACATAAGTGGATGCGATACAATGCACGGCACAAGAATATAAACAGTAGGTGTAGTTTCTGAGTGCTCCATGACAGGGGCATTTCTGTTCAGCGCTGGGATTAGCACTTCTATTGAAACTTATATAACAGCTACGTTGCCAGGGTGGTTTCTAAAAATTATGCTCATCGCTCTTCAGATTCCAAAAGCTTTAAGTCAGAGAAAATATTTTAAACTGAAGAATTTTTTTTTTTCCCCCCTCCTGATGATCATCTGTTTTCTCCCAGATCCCAATGAGATAATTCTGCATATGCAAGACCGCAGTGGGGATGAAAACAAAAGTTTTTATAATGTAAAGACATGGACAAGAAGCAGTGAGTTTTGTTGTGGGTAACTTTGTTAATGTTACCTTTGTTAACAGGGAATTACGTTGCTCATTATGGTTGTCCTGTATGATTTCTAAAGTATAACATCTGCTGCTTTTATCCAGCAAATTGTGATGCCCTTGGAGAAAAAAAACATATATATATATTCCTGCCTCTGTTGACCCAAAGATCGCTGTTTGACAGGAGAGCAGTCAGCTGCTATGGTGATGGGCACAAGATGGGAACATGGACAGAAATAGAGTGGCGAGGCTGAAGCCAGACTATTCCTGCTTCCTTACCGTTTCAGTAGCCCTTTCTGAAATTGGTGATGACTGATTTCAAGGGGTTAATGGGTTATTTCACTGTTTTCTGCCTCAAATTCTCACAATTAGCTCAAAATAATAGGCAAAAAGGAGAGTGAGATACTCAGATTGATAATGTTTGTCCAGGACTGCATATAATTGCCTGCAGTGCAGCTTGTGCCTGTTGTGCTTGAATTTGGATGCACAGAAAACTCCCTCCTCCCATACAAATTGAAGTCAGTTTTTGGTAATGCATAATTCATACAATAAAGTCTTTGTCACAAAAACATCTTACTGCTTTTCCCCCAGCTTGATAAGCCTGCTTTTGTATTTTTAGGATTTCTGTTTCCTAATAATCCCCAAAATCAGCCTGAAGAGGTTTCAAAACAGAATTCAGAGTAAATCTGAGACAAATTGTACGTCAAGGATACTGCTCTACGCAGTAGGTGATTCTCTGGCACCTGCTACTTACAGATCTTTCCTCCACAAAGAATTAATTCCCCGTGGCATGGGGGCACACCACTGCCATGGAGTCAGCGTGTAGGTGGACGGGAGCTCAAGGTAGTCTATCAGGAGATCTGTAGACCAATTCAGATACATCTTACAAAGAGCGTCTACACACATACTTCTGTATGAAACAGATAGAGCACTTTTCTTTTGATGAATTTTGAAGCTCCAATCGAAAATGGCTCCTTCCATAGGGAACACGATACCTGTATTCTAGTGATGGGGGTTAGTGGTAAACCTTGATTGCCTGTTTTGACTGTAAGTACACAAGTTCAGATTTTGAGGAGCAGTAACTTGCCTAAAAGCCTGTGTAAGAGGCTGGAGGAAGAGAATAATGATTATGAAGTTGCATTTTAATTGATCTCTTTGAAAAGCAGCACAGAGCGGGGACTAATTCAAACAGCTTCTGGGTTTGGGTTTGTTTTTTTTATTTTTCCAGATTCTGAGGACAAACCTGTCAATAATGAATTGCTTCAGAAATAATCAGAGAAAATTGTACATGCAGAGGCTGGTTTTTCTGAGATATAGCACATCTGTGTCCCTCCTTGGTATCAGATGATACTGTAAATTCCTTGCAGCATCAGCCATCAGACCTTTCCTGTTAGAAGCTTTGAGAAGCTTCAGAAATTAAAAAGAAAAATGTATTGTGCATACCTAACAGGTATGGATGTTTCGCTAGTGGGAAATACCGGTCTTTATTTGAGGGCTGTTTGCTTGTTCCAGAGGAACGTTCCCCAGATCGCTCTCTTGGTCGCTTTTTTCAGTACAGCTGTCCAAAGCACAGGAAGGAAAGTGAGGTATGTGAAGCACTGTCATCAGTATAGGGAATGTTGACAGTAATGTTTTATTATGTCATTAATTTTCTACCCGAAATGCTTTTTCTTCTTACTTGTTTATGTCAAGCCACTGCAGACTGTCTGGTCATGTTCAATTCCAGCTGTGGAGGCTTTGATTGTTTCTTGCATATTGCCAATTTTAAGATAACAAAATTATTCAGCAAGAATAATTTGAATTGAAGAATTTAGGCAGCAGGCCAAGGGGGAAAGCTGGATCTTGTATAAGAAACCACTGAGTAAGAATCTCAAAGTTTGTTGTATTGATTTTCTTGTGAAAGTTCAAGAGCTGTGTTTCATTGCAGGCTGGAACTCATCTCAACTCCTCATGACCAGCTGAGCAAGGGAGATGGGATTTGATGCTGTCCAAGGTGTAATTCCACAGTTCATGTCTTTTGCTAGTGCCATCCTAATAAGTTTCTGCCTACCCCCAGCCATTCATTTCCAGCTCAGCAGCAATGCAGTGCCATCTCATTCCTGACCGCCTGGAAAACCACACTGAAATTTTTTCAGTCAAGAAAAGAAACACTTTGGGGTTTGTTTTTTTTTCCTCTGAATTAGAATCATTTGAGTAAGCTTGTTTATAGCATGGCCTGTGGGCAGCTCTATGGGTACAACTGAAGGTGATGTGACCTGCAGCATCAGAGGCAGCAGTGAGCGCTGGCAGGTGTCCCAATGTGAAGTGATCTTGCTGTCAACAAAAATCTGCTCTGGGACCATATCCTGGATGAAGGGGTTTCACTAGCCACAGTATTATTTATTGAACTGCTGTTTTTAATTTTATTATATTTTATTTTATTAAGGAAGATTAACATCATCTTGCTTGGACAGGTTTTTTTTCTTGAGGAGATAAACCATCTCTGTGAGAAGTCAGTCAGCTTTGTGGACAGCCATGAATGTCAATAAAGTCTTGGCAAACACAGTAGGTATTTATTCAGCCTTGCAAATTAAAAACATTTTTCCTGCTTGTTTAGCGAAGGGAACAAAAAAAGACAAATTACATAGCGGATGAGCTCTCTTGATAGTTGGAATTCATTAAGCTGGTGGTGAAAACGCTGGGGGATTGATGGTGCAGAAAAATAAAAGATGAAGCAGCTCTTCCCAGTAGCTATGGTTTAAGTTCAAGTTGAAAATGACGGGGGGCAGGGGGACACACACACAAAAAAAAAAAATCCCTTAAAGACATCTGTAACTGACTTCACAGCCTCAGTTTCTATCTTGGTAGGCAGTTCTTCCTCACTGCAGTTAGTATTAATTGGTTTTTCAGCTGACAGACAATTTCTCAATGGTTCCTTGATCATCTTCATGCCATAGGGTATCTGCAGCAGCTCATAAATGAGATACATGGCCAAGCGTTAAGTAGGAAGTTCGCACAATTGCTTCCTATGCTATAGCTGTTCCACGAACAGAGGCTTTCTGCAGAGTTGTCAATCTGTCATCTTTCCTTGGCTCCACATTTTATTAAAAAAAAAAAGGAATTTAAAAAGTTACAATAAGTTGAACACTTTGTCAGACATAACGTACTCGCAGGCTATTGTCTGCAAATTACAGGCTGACTTGGTCTTTCATCCTGTCATAGAGGGATCGTAAAGCTGTCATAAGTAAAGCTCTAATAATATCCATTTACACAGCTCCTGTTGTGGCAGAGCATGGAAAGGAGGCAGTAAGACTTATTTTTCAGAAATTTCCTGTACAGGATCATTAGTCCGGTTGGAAGTCTTTCCAAGTTGCTCCCAGTAGATGTTCTCTCTGATTATCCCTGGATTCACATGATAAAGTGCCCACAGTTGTCATTTGCAGTCGAAGACGGGTCACAGTTCACGTCTTATTCTGAGTGCTTAACCACAGGAGTTCATCGCTGGAAGAGAGGGTGTTACCTGATAGGAGTTTGAATGCAGCTAAACCACCTGTAAGCTAAATCACTAGAATTATTCAGCAGCAAAACAAAGCCATCATAAACGCTGATCTCGCAGTGGTGTAATCGCAGACAAAACTTCACTCCTGTAAGTAATCCTATCAATGTCACATAAAATCAAGTGAATTCTGAGGTATTTAAGATGAGGGCTTAAGTCACTGATGTGTCATTCCCATAATATTCTCTGGAAGATTACAGAACAGTGTTAGCTCGTAACTACAGAAACAAAAATGTAATCAGAAACTCTTCCACTAAAATTTTTACCTAAGTCTATGAATTCTGTGTTTGCTCTTCCTATTTCCCAAGCTCTCGCTTTTCTGCTAAGTAGATACATAAATGTAAAGACATTATTTACTCTGTTCCTCTTCTTCCTTTCTAGTTAAATGAGAAGATTGCTCTCAGCTTTTCTCATCATTAAATCTAGGGAGGACAGAACAGTCCGAGACCTGAAAATGTTTTAAAACTTACAGGACCTAATTAGAAGGAGGCATCTTGCAGCAGTACAATAGCTGTCTGTCTGCAGTTCATTTGTTTTTCCAATTTAGAAATGACAGCTTACAGTCCTAATGCGAGAGTGTTTCTCATTATCTGTGTTCTAGAAACATGCAGAGTTATTACAAGTTTTGAAAGATGCTTTCTTCAAAAGTGCAAATGATATTAAACGGAGGAATTTGCTCTCTGGATAGTCGGATGGTGATGCTGCAGTCTGTACCTGTTCTAGGGCTAGTGGTGAAGACAGAGCCGCGCAACTGGACCTCAGCTTCAAATCCCACGTACATCACGAATGCAACTGTAGGGGAAAAGATGCTATAGCACAATTTAGCCTTGCCTTGTCCAGGGAAGATAATGGCTGTGAAGTGTCATTGCTTTCCTTGTTTCACAGATGGATCTCAGGTTTCTTGGACTTTGCTGTGAAGATTTTCTTGGAGAGGAGTGTGTTAGCTACGCTGTTGACAGATACCCTCGTGGGAACTGTCCACACTAATCTGAGATTCCTCTCCTCTATCTTCAGCCATCTAGAAGTCAGGTTTCTAGTCTAAGCTAGTTGGTTTTGTTGTCAGTGTGGTAAATGAAGAGAGAGATGCATCTCTGGAGATGATGAAGCCTTAGAAACAGATGTAATTAGATAGGGTTTTCTACATGGTTTCCTGCCCCCTGAAGAGGAGGAGTTCAAGAGGCTGTCCTCCGGAGACCACATATGGGTTCATCCTTGGATGATGGTTGTAATCAACTAAAATCAGCTTTCACAGGACTTTCAGAGGCAGGTACAGTGCACACTGGGTGTATTAAACTGCAGGAGGGAAAAAATAAGGTGCTTCACTCTTCTTGAATACACTACAGCAAGGCAAAGTTTGAGGCTTTTGCACGGCTTGAGGAAACGGTTCGGTACTGCCCACACTTCAAAGCTGCTTTATTTTAACTGTGCTAAAGAACTAGCGTTTCTTGTGTCCGCGTGGAAGACTCCCAGACAACTGTGTGCTTGGGGCAGAGCCCCGGGAGGTGGGCACGAGCACTACTCAGTCCTGCTGCTCCTGGCCAAGCTGCTTCCTGACTGCTCTGCTCCGCACAGACGCTTTCTGGACAGAAAAGCTGCATAATAAATCCAGTGCTGATGTGGCCTGGCATAGTTATAGCTCTTCCAGTAACTGAAGCAACTGCCCGCTTTCAGAAGCCCAGCCTACTCCGTTTGGTTGTTTTCCTTAAAACAATGTTGGTTTACACCCGCATGGGGCATGCTGTGTCGTTGTGCCTCCCTTCTGCCCTGCTGTCGAAACACACTGCGCCTGTTGTGCCAGCGCTGCTGCTTTGGGTAATTTGTTCCTTGCTGAGGGGCTGTGATGTACCTATCGAGTACTTCCCAGAATGTGTCACCGTGAGCGTGGCTGAGCCCTGTAGTCTGTGCAAACACTCAAACTTGCTTGACATTATTCTGCAGATGTGATTTGGATATGTTTGTTCTGCCAGCTGAGATGAGAAGTTGCAGACAGGTTATAAAAAAATACATCTGTTTGAAGGGAATAAAGTGTCTAGAATACACTTCAGTAGCAGACTTCCAGGAAAAAACCCTGTGTCAGACTTCTTAGAAGTAGTGCTGGGACCAGGTGGTAAGTGCCAGATCTGAACAGTCCGTAATTAATGCAGTCCTTAACGTTAGGTTTGGGCGCACGCCTTTTCTCTAATGCTGCAAATACAACCTCATCGAGAGCTAGTAGGTAGGTGGGCTGATTTTCAGACTATCTGTGTGACCTTTTGAATGAATATTAATATTCAACATTTAGGCATTAATATGTAGCTTCTGTCACACACTGGTACTTCTGCTGCTGCTGTTAACATATGTTAACATCTTGCAGGAGACCTTTCACACGTTGTTTTGCTGTCACTAGAGGGAGTTTGCAGCAGTGCTTTCCTCGCTGATTTGATTGGTGGTAGTCGTGCTGTGGGCAGACCTCAGCAGACACAATGTGTTAATAGAAGACAGTAACAAAAGTAGGATGAAGGTCCTTCTTCCCTGGTTAAACCCATATACATGCTGTCCAAGGTTGACTAACAAAATTCTTCAGAGTGACGCTGCTGTAAGCAATTCTCTTTCTGTTGGTAGCGCTGTAATAGAAAACAGAAGTGAACATTTGGTGACTGAAACAAAATCAAGGGTAAGAATAAGAAAAAAGCATCAACTATATAATAGGGAAAATAAAGATTAAAACCCAACATGGGTAGGTATTCTTCTGTGGCATTTCCAATTTATTGTTACAGGAATATCATCCCAGCTAGAAACAAGCTCCCTCAGGAAGCTGGTTTCATATGGTGGTTTAGATTTAACTATTCATTGTCTAGCACCATTTGAAATCAGTGTTCTTGGAGGAAGAATGCCTGCCTTCATCAGTGAAATGGAGCCTCAGAAACCTCGGTGGAAGAGAAGGTCAAGATCTTCCTTGCATGCTTCTGTGTTACGATTAGCTCCACCACCAGAGTCCCTCAGCAGGCTGGGCCTGCAGAGTCTATGGCCCAGATGACCCTTGGGAGAGCAATGCAATGTGTGATTTCAAAGGCAGAAACTCTGCTGTAATACTGCTGGGCAACAGCATGTTTATAGTATTTGTAGGTGGTGAACCAGAACTTTGGAAACAGAGGAGGGCTTACGAGACATAAACAATGCAAAAAACTATTGCAACACAATATTGAAGACACTGACGTTAATGCACCAACTAGTAAACTAGTACAAACCACGAATTTGTACAACATGATGAGGAATCAGGAAAGGAACTTCATTTGCTCCACTTTCTTTCCAATTCAAAGCCTGTTTCAGCCTTGCATAGACGTTTATGTTAGTTCTTTACTGCCCTTGTAAATACATATATGTATATATAAATATATGTGTATACTATATATATAAAAATACATGTATCATACAAGACACACAATCCAATTTAAAGCAGATAATGTTAAATTTAAGCACTGGCAGTTCTAGATGCTGTTTGCATCCCTGCTGTGTGTTTGCTTTTTCATTGTGGCACGTTTGGCAGATCTGAATATGCTTGTTTGTTTTGTGTGACTTAACTCTCCGGTGCTCAGGTTGCAAGTTGGTAGCCTAATATGCTAGTTGTAGTTAATGGAAATGGCCAGCACCACCGTCTGTGAGAACTGGACCGCACATGGTAGGTCACGTTGGCTAAGTCTACTGAAATATGGAGAACCTGAAGTGTTTTAAGGTTGGCTTTACCATATTAAAAGATGTGTGTAGGTAATGATTGATTTTGACAGTTTTCACCTTCTAAATCGTTGTCTTCTCACAGGCATTTTAATAATACTTTTAACATTTTTTAGTGAATAATGCCACAGAGGTAATTAATACTTACAAGTATTTGGGGATCCTCCAATGTAAAATACCATCCAGCACTTAACTCTTCATCCTTGCAGATCTCAGTAACCCCTTTAGAGGATGACTGATTTCTTTTGGTGTTCAGAGTCAATAATATTTTCTAGCACCATTTGAAATCGGTTATAGTGATTGGGGAATTGCTCCTTGTGAATTTTGTACAAGAGGCTCCGAAGAGAATCTTTAATGGGATTATCTAGGACTGAAAAAAGGAAAGTGTGTTATTTTAGTGAATGGAGTTGCTGAATCCAGAAATTCTACACACTTAAACTCTAGTGTTGCTAGGTTGCTTTCATGTAGCTGGAGATTTTTCCTTGGAGAAAATACAATCTTCAGTAGATAGAGTCTGTAAAACATAACATGAGGTCTTGATTGAGGTCATCTGTGTAAAGACAATACTTGGAATAGTTTGGAAAGCCATACAGTACCGAGAGTGGCGATGAAGGGAGATGATTTTCCCAATGAGAGTAATCAGTATTGACTTAAGATTAAAAAAAATACCCTGTCGGTTTAATGATATGGCCATGAGGTATGAAGAAATAAAAAGTCAGCAGCAGGAAGCCTTCCAATCTCCAATTACTGTACTCCGGACATGCTGAAAGCGAGATGTTGTGAAAGATTTCATTGCCGGCCTGAGAGCTTTTTGCATTCTCCTCTCTCACACTGTTAACAGTGTAAGCCACAAAAAAAAGGAGTCATCTTCCCAAGGGCGATAAAATATCGAAGAAGTTTTCTCTGAAAATTCAGCTCATTGGAGAAACACAACTGGCCAGAGATGGAGAGTCGAAGCGGGGGCTGTGTCCCCAGTTGCAGCAGGATCTCATTATCCATGAAGATAATTTCTAAAACTCATCCTTCAACCAGCTTGTCATACTACATCCAGCTCTTTGGGATCTACTAACACAGACCAACCTACCGCAAGGCATCCCTGTCGCAGGGGATGTTTTCCTAGATGTACTGGTGAAAAGAGCAATGTAGTGCCTTTCCCCACCATTCTGTATGGGGAAACTAAAAAACAACTACAGACTGCAAACAACTGGAGCAGCTTTTGAGTATTTGGTGGCATTTCTAAGGTTGTGGCTGGTCATTGGCAGCAAATTTACCTTTCTCTCCCCCCCTCCTCTGTCTTTTCATTGGTATAGGCTCCTATTACTTTTATTTCTGTTTAACTAAGAAGGGATCAGATAATCACAAACCAAAAGAGACTTTATGTGAAAAGTACTTGGCCTCTTTCTAGCCTCTCACTTCCATCCATTTGTGAAATCCACCCTCGTGATTCTTCTCTCTCTTAGATTAAACTCTCAGAAGTGGGTAATACTGTGGTTAGTACAAAAGACTCTAGGTTAGCCCTTAAATTAGTATAAAAATGATTAAAATATTGAAAATGTAGAATTGCTAACAGAAGTGGTTTTTTTTGCAATATGATGCAGAGAGCTGACACCTGCCCACTTAGGTATTTTAGGGGGTTTCACAGATGTTCTTGTCGAGGTTAAAAGCTATACAGAATAAAGTATTGCACTCTCGAAATGTGGCCTACAAGGAATCGGCGTGTTTTTAAGTACATCCACGGCTTAAGTAGCTCCCATACACACGGTTGCTTAAATGATTTCTTGTGCGAAGTCCTTGAACGAGCAGATCGATCTGTTTGGAGTTCAGCTGCTTGTACTGTGCTTGTCAAGGTAGGATCTTAATGTCTAGACTGCTCTACAGTTAAAGGAAACTTGTTAGCACAAAAACTAATCTCAAGGTAAGAATCGATTACAAAGTAATACAGAGTGATCACACAAAAAACAGCTGAAGGAGATTATTAAAGTTTTAATTATTTCTATTGAAAGGTGAGAGCTTTCTAAGCTGTAGTCATTTTCTCTGTTTGCACCATATAGAGAGAAAAAAACGGAGCTGCCAAGAGCTTGCGTCTCGTGAAAGGCTTTTCAGACGTGAGTAATGTTGCTGGTGTGCCCGTGTGCTTACGGGGTTGTGTCCTGTTCCTCTCTGGATCTTCCCTGCAGCAACAGGGAAGGAAAGGCTGAAGGAACGAAAGAAGCTGAGAAAAGAAGGAAGAAAAATGCTTCATGAAAACAGAAACATTGCGCTGTAATATATACATGTGTATGAGGAAGAGAGAAGCGTGTGTACCGGGCTTCTGGGTTTTTTTGATCCTATTTGCTCTCAGCTCTTGGCCTTTTTAAAAAGTGAAGCTACTGGCAGGCAGTCCTCCGTGTCACGCAGCCAGAGTCAGCTCCAAAACAGTGCTTATGAAAATGGCACCAGTCTCAAAAGGCTGATCAGGTACTGCAGTATGTAACGTAACCTGTTTGTTTGCAAGTCTGCTCCATCCTGCTGTTTGAAACCCTGCAGCAATTGCAAAATGTAATGTGCAGGGAGGTTGCTTCGTGGTCAGCAGAGGTTGTCTAGTTGTCGGTCTTCTGGAACGATGTTAAAATGAAATAAACGGTTGGACTAAGCCAAAAACAGCACTGGAAGTCAACTGCTGCTCTTCCCCCAAAGTCTCACTTCTGGACTGACATAAAAGGTGGTTGATGGTGGGCTGAGGGGGGGAGAAGGGTGATGTACGTTGGCAAATTTTTAATGCAGAAATATTTCAGAAGTGTCTTGCGCTGTTCCCTTTTTCTGTTAACGAGGCATTAAACGAATTCATTTTACCACACTGATCCTAAATTTCAGTTGTCGCATGAATTTGCAACTTTTGTGATCTTGCATCATAATCTTTAAATGTCTGGCTTCTACATAAGGGAGTTCTGTGAAATGCATCCTATATTGGGAATCCGGGGGGGGGGGGGGGGGGGGGGTGTGCATACCCTGATCACATTAAATAGGAGCCTGGGACAATGGTGGAGAACTGCTTTGTTTTCACGGCAAATAAATTGAGGGTCAGAACTATAATTTGCAGCAGCTTAATCCTTTCGTTAATTGACGAAACGTGCAGGCATAACATGCTTATAAAAGAGCGGAACAGGAAATAAGCCAAAATTGTGATACTCTACAAGACGCTTCCTGATTTCTTCAAGCCAGTTTGAGATTTGGTAGCCAAAAATAACCTGCTTGTGAGGGAGCTGTCATGTCCTTAGCATGCCTTTCCAGTGCCGTAAGGGGCAGCAGAGGTACAAACAGAACGAATCCGGGTAGCGTGGCTTTTACTGCAGGCTGGCCGAGTCCAGCTGGGACCTTTGCGAAGTACGAAACAGCAGAGGCTTATGTTGGCAGAGCTTTGCTATGCTGTAAAACAGACCATTAAAGCTCGCAGCAATTTAAAGATGCCAGGAGAGCGAATTCTTACTTGTTTGTGTAATCCTAACTAAAATAGCATTATAATTTCTAGATATCTTTGGTAAATCAGATCCAATGAGGACAGCGAAGCAAACTTCAGCGAAGCGGCGTTGGTTAAGCTGCCTACATACACGAGAGGTTTTCACTTTGCACGTGTCATTCAAGACAGCCGTACTCTGCAGAGAGCTGGCCTGTTTTCTGACAACGGTTCATCAAACTGGTGGCTGCTCTTCTCCCGCAGTGCCCGTCAGATGCTGCAAGTGCGTGTCCCCTTGAAACGTCCAGAGCCTTTGGGTTCCAAGCGTAAAAGCTGGAGCAGCTACGTGCTCCCACCTCTGCCACTGAGCAGGCAAGAGAATGTTCTATATGTTCATACCAGTCAGTATAGTGGTTACAGACCTTTGCTCAGAAGCTATTCCCATTCAGCTCCTTGGAATTGGAGGCAGCAGTTTTTTTCCCTATGTCTTTCTCACCCTTCTCTTGCTTTCCTCCAGCAGGCTATGGCGAGACGTGTGGCTGCCTGCTCTGCTGCCTGGATTGCTGGGTGTTCGAGGCATGTTGTGCGCAACTTCTGTCTGTGCTGCCTTCTCAGCATCATGGTCTGTCTCTTCTCAAGGTTTCTTCTCTGGAGAACCTGCTGTGGCAGCAGGTGACTTGGCTTCAGTCCTGGGGGTTCCAGAAAACTCTTTGCATCAAAGAACAGGTTTTTAATGGCCACTTGCTGTAAAAAGGAGAGGTGAGCCTTGCAATCACAGGGATTTGAGTTCAGTGTTTTGGTGCTGGCAGTGTTCAGTCACCTGCAGAGGAGACATTTTCTTGGGCTCTACTTTCCAAAGCAATTAACGTGTCCAGCCCTGCACGCCCCTGGCTGGATGCCAGTCTCTAAAGCCTGACACTTGCACTCCTTTGGGGCAGCACAGCCTGGGATGAAGCGGTTGGGAAGGGGTGTCCAAGCACGGTCTGGAGGAGCCAGCTGTGGTACAGTTTCCTGAGCAATGCATGGCAGGGCAGAGCACGGGCATCACCGGGGAATGTAAGGCATTTCTCTTGACTTCATTTCTTCAGATATCGTTACTTTTTTTTAGTACCATAACATTACTGCATGCGGGGGCGTTAATGTAAAACCCTGTAGGATTTAGTTACAATTAATGATTTTGCTTGGCAGATACTCAAATGCCACCATGCGGGATAAAACTCTAAAACAGATTGGCGGTTGTAAAAGCTGTAAGCACAGGTGAGCTAGTCAACCTTTTAGTAGCCTCCGGAGGACCACAAAGTGATTTTCTTGAGTAGATTTTGCCGTTATTTAATCTTTAGTCTTACCTTATTGTGGAACAAACTGGGAGAAGGATGGCTTGATAGTCTCCCAAATCATTTTTCTTTACTAGAAATAGCTTGGGCTGATGAGATTGCTTGCTGAAAGGTGCCAAAATCCTTACAGATCAGAACCTACTCAAAATCACATCTGGGAAAAATTAAATTTCTCAGGAAATTCGTGGAAATGATCATGGATTCCCAGGCTTTCAAATAAGCTGTCATGTAAAGACTCTCCGTTACGTTTCCAGTGTGAGAACTGAAATCACAACTGAAGCGCTTATGAAGGAAAGAGAAATTACCTTCAGTGCAAGTAAATTTGCAGATTTCACTGTGCAAATCAGAATTCCAGTTGGAGAACTTTTGAGTGAAACGACGGTGTAAAAAAAACGCTTTTTAGTTGAGATTAGCCTGGAAATTTTAAGACACTCATGAATAATTTATAAACCAGCCCTCCCACGGATGAGCAGCAGTACCAGAGCATGGTTACGTTTGTCACCGTACTGAGATGTTTTCTGGCAATTGTGGAATTTTTATGGTGTTCTCGTTAGTTGTTGCTTAGCTTTTAATTTCCCAAATGTAAACAGATCTGAGGAAGCAGATCGTTAAAAAGGGCGAGTGAAAAAGCGAAGTACTTGTGTGCTGCGTTCTGAGCAAAGTGTATAAATCACCGGTGTTGGAATTAGGCTGCCAGCCCAGAAATGGCATCGGGAGGAATAGTCAAAGGATAATTTTTAAAACCGTGGCAAATCAGAAAGAGTGGAGGAAAGAACCCAAGAAGATTTGAGAACCTGTCCTGTGCTCAATTTTCAATTTTAATACTCTGTTTTAACACATGAAATTTCAAAATCCGAACCAAACCCGCTTTTCAGTGTGCCATTTAGCTCCGCAGTCTCTGAAGCCATGGGACCAGTTGACTTCCCTGTCTGATGCTCCTGCATTAGCAAGCACTGGGAATACTTAAATTCACGCAAAGGTTTTTTGAATTGGAGTAACTCATAAAAAAAAAAAAAAAAAAGGCCAGTTTTCATTTGGTATTGAATCTGCAAAGCTGTTTTCTAAACTAAATTTGGGTTTGCAGTGTCTTTTGAGCCTCCAGAAGTCACTTCAATAACCCGTTGCTGTCTCCTGGCAGGAAAGCCGGGGGATCCCATAGGGTGCAGGGGTGGGCAGGGAGGGTGGAGGTGCCTACTCCTGGAAGGTGCTAGGACAAGGGGATAGCTCGGGGCTCGTACCCGCAGCGAGGTGCTCCTTGGCTTCCCTTTCTCTTCCCGAGCCAGCCCACCAGATGTGAGATGCCGCCTTTGGCCCGGGAAGCAGCAGGAGCTGCGTGGTTTGCTTCAACGGGAGAGGCCGTGGGTGGAGAGAAGCTGGCAGGGATCCCAGAAGCCGTTGTGAAGAGGCTGCTCGCGGGGGAGAGCGAACTCGCCACCCACTTCGGATGAAATCATGGAACGGGCGAATTCGAGTAAAGGCTGGTGAGGTGAAGAAGGTGTTAGGGCTAAAAAAAGGGGGATGAGAGAGGAAGGATGCTGGACCAGTGAGGAGGGCAGTTCCTGTGCTGATGGGTTTGAGGGGGATCTGGTTTTCACGGGAGTGCGCTGTGCTTGTAACATACAAAGCTGGTATAAAGGGAGGAATTTGCCACAGGAAGGTTTGCTTTAGTGCATTAGAGAAGTAGAACTTTTGATACGTGTCCCAGTTGATGGAAATTTATTAGTATGTGTCTGAACGGAGGAATGTTTGCTCCCAGACAAGCTGCTGCTTTCCCAGTCTAACCAAACTGGGGCTGAGGAAGATGCATTCCTGGAGCAAGGAGGGAGAGAGAGAAAAGATCTTCTCTGGAGCTGGCTTGTTTAACACAGTGGGTTTTAAGGGCTGCTGGCAAAGAGAGGTTGCATTGCCACTTTTCTTGCCCAAAAGTGTGTTACCTTGCTGTTAACAGCTGGATGGGCACACCATCTCCACCAGCAGAGTCCTGGTCCTTACCCTACAAACCCACAAGGAAAAACTCCACTGTGGCTTCTTGTTTCACTCTGCTCTGAGACTAGACATCACCCAGCGTGAACTCTTAGGATTTTTTTTCCTCTACTATTACCTAATTTATGATAAAATACATCACTCATGAGAGCAGCTGTTTAATCCCAATGAGAAGATCTCTGGTGTCAACGTTTTCCACCCAGATTTCTTTCCAAGCCTTCTCACTGCAGTTTATCCCGCATCGTTTCTGGAGAGCTCAGGCAGACGGAGAGCCAGCTGAAGAAGCAGACGTGGTCCCCAGAGTGCATTGGCACGAGGTTTTGTCCAGTGCACCCGCTGAAGACAGCTGAATCTTCTGGTGGGTTTTCTGAGATCCTTTTTGCTCTTGGAAACACAGTTACGGACATCACCGTCATGGTCTGGCTTTGAGGAATGGGCTTCTCAGTCCTCTGTCTGCTCCAGCAAGCGAAAAATGATGTCCAAAACTCCTTCCCCTCCATCAGCTCCAGCGGGTGCAAAGTTGTAATTGTTTGAGGAGAGATACAGCCAAAAAAAAAAAAAAAAAAAAAAAAGAAAAAACATTTCCCTAGCTCATTTTCTTTTCCCAGAAAACCAGATGGATGAATCATTATAACAGCAGCTATGACAAGGGACCAGACAACAGACTAAACCCGAAGCCCAGCCCAGTTGAGGCAAGATGAAAAACTGTCCAAGGATTTACCAGTCCTCCCTCCCACATGTGTTTAAAGGAGCAAGGCTCCACAAATAGGGCATGCCGCTCTCATGTGGATTTTAAGCTTCCTTTTACGTCCTAGCATAGCAGCAAGGCCAGCTATTGTGGAGACCACAATATAATAAATCCGGTAGTACATCGGCAGTGAGGTCCACGTAACGTGATGATGTGGTAGGTGATGATCACCAAAAGCTGAAGCTCCTTACACCAGAGCTACAGCCTCCCTGCTTCGTTTGTGAATACGTGCCAGGCTTTCCTCTGCTAGGAGAGAGAGTTATTTGCGAGATACGTAGACGCGCTCCTAATATAGTAGAGCAGTACTATGCGTAAAACGCTTCAAAATAACATCAGAAGTGACAAGGCTGGAAAAGCATTTAAAAGTTAGGAGACGCCTGTCTTCAGGCTGCCCACATAACCTCTGTGGGTGCCTGCGCTATGGTACAGTCCTTAATTACATGATTGGAAGTTATTTTTTTCCACAGGACACTGCCCCGCTCCATGCACGCGATGGCTATTCACTAAGCGAGTACCACCATATAGCAAGGGTTTTTTATCTTCTTCAGGCTCATCTCTGCAGCATCCAAGTGCTTTGGCTGAAACAATTGCTGTGATGACATGTGTTTTTTTAGGTGAGGGTCTATTGTCATTTCTGCTTTAGAAACAACCGGAACACAGAGAAATTAAGGTCAAGGGATCTATTCATTTTGGGTGCCCATTTTGAAGTAGCTGGTGCAAGATATTCAGGACTCTGTTCAAAGCACAGATTCCTCTCATGCCTTTCTTTGTTTTCTTCCAACCCCCTGCTTCGTTTATTGCCCTCTTCCAAGTTCTGCCTGTTGGGCACTCTAATTATGATTTTTAAATTCAAATGCTGCTCTTAGGTTTCAAGTGTTTTGATCGCTGGCTGAAAAGCTATAGCTGAACTCCACTCTGTGCAATAAAGCGTTCCCTTTTTCTGCAAGGTAAACAAGGAGTCAGGGAAGGTCACTGCAGGTAAGAAGCCACAGGTCTGGGAGGAAATAACAGGACATCATTAAAGCCAAAGTACACATGAGCGATGTGGAGATCTCTTCACCTCTCCTACTTCCATGGACCCCATCACAGAGCGAGGACGGCATAAAGAAGCTGCATCTCTAATAGAAAAAATGGCTTTTTACCTCCACAATGGACTCGGTACTCAGGGCTTGGGTCCATTGGTGCTTCAGCAGAGGTGGCTGTGGAAGAATTGTGTGTAGAGGAGGAGAGACCAGACCCACGGGAGGGACAGGAAGACAGAGGGAAGCAGCGGTAGGCAGTGCTGCCAGCTGAACCGAGCAGGTATTTATTACATTGGGAATAGCTTGTACTTGTGGGACTTTGTTAAATGCCAGGGAAGGCCTGAGAGTGAAGCTACAATGCTCCTCACAATAGTACCAAGCCCCTGGAGCCTTTGGGGACCAGCGGTGCTGAACAGTGTGTGCTCCCAGCTGCCCCAAGCACGATGTGTCCTGGGCTCCCTCCAGGGAGCTCCCAGCTCATCCACCTTTTATTTCTGCCCGCAGAGTCCTGTCGCCAGGCAGGCTTTGGGTGACCACCTCCTTGTCCCACATCTGGAAATACCCTCAGGACCTCACGTTTGGCTTCGGCAGAAGAAAGCAACGGGACAGTGATGTCCCAGGCTGGCACTGGGGAGGATTTGTTTGGCTGCATTAGCCAGTGGCTTGTGAACATGCAAAGGATGTATCCCAGGCGTAGGACAGGAGCAGAGCAGATGAGCACGGCACCAGTGAGCTGAGACCTTGGAAGGCCCCTGGGACGTGGGTTTGAGTAGGAGGGAGCTGAGAAGGACTTGAGGGCAGGAGGGATGGTGATTCACCACGGAGCAATGCCCGGATGGCTCCAAAGGGGACCTTGCACACATCTGTCCCGGCTTTTCCTGCTGCCTCAGGGGATTCATGTGTTCCTCCTTGCTGCTTCCTTCACCTCTGGAGCTCTGTGTCACTGTTGCTGTTGGAAACATCATCATTTCATAAGCAGAAATGCAGGAGAGCTCTGGGCTGCAGAGAGAACACGAAAGCAGCTCGAGGACACTCAGAAGCAGGAAAAACAGTTACTTTTAATCAAACTCATATAGAAATGCTGGCTCAAAGGGACATCTCAAATCTAGGCCCCTACTTGGAGTAGGACTGTAGCCAAGCTGTCAGCTGTGGCTTGGTCTAGCCAAGTCCTAAAACCCCCAGGGATGAAGGGTGCGCCAGCTCGAGGGGTCTCTGTCTCAGGGCAGCACTACCTTGCAGCGAGAGCCTTTCCTACATCCAGCCTGAGCCTCCCAAGCCCCAGTTTGCAGCTGATGCCTTTTGTTACAGTCTGGCATGACGGAGAGGAGTTTGGCTGTGTCTTTGCAACCCCCTTTTGCGTATTTGTAACCAGCTCTTAGCTCACCCGTCAGCCCCCTCGGGACCGCTCAGGGCTTTCTTCTCACTATTTGCACCCCTTGGTTGTAGCCAAAGCACAGAAACCCACTGCAGCAGCTCCCTCCTTCCAAACCCTGCTCTGCTCTCCCAAAACCAGGGCAGCAGCCGTGGGCACACCTGCGAGGGATGAGTCGCCCCACCGCGAGCAGCTCCCGTGGGACTCAGCACTGTATCCTGCCCAGGCAGCAACTTCCACCGCTCTCCAGACCACGCACCTCCAGCTGAAGTGGGGTGAGATGAAGCCCCGGAGCGGGCAGCCGTAGCCCAGGTTCCCTGGTAGACCCAGCCCCACCCAGGAAAGAGCATCCAGAGCATCACGTCCTGCCTTCACAGCTGGGCTTGGGCAGGGGGTGGCACCAGGGCTGGGCCAGGGTAGGAGTTTGAAATGCCACTCATGTTCTTCCTCTTTCTAGAAACCATCTTATGTCCCAGTTCATTCACACGCAGTTTTGCAAGGGTACGTCTGATCCGGGCAGTCTCCAGCCCTGGTTCAACCCTCCGGCGCATTTGTGGCCAAGCAGTGACAGACCACAAGTAACTTCCCGCCAGCGTCGTGGTGGTGACACCACATGTAGCATAAAATCCCCGGTATCGCTGTGACCTTTCTTTTCTTGACAAAGTTTGGTGCAACCTTAATAAGATCTGTGAAGCGTCAGGATGAAAAATGAGTATGAAGCTGTAAATCGGCAGCAACAACTTCACAGTCATCTCCATCGACACCAGGGGAAAAGAGCTGTCTGGAAGGAGAGGTAACAGGGAGTTCATTGGCCGTCCTTCATCTGTCCCCTTCCTCCATGCTTCATGCTAGCGATGTCATTATCGCTTATTATTTTTTTCACTTTTAATTTCACAATGAATATGACCAGGGCGAGCCCAGATGCAAATAGGAACCGAGGCACTTCTGCCGTGATCCCAGGGGAGTCTCTCCAACCGTCCCACCGCCAGCACTGAGTCACCACCAGCCCCCCGGGAGCCCTGGGCAGGGGCCAGGAGGTCGCGGAGTGGTGACAAGGCAGAGCTGCCTATTAAAAAAATGCCCCGGATTCTTGGTTTGGCAACGATAGGGAAAAAAAAAAAGTTAATGCTGCAACCTAGTGGAGAAAAACCAGCCGTGCAGATTTACAGCAGAGCTAATTCAGGCTTGGGGAAAGCAGAAGGTGATGTAATTTGTGCCTTGTAGCACAGGCTGGTGGAGAGCGGACTGCAGCAAGCTGAGGTGGTGCAGCTTGTTTTTACAGGATCCCAAATCTGAGAGCAGGATCTGTAATGTATGCACGTTTCTAGAAGGTGTTTGGCTTAGCCCTAAATGATATTGTCATGAAAAGGCTGTAAACATCCCCGTGGCCCGCGTTAAACCTAGCATAGCACAAATGTGACTGCAAACGGGGTGCAAAAGGGTCTGCTGCTTGCTGTGTCCCCTTGGGGTGGGGTCTGTGCTCCCAGCTATTTCATACAGCCCCAGAAGGAACTAGAATCACAGCAGAGCGTGTTCCCTGGGTGAAACGGGGAAGTCATTGGCGTGGTGAGATGAATTGCCTGGTACCTGCAGCTGTGTAAACCAGAGCTTTGCAGGGCTGCAAAATTGGCGTAGTCTGGGACTAGCTCTGAGACTGGAGTACCCGGACTTGGGAAGCGGAAAATCCCCAAAACAAGTATGAGTTTGGGTCAATAATCATCCAAATGGGAGACACATACACCACACAAGCTAAGAGCTAGTGCAATTGAGCGCCAGCCGGAGTGGGGAGAGCGTGTTGTGAGAGGCACAGGGATGCTGTGCCCAGGTTTGGGGTCCACACTGCAAAAAGGAGGATGGAAAAAGGGAAGGATTTCAAAGGAGAGCCCTGAGAGTGAGGAAAAGATGGAAAAACATCCCTCGGAGGGGTAAACTTGAGCTAAGTGTGGTACCCATGCGAGGAGGGCCGATCTCTGCCCACCACCACCGAGTCCCATGTCCAAGTCCCTCCAGGGACCCCAGTCCTGGGCTTGGCTCCTGTGGGTGGGTGGCCTAGAGAGTACCCAGTGACTGAACACCCTCTGCTGAGACCCTGCATGAGTTTGCACATCCAGGAAAGTTTGACACAGTGGGGATCAGGCTTCAGTTGTCCCCCAGCACTGCCTGGGGCATGGCCATCTGCCTGGCCAGCATCGCCCTCATGCCAAGGGCATCTGCAGAACTGAGACGCCTCTGGGTTTAAATAACAGCTGAGCTGGGGATTTACAGACCAACATTTTGGCTTCAAGTGCTGCAGTTGGCATCAAGCTTGCCTAAATCCCCCCCACATCTCCACGGCTGCACCGGTTTCACCAACTCTCAGACAGCAGCTCCTTTGGATCTAGCAGGGACTTAAAGCCACCCTGGCAACCTGGAGCACTTGTGCACACAGTGACAGGTCTGTTAAATCATGGCTACTGACTTTTATCCCTTCTGAACCCTGAGGAGACAAGGGAGAGAATACAAATGGAAAGGGAGGATGCTGAATGCCAGCCCCTGGGTGAATACTTGCAGATGGGCTTGAACCCACTGTTCTCTGTGCTCAGCCTGGATCAGGGAACCGGTGGCAGCCCTTAAACCTGGGTAACCAGAGGCCAGCGGCCCTGAAGCCCTGCTCACCCCACTTGTCCCCCCTCCAGATTTTTGCTGTGCAAAACCTCCCCAACATTGCTGCGGTCATCTGGCTTGTGTTTATCATCAGTGGGGCACACTCAGGTCATTAAAAAATAGCCAAGCATTGTACGGAGGAGAAAGCAGGGAAGGAGGATGAAGGAGTGTGGTCAAGAGTAGCAGCAGGAGAAAAAGGAAGAGGAGGAGAGATGCGGTGCTGGGGGAGCAGAGAGGAACACGCCAGCTCGAGGCAGCTGCAAGGAGCCCGACAGCTGGAGGCCAAAAATAAACCTCAACGGTGAATCAATTTGCTCTGAGGAATGGGTAAATTGGGGGAAGCAGCAACAAAGGGGAGAGGGCAGGGCAGCTGATGAACTGAATATGCAGGAAAATCCACAGAGCAATGAATCACCTCCCTGAAAAGTGCCTTTTCCCGAAACAAGGCGGTGATGAAGCAGAAAAATAAGCAGAGACAGAAATAATCGATTAAGTGGCAAAAGGAAGTCATCTCCTGCTGAATAAATATGCAGGAGTAGCCAACCAAAAGGCAGGGAGTCAATCTGAGCAAGCAGATATATCACTGGTGAGCAAGCCATGGCAGTGGGGCCCAGCTACGAGAGGCACGAGGAGCAGTGACTCATGAGTGTGTCCACCAAGCAAAGGTGCTGCAGGGCTGCCATGGGGACATGGAGCATCTGGAGATGCTCCTGCCACATCTGGGTGCCTGTCCCTGAGTGGTGGGAGGACAAGGAGTTTCAGGCAAGGAAAAGTGCGCTGCAAATGTTGAGCTGCCCTGGGCAGAGGAGGTGATGTTGGGCACTGCCATGTGGTGGGTCCCAGGGACCAGGATACACAGCCCCCTGAGCTCCAAAAAACATTTCTGGGGGATGGGATGAGGCATGTTTGGAGCATCACAGAGCCAATAGACATTGGGATCATGGTTTGGATCATGGAACAGCCTTGGAGGATGGCTAAAATTCAATAGAAAGTACATCCAAAGCTCCTTGAGGAGCACTCTAGATGTTACAGCTGTGAATACGTAATGTAAAGCGATGGGGAGAGCCTAGAATAAGTGTGACACGAAAGAGGTTTCTTGAGAAAAATCCTTCATGCACAGAAGCTTTGGGGTAAAAAAAAAATCTATAGAGAGACATTGCAGAGATTGTGTCTTGCAGAAAGCCCGGAGGGGAGCTGTTTGTTATTAGGACATGGCTGCTTTTGGCTGCCACAGGAGAGACCCTACCTAGAAAAGCCAACAGAGAAATGACCCATGATTTGGAAACTATTAATTTTGGGTGTTTTACTAAAAAAGAAGGAATTGGGAAATGCTTCTTCCCAGCTGTGAGTGCTCCAGCCACTAGACTGGAGTCCAGTTCCGTCCCTGCTTCGTCCTAACCCATCTTCTCATAGCTGCTCCATGATGCTGTTTTAGGAAAAGGACTATGGGCATAAATGGTTGAAGGATTTTGTGTGGGGGGTGGGTGGTCGTATGTATATGTGAGGGGGTCACGTCTCCACCAACTGTCCCCTGTGCAGCTCCTCTCAAAATCAACATTTCCCAGCTCACCCTCCCCAAGGGACACGAGCATCCCATCACCGTGCTGGGGGAGAGACTGCCCATGTGCAGGCACGGGCAGAGGGCATGGACAGAAAAATTAAGATTATTCATGTGGACACAGAATCCTTCCTGTCAAGCTCTACACAACTCCCACCCCACATCCTTGGGGCACGCAATGAGGGCTCCAAGCCCAAGGGGCACATCTCCACAGGCCAGAGGGAAGAGCAGTCGCCTCTGCAGATGGAGGAGCTGTGTCGCAGCCTTCGCTTCTGCTGATGTGAGGCCACGTTGTCACTAGAGGGAAGCAGAACCATGTGCACGGAGCTGGTCTGGCACTGCTGGCATCGCCAGAGCTGCTCTGGGTGGGCAGCGTGGGGACAGTGGGCAGAAGCACTCTCCCAGAGCATCTTTGACTGCTGGAGAAAGGGGACACCTTCCTCACCTTGGACACGTTCCTCATCTTGGGCTGGGCAGAGCTCCAGCGAAGGGTGGTGGATGAAAGCCACTGGGAAAGGGAGCAGCTGAAGTGATGCTGGGTGACATCGACCAGTTCTTAGTTTTCAGGGGTATTTCTGGGTCCCGTGTCCCCTCTCTGCAGTGCTTCTCACTGGTGGTGAGCTGGCATTGGCATTGGGGGCTGAAGTGGGCTTCAAGGACACCCCACAGTGCAGGATCATGGCCAACAGGGTTGGCTGGTGACTTTGAGCACCATGGGCTCTGCAGAGGAGATGCGTAACGCTCCTGGGGACAGCGTGCCTGGGGGACCCTCCTGGGATGGGTTTAGCAGAGAGACTGGGTGTTTGAGGACAAGGGTAGGTGGCAGGGGATGCATGAGATGGCAGGAAGGGGACAGGGTCCCGAATTGCCTTTGGAGGGATGGCCGTGGTGACTGTGCTCAGTGTTGGCAGTGCTGCTGGTCAGTGCACCCTGGGGAACGTACAGGACACGCTCACGGAAACTGCACCACCCACGGAGGAGACTGGTCTCCAAACCAGCTGCTCTGGGACCTGGAGGTTTCCTTCTTTATGAAGAAAAGCAACCAAAAAAGTAATTTCCTCATTCGGCCTTGGAGATTTGGGAGATTCCCCTCCTCTCCCTGTGTACTGGGCTTGTCTCCACTTACACCCTGAGCTCTCCCATGGGGCTGGCTTGGCCACAGCCTGCCTTTAAGCCCATCCACATCTCTGGGGAAGGCTCCTCCTGAATGTAGCTGCACATCAGGATAATTTCCCGGCATGTTTGGAAATAAGTGCATCCTGAAAACTTCTCCCATTGTCTACTGCTTCTGAGAGTTTTTTGACATGAAGTCAGTCTATTCACCAGTGGCTGCCAGGAGCTTAGTTCAATAACAGATCTTGCCGCCGGAGCTCTGCCCGTGTCAGTACAAGCCTCAGTCACTGCAGTTCTCCCATAGCAGCCAGGAAATGCTGGGGCTTGCTGCTTTGGCCAGCATGAGATTATAGGTCTCTGCCAACCTGACAGAAGAGGGGTGAATTTACTGGTTTTCTCAATCCCATCTCTCCTGCAGAGAAATTTCAGGTCATTTTGTTAGCTAGAGCATGCCAGAGGAGCTCGGTCACAGGAAACTGCAATGATCCCTTTGCAGTAGATGGGGCAGAAGGATGCACGTGGTGTCTCTGGGTTTCTGGGGGAAGGCGGGATGTCAGCAGAAGACACAAGATGACAACAGATATCAGCTTGGATGATCAGAAATGATGTTTCTCAGATAACGGAAGGAGCACGCTTCCTCTGGTCCCAGCACGTCACGCAGCAACCGTTGCCCAGGGCTGTGTAAGCCATGGGGCAGGTGTAGCCGTGGATGCATCTTGAGGGCATCTCCATGGGGTGCCACCAGCAAAATTATTCCCATGCACCATTCCCATGCTGTCGGGTTAGATACTCAACGGAAACCTTCTAACGACAGAAACCTTAATTCTGGCATGTGGTGAAATAAATAATTGTGGTTTGGGGTTTTATAGCTGCAGATCTTTCTCTTGCTGGCTAGTGTCAGAGCCACGTTGCTAGTGTTTGCTCAGGTCATTACTAGGTGCAAAAAACGAAGCAGAGCCATGCAGCGCTGGGGTCAAGGGCTTGGTGGTTATTTGTTGGGCTGAAGGTGGTGATGTCACGGGTGGGGAAAGCGTGGAGACAGCCCGTGCACTTTTAGCCCAAGGTGATGAATTTGCATTAGAGACATCCAAACAGGTCCTTTTTGGTGGCACTTTCAAATGTGTGGCCAAAGTAGCGCTAGTTGGGAGAGCAGCTATGCTACGAGCGTGGAGGGGAAGGAGCATCACCAGCAATGGGGGTGTGATAGCAGGTTCATGGTACATAAAACATCATTACAATGAGGAAATAGGTTTGTTTCTTTGCTATTAAAAGCTGTTTTGGAAACAGGAGACAAAATATTAGCTGTCGCTAGATCTTTAGCTCAACAGCTAAAAATTATTGCCAGCAGTAGTAGATTGGGTCAGGAAGGAAGGGGCATCTAGGCAAAATGACTCACCCAGTAGGACAGAGAAGAGACAAAAAAATGACTGCAAGAAAAAAATAGTGTTGTATTTTGTTTCTGAGAAGTGGAGGTCCCTGTAACTCTGGACGGTATTATTGTCTGCTGGAGCAGCAGCAGGCCAGATTACAGGCACAAAAGAGGATGTGATATTGCGATGGCCCCAGTGGTGACTGTAAAGCAAAGAACAAGAAGTGCTAATGAATGCCTTGTTTTTAAAAGGAACTTTCTTTTCTCCCCATTAGTGAGAACTTCCTGCAGCAAAAACAAGTGCAGCTGCTATTTTTTTCAGAAAGAGGCGGCTGAACCCTTTTGCTCTTTGAGAACGAGCAGGTTGAAAGCTGGTTCTGTGGTACCTTACTGTACCGACAAACTCCTGTACAGAGGGGCACATTGCAAGGGCTGCTTCGTCCTGGCCAACAGACCCAAGTCACCAGCCAAACCAAACCCTTGAAACCCATGGGGCCTGGGACAGCAGGCCAGACTGCTGTTGGAAAGACTTGTGCTCTTCTGGTTGCTACCAGAGAAGGTTTAAGAACACGGATGTCGGTCAGAGAATGCCCTTGCTTTCTACTCCAGTGCAGGAGCCCTCTTGGTCCACCTCAGTATGGGAAGGGTTGGCTGCAGGTAACAGGAGGGACAAAGACCTGCTAAACAGGTAGCTCTGTGCCTCACTAAAATCAGGAAAGGCCATGTGGGTGTGATTCAACTGCCTATATACAGTTGTCTCCTGGTATTTTAGATGCCTCTGGTCTCCGTCTGCCAATAGAGAAGGGCATGAACTTCCATACAACCTGTGATATGTCTGCTGGGCTTGTGTGGACTTCTCAGATGTCCTGAGGCACCTCGGGTAACCCCAGACACCTGCGTGTGGTCAGCTGTGCCCTTGTGTTTTGCCAGTTGAATCACATCCACTGACCAGATCTTCTCTGGCTGCAGTGGGAACTCAGACACTTGGCTCACATGGAGACACCTATGTATGGACACGCAGCAGGTTTGAATCCCCAGCTGAGTCCCAACCTTAATGCTTTTATTCATGTGGAAAGGCATTTTCTTTCAGACATCCAGCCTTCTGATTGCTGCATCTCCGTCTCCTTTGCTCCAGTACAGATGTTCTCCTTTCCCGTTCTCCATCCTCTTCTCCTTGAAGTCCATGTACCATGTGGATGATGGTGATGTTTGTAGAAGCCAAATCACAAAACAAAACCATCCTCTGGTTCCCACAGTAGCTCAATAACTGTGATCCTTCCTCTGGCAGCACTCCCAAAGGGGATGCTGCCCCTTGAAGTTCCCCTTGGGGCAGGTAGAAGGAACCACAGGAGCATTGATCTCTGATGCTAGGGTTATAACATGGCACTCAGACACCACATATGAAGTCCATGGATTTTTATTAGACAGAGGAAAGTCAGTTTTGAGACTCATCTTTGTGCACCAAGCAAAAAAACCCCAAAAACCCATCAAGCCCCAGCAAAGGAGATGTTTTTGTTGCCTGTGACACTGTAAATGGTTAAATGCAGCATGTTTGAAGCACGTTCCCAAAAGGAAAGTACATCTTCAACCCCCAATCTGGCATGAGGTCTGACTCCACGCCTGGCCCTGATCTGTGAAACAGGCAGCAGTTAGAGGGAGAATATGCAAATATGCCGGACCACTGGTTATCCAACCCTAGCTCTCCCAGTCTCTCTCACGCTCAGCTGGTGGGGCAGCATTTGATCCCATCAACAACATCCCTCCAGCTCTAGAGATCCTTCTGCATTTATATTCTACAGCCAGAAGAATCATGAACCAACGTTACCTCATCTTCACCTGCTTTACTCCCACCCATGCTCACCCTCTGCAGCTTTCTCCAGGCTCTGTGGAGCAGATGTTTCAAGAGCTGCATGGGAAGAGATCAGAACAAGGAGGGTATGACCATATTTTTTTTTCCAAGTGAGTGGAAACCTTCACCAGCAGGAGAGCAGAGGCTGCAGGTGGGAGTGGAAGGGGGGGGAAGATGAGCCAGAGAATAAACAAGCTTTAAACCAAGGCCTCTAGGCTTAAGAGCCTCTTGAGGCTAGAGCAAATTGGTGCTTATGGTTCCTACCAAATCTTGAAGTGCCACACAGTGGAAATGAATGCCAAATAATGCCATGACAACAGATGCCTCTTGTACCACAGCTGACTTCATGTCTCCCTGTAGCTGGAGCTCTCAGTAAAGATTAAAACAACTTGGAATTGGTCTTAAAAGCCAGGTAGACCAGCTCCCCCACTGTATACTGGCCATGTCACTAGCCACCTACTCCTGCCAGGGTTATGGACTCTGGATCAGGCCAGCAGAGTTGATACAGAAAGTTCTTCAGTCAGCTCAGATTTATCCTCAGTGACAGAGCACACCATTTGGATGTTAACATGCCCTCTGCACCTGCAAGCCCTGGGACTTGTTCGCTGTTTTTATGTTGCCTCTGGAGCTGGTCTCCCATAGCATTACCCCAGGAATGATGAACCATCTGAAGACGGTTCATTGAAGGGTTGGACCAGCTGACCTCCAGAGGTTCCTTCCAACCTCAACCGTTCCACAGAAACCTACAGACACCCATTCCCATGGACGACCATGGACAACAAGACCCAGACCCTGCCCTGGCCCCAGCACCCCCAGGCATCCCTTGGTACCTCCAGAGACCTCCATGGGGAGCAGAGGGATGCAATGATGAGAAAGCCACAGCCTGCAAGGGACAAAACTCCAGGACAGGCATCCAACCAACCCTTCTTCTCTGCCAGGTCCTCCTTGAAAGAAGCAAAGGGTATTTCTGGCCAGAGAGATGTTTGGAGGGGAGATATCTCTTTGGCGTTTCTCAGTGGACCTAGCTGGTGAGAGCTGCTGTGGGTGTTGGCTACTCATAGGTTTGCCTGGCACAGGCACTGCTGCAAGAGAAAGCTGCTACCAGGGAACGATGGAAAATAATGCTCGGCGTGCCGGGTGTGCTGCAGGGCTAATACATGCCTGCCAGTTCATCTTCCATCTCCAGGAAATAAGGCTTTTCATCTGCTCCCCTCGGATCTCCCCACAGTGCCTGCAGGGCTTCATCTGCCCCACGCCCTGATAAAATTGAGCACTGCTTCTTTCTCCCTGTGATGGTATCCTCTCAAAGGGGCAGAATTGCACTAAGGTTCCTCCCAAGAGGGATTAGGGATTTGGAGCAGCCTGGCAAAGCACCCTCCTGCCCTCACCTCACACCAAGCAGGGCCCTGCCTAGTAGGAGGTGGCAGGGCATGATGCCCAGGAGCTGCTCGCTCAGTGCCAGCGCTGGGCAGATCAGAACAGCTTACCGAGGCACAGCACTGCTCCCATCCCCTGACTGCACCAGGGCTTCTGTTTGAAAGGAGAAATTGCTGTTCTTTCACACTCAGGGGTAAGAAACGGTTGTGTGACCTTGGCTTCTGCTTTTCACTTTCTCATCGTAAGCGTCCATACTGACGCATGCAAGCACACGTGCTCCCAGTCAGCAAGTTTCCCATGCATGACTAAAGCTCTTTCTAGCTCAGAAAACATGGGAGGGGAAACTTCCCTCCACTTCCCATCCATGGCCGATATTTACTCTTGGGAGTTGTGTTGGCCACTGAACATCAACAAGAGTTCAAGTATTCAAAGTCCAAATCCTTCTGAGGCGATGCTGTAGGGACAGTGTGTTTGACAAATATTATCTGTCAAAAGTCACCATCTTCCTGCGTGCACAAGCGAGCCAGCCCAACTGCCACAGACCTTTGTCACAGCCTTGAGCAAACAACTGCATGCATGTAGGTCATTAGTCATGTCTTCGCATTTTGCACGGAAACATATCCCTCCTTTCATGGTGCAAAAAGGCTCTGAAAATTCCCTTGGGTTCTGAGTTGCAACGTGGTGTCATGTCAGTTGGTCAGTGACCCCGTCCCTGTTACAGTGCTGTAATAACTGGAGATGGTTGACTTGGTAGTCTACTTTGGGAATGACTGGGGTGAGAGAGATTTAGGGGATTGAATTACAAACCCTTTCTCCTCCCTGCAGAGGCCCTATTTGTGTGGGCTCCCACTGTGAAAAGGCACTTGGGGCTGCTGGTGGAGCTTTCAGGACAATTTCTAGGCACGTCTGCAGAAAATGAATAGCTCCAAGGCCATTCGCTGTCCTCCTCCACCCTGGGCAAGATGTGGGCTGTGTGGAGAGGAGCTTCCTTTCGTAAAGAAGATGTGCATGGGCTGTGTCTCTCTCCTGGAAGGAAGAAGAGAGAATAAGCCCTCCTTCCCCTTTATGCTTTTCAGGAATCAGAAAAGAAACTAGTCCCTTTCTTCTGCCCCCATCCCAGAAATGGGGGATCAGCAGCCTGAATCCCCATGCCAGGGCAGCTGGGAAAATCCTCCCAGCAGCAGCAGATCAGCCCTAGTCAGATTAACTCTGTGCCACCCTCTGTGAAGAAGACTTACACTCTGCCCAGCATGTGACTTGCAACCATAATGTTTCCCCCACCCCAGAGTGAGAAACCACCTAACACAGATGCAGTAGTTTCCCTTTCACACACTTGAGCCCCTGCAGAGCTTTGTGGGTTCCCTCCCTTCTGCTCCTCCGTGAGGCCTTGGTGTTCAAATCTCAGCATCTTCTGAACCTCACCCGTCATGCATGTGCTCACCATGCCCCAGGAAGCTTTAATGACCATGGGGTGAGGACACCCAGAACTGGAGGTGTCCAGCAGGTGCTGCTGTCCAGGAACTGCCACTTCTTACAACCTCTCTGGTTTTGAATGCCAAATATTAGCAGGAAGGCATGAGTCTGGTTACACTCAAATGCTATACAGTGCGTCCTACAACGTTACGTTGCCCATTACCCAAGTGGGGTCATGGATAATTCGGGGGATATAAGGGTTGCGTGCCATCTTGCCTGGACACCCAAGCTGTGAGCTTGCCTTCATTTTAATCCATCCTTTCACCATTGCCGTTGTTCAATACTTTCAAGTGTAGGGAGGGAAATAAGTGTTGGCCCACACGTATCTCCTGAGCCATCCCATCCTGTGCGCCGGAAGAAAGCTTTCTCTCCCAGTGGCTGGGTCTTTGGGACCCTGCATTCATTCACAGCATCCACCCTTGTGTCCTCCTCCAGAACTTCCTTCCTGAAGGTCTTCCCTGTGTTGCTTTGCTTCTTCTAAAACATTGACAAAGTGCAACCACTTCCTGATCTTCTTCCTCAGTAGATGTCCCAAATGAGACCTGTCCTTCTTCCCCATTCATGCCCTCCCTGAACTTTTGTCCTTTGCCTTTCTCATTGCACCCTTTCATTTAAAAGAACTTAAACTGAAGCAAGCACCCAGGAAGGTGTTAGAAATTAATGCTGTGCAGTTAAAAGTCTCTTGATTTTCTGGGACTGGGAAAAGCTGGAGCCCAAATCTGCTCACGCTGGCCCACCATGAAGAGGGGCAGCCATGGTCTTGCTTCTTCCTGTAGACCTTCCACCTCTGAAAGAGTTAATGCTGAGACTCAAAGGAGAACAAAGTGTGAATAAATTCAGCAAGTCTATCAAGGTAGCTGTTTCAGATTCATGAACTACTCGTAAATTGGATGTGACTTGAAGTGCTGCTTTGCTACCACAAGGTCTGTGGTCTGTCGAAGGGGGTCATTTCTGGCAGGACAGACAGCTGGATGGGAAAGGAATAACATCCAGGGTACATGGGGACAAGTCAAACCCCTAAACACAGCCCTGAAAGTCAGCTGGGAGACAGGTAGCGAATGACCAAGACTGGAGACCAAGGATGACCCACAGCGCCTCTGACCTTGTCTCTGCCCAGTGAGAAATGGGACTCAGGGAAATGGCCTATGATGGATGTCCTGTTCGGGGGAAAGCCAAAAATCACTTTGATTGCAGTAGAGATTTTGTTCAGCAAGAAGAGCCTTCATTTCCCTTCCATCTTACAGTACTAAGCTATGCCTGGTAGGAAGGAGGGGATCTAGTACTTAAAAAATTGCTGTTGACACAAGGAGGAGGTGAGAGCAGACAGGACCGCAAGTACCAGGAGAAAAAATATCATGCAGCTAATGATGTTCTTGAGCTTTCTAAAACTGTAGATGATCTGTTTGATTAAGTCACAGCTATCTGCCTATCATGTATCTGATGAATACGTATGATATAGAAGCATGATGAAGATTGGTGTCTTATGTTGCTCCTGTGGCTCCCAGCATTCTGCAGAGCCTCATCTCAGATGAAGATGAAGATGGAGGTTCTCTTCCTGTGCTCCTCTCTAGTGCCACTCCGGGCACATCGCTGGGGGATGCTGAGCTGGGCTCAGGTGCAGATGACACAAGTGCCCAGATGCCCACATCCTAGGGCCTAAAGTCCCTCAGGTACCTCCTGCCTTGTGATGGTCAGGAAACTGCTATGAGTTTGGCTCTTGGATTGTGGCTCCCTTTTCCGGGTGACTGTAAGTGTTGCAACTTCAATACAGAGCTACTGAATTAGGTGGTTTGACTGCTGACAGCTGCCAAAAAATGGCCAGCCCCCTTTTGTTGCATCCTGTTTATTTTCCTCTCGCCCTCTGCAACAAGAGGAACCCACTGGAGGCCTCTGGGATATAAGGATAGTTTTCCCAGAAACTGTCTCCACCTGAGACCTCTGCTACCTCTTTTTTAGGTGTCCTATCCAAATTTTGATGACACCTGAATTGGTAATTGAAAAGGAGGACTTTAACAGGAGGCACCTACCCGCAAATGGGAGTGTCTTACCATGGCCTACAGTCTTTCGTGTTCAAAGAAAAGAGATACAAAAGTGGCACCAGGGACTGGTGTCTCTGGCAGATCCAGACAGTTAAAAGATTGGGTAAAATGAAAGAAGAAAGGAGCTCTGACTCAGAACTGTCCTTCGCTGCTGAGCATTCCCCAGAGGGCTCAGGGACAGCAAAAAGTATCTTCATCACTGCTGTTGGGAGAGATGCAACTGAGCTGAAGGACTTCGGGGAACACTTGCCTTCATTTCCCTCATCTAAAGACCAAATCTCAGGGATGTGATGGCAGCTGCAAAGACATTAAGCTGAAAGAAACTGGCAGGGATTAATCGTGCCCTTTTTAACATTTCGGAAGGATGTTGGTTAGAAGCATATCAGATGTTGTTCAGTCAGGCAGCTGTGGAGTGTTTCACACCTTCAAGGCACATTTTCAATAGCTACTAATTTACAGGGTAACTAACCGAGCAAGATTCAGTTTTATGACTTAGTGGTGGGAGGAAAACATCTCCAAAAAACTGAGTCATTTGATCTCAGGCACACAGTAAATCACCAGCAAACTCAAGCAGTCATAAGATTAGAGATAGAGACATGCAGCTGACCTCAAAGGTTGTCCCATGCATTTTCCCACCAAACCCCAGAAGTAATTATGCTTGTGGTTTACTTCAAGGATGTCCCATAATGGAGAGCCCTCTACCTCCCCAGAGAGGTACTGTTCCAGTACCCAGAAAGTTAGAGAAACCTTCCTAATGTCTAACCCAAACTGCACTGAGTCTTGCTTAGTTTAATCCATGGTTGTCTCATCCAGCTTGGGCAAGGAGAGCAGAAACCATGTGTGTACCTGAAGGCTGCTGCCCAGCCCCACAGAGCCTTCTTTTTAAAAGTAATGTATTTTTTCAGTTGTTCATCACAAGTTGTGTTTTTCAGAGATCTCTCACCCCTGGATTCCTCCTGGTTGACTCATTTTATTGATGTGAGGTGCCCAAAACTCGGTCTGCCACTCTAGCTGGGGCCTTACTGGTGTTGATGTTTAGGGTGACATTTGAATCTTTAAGGAAGCTCATGCCAAAATGTCGTATCATGATGCCATTGTGTACTGCGCCATGGCGGATTATAGGATTCACCACCATCATGGCCAGCATCACATCACCGTCAGATACCAAGAGCTTTAGGCAGCATAACTTTCAGATTAGCGCTGATATCTGCAGTACTGGTCTTGTGCTCTGCCCTCCAACGGCTGCCCAGTCTGGTCTGATCCCGTTGTACCTCTGCCTCTATCTGATCCGTTCCACTTCTCAGATCTTTGTTAACTCTAATTGTGGCTGTAGGGTGGGGGATAGCAGTGCAGGATGAAGTGGAACAATTTCTTGATATGAATTGAAGGCTCTCCTACCACGTGTATGAATTTCAAGGTGTTTTTTTTTCACCAGAATATTTCTCTGATTTGTTTTGATCACTTTGAATAATAGTCCCACTCCCCCATGTCTTTGGACTCCTTTCCTGCTTGGAACAGTTTGTGAATTTAATAAGGATATGGTCTCCTCCATCAGCTGAGCTACCAATGAAGATGTTGAACAGGACCTCAGACAGACTTTGTGGAAATCCGTGGCTATGTTCTTCCACTCTGGTACGGACCATTGAAGGCAGCTCCCTGGCAGTGCTCTCCAGCGCTTCCCACATGTATCCCAATGCATTGCGTCAGCCTCTGGTCTCTCAAATAATGCCATGGGAGAAATGATCCGAAGCCTTTGTAAAGAGAAGCGATATGAAATCATCTGCCTCTCCCTTACCCACAAATTCTGTTGCCAGCTTACAAGAGGAAATCAGACTGGTTTGAGAAAACCTGGTCTTGACAAACCCCTCTCTCCTGTTACTTCTCAGGTGCTTGCAGAAAGTTGGTCTCATTCCAGAATTAAATGAAGTTCATCCTCCCAGGCTATAGGTTCCAGAATCCATCTTTTCCTCCCAATCCTTTTTTTTTTTTTTTAAGATAAGCATGATTTCTCCCCCTTATTAATCTGAAAGCATTTTCTCACCCTGCTCAAGTTCCCCAAGACAACTTCTAGTGGCTATTTTTAAGTATCTCAGAAGAGTCCCTGATACCCAGGCAAGTTGAAGGTATCTGCTGCTTCTGGGTACTTCTAGCTTTGTAGGTGTCACCCGTCAGTAACCTACCCTCTGCACTGAGCAGCAGATCAGAGTTCCTCCTGGTCATATTACAATGTTCAGAGCATATAAGAAGGGATTTTTCCATTGCCCCAGATCAGTTTTGTGTTATATTTTGGCCTTTCCGCTTTAGTGCCAGCAGGCTCAATATGAGTAGGCTCATCTTTTTGAAGCTGACCTTGTTTCTACTTTCTGTATGCCACCTCCTCATGGCTGCGGTCAATGAAGAGCTCGAGATTTACCGTACCTATAATGATGCTTCTTTCCTTCACTTTAGAGAACTTTGTGTCATTACTGTTTATTTTAAATTGAGAAACAAGTCAAGCATGCAGGCACACTTGTGTTCAGCTACAAGCTTTTGCAAATCTGAATTTCAAAACTCTTCCAAAACAGACACTTTTCAAGAACAAAAATAATGGTTAGTCATAAAATCATTCACTAAGGAAAAGAGCAGATGTTGGGACCTAAAATAAAGCGTGAATTTGTGTTATTTCCCCTGTTGCCTGTCTCATGTAAAAAATCTTTTCAGTTATGAAACTGTGGAGCTGTCCTGAATCGCAGCTTGTAGTACAGGAAGGCTGACCACCTCCTTTTGAAGTGTTGATGCACTCAGCGTTAAATCAACCTTTCAGCAACTTCAGTAACAAATGCATTTAGGATTTACAGTAGGAAAAAAGAAAAATCCAGGGGCAAGGGCAGCCAATGCAATTAGGTAACGCAGGTAGGCATGCGTTGTCCAGGCACGCAGCGGAGTCTACAATAAGTAAGTTTTTGCGAGTAGGTGGGACAGGCAGCTGCCAGGAATGGCGTACTCTGGATTGAACCTTTCTGGCGGCTGGTGGTGAACTAAATGTCCTTTCCAGGTCTGTCTGCTGTGCTGTTTGGGACACTCACAATCTCCCAAGCATTTTATGTTGGTCATATCGAGGTGGGGAGGCTGAAGCAGAAGATTTAGGAGTTTGCAATGGTCCTTCAGCAAGTCCCTGTCAAAGCTGAGATCAGAGCTCAGGAAATCCTGGCTCCTGTTCCTGCAGCTGGCACGGTGTTTTTCATAACAGCAGAGACAAGTCAAAGGAGCACCAGGTCTGACATTTCTCATAAAGAATTTCCCGTGTTTGCAAGTTAAGTGAACACCATCATGTTTTGCCAGTGAAACCAAGTTGCAATTCAGCTCTTGCTGCCTTGGGTAGCTCAGTTCAAAGATAAAGAGCTTTTTTGCTTTGGGGTAAGGATCCAAGACAGCTGGCTTGCTGCACTCATGTCAGTCCCCAGCCGAAACCAAGGTGCTGCGGTATCCGTAACTGCTGCGTACGTGGAAGTGTCGCACCACTTCCTACGCGCGATAGCTGAACGCTATCTAGCACACACTGCACACAACCCACTTTCCTGTATCGGGGTTGCTGACACTGAGCAGGGCAGCTTTGCTCCTCTCCCCCCCTCCAAAAAAAAAGGCCAAAAAACGTCCCCGCTCTGCTTTCCCATTTGCAAAGCAGCACAGAGAGATGGTGGCTCGTGGCGAAAGCCCCTTCCCCAGTGAGATGTCTCGGTGCCATGCAGAGAGCGGTGCTGCGGGCAGGCTGTTTTCCTTCTCCTGTGTGACGTCTTCGGAGTGCCCTGGATGGGATGAAGCAAAGTGCATATATTAAAAATAGTTGGGTTTTTTTTTGAAAGTAAAACCTTGTTGCCTTTTGTTTGGTTGCTGATGTAGATTGATGAGAGCCTGGCAGCTTTCGGGCTAGGAAGGTGGGACTTTCAGGATGGGTTTTGTTCAAACAACACATAGTCAGGAAACAAAAAAAGTCCAGAGTTTTTAATACCTTGTGTCTGTGTGTGTTTTGCCCTGGACAGAAGGTAGATAAAGAAATTCTCTATACTGGCTTTTTTTTTTTTTTTTCCCAGTTTATCAATAATGCTATCTAACCTTTTTACAATTAATTGCAATAATGAAATAAAAAAATATTAATTGCAATGTTTGTAACTTGCACTGAAATTCATCTTCTACTACAAAGTCAGTCCATGACTGGTAGAGAAACCAATAAAGCTATGAGTTTTCACCTGCCATTAGTAAATGTTATTTACTTATCTTCAGGGACAGATTGTTCCTGCAGGCCAATTTGTTTGGATGACTGAGAATAAATAACATGCAGCCTTTTAAAGGCTACCTAGATGAGCTGCCTGAATGGATGCTAAATGAAAATAATTTGGAGCACGAAGGAGTAGTTTGAGAGTAAATAATATCTTTAAGTCTGTTCCTCTCTTTTCTCTTCTGAACGTTTGAGTGATTTCCAAGAGCAAAAATAAAAGTTCAATATATAGCATGACATGCAGAGAACGAATCTCGGATGAGCAGAAGACTTCGTGTTATAAGCACTGACAAATAATACCCAAATAGCTGGAGGGCACCTGTGATCTTTAGGAGAGATCAGCTCTGTAATGGAATAATCTGGCTGAGCAGTTGCCCTAGGTTACAATAAAGAGGGGTGTTACCTGTTTTAATCCTGCAGAAGAATTATGTTTTGAAAGTTTCATGTTAAATAAATGCATGGATTTTAATGGCAAGTTTGTACCACTAACCCCAATGTGCTTTCCAAATAAAGCATCCATCAGTGTCCACAGGGAATATCCAGGAGTAAGTGTGAGAGTGGTACAAAAAGAAAGAGTGGCGTTCTCAGCGTTGTGTTTCCTGTAGCACACCTCCCAGGATACTGTGTTGGGGCTGATGGTAACAGCTCTGCATTTATCAGAATCTTTTCTTACCACCGAAAAAACTGAAAAGTATCAGCCAATGCCTTTTGTGCTGATTTCTGTGATTTAGGTCTGCGGCTGACTTAAAAACAAGAACCAGGACATAGGAACCAAGCTCTAACCCTGGTATTTTCTACCTTCTTATTGCTCCAGCCTTACCTGCACTGACCTGTTTTTTGGTCTTATTTTGAATAACTCTTCAGGTCTTTTTCATAATGCCCATGGTTTTATAAAGATTTGTCTTTTGACATTTGAGGTTGGACTTGACTCCACGCTGACTCCTTCCTCCCCACCACTCCTTTGGGTGCTGTAGCACCCTCTGTAAGCATAGGAAGGTGGTTTTCTTTTAACAGAGACTTCTAGTTTTTGCAGACACAGGAGTTAAAGGGAGGAAAAAAAGAGATATAGGCAGCAAATTCGAGGTCAGTCTCCTCATTCATTGCTCCCGTGGGGTCCATGTCCACACACGGAGAATGAGAGACACAGCTTTGGCGCCTGCTGAAGCTATACTTCACATCTTGTGAAGCCCAGGCAAGAACAAAAAGATCATCACGGAAAGACTGAGGTTGGAAGGGAGCTCTGGAGAGTCCAAACTTTTGCTTGCGGCAGATCTAACATCAGTGCTAGGTCAGGCTGCTCAAGGTTGACTCCATCCCGAGTTTTACGGTGTCTCCAAGTGTTGACATTGGACAGTTTGAGCAAGCCCACCATTTTGCATCCAGTGCCTCCACCGTGAGGTTGGTGTGCTTCTGGTTTAGGGATCCCCACTTGCAAATGCCGCTGGCAGCATTTGCTCTTGCTTTGCCCAGGCACAACAGTCCATACTCAGAACTGGTAAACCTGACTTTTTCTACCAAGGCAATCTAGAGATCCAGTGAGGGCAACCAGGTGTGGCCCAACCCCAAAGATTAAACATGAAGAAACACTTAAAAAAACCCTCCAAAGATTTATTACTAATGGGATCTGCCTCTTATCAGCCAGACTGGATTTCAAATGCATCTCCTATAAAACAGTTTTGCTGGGCTGGTTTCCTTGCTGGCGTCAGCAGATACTTCTGCTTTTGCTTTTCAAGAGCGAAACAGCCTCTCATAGACCCATATGGTGGACTGCAGGTCGACTGCTGTTGTGGCTTGCCTAGACACAAGGCTGCTGCTGCCCAACACTTCTCTAACCTCATCAGCTACATTCTCTGGCCCGGCAAATATCCCCTGCTGAGAGATGGGTCCTGGCAATCGGTCCTTGCTGTGAATTTTCTGTTCTAGGGAAGCGCCTTCATCTTAGGAAAGGCGTCAGAGAGCCAGCTGAGGTGAGGTCTGAGCTGGCTGCATGCAGGTTTCTGCATTTCCCTGCTGGGTTCCTGTCTGCTTCTGTTTGAGGAAAATCTTTGATCATCACTGAAGAATTTGCCCGTTGTTACGGCTCATTTTCTCACACTGCTCAAGTTAGACCTGCTGACCTGTCAGCCCTCCATGTTCTCATTCCTCTCTCCCCTACTTGGAAAGACAGGTGCTGCCCGTATACAACACTTTCAAAACCATGTTGGTGCAGAAACCCACAAAACAAAGGAAATGCTGAGTTTAGCTTTCCGCAGTTCGTGACTCACCGTATCTTGTTGACATACTCCTGGAAATACCCATTTCAAATTTCCCCACTTGCTTATTATGGACACAGGTATATTTTTGTAGTAAACTTGTTCTCTACATGCTTATAGTGAAAAACGAGCGTTGAATTCTGCATCCATAGTGTCGAAACTCAAGATTTTCTTGTGCATCCTATTGGCAATGGCCATGTTCCACAAAGTGGTATCTCCAGCAGAAAACCAAGCCACAAAGGAAGGTGGTCCTCTTGGGTTGTGCTCAGCCCTCTGAGGCCATCTATTTGGGCTGAAAGGGGAGCATCCATTACATTTGGGCTGTAAGGCTGCATCACAAGGGGAAGAGTCAGCCTAGAGCAGGCATAAGCTGACTTTTGACTTGCTCCATTGCATCCATGAGCTAGCTCTTGGTCTAGCACGAGGTCTGACTCAGAGTGAGTCACCTGCACAAACAACTGTTGACTTTACTTCTCAAGCACCCTAAATTTGCATCTAGCTCATAGCTAGTTTAGCATGAGCTCATCTTCACGCTAGGTGATTTTTCTGGTGCTAACAGCTATTTTGGGCTTGAGTAACATGCAGAGCACTACTCTAAACCCACTAACCCTGCCAAGAAGTAAGAAAAAAAATATCTCTGCTCCTCACCCTCTGTTGGCCTCTCCAACCACATCAGACGACTGGATCTAAGATCATTAAGACTGAATTGCATGAAGTGCATCCTTCCCTCCTATTCCTTGCTACACTGATTATTCTTCTGTTGTGCTCTCAAGAGAGCATCCTGCCACACAGGAAAGGTGCTGCGAGTGCAGCAGGTCCTCCCAGAGCATTACGGAACTCCCCTGAAATTCCTGCTGGATTGACATGCCAAGGTCATGAGAAAGAATGAGGAGGGGCTGTTTGCATCAGAGGTCTGTCCATAAGGAAAGGGCTTTGGAAAAGGATAACTTTTGTATTTTTATGTTATGCTTTGGCTAATTAAGTAATATAAAATAGACATCACGTATATAGAGATGGCAACATAAAGTAGGACTCATCTTGTGTAATCTTAGAGGTGTAAATCAGAGCTTGTCACCCTGGGATCCCTTGTAATCATCAGAGAGAAATAAGCACTTCTGTAGTATAATTCAGTTCATCTGCCTGGTGTGAAATGTGCCCTGGAAATGCGTATTCATCTTTTATTGAGTCTAAAGGGAGTGCTGAGAACTAGCTCTTCAACAGGGAGAATCCTGCTTAGCCATCAACAGAGCTCCAGAAGCAAATCTGGGAGTCTGAGTCATTTTGACAGGGTGAGCTAGGAGGGGGTTGCTGCAATTGTTTGTCTGTGTTCGTCTGGCTTCAGGGGCCAGTTTCTTGTGAATACAGCTTAATTAGGAAATGTTCCTGGGCAGGATTTGAGTCTTGGCTACCTTCTTCACCCACACGTCGTGATGCAGCAGCGGGCCTCTGTGTCTGGGCACCGTCTCTACTCCCACTGGTCCTCAGCCTATATTGTGATGCAAATTTTAAGTAGCAGGTAGCAGAGAGCAGTTTTTGTTGATTTTAGATTTAGTCACAGTCTTTAACATATCCATCCTTTAAATGCACTTGGAAAACATTAACGCCTTATGTTTCCAGCACTCAAAATGCAAAGGGTCTCGGACTGACCTCCTGCCATAGGCACTCAAGTGGTTGGCTTGTGTTCCTTGTCCACTGTAAGAAAAGCCCTTACTCTGCAGTTGGGAAGAGCGAGCTCTTTGCTCATGCTTTCTTAAACACAGGTCCTAACTTAAACTTAGTAAGTTTGTTGAATGAACCCCTAAGCTCAACCTCCTAATGGCATTTTAGCACTTAATACCCAGTGGTTTTATCACCTTCACATAAGCTAAGTGTTATATCTGAATCCTTCTATCACAAATAAGTTCGGGAATCAATGAGTGTGAGCACTGAGCAAGATTTATGAATGAAGGATCTGTTTACTTAGAAGTCTGGATTTTTCAATAATGACAAGAAAGTCACAAATAGATAAAATGACAAAACACATAGTTAAGATTATACTTAACAGGAATAAGGTCTCTCCTGGCAGCTTCAACATCTCCAAAGGCTTTCTCTGATATCACAACTTCTGTCTCTTAACAGAAGGTGATGTATATCAGCAGGATCTGCCACCCTCCTACGATGCAGCATTATCACATCTCTTCTGGCTAGAGGCAGTGAGCACTGAGTGACTAGCATTGACATCTTCAGAGGTGAAGTGAAGGTCAGGGTTGCCCACCGTGGACAGCTGGCTCTTCCTGCCATGCCACATCCATGGGCTTCAGGGGATGCCAAGTCCGGCAGAGACAGCCCAAGGCACAACCCCCGAGCAAAGGAACTGCTCTTCTTCATTAGCAATGAGGCTTTTCCTCTGGAGTTTGGTCTGACATATTTCTGCTCACAGTCAACAACCTAATTTCCATGTAGAGTGAGCCAGCAGTCTAACTAGAAATCTTCCTGTTGATGTAACTGCTAATTACCCTCGGCATAATTAATGTGCAGTAACACAGCCTGTGTTTATTGCAGAGAGGGCCAACCTGTGGCTCCTGAGTGGTTGAAGCACAGCTCTCACGGTGGGGTGATTTTGCATGGCTGGCAGAGGAACTGGGTTGGTGCAGAGACCGTTGGATACCACCAGTCTCTCCTTGTGGGAGGAGATGAGCTGATGGGGTCTCATCTGGTTGGTGTCTGTCCCCCAGAGAAGTCTGAACCAGGAATCTGGAAACGTGCCCTCCTCTTCGCTCTCTGAGGTATGTGGTGTGTTTTTTGTGGCTTTGGGCTGTAGAAAGACTTTAATGTGCAACTTGCAGGACCAGGGAATTTGGCCATCTACTGCCTTGTTATAATTTTACAGACAATATCTGAGGGTGCCAGGGCAGGGCAGGGCAGTGGGGAGGTGCATCTACCACAGGGCCATAGAAATGTTGGCTGGCAACATCAGCTGGAGGACTGGAGGCCTGTAATTCAACCTCCTGCTTGAAGTGGAAGGACTGTCAGCTCTAGACTGGCTGAGCTGTGGTTTCATCCAGCCAAGCTTTGAGTCATCTCCACAATTCATCATTTGTCATTTCCCAACAACCTGTTGCAGTGCTGTACTACCTACCTAGAAACATTTTTTTATCCTGCTGTTCAACCTGTATATCCCAAGCCACAGTCTGTGCCTGCTGCCCTTTGTTATAGTGCCTGGCTCTACCACAAAGAGCCTAACTTCGTTATCTCTGCCCTTCCAAGTAGCTGTAGGCAGCTCTTGGGCCACCCTTCAGCCTCCCCTTTGCCAGGCTTAACAAGCCTGAATCTCCTAACCTATTTTCCTAAGATGTGTGTCCCATGCCTCTGACCACCTTGGTAGCATATCTCAGAGCAGCTCCAGACCAGTCAAGTCTCAAAAGGATTTGGGTGTCCATGTACATGGTGAAATCCTGGCACAAAAGCATTCCGGGAAGAGAAATCAAAGGAGTCTTAATAAACAAGTTGTATTAATAAGTAAAGATATTTCATCCTCTTAAAAATATAGCTGTATGAAACCACAGCATGGATTAGTTTCCATACAGACCAGCCTGTTCATGAAATCAAAACAAAGTCGTGAGTGTTGCTATAGCTTACGAAGAAGTGTGTTTCTATCACTGCACGGTGGAACGAAGGAAATCCCACAAATTCAGGCTCTAGAGTTGCTTTAAGGACTTGGGACTTCCATTTTACCTGAGGAACAACTGCAGGGTGTAAGATACTTTCGAGTCCAACCCGTTACCCTTTGACTTGCCTTGCTGTCAACAAGACCAGCAGTCAACCAGAGCAGTGCATCAGCTTGGTGCAGCTGCTTTTCTCCGGATAAAGTTTGCACCTTGCTGGAGATAAGTGACCTGCTGCCCATAAAGGAGAGCAAAGGCTGGAGAAGGGGGAACGGGACATGCTCCAAGCTTGCAGGGAAAGTGCATTTGCTTACCAAATCACCTTGACAGGCTGCGCTGAGGGCTAGGGTTGACTATTTCGGGTGCAGCAGCAAAGCCACCATGCTGCTAAGCTGAACGAGGGAGCCCTTTGAGGGAGAGCAAACTAGAGTGATGGAAGAAGGGGGTCTCACGAGCCCTAGAAAATGCAAAAGGACAGATCCAAGATCTGGCTAGACCTCCTTTTTGGTCCTAATCCTTTATGACCCAGGCCATGTGAGGAGGCATTGCTAGGAAGATGTAGCCATGCTTATCCGTGCTTACTGATCTGAATGGGTGTGGTCCCTCCTTTTCCTCTCGTGAGCATACACGTCCTCCATCCCTGACTGCCCAGCACTGACCACACTGGCAGGATTTCCCCATCAATTCCATGCTTGCCTTTTTTAGTGCAGCACCAAAAAATCAGCAAGAAGACAGCCCTCCCCACCCAGAGTCATGGGGTTGATTTTCTTGAACTTTTAGCAAACAGATTTTTTTCCGTGGGGAAACCCATCTGTCTGACATAACCTAGACTGCATCTGTAACCACTTCTAGTCCACAAAAGGTGTTAGGATGCAGAAGTTCTCTGCTGATTTTCATACCACAGTGCAAGAACCGAGCTTCTTCCTGGGTGCGTGGGAAAGAGCTGCTTCGAAACCTGGAGACATGACCCCAGCGATGGTGTGACTTTGCCTGCAATGCTTTTCTAGATATATCCCAAAACTAGAGTCACCAAGAGAGGGGGTGGATTTATCATGCAAGGCTTTCAAGTATCTAAAAGTCAGACACCTGTGACCGAGTTATCAGCTTTGACTGCCTTTATACTCAAAAGAGAAATAATAAACACTTTAATTTGAACTGTTTTACAGTTTTACATATTACATTTGCTTAATTTGGGCTAACATGAACTCATCTCTGGAGGCACCTTTTTCTCTCCATTGACTATAAAGGGCAGGTTTGGAAATCTCTTTTTCAAATGCCTGAGTTAGGATTAATGAATCCGATATAGAGAGATTTTGGGGACAGGCATCTCTTATTATTTCTTCTTTTGTAAGATTTTTATATAAGATTATTATAAGATTTCCATGTGCCGTAGGTACAAACACAGTGCTCTTATTTTCCTTCTACATCAATATTACATCACTGCTTTTGCCATCCACATTTTACCTCTGCTCCCAGGCAAATATCCGGCTTTTTTCTTGCTGCTCTCTCTTCATCCATATACACCCAACCCACAGAAGTACTGGTGTGTGTCTGCGACCAAGGGTTTCAGTTATTGCTTAATCTTCCCCAGCGGACTCCGTGCTGCTGCATGAGAACCAGAAAGTGAAAATAACGGACTGATTTTTTGGTCTTCAAAGCTGAACGAAACGGAAAGAGTGAAAGTAACCACAGGCAACCCGACAACTCTCGGCTGGTGAGTATTTGTAGCAGGGTGATGCTTCATCGGTGACAAGGAGACCCCACAGTCACCTAAGTGTTACCAGCTCTGCATGCACTGGGACTGTGGCACTCAGTCTGGTGGAGTTAATATACCTAAAGTTACCCAAATCATGTGCCAGATTTTTCAGCTGAACTGTGCTATATTAAAAACACTGTTGATCCTTATGGGAAAAGGATGGATGGAACATATTTGTCTCCAAAACACAAGGATTGCCGTAAGCCAGCGTTTGGCGTGTTGCATAGAAGAATAGCTCAAGGTAAATAGTTCAAAATGGATAATATACACCCGCTCTCCTTGGAGGGATTAGGCAACCTAGTAAATCTTTTACATCCTTACCATTTCCCCCCAGTTTCTCCTTAAATGTGATACTTTTTACATAGTCCTGGACAAGGGTTGTGTTGCTTGCATGGGAGATGGACCATGTTCCTTAATGGAGAGCTAGACAGTAGAGCTGCTTTGAGACCACCTCTGAGACACTGGAAAGGGATAAAAGAAGCAGCTGCTGCCTTTTGTGGGCATCTCAAATCTTCGGTCTGATCTGGGATGGTTTTTTAACCATCACTTGAAGCTCACACTCATTCGAACACCTGGCAAGGGTGAACATACTCGGCATAGTGGTAAGGTGAGACGTATGTGTCTCAGCATCCGGGTTGTTGCAATAGAGTGCGCTGGCCTTGAGGTGTCTGCACTCCCTCTGTCCTCACTTACATCAGCAGAGTACCTCCCAAAACCAGAGGTGACACACAGGTCAATGAGGGTGGCATGTCCAGCATCTGGGCATCTTCAGGTCCTGCCTGTGGCCATGGGACACCAGGATCTTTGCTGCCCTCTAAGAAGAACAGTCCGGAACAGCATACATCTCCTTGATTCACACATCCAAGTGAAGTTTCTCTTCCCTACATTTTGTTTTTCTCATGCCCGTTTGTGATTTACTCCTTCCTGAAGACCTGCACTGCTCAATCTACTTAACATCTCTTTGGCTATTCATTTGCTTCTTCCATGGGGACCAAAGACTCAAGAGAAGGCTTTGGTGGCACCTCTTTTTGTTCAGTAGAAATAGTGCCCTCCTCTGATGCTACTGGTTCGAAATCTGCTTTTTCTTGCACTGCAGTCACAAGAGGTATTTGCATTTCCCTGCATTTGGACAGCTACCTCATAGCTTGCCCTGCTTTGTGCAGGAGGTTAGACTGCTGTCTTTAGCACCTGACAGAAAGAAAACTGATGCAGATATCAGGAGAACATCCTTGCGGAGAAGCCAAATCTGGACTTCGATATACTTTCCCTAGAAAAGGGCTGCAAGTCCTGTTTCTTTTCAACCATGACATGGAATAACTATTGGCAGTACTTCATCTACGAATTTCTGGGCTCCCAACTTGGAGAAGACTGGAGGATCCAGTCAAAATGTAGCAGGATCAGACCCGGAGGGCAAGGACAGAGCTCAAGGAGTGAAATCCAGTGTGAAGGACTGTTTCCTATCGATGCTTTGACTGAACTACGGGAGGAAGCATTTGATAGATCAGAGAAGCTGAACCCTAGGGGTTCAGAGATATACAGGGTAAGACATGCAGCGTGTGGCCTGGGGACTAGGAGTCTGTATAGAAATGAAAAATTCAAGATAAAATAGTCATGTTCCCTGCGGCTTTTAATCAAAATTTGTGCAAAATATTGCCAGATCCCTTTAACTCTGCTCCGATGTGCAGCTCAGGACAAGGGACCCTTCTTAGAGTTCCTGACTTTTGTCATACCCATTTCTGGTGATTCTTGGTCATAATCATTAACAATCTGTAGTCCCATTTCTACCCCACTAATGATGTAGAAAATCAGCATCTTTCCTCCAGCTGTCTTTAGAGAGACCATAGGAGCCAACCAACCATTCTCGTTCCGTCTGCCCAGGTCGAGAGAGCGCAGCCTACCAAACCTTGATCTCTGTATCCACCCCACCAAACTCCTTTTATCCACCACTAAGGGGAGAAACCCTGTCTCCACAAAGCCTCCTTTATGGACATACTGGGATCCTGTTTGAACACGGGCTCAGCAGTCACTGTAAAGCAGCAAGCAGAGACCAAGGTGTGCCCCCAGGATCTGTAAGATGGCATTAATAAGTGCTGTTAAAAAGCCTTTACAATCAAGCGAGGGAAAATACATAGGCTGACCATATTAATTATATTCTGAGAGGCTGGAAAAGAGCAGACTATGAACATCTCTGTGTACTCAGAGACTGGCTGGTCTAATGCCACCAGAGGTGGTTTGCTGGGAACAGAAACGGATGTATGTGCTGTGGCAGCAGCAGTAGTGCTCTATGGGGAATGAGGAAATGGAAAGGGAAATCACCAGACACAGTTATCTGCTTCTGACATGTGATGCTGCAAGTCAGCAAACTTGGGAGAAATTCTGAGGCAACAGTAAATAGCAGTTGTTACACCATTTCTGGTCAGGCATGAAAAAATCTTCCCTGAAAAACAATAGAAATCCTCTCTTTTCTGTGAGTTTCACTTCTTATGAAAAGGGGCAGATTTATGAACGGCTATATATTGACTCCTGAGGGATCAGATGACTGTTTCTCCAGGGAGACAAGTGAAGCAACAGTTCAGCTGCTTCTGGGGCTCTGCTTCAAGGTAAGCTCTTGCTCCTTTCTTACTATTGACTGCAATATTTAAAGTGTTTCCTTAGCTTCAGAATAAGTACATCAGACAAAGGGTAAGCTGCAGTTGCTGAGCTCTAACATCCCCCCTCCAAGGAGAAAATGAGAGTTTATGCATGCACTGTATTTTGCAGCTCTTTAACATTTTATGTTAGGGAGGGCAAGGACAGAAGGAATGATTTGGGAAAGAAACTCAAGCATAGAAAAATAAAGATCTGGAGAATATGAGAGAGACACTTAGAGGCAGAAGAGACTGGAAGAAGCTTGGAAATTGTCACCATATGAGCTAATCCCTGTTTTTTTGAAAAAATAATAAAATCAGATGGGCTCCAGGAAAAAAAAAAAAAAATCACTTTTGGTGATGCTTGGATCAAAACCTCAAAGAAGGAATGCTATTCCCAAAGGGAATGAACTACCCCGCTATGAACTGGCACTCCCAGAAGCTGATCCCCCAAATCCCATTAGATCTGAAGCCCTGAGCAGCTCTGGCAATGTGTCACCCATCTGGAAAAGTCACCAAAACCTGGTGGGACGCTCTGAAGTGGTGGCAGTGTCCTTGCTGCTCGCTTGCTGCCCCAGCCAAATGTTGAACCTGGCCAAGGATGCTTTGGGGAAACCATCATCATGGGAAACCTTGGAAACAGATGCACAAGGAGATGCCTGATGGTGAACTGAGATGTCTAATTGTAGAAAAACAGATTCTGTCTTGGGGTTTTTAATTATTCATCTTGATGATTGCAATTTCTCCTACCTGTCTTGGACATCTCTTTGAGGATGATTATTCCCTAGGCTCCAGCACTGTCTTGGCTAGCTAAGGCAGGCATTGGGTTGTACCTGAATGCTCCTGCCTGCAGCACAGGAGTGTTACAAAGGTGGTACAAGATGCACTGAAGATGCTGGGTGCAGACTCCCCTGATCTGAGGGTGGCTAGTGCAACCGGGTACTCCTTTACACCCGATCTGGCAACATCACTTATCTTATAAATTACTGCCTGTTGCTTACAGCATGCACCAAGCAGATGGGAGTTGGGTTTGTACCCTCTTTTATGTGCAATGTTGGGAAAGGGTAGATTCAGGGTCTTATTTTTGCCCACTGACAGAGTTTGGCTCACAGCTGTAGGGAAGACTTGATTCAAGGTTATCAGAAATGCCATGAAACACCTTGCATAATTAAGTTTCAGTTGCCAAGTCACCTGGAATATTCACATCAAACTGTTCAATAAGCAGGGGAGGGAGCTTATTGAGTACCATAACTCCACCCATGACCTTGCAAAAGACCTCTGGAAAAACAGGTCTTGGCTCCACCCCTGGACAAACTCACTCTAAACCCTGTTTGAGAAATCTAACAGCCCTGCCTTCCTGGAGATCATATATAAACTGCCCTAAGGTCACAGCCAGTTTCAGACTGTAGCAGAGGCATTTGAAAGTCCTCTACCACTTTGGGGCTGTGAGAAGAGTCCTGTGAATAAAAATGTTTATGTTCCATTCTTTCACATAGTAGGTTACTTTCTATATATCTGAAATTAAGTTAATGAGGTATATTTTAAGCTTGTGGAGGGGGTGGTGCAAAAGAAGGACTTTTCAGTAACTTTTCTGCCTGAGCTGGGGCAGATACTGTCATGTGCTGGAGAGTACTGTAGTAAGTCACTTCTTGTGGTTTGCTCTTCTCAGTTTTTAGCTTACTGGTCACCATGTTCCTGATCCAGCACTAGCAAAGAGATAACAGACCATAAGTCTTGGGTCGGAGCCAGGGTATCTAGCTCAATATCCTGAATCCAATGGAAATTAATACATGAGGGTCAGGGAAAAGAATAAGAAAAGGGCAAATGTGCAAGGTGACTTTCCAAGCCTTCAGCAGTCCTCAGCTCAGTCATTTCCCCAGACAAACGTGGGTTTGGTGTTTTAGAGGCCATGACAGCTTTCTCTTCCATTAATCTTTTTAGCTGCTTGTCCTGCCTGCCTTATTTAAAATGCTAATTATTTTAAAACCAATCCATCGAATGTCTAGCAATGAAAATGGAAATATCACTGCTATCCCAAAGCCTGCGATGCATCTGAAAGAAGATAAAGCACCAGCATCACAGGGAATTTTTCAGCTGTTTTCTCCAAAAAGAAAGATCTTGCTAACTGCTGAAAATCATGTCAACACCCGAGAAAGACAAAATAGGACCTGTTTCTGTTCAAGAAATAGAAATTCCTGCACCAGCGCCTTTTACTGTACAGGAAAAACTATCAGCAAAGCTAAAGATGTGGATTGGCAGGAATCCTGTGCAACCATAGGAAGAGCTGCCCCTCAATATTTGCATTGCTACAGCAGCAGCCAGGGTGCCAGTGATATAGAGGCATCATCCCTCGTGCTTGCTGCTACCATCTGCTTGGCCTCTTCTCTTTCTGTAAGTTCATTGTCTGGGGTTGGACACCCCGAAAATGCAAGCCGAGCAGCAGGACACATTTCCCAATGTCAGCTGTCTGAGAGCCGGGACCTCAAGCTGGACCACTTTGGGTTAAACATCTGACCTAGCTTTAGGGGAGATTAATCCTGCTGTGAGCACAGAGGAGTCATGGAAGAGCTGCATGTCTATGTGAACTTGGATGGGGCCAAAGACATGTAGGAAGTGCAGCATCACTCTTATTTCCCCTCCAAATCCCCCACAAGACTAAAGCTCAGCTCAGGGTTATAGGCGGCTGAGCAGAGTATGTGCCCAGCTGCAAATCCTCTGCTATGCGAAGGTCCTCAGAGCAGAAGGGCGCGAGATGGTATTCTGAAATAGGGGCTCCCAGCCCCTGGGTTGCTTCAGGCTTTTTTCTCCAGTGCCAGTGCAAAAGCTGAGCTCTTGGCCAACACAGGTAGGCTGGAAAAGGTGGCCTTGTCCCAATGCCATGCCTCAGTTCCAAGAAAACTTTGCTGTGTGAGCTGATTAGATGTGGGGTGGGTTTGGATCCCTCCTCAGATGCGGTAAATTCTCCCACTGCTGCCTCCTCTAGGCACCTAAAACCTATTTTAGATTTCACCCTCATTCCTCTGTTAATTTTTCCATATCCAGGAGGACAGAAGTTGTTCCGTCCTTGGTCTCTCATAGTCCCTTCCTCTGACAGCCGTGTCCCACAAGCATAAAAATGACTCCAGGACACGATAAGCTTTCTCCAAGTTGAGTATCTCTCTGCATTTGCCCTCCAGGTGAGCAAGAGGCCTTCACTTGAAATCCTCCCCACGATGCTGTTGCTGCTGCAGGTCTTGGTGAGCTGCCTCTGGCTGAGTCGCAGCGAGGTGGTGACATCCTTTGAGAGTTCATGCCCTCAATTTTTCTTCCGGGAAACCCCCCCAAATGAAGCGCTGGAGCCAGAGAACCCAGCATGGATCTGCCAGTGTTACAAGAACCAGTATTACTTTGCCACCCTGTATGACAGGAACAGGCGTATTCCCGTATACTCTGCTTACCTCTACCAGCCTCAACCTAGCAGAAGACCTAAAACATGGCTGGTCGAGCCGCAGGTGAGTGTCCTCTCTTACAGTGCATCAACCTCCAGTCATTAAAAGATGAACTGCAGCATTTAACCAAACACTTCTTTTTCCTCCCACCCCCACACACATGCAAATGGACCCGCTGGATGGGATTTGCTTCATCTAACTTCAAATACCTTCACCACATGATTCCTCTGATGCATTTGAGACAGCAGCAGGAGGATGAGATGCGTTATATCCTAAAGCACCCATTTTTCCACATTGACCTTACAGGAACATTAAGTCAAATTATATTACATTACATTAATTTACATTACATTAAGTCAAACGACCACCCTCCCTGTCCCGTGCTGTGGTGGGGGACCAAATGATGGGGAAAAGACATCCAACAGCAGCTAAATTTGAGGGACCAGCTGTGCTGGGCTCTGATCTCCACTTCACCCTGAGCTGTTTTGCCTCCCTGACATAGCTTATTTGCTCCCAGTTATGAGTCAATTTGGCTTTGTAAATGGCACGAGAGAAGTGCAGAGGAACTCAGAATTGGGTGAGATGACCCAGTGAAAAAGTCCAGGTTCAGGCACTCAGTGATGAGAAGGTTGGATTAACATGGTAGATTTATTGAGTGATGTTTCAGGCAGTGAGAAGTGAGTAGGATCTGTATCGGTCAAGTCAGAAGTGCACAATCTCCATCCACCTGCAGTTGCCCCTTACCACCATTGCCTCAGGCTTGCTTCAGAAGGATCCACCAGACCCATGGATCTCTACAAACTACAGAGGCCTCCCAAACATCCTTCTGGCAAACTTCAAACCTTCAGGGAAAAAAGACTGAGCAAATTATGGAACAGAAGAAGTGGAAATTCAGGTCATTGCTAGGGACACAGTAGCAGTAGGGAATTTAGGTGAAAATGAGCCACAGAAGAAAGCCATATGCCCTGTTCCAGAGGAAGGCTAAATATGTTTCCCTAAATATGAAGAGAAAGGTGTTACAGTTGTGAAAAAAAGCATATGCACTTGTTACTCATAGGAACTCAAGCAACTAATTTGGTGTTGCACCACTGCCTCCATATTTAGAGGGGATAAAAACTCTTTTCCTCCTGGACCATGGACCCAGGCCATCTGTGAAATCTGTGATTTTTCTAACCTTCTTCAGAAGTTCTTTTGCAGTATTTAGGTTCCCCAGGTCTCTTTGGGGATTATGAGCTCCTTTAAGGGGCTGATAATTTCTAACTTATTTTCCATGATGCTGCAGAAGGAACACAACTGTGCTCCCTGGCACAGATCAGCTCTGAGACACATTATTAGCACTGCAGTAGCAGATCCCACTTGCGTTGAGGTATTTTTGCTTACCAAGCAAAAAGCTTCATCCTGGCAATGAACTATAGCCCTCCCAGGGAAACCTCACCTCTAGGACCAGTTTCCCAGCACATCTCCCTGTGTATGGGGAGGCAAACACTGGTGTTTCAGGAGTGTAATACATCTGCACCAACCACACATACTTCTTTCCAAGTGAGTAGCAAAGCAGGAGAAGAGCAGAAGGCTCTGAGTCCTTCTCACCTCCTCCTGGTAGTCCTGTGGGCTCCATGGCTCCTCTGCTCATCCTCTTCCCATCCTGGCCACCTTCAAGGACCCTAAGACACCCAACCTTCAAACAGGATATCTGTGTCCTTGTTTTCCTTGTTTCCTTGCTTGTTTTCCTAGCTTGCAAAACACAGATTGGATTAAAAGCAGACATGAAAACCATTCATAGAGACTGAGAGAGCTCTTGTGGAAACGGGGCTGAAGGGCAAAAAGGTCAGGGCTGGTGATAGCATGATTAGATGCAGGTGATGAAGGTTGGATGTGATTAATGGGGGTGGGAGGAACTCAGGAGAACCCTGGGCAGATGTGGGATGTGGAGAAGGGAGGAAAGGGAACCAGATGTGGCAGGGGAGATGTCTCACCAAAGTCACCTTTCAAACCTGGGAGTGGAAAATGCTCATTGTCTCATGCATCCACCCACACTCCCACTGCAGGCTGCAGGCTGGATTTCAAAGGTCACAAGTCAAATCGAGAGCAGTCAAAATCTGAGCTTTTTTTTTTTTTTTAATCTCTTGTGTTTGTCGGGGAGGGTCAGCTTTATGATTTCTCTCTGATTCATGCATTTTCATACACTGAGGTGACAAAAAATGGGTGCTTGGCACTCAGAGACTTCTGCTCCAGGGAAACCTGCTACTTTACTCCCATCCCCAGTACTAACACCTTTTCCTTTTCTTTATCTGTCAAGCTGATGGGTCCAACTTATCCCAAAAGTATGGAAAGAGAGCGCACCCTCCTAAAAAATTTCAACGTCAGCTTAGAGCAACTCAGCGAGAGCCAGGCTATCCTCCAAGACTACAAGAATCTGACGGGTTTGAACCGTGGCCATCTGAACCCCAGCAGCCATCACCCCGACTTCAGTAGCGGGACGGCTACCTTCACCCTCACCAACATAGTGCCCCAGCATGAGAAACTCAACGGCGGTGCCTGGAAAAACTACGAGCAGCAAACAATGATCAGGATGACCCAGGGCTGTAACATCACCTACGCTGTCGTGGGCGCCGTGCCTGGGAACAACTATATTGCCAAGGGGAGGGTTAATAAACCCAGCCACATCTGGTCGAGTGCCTGCTGCGAGGTGGACACCAGCCACAGGAAGGCTTGGGCAGTCATAGCTGAGAATGACAAGAACGAGGTCCACCTCCTCACACTGGGGGAGCTGGAGGACAGGTTGACACGGCTTTACAGGAGGGACCAGGTTTTTCTGTTTGACAGCAACTGTCCCCGGGAATAAGCCCTGTTTCACATCCTGGATGAAAAGGCTCGGGAGCCTTCGCCAGTAGCAGCATCGCCACATGTTCTGTGCAGCATTTGTCCTGCTTCCTTCTCTAGCAGATTTCCAGCTCTGTCTCTCAGAACACTTTCTCCTCTGATAACAGGGAGAAAGAGGTCAGCAGAGCCTTCAGCTGGTTTACTTTGCTGCCAACCCTTGGAGGGAGCTCTCAGGGAGGAGTCCTTGCCCTGGCCACTCTGGAGGGGCAGGCCGGATAACAGCCCGTGGGCGAGGAAATCAGAGCTTGTTGCTGAGACTAGAGGGGCTTTTTCTCCTTTTTTCTCTATGCCTATATACAGATCATAGTTCCTTCCTCTCCTTGTTAGATATCACTGATAATGTGCTGCTGACTTGTCCCTCACCTCCTCAGGAAGGGTGTGGGTCTAGGGTAGCTCCGGTTGCCCGGAGAGGTTGTGGAGTCTCCATCTCTGGAGGTACTCAAAACCTAACTGGACACAGTCCTGGACAACCTGCTCTAGCTGACACTGCTTGAGCAGGGGTCTGGACTAGAGGACCCTCCCAACCTCAGTGATTCAGTGATTCTGTGATGCATCCTGGGGCTAGGAAAGCAAAGAGCCCAAGGATTGCTGAGAGTCTCTAAGGATTATCCTACAAATCCATTCTGACCAACACAGCCAATGACCACAGCAAAGGATAAAGGGAGAGAGGAAGGTGGAAAGAAGGAACACAACTAAGCATAGGCATAGGAGGAACGTCCCAGTTCTCTTGAAGTCTGTAGATAGGTAAAACAAGGAGAAGGAAGGAAATAACCTTCATTAATCACAAGGCTCCCTATCCCTGAACTTACATGAAGAATGTGTTTATGTAAATTTACTATCAGGTTTTTGTTTGCTTGCTTTTGGACCACGCACCTTGAGAGCAGGAGCTGAGTATCAGACAGCCAGACTCAGGGAACAGATATACAGCAGGCTTTGACCAGTCAAAGATAAATTTCTGTGATACACTGGTTGGATAATTTCATTCTCTGCCCTGCTTCTAAACTTTTTTTTGCAGATTTATGTATAACTGATTTTTGAGAAATACATTAAATGAGTGTAAAAGATCAATGTATGCCATATAATTTAGTTTCTGAGTAGTTTACAATATAAATTATTTGCTCCAGTGCTGGATCATAGGGTCACCTTACATGTAAACCAGAATTTGCTTCCTACTGAAATTTCCACGACTAGTAATGCCCTAGTACCTACAGCACCCTTGCAGGAGGTAGGCTGTCCAAAGCCAATCTGAAGGTCCCATAACACCTACAAAAGTGTCACCATCAGACTCCAGTTACTTTTCCTATGAATGTGCATGAACAAAGTGGAACACTGTTGTGGTTTAGCCCCAGTCGGCAACTAAGCCTCACCCAGCCGCTCGCTCACTCCCCCACGGTGGGATGGGGGAGAGAATCGGAAGGGTAAAAGTGAGAAAACTCGTGGGTTGAGATAAAGACAGTTTAATAGGTAAAGCAAAACAGTAATAGTAGTAGTAATAATAACAGTAATAATATAATGAAAAGGAAAAGCAAAAACTGCGTGCACAAGCAAAGCAAACCAAGGAATTCCTTCACTCCTTCCCGTGGGCAGGCAGGCGCTCAGCCATCCCCAGGAAAGCAGGGCTCCATCACGCGTAACAGTGACTTGGGAAGACAAACACCATCACTCTGAACGTCCCCTTTCCTTCTTCTTCCCCCAGCTTTATATACCGAGCATGACCTCATATGGTGTGGAATATCCCTTTGGTGAGTTTGGGTCAGCTGCCTTGGCTGTGCCCCCTCCCCTCCCAGCTTCTTGTGCCCCCGGCAGAGCTTGGGGAGCTGAAAGAGTCTTTGACTAGTATAGGCACTAGTTAGGGACATTTAGCCTCTACTTAACAACAACTAAAACCTCAATGTGCCATCAGCACTATTCTCACACCAAATCCAAAACACACTATATCAGCTACAGTGAAGAAAATTAACTCTATCCTAGCCAAACCCAGCACAAACACAGTGCGAAGAACTCATGCAACCTGCCTCACAGAGATACCAGCTGGAGCCTGAACTTCTCAGCTCAGGAGTTGCTCATCAGCCTACTGGGTCTCATCGCTCACCCAGGACAAACATTTTTGGAGGTTGCACAGAAACGTGGGGTGGGATTCAGGTGCAGAGTCAGACACCTGCATGCAGATGTCTCCATGTGTGCTGGGTGTCTGAGCTCTGACTGCAGCCAGCAGAGATCCAGGCATGGCTCAGCTTCATAAATAGAGGCATCCTGGGCCACTTGAGGTGCCCTGATGTATGCAAAACATCCCATGGGGCTGGCTGATCTGCTGAAGGATCCTCAGGGACACCCGCACCCATCTGGGCCAGCAGCCAGAGGCCAGGCAAGTTCCCCAAGGGCATGTCCAGTGGCTCTGGACACCGGAGTGCAGGCAACCAGATCCCACTGGAGACCACACCGTGGACCATTGCTCCTGTCATCTCCAGCCGCCATGGTGAGAGCAGCAATAGCACTCACTTGTGCCAGCTGTGTTGCTGAGTGAGGTATGAGAATATTTTGCTTTGTAGGAGGACAAGGTAGCAATATCACTCACTCCCCCTTTTGCTGGATAGCCCCTGCAGTGCCAGGTCCCCTGCCCCAATGGGTGTTTACTCCCTGGTTCAGATGCTGGCACAGACAACTGATGGGGTGAAACCATCAGTGCTATTTCAGTTTGAGGGACCTCTGCAGACACCTCTGGGGTTGCTCATGGATCTTCCTCTGACTCGCTCAACCACGTTCTCATGCCTGCTGGGGCTTGAAACCACACTCATCCTCACCGTTGCCTGTCCCATGCCCCACCACCCCCGCATTCCAGGCTTTGCTGGAATCCCCCACTTCCTGACCACCCCCGTGAGTCACCCCTCCACCAGCCCCCTGGGCTCTCCCCAGAACCTTTTCCCCTGGCAGTACCCAGAAATGCCCTCCCCTCCACAGCAAGCATATGAAATACATGGGAAACCAAAAAAAAAAAAAAAAAAGTATCAGCTTGGAGGTTGCGGTCCAGCAGATATCAGGGGTGCTTCACACAGCACCCCGGCTTGGAGCTGAGCAGAGGGCTGCCCCAGCCCCACAGTCCCCAGCTCCAGGAGCATCCTCCCAGGATGCTTTCATATGTGATTTACTCTGGCTTCTGCTGCTGCTGGCTACGACCAGGGAATAGGGATACAGCCCTTTGGTGAGCCCATAGCCGGTCCATGCATCGTGCGTGTGTCCCCGGTGGGGTGGGAAGCTCCTCTGTCCACTGGGAAGATACAGCTGCACTGAGACGGGAAGGTAATTTCACAGCTTGTTCCATGTCCGTCCGTCTTTGGGGAGAGCTCTGGGCACTAGTGGGTTGCTGGGATTCTAGATGCAAAGGAAAAATTATCTTGCCCAGGAGCTGTGAGGGGATGCTGGGAGCTAAACCCCGTTAGCCCTATTGCTCATTGCCTTGCCTGCTGGGGTTGTTGGAATGGGCATGCAGCTTGCAGAGGGCCCTGCCACTGTCTAAGCTCACTTCACTGCAAAGGGCTGGATCATGCAGTTTGCTAAGTCCTTTTCCAAAAACACTGATGGTTCAAACTCCTTGAACTGAGCAACATGTTGTCACATCCTGTCCCAAAAAAAAGAAGGAATCAGGAAAATCAAGAGAGTGGCATCATCTGGCCTCTGCTTGAGAAAGCAGCTGGGCAAAAATCCTTTGATGCATCCAGATTTTGAGCAGCTATAACATTTTGCAAGAGTAAATACAATATGCTTATTTGTAAAGCTCTCCAGGAGCATCTCTGGCTGCCACATAGGGAAGGCAGTCTGGGAGCATCTTACTGGGACTTTGCCATCTCCTGGGCAAAGGAGATTCCGTCTCCATCTGCTGGGTCAGACACACTGAAGCTCTTGGATTTGCCTATCTCGTTCATGTAGGCAGCAAATGTACTGTGCGCAGTTCTGCATGAAACACGTGCTTTTTGTGGCACTACCAAGCTGATCTCCTAGCTGGTTGTCCAGGGGGAGTGCACATCTCTTAATCTCACCCTGCAGGGACAGGTTTTTTCGTGGGAAATGAGGCTTCAAGCCATGAGGTTCCCCCTGAGTCTCACAGGAGGTCCCACTGGGAATTTCCTGTCTTCAGTTAAATGTGGATCTACAAAAAGGAAAAAAAAATATAATTTCCATTAACCTAACTGCTTTATCTTGCCGGGAGCTATTAGAAGAGGGGAATGTTCAGTTTATTGAAAAACAAACAACATCTCTATTTTCACATGTTATGCAATGTTGTTGCAAGGTCACCAAATAAGCTGGAAAGCCTGGAGACTTGAAGAAAAATGCTTCCTCCTGATTCTTCATCCAAACATGTGGAATGTTATCATTGGCCAGTTAAATGGAGGAACAATGAATCCTGGATCTTTGCGTCTCTACAGCATCTTCTGTTTGATCTGCCTGTTCTTGATTTAAAGGGCTAAAATCATGGCTGGCAACTCCTAGAGAAAAACCCAGTATGGGATAAACAGAAGGGCCCTGAATATATGAACTAAAGGTTTGAGACATCAGAAGAGTCTGTTGAGAGCTTATAAAAGGGGAACGGCACCCTCAAAACAACTGGGTCATTGAACATATTTGCGTAGAGGTAGCAAATGAGTAGAAGCGGAAGAGGAAAACTTCTGCCAGACCAGCTGTAAACTGAGCTCGGAGGAAACCTTCAGCAGGAAGGAAAATGGATATCTCAGATCTGATGTGGAGGAATTAACAAAATTTTAAACTGGGGAAGAGGGTTAACACTGAGTTAACACTGCATGTGCTGAGTTAACCCTGCGCGTGCTGAAAGGCTTTACCCTGTGCTGTAAGATCTTACACGAGTCTCGGGGTATTTGCTTGGAATACTTTTTCACATGCCATAACAATATGGGTGAGATTAATATTTTCAGACCCAAGATGTCAGGTCTCCTACTATGAACTAATGTTTGCTTTTTAAGTATCACGTTGGCTTCTGTAAAGTATTTATAATGTAAATTTGCACTGTTTCTAACAAATAACACATCCACATGTCTTTTGCCAGTTATGTTACCTGAATCTAATCTCTTTCTGAGTAACCTGCTCACATTTTCTTAGTTCACTAAATGAAGACTTGTTTTAACAAACTGCTACATGCAGAAATGGTGGACAGTAATTTATTCCTGGGGCTTTGAGATCTTACTCTGAATGTTTGGAGCACTGGACTGGGACTGAGACCGGTTTACAAAGTCACCTCAGTGCCACCATTTCCAATCCATAAAGGTAGAAGATAGAATTATCTTCATTTTACTGTGCACTGTGACTTAAGGCTAAAAAGGAGAGTATAAAAAACTTCAGTTTCGTTATTTTCCTCTTACTGTTCCCTAAATGAGAACTTTAGCGAGGACTGAGGGAGTTTGAGCAGCATGAAAACACTAAAAGTTGGAGGAGAGAGAAACCTTTGGTTTTGAGCAGAGCAAGCTGGAAAACAGGGCTACTCATGCACAGGAAATTTTGTCATTTCAAAATGTGGTTGCAGTCTGAATCAGAACAAAACCCCAAGAGTTTCCAAATTCCCCTTGAAATGGAAATTCTGAGAATTTTGGTCTGGAAACGCTGAAGCAGGGTGTTTCTGATACCCACCTCCTGCCCCAGACCTGCTGAGCGAAATCAACTTTCTCATCAGCTTGCAGCAGTGCCACCACCAGCTTCCCTGAGGAGGTGGGAGGTTTCCTGGGGACACCTTCAGTGACATCTCCCCGGGACCCTCTCCGAGGATCGTCGGGCTTTGAGCATTGATCTGGGAGCCCTCGTCCCTGCTGGTCCTCTTGGGCGTTGCACAGTTGGGTCCTGGTGGTACATCAGGTGGTTGAAAGGGCTGTATTAGGAAAATGGGGGAAGGTGGAGGCTGTTGGCAGGGTAGAAGAACCAGTTTCGTTTCTTGCAAGAGGTCCAAACCGTTTATGTGGCAGCACTTTGCCCTTAAGCCATGACTGCACCCTTGTCCCACACGGACCTCCCCACGGTTGGGACGACACCTCCGGAGTCTCTTGACAGAAAGGGTCATATTTTATATGGGTGTGAAAGCCACAGCTTTAAAAATGAAATCTGGTTAGGGAATATCTTCCCTGAATTTCCTCTGCAGAAAGACTGGAGGAGAAAATAATTAGAGAATTAGAGACCTGGAAATGACTGGTGGAGCTGGTGCTTGCTGGAGTCCTGAAGTCTTTGCTCACATGCCTTTACACTCCCCAGGTGAGCACCTATTTGCCCTGCCAAGCTGTTATTCCTACAGAAAAAGTAAAAACAAATCTAGAAAATGTGTAGGTAGCTGCAGTGTTATGGCTGTGACTGAGAGGCAGATCTGTACTGTTTCACTGCCTACTTGCACTCCTTCTCAGCCTTGCCTTATATCTACTCTCTAAATTGTCTAAGACACGGACCATTTTTGGCCACTGAACAGTACTCGTGCATAAGATCCCCTCCTATTATTGGTTTTTTGTTTGTCATTGCAACAAAAAAACATGATTAAATTTAAACTTAAGAAATTATTTTTTCTTAGGGTGGCAGGAAATGTTTTTGTCAGGTTTCTTAAGTGATGCATTTACAGAGGTGAATGACAGATTCTGCAAGCCTTCATGACTTCCAGGGCTGGGATCCGGGTCACTTATTCAGACGTCTTATAGTAGGTGTTTACACATGGGGGTAATTCTGCAGGCTGGGCACAAACAAATCATGCTGCTTGGCTTCCAGCGATCAGTACAGAGGAGAACAGGCCTCCTGTAGGTCCTGTGTTGTAGCTTCCAATCCTACATAGATGTCTCTGACACCCCTGGGTGTCTCACAGAATGGCAGGGGTTGGAAGGGACCTCTGGAGATCATCCCATCCAACCCCCCTGCTTGAGCAGGCACACCCAGAGCAGGGGGCACAGCACCGCGTCCAGTTGGGTGTTGAATGTCTCCAGGGAAGGAGACTCCACAGCCTCTCTGGGCAGCCTGTCCCACTGCTCCGGCACCCTCACAGGAAAGGAGTTTTTCCTCATATTCAGGTGGAACTTCCTGTGTTCCAATTTGTGCCCATTGCCCCTTGTCCTGTTGTTGGGCACCACTGAAAAGAGTCTGGCCCCATCCTCTTGACACCCACCCTTCAGATATTTATAAGCACTGATAAGATCCCCCCTCAGTCTTCTCTTCTCCAGGCTGAACAAACCCAGGTCTCTCAGCCTTTCCTCATAAGGGAGATGCTCCGGTCCCCTGATCATCTCCGTAGCTCTCTGCTGCATTTGCTCGAGCAGTTCCCTGTCCTTCTTAAACTGGGGAGCCCAGAGCTGGACGCAGCACTCCAGATATGGCCTCACTAGCGTGGAGTAGAGGGGCAGGATAACCTCCCTCGACCTGCTGGCCACACTCCTTTGAATGCACCCCAGGACACCGTTGGCCTTCCTGCCCACAACGGCACGTTGCTGGCTCATGGTCACCCTGCTGCCCACCAGCACTGCCAGGTCCTTCTCAGCAGAGCTGCTTTCCAGCAGGTCAGCCCCCAACCTGTACTGGTGCATGGGGTTGTTCCTCCCCAGGGGCAGGACCTGACACTTGATTTTGTTGAATTCCATGAGGTTCCCCTCGGCCCAGCTCTCCAGCCTGTCCAGGTCTTGGTGGATGGCAGCACAGCCTTCTGGTGTATCAGCCACTCCTCCCAGTTTTGTATTATCAGCGAACTTGCTGAGGTTACACTCTGTCCCTTCGTCCAGGTCATTGATGAGTATATTGAACAGGACTGGACTCAGCACAGACCCCTGGGGAACACTGCTAGTTATGGGCCTCCAGCCAGGCTCTGCCTGATTGATCACGACTCTCTGGGCTCTGTTGTTCAGCCAGTTCTCAATCCATCTCACTGTCCTCTCATCTAACCCACACTTCCTTAGCTTGTCCATGAGGATGTTATGGGGGACAGTGTTGAATGCCTTACTGACGTCGAGATAAACCACACCCACTGCCCTCCCTTCATTGACCCAGCCAGTCACACCATCACAGAAGACTATCAGGTTGGTCAAGCATGATCTCCCCGTGGTGAATCCATGCTGACTACTTCTGATAACCTTCTTTTCCTTTACATGCCTGGAGATGACCTCCAGGATGATCTGCTCCATCACCTTTCCGGGGATGGAGGTGAGGCTGACTGGCCTATAGTTTCCCAGGTCCTCCTTCTTGCCCTTTTTGAAGACTGGGGTGACATTGGCTACCCTCCAGTCCTCGGGCACCTCTCCTGTCCTCCATAGTCTTTCAAAGATGATGGAGAGTGGCTTAGCGACAGCATCCAGCAGCTCCTTCAGCACTCGTGGGTGCATCCCATCGGGGCCCATGGATTTGCAAGGATCCAGTTTGCCTAGGTGATCTCTAATCACCTGTCATGTCTTAGATCATGGCAGATACTTATCCTTAGTCAACCAGATCAATCTGTAGGTGTTTCCATGCAAGCTGCTGTCTCACCTCCCAGTAGAGTCAATGGACTCAATGGCTGATGCGGTCCATGGGGTCTGGAAAACTATTCAGCCTGGGAGGGACACCTGCATTTGATAGCTGAGTGTCTCTAGACTCCTCTTATCTCCACTGTGATGGGACCACGTCACGTGGAGACACCTATATGAAGGCACATATGATGATGCATTGCAATGTGCAGGCAGATTCTTACGCTGCAGACTTCTGGAAAAACACATTTTCTCACACTTGGGTTCTTGGCCATGGTATAGGAGTATGTGTATTTCCACCCCTTGGTGATGGTTAGGATTAAGGGAGCTCCACTGACCTTAGACTGTAAAAAATCTATTAATTGCTTCCATTATCTATTTTGGAGACATTGTTGCCACAGATCCTCTTGCCCAAATATTTTTAGTTTCCTCCTGCATTTTAAAGGTTAGCAGTGTGTCGTGGTTTAACCCCATCCAGCAACCACGCCCCACCCAGCCGCTCACTCAGTCCTCCCCTGGTGGGATGGGGGAGAGACTCGGAAGAGTAAAAGTGACAAAACTTGTGGGTTGAGATAAAGACAGTTTAATAAGCAAAGCAAAAGCCGCGCGTGCAAGCAAAGCAAACCAAGGAATTCATTGACTCCTTCCCATGGGCAGGCAGGCGCTCAGCCATCCCCGGGAAAGCAGGGCTCCATCACGCATAACGGTGACTTGGGAAGACAAACGCCATCACTCTGAATGTCCCCCCTTCCTTCTTCCTCCCCCAGCTCTATGTGCTGAGCATGATGCCATATGGTGTGGGACATCCCTGGGGTCAGTTGGGGTCAGCTGTCCCGGCCGTGTCCCCTCCCAACCCCTTGTGCCCCCCCAGCTATTCACTGGTGGGGTGGGGTGAGGAGCAGAAAAGGCCTTGACTCTGTGTAAGCCCTGCTCAGCAATAACGAAAGCATCTCTGCATTATCAACACTGTTTTCAGCACAAACCAAAAACATAGCCTTATACTAGTTACTATGAAGAAAATTAACTCTATCCCAGCCAAAACAATCACACGGTGACAGTGCATGTATGGTGTGAGCTTTAGCACAGGTCTTTAGAAAAAACCTTCCTGTGACACATTCCTGAGTTTGCCATACCTTTTGTTAAAATGAGAGGTTAACTGAAAATAAATTGTGTATTTTTTAAAGTTCAGAGCAATAGCAAGAAGAACAAGTTGCCTTTCAAACCTCCAGAACAATTTATTATTATAGTTTATTAGTTGTTCCATGCGGAGAAGATCAAAGTCTACAAAATAAAATAATCAGCCACCACATCTCATGTAAAACAAGTGAGAGCAGCCATGGAGAAAGCACAACAGTGACAAAGGGGCACCCCTTTGGCCACAGCCTCTTCCCGTGGTGGCTTTTTGCTCCCAGGCTGGGTCCTACTGATTTATACTTGCTCTCTGTGTGTTGTATGGAAGGATCAAGCCTCAGACACAAACATTTCCCCAGAGGGCCAACAAGCCCTACCAAGAGATAAAGTACAGCTTAACTGAGAGTTATAGCTTCCTGATAAAATACGTATATAGCTCCCATGCTGGAGGTGACCTGGGTTCAGACTCTGTATGTAGACATTAATAGGTAGGAAAATTAAACCCCATAATAGTTGTCCAGTCTGTAACCCACTATTGCTTACAGGTCCCTTACCAGCAGTGTGTCTCCCTTAATTTCCAAGAAACAAAGACAAAATATGGAGAGAGAGCCCCTGAGCCGACCTGGCTAGGGAAAGGAGGAAGAACCTCTGGAGCAGTAGGAGGCATGTGACTCTGCTCTTGTTATCTGCATAAAAATGTGCATGCTAGGAGTAGATGAAATATTAGCCTTCTCCCATGAAATGCCCTGAGCAGGACAAGCCATGCCAGCCCTAACGGCAGCTCTTAACAGAGGTATGTTAGCAATAAGTAATGTGCATTAACCAAATGAAGCAGAGGAGCTTAGTACCACTGCTTGCAGCCATCAGAGCAGCTGCAGGTATGAAAATCTGTCATCTATCATGTAAATACAGATTGTTGTTTGCTCCCATACAAAATAACAGCATGTAATAGACCATTACACATCCATCTTTATAAAGACATGTAGTACAAGTAAGTCCTGTTCCAACTGGAATAAAAAATGCCATGGGAAGTTTACATATCAAAGCTATGGAGAGAGAATAACTCAACAGGAACACAAAACAGTAAAAAAAGGACACATACACTCTGTCACAAAATAGAAAACTACACTAAAATCTCATGCCTCCTGAATTATAAGGAAGGGATTAATCCCATTCTGCTTTTGTCATATGCCATGTAAGCATCTATAGATAATCTGGTCAATTTAGGCATCATTTAGAGTCAATGCAGAGAAACAGATGCCTTCAGACCATAAATCATTTGGTCTGTGTATATATATCTATATATCTGTGTGTATATATATATGTGGCATAAATAAATAAATATGCACATACACATAGGGTGAGATGAACTGCTCTCTAAAGGGACTAGTTCCTCCCCATTGTCTGCCTCAGACATAGATGCTTGCATTTTGTCAGATGAACCCCATCCTTCCAGGCTGAGCGTGGCTAAAAAGAGTCAGTTCAAACTTCACAAATTCTCAATAATGTAAGTACATGTCAAGTATTGTGTATGCTTGAGTCTGTCCTCAAATGCTTTTGCACAAGGTTCTTTGGTGCTCTGCACCTGTGAAGGGAGCTGTCAAATTAATCAGATGCCACAATCTGCAGCATCCTTTCCTGAGCTGGAGGAATAATGTAACTGATGTGGAAGGGGCCAGTCCAGAATAATTGACAAGAGGGGGTGATGATGAATGCATGTGTATACTGAAGCATGAGGGAGTCCAGTAAGATTTTCAGCTTATGTGCAGAAGGTAAATGGGTTTAATTTCCTTTTCCAAGAGGAACAGTGTGACGAGGAGAAGAGTGTGACCGTGTTTGACCCATCTGGGTAGAGAAAGGACAGGGGACCTCAGGTGTCCAGCATCTCTTTTTGTGGGGAAGGTGGTGTGGGGGCTGTAATGACGGTGCCATCATCTAACATGCTTGGGCGAGCGGTCCATATGTACGCCTGGTCGCTTGGGAGAGGCTGCAGTTATATTAGCAATACATCTGCTATATGGTAGGAGGAGGAGAACTGTTTCTGCAAAGCAGTTTCAGGCAGGGCTCTTTCCCTGCCTGTCAATGATGGGGTGCACTCCCTCCACCCATACTCGTAGGTGGAAAGTCACTCTGTCCCCATAAGAATTAAGCCACAGTATTTTCTGCCTCCTTCAAATGTTAGATTTGCTTGTCCAGGCTTCCTCCTCGTTTGCCACTGCTGGTACAGTCTGGTTGCTGGTATAATCTAGTTTCTTCTGTGGCAAGGCATCGATTTCATGAGTTTGTATCTTAACACCACAATTCCCTGAGAAGTCTTCTCTGCAGAAGGAAAAAGACTTTACTCAGCTGGGAAGAGGCAGGTTTTCTATGGCTTCTTCTATATTTCCAATGAGAAACCACACAGTACTTTTTGCAGAAGACTCCACTTAGGATCTCAGTTATTATTTCATCTGGTATTGGCTATTTCATCACTTGTTCCACCACAGGGCCGTGAAATGTAGATCATTCTTGCCAATTTTTCACCTATCATATTCTCAGAAATCCCACAATGGCCCAGGAAATCTGCACCACAGTTGATCGCCTTCACTAAAACATGTTTCAAAGTGTTGTCTACACTTTCTATGGCTTTATCCTATCGTAAACTGGCAAAAAAGCACTGCTGATGTAGTTTCACAAGGTCCTCCTTTTCAAGAAAAATCCCCATTCAGCAGAGAACCAGAGCCCATCAGTAATTAGTAAGGATCATGAAGGGACATGGGGATGAGGATTAGCAAAGAGAGGAGAAAAGGAGAACTCCCAAGTGTCAAATAGGGACACCTTGGATTAATGAGGCTCGGGAGCCTGTGAACAGGAACAGCCTTTGTGCATCTCAATGTAGTAATAGAAACAGCGAGGAGGCCAGACTAAAATAAGTCTGAAGTACAAAGTTGTTCTGAGTTGGACTGAGAAATCAGGGGGATGAAGGAAGAAGAATTACGTGGTTGTGGTGGCAGATGCTCCACCAGACTTCCCACAGGTTAGCCAGAGAGAAAAAGACTGACTGCGTAATCTATCTGAAACCAACATATTTGCATAATTAACCTTAATTTCCCTACGGAATTCATTTTCCACCCATTATTTGAACTGCCATTCTCAGTTCCACAATGGCTGGGACAAAGCATGCTTTTTGATTTCAAAAGCTCCAATTCCTCCTTTTCTTGTGCCAGTATTTAATAGCTGAACTAGACAACCCAAAATCCAGGATCATTTATTTAATACCAAAGAAGGTATTCAGAAATCTAAGCAGTGCAATAGTGAGATGGCTGATCCGGTTGACAGTTCTTCCACTGCTAGGGATTTTTTTTTTAGATTTCACATTTTCCTGGTTCCGTCCCACTAACCGTATTCTCTGCTTGGTGAGTCACACAAAGACAGCAGGAATGATAAGCAGAACAAAAAAGATAGCTGTAAAAAGAGAAAATTATCACAGTTAGCACCTGTTTTTATCTGTAATTATTGCAGTTACTCCAACTGGGAGAAACAGGCAAGACCTGGGATAGGGGCTTATCTTGCCCCTGTGCCCAGAGGCAATAGTTCTTATATATTGTACCATTACTTTGCTCTCTGGGGCAAACAGGACCCAGCCAGAGAGGACCTCAGCAACTAGAGAGCAACCACGGCCAAATAACCAGGGACTACTGATGCTGCGCTCTCTGGCATAGTTTGCAATACTCCTCCTTCCCTTCCTTTATCTCACTCCATTATTTCTCCTTATTATAACGTGTGCTACACTTGTCAGCAGACTCCAGCTGGAATCAAGAGCCCTTGTACAAAGTCTTGAGCATATGCACAGTAAAAGACAATTTCTATTTTAGCAGCTAATTGTTGAATGGAAGATGGGGAAGGGGGAGAAGAAAATCTCTTCAGAGTGATCTAAATGCATCAGTTTAGCTGTGAGAAAATATTTTATTTGCCCATGTTGTGGTTTAGCCCCGGTCAGCAACTAAGCACCACAGAGCCGCTCGCTCACTCCCCCACCCTTGTGGGATGGGGGAGAGAATCGGAAGGGCCAAAGTAAGAAAACTCGTGGGTTGAGACAAGAACAGTTTAATAATTAGAATAAAACAGCAATAATACTAATATAGTGAAAAGGAAAATAATGAGAGAGAGAGAAATGAAACACTAGAAGGAGAGGGAAAGGAAAAAAAAAAAAAAAAAAAACAAAACCAAAACTGAACAACAAGTGCTGCAACCGCTCACCACCCGCCGACCGACGCTGCCGGTCCCCGAGCCGCGATCGCTGCCTCCCCCAGCCAATTCCCCCCAGTTAATATACTGGGCATGACGTCACATGATATGGAATACCCTCTGGCCAATTCGAATCAGCTCTCCTGGTTGTATCCCCTCCCCTCCCGGCTTCTTGTGCACCTGGCAGAGCATGGGAAGCTAGAAAGTCCTTGACTAGTGTAAACACTACCCAGCAACAACTAAAACACCAGGGTGTTATCAACGTTATTTACATACCAAGTCTAAAACACAGCACTATACTAGCTACAGTGAAGAAAATCAACTATCCCAGCTAAAACCATGACAGTATCCACCCCTTATTCCATACCATTTACGTCACGCTCAGGTCTCATACTATCCAATATGACCTCAATAACCACCACCCGCCTCCCCATCCTTTGATGACATACGTAGATATCATTTATCATTCCCGTAGTCTATGGACCATCCCTGTAGAACATCTGTAGAGGGTCCACACATGTCCATTGAGTTCATTCAGTCCATAACTTTGGGCTCCATCTACCGTAATAGTCTTTCAAGGCCGGAGAGATGGTCTGCGTGGTGTTGGATTGTTGCATGCTGAAGCCAGTCTTTGTTCCACCACTGCTACACGTTGCTTGGTTCAATCAAAGTTCATTCTTCATTAATTTTGGAAATTCTTACTATGATACCATCGATACAGCATATAGCAACCATAGGAGTGATGACATACAATATCATATAGCAATTAACAGCATACCGTTCAGTTCATTGGCTATTTTCACCCAAAATCAAATCCCCTTGAGGCACACATCGAACTCCTCCATCCTCCCGCATTACCCACCAAGCGCACCCAGGTCCTCGAGCAAAAGCAATCCCATGAATGGGTTTGCCTTTGCCTGAGACAGGAATAACCCAGACGGTTTTCCCCAGCATATTTTTTACGTGCACTACAGGGACTTTACCCCCTTCCACAGTATGTAAGAGTTCTGACTGGGCAGGCCCAGCTCGATTGGCAGATCCCCTAGTGTTGACTAACCAGGCGGCTTTTGCTAAATGTGTATCCCAGTGTTTGAATGTCCCACCCCCCATTGCTCTCAGTGTAGTCTTTAACAGTCCATTGTATCGTTCAATTTTCCCAGAGGCTGGTGCATGATAGTGGATATGATACACCCACTCAATGCCATGCTCTTTGGCCCAGGTGTCTATGAGGTTATTTCGGAAATGAGTCCCGTTGTCTGACTCAATTCTTTCTGGGGTGCCATGTCGCCATAAAACTTGTTTTTCAAGGCCCAGGATAGTGTTCCGGGCGGTGGCATGGGGCACGGGATATGTTTCCAGCCATCCGGTGGTTGCTTCCACTATTGTAAGCACATGGCGTTTGCCTTGGCGGGTTTGTGGCAGTGTGATATAATCAATCTGCCAGGCCTCCCCATATTTATACTTCAGCCATCGTCCTCCATACCACAGAGGTTTTACCCGCTTGGCTTGCTTGATTGCAGCGCATGTTTCACATTCATGGATGACCTGTGCAATAGTGTCCATGGTCAAGTCCACCCCTCGTCACGAGCCCATCTGTATGTTGCATCTCTTCCTTGATGGCCTGAGGTGTCGTGGGCCCACCGAGCTATAAATAGTTCACCTTTATGTTGCCAGTCTAGATCTACTTGAGCCACTTCAATCTTAGCAGGCTGATCCACCTGTTGGTTGTTCTGATGTTCTTCAGTGGCCCGACTCTTGGGGACATGAGCATCCACATGACGTACCTTCACAACCAGGTTCTCCACCCGGGCAGCAATATCTTGCCACAATGCAGCAGCCCAGATGGGTTTGCCTCTGCGCTGCCAGTTGTTCTGCTTCCACTGCTGTAACCACCCCCACAGGGCATTTGCCACCATCCATGAGTCAGTATAAAGATAGAGCACTGGCCATTTTTCTCGTTCAGCAATGTCTAAAGCCAGCTGGATGGCCTTTACTTCTGCAAACTGACTCGATTCACCTTCTCCTTCAGCAGTTTCTGCGACTTGCCGTATAGGACTCCATACAGCAGCCTTCCATCTCTGATGCTTTCCCACCAGACGACAAGACCCATCAGTGAACAGGGCATATTGCTTCTCATTTTCTGGCAGTTTATTATACAGTGGGGCCTCTTCAGCACGTGTCACCTCCTCCTCTGGTGACATTCCAAAATCTTTGCCTTCTGGCCAGTCCATGATTACTTCCAAGATTCCTGGGCGACTGGGGTTTCCTATTCGAGCCCGTTGGGTGATCAGTGCGACCCACTTACTCCATGTAGCATCAGTTGCGTGATGTGTAGAGGGGACCCTCCCTTTGAACATCCAGCCCAGCACCGGCAGTCGAGGTGCCAGGAGGAGCTGTGCTTCAGTACCGATCACTTCTGAAGCAGCTCGAACCCCTTCATATGCTGCCAATATCTCTTTTTCAGTTGGAGTATAGCGTGCTTCAGACCCTCTGTATCCCCTACTCCAAAACCCTAGGGGCCAACCTCGGGTCTCCCCTGGTGCTTTCTGCCAGAGGCTCCAGGTAGGGCCATTCTCCCCGGCTGCAGTGTAGAGCACGTTTTTTACGTCTTGTCCTGCTCGGACTGGCCCAAGGGCTACTGCATGAACTATCTCCTGCTTTATCTGTTCAAAGGCCTGTCGTTGCTCAGGGCCCCATTTGAAATCATTCTTCTTCCGGGTCACTTGATAGAGAGGGCTTACAATCAGACTGTAATTTGGAATATGCATTCTCCAAAAACCCACAACGCCTAAAAAAGCTTGTGTTTCCTTTTTGCTAGTTGGTGGAGACATGGTGGTTATTTTGTTGATCACATCCATTGGGATCTGCAGACGTCCATCTTGCCATTTTATTCCCAAAAACTGAATCTCCTGTGCAGGTCCCTTCACTTTACTTTGTTTTATGGCAAAACCAGCCTTCAGAAGGATTTGGACTATTTTCTTCCCTTTCTCAAAAACATCTTCTGCTGTGTTGCCCCACACGATGATGTCATCAATGTACTGAAGGTGTTCCGGAGCTCCACCCTGTTCCAGTGCAGTATGGATCAGTCCATGGCAAATGGTAGGGCTGTGTTTCCACCCCTGGGGCAGTCGATTCCAGGTGTACTGGACACCCCTCCAAGTGAAAGCAAACTGTGGCCTGCACTCTGCTGCCAAAGGGATTGAGAAGAATGCATTAGCGATATCAATTGTGGCATACCACTTGGCTGCCTTTGACTCCAGTTCGTATTGAAGTTCTAGCATGTCCGGCACGGCAGCACTCAGTGGTGGAGTGACTTCGTTCAGGCCACGATAGTCTACTGTTAGTCTCCACTCCCCATTAGACTTCCGCACTGGCCATATGGGACTGTTAAAGGGTGAACGGGTCTTACTGATCACTCCTTGGCTCTCCAGTCGCCGAATGAGCTCACGGATGGGAATCAGGGAGTCTCGGTTGGTTCGGTATTGCCGCCGGTGAACTGTTGTGGTGGCAATTGGCACCTGTTGTTCTTTGACCTTCAGCAACCCCACAACAGAAGGGTCCTTCGAAAGACCGGGCAAAGTAGACAGCTGTTTAATTTCCTCTGTCTCCAAGGCAGCTATACCGAAAGCCCACCTGTACCCTTTTGGGTCCTTGAAATACCCTCTCCTGAGGTAGTCTATGCCAAGGATGCACGGAGCCTCTGGGCCAGTCACAATGGGGTGCTTTTGCCACTCATTCCCAGTTAGGCTCACTTCAGCCTCCAATACAGTTAGCTCTTGGGATCCCCCTGTCACTCCAGCAATACAAATGGGTTCTGCCCCTACATAGTTTGATGGCATTAGGGTGCACTGTGCACTGGTGTCCACTAGAGCCTTATACTCCTGTGGATCAGATGTGCCAGGCCATCGGATCCACACAGTCCAGTAAACCCGGTTGTCCCTTTCCTCCACCTGGCTGGAGGCAGGGCCCCTCTAATTCCAATTGCAGAATTCGCAGCCCACTTCTTGTGAATGGGAATCAGAAGTCTCCCTATTAAGATCACGGATAGAATCAGCGCTTCTACTCCTCTGTCTGGGGAACTGCCTACTGGAAACTGGAGCAGCAACTCTCCTGGAGGTCCCCCCTTGAGTGGTTGTTTTTCCTTGCAACTCACGTACCCGTGCCTCCAGGGTCGAGGTAGGTTTTCCATCCCACTTCTTCATGTCCTCTCCATGGTCACGCAGGTAAAACCATAGGGTGCCCCGTGGTGTGTATCTTCTCTCTTGAGCAGAAGGACGCTTACTCCTAATGGCCGAGATACTGGTCCGTACAGGTCGGGAGTAGGACATATCTTCTTTGAGTTGCTGAACCTCCCGGGACAATTTCTCCACAGCTGAGATGAGGGAGGAAGAGACATGTGCTTCATAATCCCGGAGTTTATCAATCACATCCTCTACCGTTGGTGCCTCTTCATCTTTCCAGGACATTACTGCCAGGGAGTTTACATGGGATGATGGTGCGCTCCGTACAAACTTCCGCCACATGAGTCGTGTGCACTGCGCTTCATCTGGATCTTTGGATGACTGTTCACTACCCAGGTCACCATAAATCACCTCAAGCACAGCTAATTCTCTCAGGTACTGGATACCTTTCTCCATAGTGGTCCATTTTCCAGGGCGATATATAACATCTTCCTTGCAGGGATACCTTTCTTTCACAGCAGACAGGAGTCGCCTCCAGAGGCTGAGGCCTTGTGTCCCTTTTCCAATTGCTTTGTCAATGTCCCCGTCCCTAGAAAGGGATCCCAGTTGTTTGGCTTCCTTACCCTCTAATTCCAGGCTACTGGCCCCGTTATCCCAGCATCGGAGCAGCCAGGTGACAACATGCTCACCTACATGACGGCCGAAATCTTTTCGTATATCTCGTAGCTTACTTAAGGATAGGGATCGGGTAGTTTCCGTCTCTTGTACAAGTTCTTCCTCTTCCTTCTCCTCTCTTATTAACGGCGCTGCTTCTCCATCATCCTTTTCTAAACGAGTTGACATTCTCTTCGAAGATTTCTTCTTTTGTATAGGGGCAACTGATACTGGCACGGGTTGATTCTCTGATTCAGCTTCAGTGTCCGTCATGGGTGTTTGAGCGGTCACAGTGCCTGTCATCGGGCTTGGAGCTGCTGCAGCACCTGTTGTGGGGGTTTGAGGGGCCACAGTGCTTGTCACTGGGCTTGGAGTAGCCGCAGGGCCTGTTGTGGGGGTTTGAGGGGCCACAGGGCTTGTCACTGGGCTTGGAGTAGCCGCAGGGCCTGTCGTTTTCCCTTGGTGGTACTGAGTACTGTTGAGTAGGGCTCGGTAGGCATGGGCCAGGCCCCAACACATTGCAGTGATTTGTATCTCTCTGGAATTGCTAGGGTGACAGCATACTTCCTCCAAATATTCTACTAATTTTTCAGGATTCTGCACTTGTTCAGGGGTGAAGTCCCAAAACACTGGGGGTGCCCACCGTCTCAGGCATTTGCCCATACTATCCCACATACCCTGCCACCCATAATTATCGAGCCTTGGGGCAGATCTCTGGATGATATTCTTAAATTGCTTATTAACCTTAGACAAAACCAAAACAATCTGCCATAGGAATATCAACAGATGTATCTTAACTACCCAAGGATGTTCAAGATACTGAAAAGTTGTTGTAATGAAGGAGGAGACATTACGGAAGATGGTAGCTAAGGTGCCATTCTGTATTTCCTCCATAAAGAACCTCTCAGAAGAGGAGGTATAATTGCTAATTGTCTCCATGAGGTGGTAGCCGAAGTACAGTAACGGCTTCCATGCAAGACCCAAATAACCGATAAAACTCAAGGCCAGTGTTTTAATAACAAATCTCCTAGGCAAAACATCTCTAACCACTGCAGAGCACAGCAAACTACAAAACCCAATGCCAATCTTTAACATGTACTTCAAAATCAGCATGGTGTAGGTCTAACTACTAATATCGAGAACAGATGAATCAATGCTGTGACCAGCAACTGTTATTATCTCAAACCCTTCGTGCTCCACGTTGGGCGCCAAAAAGGACTGTTGTGGTTTAGCCCTGGTCAGCAACTAAGCACCACACAGCCGCTCGCTCACTCCCCCACCCTTCTGGGATGGGGGAGAGAATCGGAAGGGCCAAAGTAAGAAAACTCATGGGTTGAGACAAGAACAGTTTAATAATTAGAATAAAACAGCAATAATACTAATATAGTGAAAAGGAAAATAATGAGAGAGAGAGAGATGAAACACTAGAAGGAGAGGGAAAGAAAAAAAAAAAAAAAAAAAACAAAAAACCAAAACTAAACAACAAGTGCTGCAACCGCTCACCACCCGCCGACCGACGCTGCCGGTCCCCGAGCCGCGATCGCTGCCTCCCCCAGCCAATTCCCCCCAGTTAATATACTGGGCATGACGTCACATGATATGGAATACCCTCTGGCCAATTCGAATCAGCTCTCCTGGTTGTATCCCCTCCCCTCCCGGCTTCTTGTGCACCTGGCAGAGCATGGGAAGCTAGAAAGTCCTTGACTAGTGTAAACACTACCCAGCAACAACTAAAACACCAGGGTGTTATCAACATTATTTACATACCAAGTCTAAAACACAGCACTATACTAGCTACAGTGAAGAAAATCAACTATCCCAGCTAAAACCATGACAGCCCATCCTTTTTTTACTCCTTTGAAAATGAAAGAAACACGTCATTTAAATATTTACATTTTTCCTGCTTTTTCCTGTTGAAGTTATTCACTGAATTCACAGAAAGTCTCAGAGAAAGAATTTGAAAATTGCATCATTTAAAAACTAGACTTTTGGTTGATCTATTTTCTTTTACATCCCTTATAAGTCTTTGAAAACCTCTCTATATAAAGCTTAAGTGCTTAAACAGTCTCTATTTACACTTTCGTTACTGACTTCTTACCCAATACATGGAGATAGATGTGTCTTGCAGTATACTTATTAGCTCTTATAAGAGAGATGCATCTCTTCGGTAGAACAGCAAACTGAAAGGCAAAGTAACTGCTCTGGGGGATGGTTGAGGTCTGAGTCCAATTAACAAAATGGCATACCTGTCACTGGCAGTGTCACAGATGGGGAAAAGGGTGGATGAGTCGAACCTACAAAGACAGAGAAATTCTTGATTTTTGTATCAATTTGCTCTTCTGGTGATGAGCATCAAAGCAGTGATGAGGATAGAGACAAGCTAGGTCTGACAGCTCTCCCTCTGCACAGCAGACTTAATAATTGCCATATTTGTTTCTTGGCCATCAATAGATGTTTCCAGCCTGGATATCAACATATTTGCTGATCTGGTATCTCTTAATGGTGGGCATGAAGTGGACTGTATCTTCCAAGCAATGGGATCCAGCTAAGGTCTTTATTTCATATGAGATTGGGAAGGATGACTTTCAAGGTACCAGGCTAAGATTTGGAAAATATTGCTTCAAACGGGGCCTCTTTTTTTCCCCAGAAATGTAACCCAAGACTTTTCTGGTGCAAGAAATTAATTTGATTTCTCCCTTATCCTGAAAAGGAAGCTATGAACTTGAGCTAGTACGAGATATGGGCAGGTTTTTTAACAAGAGGTCCAGTAAGAGTGGTGTCTTGATAAATCTCTTTGTGCTGAATGCTGGGGTGAGAACTGAGAAAAGGGAAGATATTCCTTATCCAGCCCCATTAAAGACATCACATCATAACAAAGAGAAAGGCAACATTTTGGGGGAATAAATACTTGGCTCACTAATTACAAACACCTGGCCTTGCTCAGGTTTGAGTGTACTTTTGCAGGAAGCTGGAATTATTGTTCTGTTGAATTGAAGGGCAAAATGACCTCTTTCATCATCCAGTCTCATGTTTTTCATGATCTGATTTTTAAAATTTCAAATATTTGTAATCTTTGACTATTCAATAGGTTGTATAATTTTCTGGGACTGGTATGTTGATGGGTTATTTCCATCATAGCAAGAAGTTCCTTCATTATGATAGTACCAACTGAAATTATCAATGGAAAAGAAGTGACTGTCCTGAAGGAGGAAGAAAGACCAAAGAGCAAATTGTGAGTGCTGTACCTGGAACACTCTGAATTGGGCACCTCAGGGAAACAGACAGGTCTATGAAGAAGGAGAGAAAGTCCTGGGTTAATGCTGAAGTAGCATGTCCAGTGAGTAAGGTGATTCATTCCTACAGTGAGAGCAGGAACGAGAGGCAACGATGGCAAAGTGTCACCTAAAAGGTCACCTCGCAGACAAACGGGCCTGCCCAAACCATCCTGTTCTACCACATGGCCTGGTACCACAAGGGCTGGCATTTATTTCGCCTACTGTTATGTAGAGGTGGCCTCTGAGATAGTCACCTGGGCTCTGCTATAGTCGCTGGGGAGAAACAAGCCTTTAAAGGGTGCAATTCATCTCACACTAAAATAGACTTGTGAAATGGGCCAGCTAACACAGCACCATCAACACCTATTCCCCTCTGTTGGTTATAAAGCCCAGCTCAGATGTGGGCATCTATGCAGTAGACATCTCCAGTTCTGCAAGATTAATTTGCCCTTAAAGGCCCAATTACTTTTGAAAACCAGTTTCTTCCATTCTCTGTTGGTAAGAAAAGTCATCTTGTGTTGACCTTGTATTGGCTCCCACCTCTGTAAAATTCAGCCCACTGCACTCCCCTACCTCAGAGGAGGTTGGGAAGGTAATGAAAGCCTGAGGGCTGTGGAGTTGGGTCCTTCTGTGTCCTTCCACATACAACAGCCCTGCCTGCCACTCAGAGAGGGCCCAAGACCCTCAGTGCTATCACAGAGGCTTGGGAAAGGGGCTCTGTTTTCTCTCTGCATATTGAAGTGATTCATTGTAGAGTTAGAGACGCCATGAGAAAAGGCAGGTGATTTGGGTGGCGTAGAAAAGGTCTTTTTTTTTTTTTCTTGGCATTAACCCAGCTAAGGGCATAAAAGCAAGGAACAGAGGTTCTGTGGCCTCACTTGAGAGCCCTGCTGGCTCCCTGAGCAGTGAAACTGAAGCTGCCAGACCGCAGTGGTGCATGTTCTGCTGAATCTGGGTCCATAAGGACTACAGTGCAATACTGGTGGGCTTTTTGCTGTCTCTTTGTTCAAAACAGCATCCTAGCTGTTAAATTAAGAACGAAGCCACATCACTCTATTTAGCTATGGACTAGCTAAACTCTGTATCCTAAAACCCTGAGCAATCATGCGAGATGCTTAGATATACCTTTTGGAGTACCTTACCATGAAGTGACAGCAGATGACTTATAGCTGCCAGGAGGAAGACGAAAACAGAAAGGCTTATTCTACTATTTTCTTCCCAGTATATGACAGTGTGGCTTTATCTGCTCTCAAATTCCTGCAGTTTTGCAGTTAGTATGGAAGGGCACCCAAGACAAAGTAGGATGTAGCTATGTCCTCCCCGGAGATGTCATCTCCATCGGTCAGAGGTGACAACTCCATTAGTGTCAGAGCCCTGAGGTGGCTGATCTCTCCATCCCAAACCCCAAGCAGGTCGTTCCCTAAGATTGATTTGCTGAGCTGGGGAGTCTGGACCGTGCACGAAAAGGTCATGACACCAATGTGATGCCAAAGCAACCATCTTACCTGGCTCAATAGTCTGTGGCAGCTGCTTGTCGCTGCTGTCATTGGTGCATCGCATGTCAAGGGGGGTCCAGATGATTTTGTCATTCACCTTCTGGCACCTGCGGGTGCCAGAGGTGGGGGGTCGCTTATCATAACCGCTCTGGCATTTGAAATGGAGTACTTGTCCCATGTAATACCGTTTGTTCAGTTTTATAGAGGCATGTGGAATAGTCCTGGGAGGACCACAAAAATCTGTGGGATCACAAGGCAGCACACGGTTAAAGCAGATAGATTTTTACCTACTGCTTTTATTCTTGAAACAACGTGGTTTGTGTTCTTACAAAATATAGACAAGCAGGATATACCAAGCCTTCCTAATTCTTTGTTAGGATATAAAATACTCATTCACTTACACCATATCACTTGTTCAGCCAAGATATTATAGCAATTGTTCCTTTCTCTCTGTCTGTCAAAATAATTAAAAATTACTCATCATTCTTACACTGCTTCTCTGGAAATCAGAGGGAGAATTGTTACAGTAATGAATGGGCTCTTACTTACCTTTCTGGTCAAACTCTGAAAGGTTTTCTCTCTTCTGGGGTGCAGGGCTCTGTGTTTTTCTTTCTGACGTCTGTGTAAAATCTAACGCCATCGTGGGAGCCGTTGACAACAAAATTTTCTTATCTGTGGGAGAAATTATATCTGCTGAATTACAGTGGGATGAACAGCAGAGCAAAGCCAGAGCACCCAAACATTTAGAGGCAGGATAGAATTGTTGCAAGTTCTAATTTGCAAAGATAAGTGCAAAAGATTGTTTGTTAGAGCAATGCCCAGATGTGTCTTATACTAACTCATTAGAAAAACACCTCTACAGGTGTGGAAAAAGGACAATAATAACTTACCAATGCATTCAAATTTCTTGTAGGCCCAAGAAGCAGCCTGCTCTCTCCTCTCACACTGAATTCCTTCATACTGGCCACTTCTTCTCATGTAGCCACTGTCACATTCATAATACAGTTTGGTCCCCACTGGATATGCTTCAGCAGTAACATCAGCAAATTCGGTCCTTGGAAGCAGTGGGCATTCTTCTGCGAACAGAAAGCCTGAGAATCAGGACAGCCTGTGCATCTACCTTATTCACTGAGGACTTCCCACATCTTTCTGTCTTATCTATACCAGATCATACTCAGAGCTCAGTGAAGTAAGCCTCATTCTGCTCCCAGCCACAGGGCTAAAATCACAGCGGAGGGATGAAAGTGGAGGTCACGAAGGGAACAAAGGGTAGCAAAGCTTTGTTTCTTTGATTGTCTCTAAGCCAGGGAGGGGCTCTGAGCATCTGGCAAAACTATTAGTTATTTTAAGCAAACGTTTTTTATTTAAGTTTTAGAACAATCCCACCTTCCAAAGCCTTCTCCACATTGGAGTTAGTTGTTGCCATTGATTTTATAAGTATAGATTTGTTCAGGTTGCAGAAAAGTCCCTTGGGAGTGTCTCCACCAAGTGATGTGAAGCCTGGAACTCCTCTATACTTTTTTAGTTAGGAGGGGCTGATTCGACTCCCTTGTGTTTCTTCTAGGAGAAAGGATGCTGGAGCAAGGATGTTCTGCAGCAGCTGGGAGTGGTGGTGGGAGGCACCAGGCCTATCTGCCTGCTCCTGCCCCTGCTGCCTGAAGCAGGCAGTTGAGCCCTTTCCTTCTGCACCCAGCAGATGGGCAACATGAAACGCTACCAACATTTTCCTAATGAAGCTGTACACAATCATATGGTAGAGCTGCTGCCTGTACCAGTGAGGCATAATAAGCAAAAATCAAGTCATTAAAAGTTGCAATCATCTATAAGCAAACATTGGAAAGGGGAATAGACTCTTAGTTCTGTCTGAGCACACCAAAGAGCAACTTACTGTGAAATAACTTTGCAAACCTAAATATAACCTGTCCCAAAACAAGGACATGAAGTGCTGTGTCATCAGCAAACCACATCTAAATATACTTCTCAATCAGTTTGAATTAATTAAGTTAGATCATTTCAGTGCACTTGAAAAGCCCACTGAAGCTGAGCTGGAGACCCAGACGTTGATAAAGGCACTTGTTAATGATTAAAGGCCTAAAGGCTGAGAAATTCAAATACATAACAGGCTGGTTGCATCAGGGCTGGCTTTTGGGATCTTTGAGTGTGTCATGGTTTTAGCTGGGATAGTTGATTTTCTTCACTGTAGCTAGCATAGTGCTGTGTTTTAGACTTGGTATGTAAATAATGTTGATAACACCCTGGTGTTTTAGTTGTTGCTGGGTAGTGTTTACACTAGTCAAGGACTTTCTAGCTTCCCATGCTCTGCCAGATGCACAAGAAGCCGGGAGGGGAGGGGATGCAACCAGGAGAGCTGATTCGAATTGGCCAAAGGGTATTCCATATCATGTGATGTCATGCCCAGTATATTAACTGGGGGGAATTGGCTGGGGGAGGCAGCGATCGCGGCTCGGGGACCGGCAGCGTCGGTCGGCGGGTGGTGAGCGGTTGCAGCACTTGTTGTTCAGTTTTGGTTTTGTTTTTTTTTTCCCTTTCCCTCTCCTCCTACTGTTTCATCTCTCTCTCGCTCATTATTTTCCTTTTCATTATATTAGTATTATTGCTGTTTTATTCTAATTATTAAACTGTTCTTATCTCAACCCACGAGTTTTCTTACTTTGGCCCTTCCGATTCTCTCCCCCATCCCACAAGGGTGGGGGAGTGAGCGAGCGGCTGTGTGGTGCTTAGTTGCTGACCGGAGCTAAACCACAACAGTCCTTTTTGGCGCCCAACGTGGGGCACGAAGGGTTTGAGATAATAACAGTTGCTGGTCACAGCATTGATTCATCTGTTCTCGATATTAGTAGTCAGACCTACACCATGCTGATTTTGAAGTACGTGTTAAAGATTGGCATTGGGTTTTGTAGTTTGCTGTGCTCTGCAGTGGTTAGAGATGTTTTGCCTAGGAGTAAGCGTCCTTCTGCTCAAGAGAGAAGATACACACCACGGGGCACCCTATGGTTTTACCTGCGTGACCATGGAGAGGACATGAAGAAGTGGGATGGAAAACCTACCTCGACCCTGGAGGCACGGGTACGTGAGTTGCAAGGAAAAACAACCACTCAAGGGGGGACCTCCAGAAGAGTTGCTGCTCCAGTTTCCAGTAGGCAGTTCCCCAGACAGAGGAGTAGAAGCGCTGATTCTATCCGTGATCTTAATAGGGAGACTTCTGATTCCCATTCACAAGAAGTGGGTTGCGAATTCTGCAATTGGAATTAGAGGGGCCCTGCCTCCAGCCAGGTGGAGGAAAGGGACAACCGGGTTTACTGGACTGTGTGGATCCGATGGCCTGGCACATCTGATCCACAGGAGTATAAGGCTCTAGTGGACACTGGTGCACAGTGCACCCTAATGCCATCAAACTATGTAGGGGCGGAACCCATTTGTATTGCTGGAGTGACAGGGGGATCCCAAGAGCTAACTGTATTGGAGGCTGAAGTGAGCCTAACTGGGAATGAGTGGCAAAAGCACCCCATTGTGACTGGCCCAGAGGCTCCGTGCATCCTTGGCATAGACTACCTCAGGAGAGGGTATTTCAAGGACCCAAAAGGGTACAGGTGGGCTTTCGGTATAGCTGCCTTGGAGACGGAGGAAATTAAACAGCTGTCTACTTTGCCCGGTCTTTCGAAGGACCCTTCTGTTGTGGGGTTGCTGAAGGTCAAAGAACAACAGGTGCCAATTGCCACCACAACAGTGCACCGGCGACAATACCGCACCAACCGAGACTCCCTGATTCCCATCCATGAGCTCATTCGGCGACTGGAGAGCCAAGGAGTGATCAGTAAGACCCACTCACCCTTTAACAGTCCCATATGGCCAGTGCGGAAGTCTAATGGAGAGTGGAGACTAACAGTGGACTATCGTGGCCTGAACGAAGTCACTCCGCCACTGAGTGCTGCTGTGCCGGACATGTTAGAACTTCAATACGAACTGGAGTCAAAGGCAGCCAAGTGGTATGCCACAATTGATATCGCTAATGCATTCTTCTCAATCCCGTTGGCAGCAGAGTGCAGGCCACAGTTTGCTTTCACTTGGAGGGGTGTCCAGTACACCTGGAATCGACTGCCCCAGGGGTGGAAACACAGCCCTACCATTTGCCATGGACTGATCCATACTGCACTGGAACAGGGTGGAGCTCCGGAACACCTTCAGTACATTGATGACATCATCGTGTGGGGCAACACAGCAGAAGATGTTTTTGAGAAAGGGAAGAAAATAGTCCAAATCCTTCTGAAGGCTGGTTTTGCCATAAAACAAAGTAAAGTGAAGGGACCTGCACAGGAGATTCAGTTTTTGGGAATAAAATGGCAAGATGGACGTCGGCAGATCCCAATGGATGTGATCAACAAAATAGCAGCCATGTCTCCACCAACTAGCAAAAAGGAAACACAAGCTTTTTTAGGCGTTGTGGGTTTTTGGAGAATGCATATTCCAAATTACAGTCTGATTGTAAGCCCTCTCTATCAAGTGACCCGGAAGAAGAATGATTTCAAATGGGGCCCTGAGCAACGACAGGCCTTTGAACAGATAAAGCAGGAGATAGTTCATGCAGTAGCCCTTGGGCCAGTCCGGGCAGGACAAGATGTAAAAAACGTGCTCTACACTGCAGCCGGGGAGAATGGCCCTACCTGGAGCCTCTGGCAGAAAGCACCAGGGGAGACCCGAGGTCGGCCCCTAGGGTTCTGGAGTCGGGGATACAGAGGGTCCGAAGCGCGCTACACTCCAACTGAAAAAGAGATATTAGCAGCATATGAAGGGGTTCGATCTGCTTCAGAAGTGATCGGTACTGAAGCACAGCTCCTCCTGGCACCTCGACTGCCGGTGCTGGGCTGGATGTTCAAAGGGAGGGTCCCCTCTACACATCACGCAACTGATGCTACATGGAGTAAGTGGGTCGCACTGATCAGCCAACGGGCTCGAATAGGAAACCCCAGTCGCCCAGGAATCTTGGAAGTAATCATGGACTGGCCAGAAGGCAAAGATTTTGGAATGTCACCAGAGGAGGAGGTGACACGTGCTGAAGAGGCCCCACTGTATAATAAACTGCCAGAAAATGAGAAGCAATATGCCCTGTTCACTGATGGGTCTTGTCGTCTGGTGGGAAAGCATCGGAGATGGAAGGCTGCTGTATGGAGTCCTATACGGCAAGTCGCAGAAACTGCTGAAGGAGAAGGTGAATCAAGTCAGTTTGCAGAAGTAAAGGCCATCCAGCTGGCTTTAGACATTGCTGAACGAGAAAAATGGCCAGTGCTCTATCTTTATACTGACTCATGGATGGTGGCAAATGCCCTGTGGGGGTGGTTACAGCAGTGGAAGCAGAACAACTGGCAGCGCAGAGGCAAACCCATCTGGGCTGCTGCATTGTGGCAAGATATTGCTGCCCGGGTGGAGAACTTGGTTGTGAAGGTACGTCATGTGGATGCTCATGTCCCCAAGAGTCGGGCCACTGAAGAACATCGGAACAACCAACAGGTAGATCAGGCTGCTAAAATTGAAGTGGCTCAAGTAGATCTAGACTGGCAACATAAAGGTGAACTATTTATAGCTCGGTGGGCCCACGACACCTCAGGCCATCAAGGAAGAGATGCAACATACAGATGGGCTCGCGACCGAGGGGTGGACTTGACCATGGACACTATTGCACAGGTCATCCATGAATGTGAAACATGCGCTGCAATCAAGCAAGCCAAGCGGGTAAAGCCTCTGTGGTATGGAGGACGATGGCTGAAGTATAAATATGGGGAGGCCTGGCAGATTGATTATATCACACTGCCACAAACCCGCCAAGGCAAACGCCATGTGCTTACAATGGTGGAAGCAACCACCGGATGGCTGGAAACATATCCCGTGCCCCATGCCACCGCCCGGAACACTATCCTGGGCCTTGAAAAACAAGTTTTATGGCGACATGGCACCCCAGAAAGAATTGAGTCAGACAATGGGACTCATTTCCGAAATAACCTCATAGACACCTGGGCCAAAGAGCATGGCATTGAGTGGGTGTATCACATCCCCTATCATGCACCAGCCTCTGGGAAAATTGAGCGATACAATGGACTGTTAAAGACTACACTGAGAGCAATGGGGGGTGGGACATTCAAACACTGGGATACACATTTAGCAAAAGCCACCTGGTTAGTCAACACTAGGGGATCTGCCAATCGAGCTGGGCCTGCCCAGTCAGAACTCTTACGTACTGTGGAAGGGGGTAAAGTCCCTGTAGTGCACGTAAAAAATATGCTGGGGAAAACCGTCTGGGTTATTCCTGTCTCAGGCAAAGGCAAACCCATTCGTGGGATTGCTTTTGCTCGAGGACCTGGGTGCACTTGGTGGGTAATGCGGGAGGATGGAGGAGTTCGATGTGTGCCTCAAGGGGATTTGATTTTGGGTGAAAATAGCCAATGAACTGAACGGTATGCTGTTAATTGCTATATGATATTGTATGTCATCACTCCTATGGTTGCTATATGCTGTATCAATGGTATCATAGTAAGAATTTCCAAAATTAATGAAGAATGAACTTTGATTGAACCAAGCAACGTGTAGCGGTGGTGGGACAAAGACTGGCTTCAGCATGCAACAATCCAACACCACGCAGACCATCTCTCCAGCCTTGAAGGACTATTACGGTAGATGGAGCCCAAAGTTATGGACTGAATGAACTCAATGGACATGTGTGGACCCTCTACAGATGTTCTACAGGGATGGTCCATAGACTACGGGAATGATAAATGATATCTACATATGTCATCAAAGGATGGGGAGGCGGGTGGTGGTTATTGAGGTCATATTGGATAGTATGAGACCTGAGCATGACGTAAATGGTATGGAATAAGGGGTGGATACTGTCATGGTTTTAGCTGGGATAGTTGATTTTCTTCACTGTAGCTAGCATAGTGCTGTGTTTTAGACTTGGTATGTAAATAATGTTGATAACACCCTGGTGTTTTAGTTGTTGCTGGGTAGTGTTTACACTAGTCAAGGACTTTCTAGCTTCCCATGCTCTGCCAGATGCACAAGAAGCCGGGAGGGGAGGGGATGCAACCAGGAGAGCTGATTCGAATTGGCCAAAGGGTATTCCATATCATGTGACGTCATGCCCAGTATATTAACTGGGGGAATTGGCTGGGGGAGGCAGCGATCGCGGCTCGGGGACCGGCAGCGTCGGTCGGCGGGTGGTGAGCGGTTGCAGCACTTGTTGTTCAGTTTTGGTTTTGTTTTTTTTTTTCCCTTTCCCTCTCCTCCTACTGTTTCATCTCTCTCTCGCTCATTATTTTCCTTTTCATTATATTAGTATTATTGCTGTTTTATTCTAATTATTAAACTGTTCTTATCTCAACCCACGAGTTTTCTTACTTTGGCCCTTCCGATTCTCTCCCCCATCCCACAAGGGTGGGGGAGTGAGCGAGCGGCTGTGTGGTGCTTAGTTGCTGACCGGAGCTAAACCACAACAGAGTGCATGATCTGTGGCCCTTTATGCTTATGCATAATAGTAACAGTGATTATGAGTAAAACTTCTTAGTCATCATGTCTTCACATTTTCTGCAGCCATAGTCATAGAATCATGGAATCATAGAACGGTTTGGGTTGGAAGGGACCTTAAAGATTGTCTAGTTCCAACACCCCTGCCATGGACAGGGACACCTTCCACTAGATCAGGCTGCTCAAAGCCCCATCCAGCCTGGCCTTGAGCACTTGCAGGGATGGGGCAGCCACAACTTCTCTGGGCAATCTGTTCCAGTGCCTCACCACCCTCGCAGTGAAGAATCTCTTCCTTATATCTAATCCAAACTTACCCTCTTTCAGTGCAAAGCCATTACCCCTTGTCCCGTCACTACATGCCCTTGTGAAAAGTCCCTCTCCAGCTTTCTTGTCGGCCCCTTCAGGTACTGGAAGGCTGCTGTAAGGTCTCCCCGCAGCCTTCTCTTCTCCAGGCTGAACAACCCCAACTCTCTCAGCCTGTCTTCACAGGAGAGGTGCCCCAGCCCTCTGATCATCTTTGTGGCCCTCCTCTGGCCCCGCTCCAACAGGTCCATGTCTGTCCTGTGCTGAGGACCCCAGAGCTGGACGCAGCACTGCAGGGGGGTCTCACCAGAGCAGAGCAGAGGGGCAGAATCCCCTCCCTCGACCTGCTGCCCACGCTTCTTCTGATGCAGCCCAGGATACGGTTGCCTTTCTGGGCTGCGAGCACACATTGCTGGCTCATGTTGAGCTTTGCATCAACCAACGCCCCCAAGTCCGCCTGCTCAGGGCTGCTCTCAATCCATTCTCCGCCCAGCCTGTATTTGTGTTTGGGATTGCCCCGACCCATGTGCAGGACCTTGCACCTGGCCTTGCTGAACTTCATGAAGTTTCCACAGGCCCATTTCTCAACCGTGTCCAGGTCCCTCTGGACGGCATCCCTTGCCTCCTGCGTGTCGACCGCACCACAGAGCGTGGTGTCATCAGCAAACTGGCTGAGGGTGCGCTCAATCCCACTGTCCGTGTCGCCGACAAAGATGTTAAACAGCGCCAGTCCCAGTACCGACCCCTGAGGAACACCACTCATCACTGGTCTCCCCGTGGACATCAAGCTGTTGACCGCAGCTCTTTGAGTGTGACCATCCAGCCAATTCCTTTTCCACCGAGTGGCCCATCTGTCAAATCCATGTCTCTCCAACTTAGAGACAAGGATGTCATGTGGGACAGTGACAAATGCTTTGTATAATTAATACAGCCTTAGCAACCAGCAAGAACGACCGTGAAAGGGCCTTGAGTCCCTGATAGTTGTTCATCGTTTGGCATCTGCCTTCAAATCCCAAAGTGCCTTCTCCTTGAAACAAAGCCATGCCTTGCCAACAGCAACCCAATCAGTGACTCTCAGACCCAGCCTTGCAATGCCTTTCTTTCAAAGCCACCCATCATTTTCTCACTTTGATATTTTCTGCCCTTTTTACTTTTCATTATCTTGCTGTTTAGTGTAAGTTGCACAGTTTGAGGAAGGCGACAATGAAAAGTATTTTGAGTGGCTTAACGGCTAAACTGTGTAAGGGATATTTTAATCCCCTTGTATCTTTTTGTTATCAAAGGATTCGCCTTGTAAACTACATCAGACTGTGGCTTTTAGAGAAGCAACTGTACCCGAAATAGTTAACCACATGGTTTACCACAGACTGTCAGGGTGATTAAAATTAAAGAGTTATCAGATTAGCAGCAAGTTGAGATCATGTACTCTCACTTTCCCTGAAAGCTAAAAGCATGTTTCCCTCAAGACTTCAAAAGCCTCTTTGAAGCAGATTGCAGATCTGAATCTCAGCACAAGGCACTCAAACCTACAACTCTTTAGTCTCTTCTTAAGAAAACCCACAGCATTTAGCCTACTCATCGTAAAGGGCAACTGTTGTTTTAATTGATGATCAAATGAAGTTAGGGTTCTTCTGAACTTGCACGCACCAGATAAAGATTGTGAAGAAATGGTGCACACAGGTGACAGCGAGCAATACCCATCAGGTTGGCACTCTTGGATCAACTTATCCACTTTGCAGCTGGATCTCATGCAACACTCCTAGGATCCAGCCTTTTCAGTTCATCCACATCACTCAAATTCTTGTCTTCTCACATGTAAACCACTGCAGTATCTACTTCTTTGGCCTTTGCAACCACATTCCTGTCTCTGATCCAGAAAGCATTTGGAAAGATTAATTTCCTAGGTCTCATTGTGACCTTCTGTTTGCTTCCCTCTCTTGACTTCTAACTGCTTCACTGTCATGTCAAATATTTTGCTTCCAATTTCAAGAACCTTCTCCTTACGAGCCATCATAACCTCTCAAAACACTGGCTTTTCTTCCCAAGCTAGACATCCTCACCGATGTGTTTGATATCAAAGTCATCAGTTTTGGGGTGTATTGTTGTACCAGTCCTCACACTGGGAGGAGCTGTGCATAAATATGGACATTTCAAGACACCTGTTGCCATTACTCCTCTTCAATGTCTTTAAGTATCTTGCATATCTTCAGAGGTGCTTTTCTTTAAGTGGTCTTTCACCCATCTTTCAAGAACAGGTAGGCACCCAACATGATGATCAGCATGACTTCTATACTTTCTTGCCTTACATTGGGATCCTAAACTTCCTCTGTTTGTTAGCTATTTGTACCATGTCTAATGAGTCCTAGCTATCACCCAGGACTCCAGGCATTGTGGAGTAGATGTGATAATAACTCATGAAAATGACTACACAGTGAAGTCTATCTGAGAATGGAAGCTATAGTTTGGCCATCAAACCCAGAAGAGCTCCCAGTGATTTGGCATTTAGCAGCACCACAGGTTCAGGCTAATTGCTATGTCCAAACTCCCATCAGGGAAGAATAAGTATCCCCCAAAGCTGCAGAGGCCGTAGGTGGTGGCATATAGGTGTGCAAGGGTCTTTCATGGCACCGGACCTCTCAGGACAGTGTGGGAAGACTGTGCAGAGGGGTAGCAGACCTGGTGAGGTCTGGATCATATTGCCTACACAGAATGACCTCTGGAGTGAATCATCCCTAGAACTTCATTCAGTCTTTGTGGCCAAGGAAACTGCATGATTTGCCCCTAAAAATCAACATCCCTGCCATGTGTGTGATAAAAGAGCCAAGGGATGAGAAGAAGCCAGGAAACTAGGGAATGGCAGCGTGGATTTACTCCTTGACTCATTTCTGACTTTTTACATTTTTAGGGGAGATTAACTTTGCTTTTTTTGCTCTTTTGCACCTGGTTGGGAATTAGTCTGTCAATTTGTTTGAGTTGGTGTGATAGGAAAATATAAATCTTATAAAAGGCCAGCATACCTAGGCTTAACCTGCCTCATAGTCTCTGGTGGCCCACTTTTGCACAGCCCAGCTTTCCTCTGGATTCTGCATCCCTCCACAGCTACTCCAGGGCTACACTCCTGCTAGTATTGGTTTAAAAGACTGCCCTCACATCACCTTCAAAAATCCTCTTGGGCTTTTGTTTGCCTCTTTTTTTTCCCACCGCACATCCTCCAATTCTCCATACCCATGACAAGGTACTGTGTGTCCCTATTTCCTTCTCTTTCAGTCCCAATGTCCTCTGTCCTCCCTTTCATTCATTGACAAGCTTTGTCAGCCCCCACTTACCTTTCTCATTTCCTACACCCCAAAAGTGTCCTGTTACTCCATTTTTTTGCACTTAGAGGTATTACCATGATGTATTGAAACGGCCCAAACAGAAAGGTGGGTGTAACTATGTTCATGGTATTTAGCACTGCTATCAGTTGCAGAATTGCTGGAATCCATAGCTCTCCTAAGGCAGGTAGAAATCTGCATTTCTTACCATAATGGTGGATTTTTGGTGTGTGCAGCATTTCTGGAAATTTTGGAACTGGTTTCAGATATTATTATATAGCGGATGGAGACGTGCCCTTGGAATTAGGAGGAGACTAGTGAATTCAGATGATAGACATCTGTAAAGCATAAAAATTAAAAAGTAGTCATTGCATCCTCTGGTGTGCTCCCAAAATTAAGTTTGATAAGTTTTCTGAGACCTGCAAGCCACTCCTTGTCATCTGAGCCACAAGATAGGTGGGATTCCTGCTATTCCTGGTTAAGTAATGGTGCCTGATGCCATTTGAGGTGTCTTAGGGCATCTGGGACCTCCACATAAGCTGTCAGATATCACACAGGAGTTATTGGAGGCTGGTGTCAGGCAGAATACCCTGCCACGCTGCCTTTTGCGAGTTCTTTGCCATGTGCTAAATAAAGCTTAACTGTCTTTGGTTACTCTCAGCATCTAGTAGCATTATTTAGGCTTAGTGGAAAGAAACCCACTAGCTAAAACACCGTCACTTCTTTCAGTGCTTGGGTTTTTTCCCTGAGGTTCCCCATTCAGATATGTTACTGACCCAACACAAAACTGCTCACATTATACATGCTGGCAGTATTAGGATTTATGAAGCTCTCCTGACTATTTCTCTTCCATGTCTGAGTTGGCAGGGCAGTGTAAAACAAGGCATCAGAACACGCCTTTTGTCCAGAAGTGAATGGGGAAAATTTATAACAGGTATTTTTGGTATTAGAGAAACACAGACAATGAGTCATGCCAGGAGAACCTAAACTCAGAATTTCCTCTGTCATGTCGCTGTGTGTCACCAGCACTGCAATTATTCTGATGTCAAGTTAAAACAGCATTTTTTCCCCTAAATACTGAGGCAGTAAGATGGGATCAGTAGGAAACTGGCTGTTCTGAAGATCTGGGTAGAAGTAGTGGAAGAAATCAGGCACTTCACACACCTGCCCAGGTCAGAGATGAAGAGAGCCTCTCCCCAGAGATACCAAGAAATCAAACCATGCCAAAATGAAGATATTTCCCCATGTGTGCCTGAAAAGCTAATTCAGCCCTGAAGGTTCATATGCTGTCTGAAACTATGTGCTCTCTAAATAGAGCATGTCTCTTGAAGATGAAACTGATATGGGTGAAGAGAAGGAATTGATACTGGCAACTGGACTGAAATGGTAACGAACTTTTTCTAACTTCAAAACTTATTCCCAAAGGGTCCGTTAACAAGCTAGCTACAGCTCTGCCTGCTTCTTTCCCCTCCGATTAATGTCATTTATTGTCTACGTGGATTTGTAAACTGGCAATACATCACAGCTGTGGGGCTGGGGTGCAGACCCGAAGTTTATGGTAATTTGCCTACGATGTTTTGATTAGCTATACTGTAGATTACACAGAGATTATCTCACAAAGTCATCTGAGTAGTAATGAGTCTGCAATTTAAGTGACAGAAATACAATGCAGATGAAATCACCAGGCGCAAGGTTTAATGCAAACAGCGATGGAGGGCAGATCACCCCTATGGGGCAGGAGATGGGTTTTAATATTCCTAGCAGTGGAGAAGAGGTATGTCCTATTCTAAGGACTAGGCAGTTCAATGCCTGCTGAGTGTGCTGTACTAGAAGATGTCTCTGTTGGAAAGACAGTGTAAAATAAACTGGAATATGAATCCGCAGGAGCTGTCCATTAACTCTTCGTAGGACCATAGAAACTTAGGTTTGGGAGAGATGCACTTCTATTATCTCTTGGCTTAATCATGCCAACCAGCTGTTTGCCATTGACCTAGGCAGTGGAATCTAATGCAAAAAAAAAAAAAAAATCTATACATTGCAAGGCTAGAGTTGGTTTGACAATGGATTAATCTTTCACATGCTAAGCATAATGTAGCCTCATGAACCTGCCTTCTTAGCTCCTTCTGTAAGAAGTGGAGCTGGGCAGACCTCTCTAGAGGACAGCAGACACCTAACTTCAGTTCTCCAAAGCAATGCTTAAAGGTACTTCTCTCTTTTTATGTGTAGAACATTTTTTATTGTGGAAGAACGCTCTTACATGCTCACATCGATAATTAGTGTGGTTTAGCTAACGCACTGATATCATTTTAAAGCTCACTTTGCTGTGAGTTCCCAGCAAAGCAGTCTGCAGATGTTGTTGTGTCTTCTGCTGACCCAGCTGTTTCTTGACTGAATATCTGTCTCCCCTCCTCCTAAACACAGTTATCCCCCTTCATCACCAACTCACTCCTGTTTTAAGGCAGGGACTGAGTCCCACCCAGCTGACAAAAAGAAGACATTTCAATTCCTTGTGTAGTCACTAGAAAGACACTTACAGGACATGACTCATTACACCCTTATCTGCAATCTGGTAGATGAATTGTGCCCTGAAAGTGCTACTTTATCTCCCCAGGCTATGAAGGGGGTCCACATGTCCAGCTTGATGGAGATGATGGTGCAGACAGCTGAAGTTAAGCAAGATTAATCTCATGCCTGCCCTGGCAGGGAGGCTGGGCTGGGGAGTTGGACTGCAAACATGGAATTGGAAGAGGGAGCATTAGGAAAGAGGGAGAGGGTTTTCTAAGGCAAGGAGAGGGAAGAAAGCTAGCCCAAGCACAGTGCACTGCATAGAAAATGTACAAAGTGGAGAATGGGGAACAATTTGTTTTTCTTATTCTGTTGTTTCTGGGTGTTTATAACCTTCTTGGTTCTGTGGTAAAGCCACAGAGCTCAAACTCTTTAAAGGCAACCACTGCAAATGGTAAGGTAGCAGAACACAGTGTCTGGTTTTGAGAATATCGCATTTGAAAGCCTTGTTTTCGTGTGTGACATTTGGGTTTTGAATAGGTTTGGCTACATTTTTGCTTAAATCTGTGACTTCAGTAACACCCGCCTCTTCGGTATTTTCATCTAAAGGGAAAAACACATTACTGAGAAAGAAAATTGGCTTTTTAAACAGCAGCAGAAATTCAGATCCTTTTATTTGGCTGGGACTTTCTCAGCCTTGCATTTTGTTGGGTTAGAAGGGCAGTAGAGAATATCCTCCCTGAAAATAATTGAACTGGATGCCAAGCATGTATCTCAGTCTTGGGTAACGATGAAAAAAGGCCTGAGGAGGACTTTTTTGATTTCAAATGTGGCGTTAGGACTCATCTCATTTGACTTGTGGCCTTAGCATGGAAGTGGTCATTGAACTTTTCACTGGAGCTCTCAAGAAAGGGATGGAAATTATTTGTTAGTGTTGATGATTTTTCTGACCTTGTAACTCATGAAACATTTTTCCAAATACAGAGGGCTGTATATTCTTCATCTGGGGGCTCACACTTTACAAATGGAGAACATAAAGAAAAAGAAGCAGATGACAGAGTGCTACTACCATGGCAGGGCTGAGGAATAGGGAGTCAAGTGAAGAAAGTCATGGAAGGACTTTGGAAATGTGAGTTTTGGAGAAGCATTGGAGGAGATGGAGAAAAGACTCAGTAAGTCAGATTGTTCCAAGATTCAGGGCCAGGGTCAGGAGATGGAGACCATGGGTAGAAAACATTCAAAAGCTGGGCTTTGAAGATACAATTAATGCAATGGGAAAAACAGGAGAGACAAAGCTGAACACCAAGGAAGAAAGCAGGGAGACCAAAATTGCAACACTCTGAAGGCAATAGTGAGCAAAGTCAAAGGTAGCGGCTTTCTAGCAGTAGCTAAAGAGTAGATTTTTTTTGCCGTGATAAAAGGAAAGGACGTAACACCTCATCTCTGATGAGGTGGGGAGAAGATTTCTCCGTTTGAAGGCAGAAGCAGATACTGCAGGATCTCTATCGGTTAACATCTGCTTTTCCTCATCAGGATCACAATTTTTTCACAATTTTTTTTAACATTTTTTTTTATTGTAGCTGTATGTTATGCACTTTGACGCTGGGGCTACTGTAGCTGGAAGTTTTATAATAGTATTTGCTCTTTAGTTGATCTTACAAGAAACACTTGTACATGTTTGACAACTTTAATTTATTCTGCATTGCATTTCAAATCCACGGGAGCGAGCACTAATATGCAAGTATAATGGGAAAGAAATTCCTCTCATTTAAATGACTGAGATCTGGTACCCATCTTGCGTGAATGAAATTCAGTTGAATGAAATTCTTTCTTTTGTGAGTTTTAATCCTTTCCAGGTTTAACTTGCAAATCTATTCAGTGTATTCCTGTAAGATGAATAGCAAGATGGAAAGGTCGTAGGAGCACAGACCAGCTTTTTATCTCATATTTGACCCTTACTAGCATACTTCAAGCCTCATCCATGCCTGCAGCTTCTAGGCACTGCTGCTGTGCAGAGCAAATGAGATAAATGTGATGCTCTTCACAAGAAAATCAGCATTTCTCTTACCCTCTTTAGCACTAAGGTGTAGTTTAATTTTTACTAAATGAACGATCATCTCATGCCTTAGTTTCGCCAGATATATATCAGAGGATGTTGCCCTCTCAAAGCACTTCGAGATCTATCAGTGAAACTCTTCTGTGAAACAAAGGTTTTTTTATTTTTTTTCCCCCTAATGATATTTATTCTCGATAGTGCATTTTGCCAGAAACACTTTTGCAAACAACATCTATGACAGGATCTATTTACAAAACTGAACTTGCAGTGCTGGGATGAGCTGAAAAGACTAAGGTAAAATGATATGAATAACACTGTATGTATTCAGACAGTTGATTTTTGACAAGTTTGACCTAGCCTCTTTTCTTTTTCTTTGCTTATGTCTGTTCTAAGGTATCCTTGTTGATCCCCTTAAGGAATTAAAAACAATAGGTCTTACAGGCACAATACTTCAGGCATCTCTACAATAAAAATCCTAAATTGGTAAAAGGTGGTGTTTCTACCTTAGCATATTATTTGCAGGGAAAAATTAAAAATATATATGTAAATATTATGTTTAAACATTGGGAGAGATGCTTCGTGTTGTCTTGAAAATAAATACAGGAAGCTGAGGAAAGAAGAGCTTAGTGGTACAGTGAAGAATGCAATATTATGCATTTATTCGTTCATCAGAGAATTAAATCATATCAAATTGCATAAAATGCAACTGCTCTAACACCCTTCAATTTTTTCCAAAAATCAGAAAGATTTCTGATAAATGAGACTTGCCAGCAAGAAATCTCACAATGTGTCCCAGGCACAGTAATACAGAAAGTGTGATATAGGGGACTTGACTCATCCCAGAACCGACCCTATTTACATATCTCTGGCTGAACTTCTCGCAGCGATGCCCCTGCATGCAGCACTTGAATGCTTGCCGTGGGCAGTAGCACTTCATTTGGCAATGAAAACGCCCAGTGAAGGAAAAGGTACAGCATTTACCGGCAAAATACTTTAACGAGAATAAAATCACCTGGGGGTTAAATATTTGTGAAGGTACTTCCTGCATTAGTGAGTTAGGTTATAAGCAAGACAGTCTTCCCTTGAGATGCCCTGCACCTAGTAAAATTCACAGCTCTGCTAGAGATGATCCATTAGCAGTTAGAATACCCTTGCATCTGAGAACCTTCCTTAGGCGGCATCTGCTCATACCTCTCAACCTGGACATCATCAGCAGATATAGAAGGAAATATCACATTTATGGAGCACTGAGAATGAAAGATATTTTTTTTCCCTTTGAACAAAGCAGTTTCTATTCAAATACGCTAATATATCACCAGACCATTTCTCAATGCACACACTTGTCACAATAAATAAGCCAAATAAAGCAGTATCACAATTTATAAATTTGTAAAATTATGCTGAATGAATTAGCTGCCTCCATTCACAGTTTATAGGCACTACTGGTTGGGAGGCGTGGCTGAAAGAATACTTGTTATCTATAGTACCCATAGCAAACTTGGATGGCACCTTTTAACTAATAGTCTTGCAATCAATTTTACCTACAGAGGTACTGACATCTCAGTGTCTATTTTTATATTTCCAAAAGTTACATGCAAAATGGAAAAAACAAATTTAAAGAGCTACCTAAGGTGCACAAGGCTGCTTTGATCTGCCCACTGTGCCAGCGATGGGTTGGAGGATACATACATTACTCAGACAAAAAATATCCCACTGTGCTCTGGATTGTCTGCTGTCAATGGTTTGTGGGCACAAACCCCATTTCTCTCATTTCCTTAGAATAATAAATTCCTTAAGCTCTTAACATCTGTTTCTTACCTGAAAGGAGTCAGGATGTTGCGAACATCCTCTAGCAGCCACCACAAAAAAGCAAATCATATTTTCCCTCCCCAAAAGGCAGAAATAGTCTTTTACCTGGCTTGTTCCCCGTGACGGATCCAAACAAGAGCCACATCAAAAGGCACTTGAGCTCCATGGGACTTGTTCACATCTTTTCTCCGCAACGCTGAGGATGGTGAAGTTTCTCAGAAGTGATGGGCTGGTGCTGGCCAAGCCGATGAGCCGTCTACTGCCTGGTTAGACTGGTGGGGAGCATCACCCTGTGTGCGCAGCAAGGACCTTGCTCTTTGGTCAGCAAGTCATTGTTTTGCTGGCTGGCTCTGCAAGAGAGAATAAAGGCTGCTCTCGGTTCAGGTAGTAGCAGCTTTTATCCTGGAAATCAAACTTAATGCTCGGTGTGGCGGAGCCTGTTGTCGTGTATAGGAAGTGGTTTGACACATCAGAGCTTCTGGCTCCGGAGCTGTTCCACTACAGCTGAGGTCAGTACAAGGGGGCAAGATTTTAATGGGTTTGTGCAGCCACCTGACCCCAAATCTGTGGCTGGACAGGCATTTGAGAGGGACCATTACTGTAGAATAGTTGTCCAGTATATGAGAACGGACCTCAGACACCATCTATGGGCTCTACCTACAAAGAAAAGGTCCCATGGGGTATCGTTTTGGCTTTTTGGGGGTCTTCTGCTCAGGATGACAGAGCCATACTCCATTTGTTTTTTGATGTATGCATGCTTGCAGTTTCTTTGAGTGACAGCTGAGCTTCTGAAGGATGGACAGTTTGATCAAAAACATCTAGGAGGATGAGGCTGGCATGTTTGGAAAGGGTTTCTCTTGCTCCTAAATTGTCTGGGTTTGCTATACTTCAGTGAAATTGGTTCTTCCAAATGTCAGTGGAAAACTGGAAATTATCGAGGAAGTATTACACTTTATGTAGTTTTTCTACAGCCATTTCCACAGAAATTATTTTCTGTTAGTACCTACAGAATTAGTTGAGATAGACTATGGAAAAACAGATTTAAACTACCTGTGGCATTCTATCATGATTATTACATGCTGGACATTTACTTCTCCTTTATAAATCCTTAATGAATGAAATCTTCCTAACAGGCATGTTGAGAAATAGATGTGATACATTTTTAAATGCCGCTACAGCTGCATCCATCAGTCATAGCCACAGACACAAAGGATGCTGTGTTAGTATTTCTATTCCTCACTATCAGAGACTCTCCTGTCCTCACACCCGTAAGGGTGATAGTCCTGTGAAAAGCAGCTGACACAAGGGAGCTTCTTTTGAGTGAGATGCAGAACAGACCTTTTTGGGGCGGTGAGTGAAGACGCCATATCTGTGGCACAAATATGCATCTTCTCCCCCAGCATGTGGAAAGGTGCAAACAAGACTTTAGGCAGTGCTCATGAGACCAGCAGACAGAAGAGATGCTACAGCCCCTGCTCTCTCTCTCCTGATAAATGTCCCTTTGTCCTTTTCATTAAAGCTTTTGAGCAGCTTCAGTGATGCAGATGACAAGTCATCTTGGAGGGTCTGTTGGCAGTGAGGCTTTGGCCAGGAGATTACTGCCCAAACCCAGATGCAACAGGGCACAGAGAACAAGTAAGACTTCTGGAGCAACTGCTGTGGGTAAAATCCTTTGCTCACTCCGGGGCTGCTCCATGCTCCACAGATATTTACTGCCTTTGCTTTAGTACCAAATCATCTTCCATATATAACAGCATAATAGGAAACACTCATGCCAAAGCCCACTGAAGGACTTGGAGAGATTTGCTTTTGGAACATCTGTCTGAAAGTCATAGACCCCAATTCTTCACCTGTTTCCAAGATACCTAGAGATATGCAATTGCACATGCAGAACTGCAACCATCTGGGTTGGTAAGACATATTTGTTACATTGCATGACAAGAAATCCCAGACTGTTTATCACAAATTGTCCTTCCCTTACTAAACATGTGGTCTGTTCTTTGAAGATGCAAGGGTTTACTCCCCAGCGTCTCCTTCTATTTCTTGCCTGGTCAAACTATTTAGTTTCATAGCTATTTGCATGATAGAGACAGAGATAGGAGATCTTTTCTGCAGTCCTTCAGCTCAGTCTGCATCTCTCAGATATTCAGAATCCTGCCGGTCAATTAATGATTGCAAATTCTGAGCGGAGGACAGCAGTTTGGACTGCAGATGCAGATACTCAACAAGCTGAATTTTTCCTTTTGCTGAAAAGAAGTCTTTTTTTGGCAGGTGAGCTGAGACACGCTCCTTCTTTCCCACAGCCATTTGCTTTCAAGCAGCAAATCTCAGTGTAGATGGATAATTTTGGAAATGGTGAGTTTTCATCCTAGGAGGAACATGCAATGTACAGCCAGTTGTTGTACTGGAAGGAACGCTGACCCCAGGTGGCTAATTGCTACAAGCACAGTTTGCATGAGAATGACCCATAACTCGGCGTTTAGACCTTTTATAGGTCAGAAAAAAAAAACGTTACCGCCTGTAAGAGCAATTAGTTAGGTCAGCTTTGTGAAATAGGTCAGCTTGCTGAACGATTCCAGGAAAAAACCGTCCTGCTTCTGCAAGCAACTGACCTAGAGCAGAGCGAGGCAGGGAAGGGGAGTGTGAGAACAGAGAGACCCAGCAAGGGGGAAAGTTATCTAGGCAGAGAAAAACCAAGGGTTTATGAGGAAAAAAAACCCATAATTAGCATTATAATTTAGATGATTAACATTAGATGTTAACAGCAGAGGTGTGTGGTAATAAAGGAGGAGAGGCACTGTGAAAACAGAGGGGAAACCTGGAAAGTGATGGAGGGAAATAGGAGCATCTTGAGCATCTAGGAAGGTATAGGGGGAAAAGAAGGTGCTGGAGTCTCTGTTGCTTGTTGACTTTCTCCCATTGATCACCAGAGTGTTGCTGCTGAGAGAAGTCTCTCTTTCAGCAGAGAGCTGGGAGGAAAAGAGCCTGTCACATGGCCTAGGTCACCACAGACGAGATTATGAAGATTATTGTTATACAATGCCACAAGACCAAGAAAGATGCAGAAATGGAGTTGCCAGGGAGTAAAACACAGGCACAGCTCCAGTCTTCTTTAGTTCTAGGTTTAACAAGGGCCTTCTGAAATCCTGCAAGTGCTTTTAAAACTCTTAGTGCACAAACTAGCTTGGTCTGGAGGTCTGAGTAGTGGAGGCTGTAAGCAGATTTTATGGTATATCTGGTGCAGTTTTATCTGATGGAAAAAACCAGAATCATTTAGAAGCTGAGGAGGAAACAAAAATTCATAGATGCCTGTATCAAGATCTCCCAAGACTTGGGAGACTTGGCCCCTTTTCATTAGCATCTCAAGTAAAGCAAAGCGATATTAAATTTTCAGTTGGGCATTGCTTGTTTTATAAATCCAGTGATGTTGCAAGCAAAAACAAGCCAGCTTAAAGAAAGGACAACACTATGATCTTATCGCAACCCTGCCCAGTTCAAAGTAGTGGTAAATATCCACATAACTCACTAAAATAAGCAAGCTTTGTGTTTTCTTTCTTTAATTCAACTTTTCTGCTGTGAATCACTTACATGAGCCCTCTATTCAAGGAATAGCACTTCATAGGGACCTTGCCTGGAGGAGTGGGGGATGGCTCTAATAGCTAATTAAACTCTGTTAATCAGTATATTGCTTGTACGTCCTTGAAATTATGGTAATGGTGGTTGTAAACTCACATTATTTATTTTCCTACTTGGGACGAAATGTATTGGGAATTTTACCTTAAGCATGGGATACAGTGCTACTCTGTACTGAGCAGCTGAAGTTCAAATAGCTAAGTTTTGCACTTAAATAGGCTGCTCCTGGCTTTCTTTACAGATTACTTAGAGGACTATGCTTAGTATTTTCAAGAAAAGTCATTAAAGATGCCATGCACAAGAGCCTTTCCCATCCTCCACAGCAGCATCCAGCTCTGCTGCAGAGCAGAGATATGAGAAAGCCTTGGTTATACCACATGTTAGAAATGATCATCAGAAGTTTTTCACCCAACCTAATTATTTACAATGGCCAAACTGTTTTTAACTGGTTTGTATTTCCCATAAAAGTGAGACAGAGCTGACATGAGGCACACAAATTTTGCATCTTAAATGGAGCATATTTGCAAGGTCAACAATGATTTAGGTTCAAGTCAAGAGAGAGTTGTATGGTCAACATAGTTTTCGAAGTTCCCCCTTGAGTCAATGGAAAGAGTCAATAAGTGCATCTAGAGAGTGATTCACCTCCTCGTCTGGACATCTACATCTAAGAGGTGAATCACCCATCCGAACTTCTCTCCCTCCCTCCCATCTGCAGACAACCGTTAAACCAGCACAACTACTTTAAACCAAACACAGGGCTTTTAGACAGCTACAGCTGGATAAGACAAATCCACCCTGAAAATCCATACTGAATTTGAAATTGCTTATTTAGTGACTGAGAACAGTCTTCCCTCTCAAATGTCCTGGACGTGGTTCATGATATTCTTATTAACTATTCCTTGCACTGATGCCGAGTTCTGTGATAAATACATGAGGATCATAAAACTGAAAGGGACTTTGAGGGTCCAGTATTCAGTGTTGGGCTAAATTCGTCAAACAAATCACTTTATGTCCTTTATCAACTGATGATGCTCCATCTCAAAAGTCAGAGGGGATGTATGCATTGAGAGGTACCTGGTGTGTTCCTACCCCTCAGCAGGTACCACGGGGGTTTCATCCCCCAGTCCAAAGTGGAGAGCAAGAATCTACAGCTCTCCTTCCTCTGTGTTCATCATACTTCTCACCAAAGCTTTCTCCATGAATATTTGTTATACTATGGCTCACTGCTGTCCACTTAAGTATGTGGGCCTTTAGTTCACATCCACAGAGACATAGGAAATTCCCTGGTTTTCTGAAACACAAAATGCTTCGAATCAAACTCTGTGTTGGACAAACAGCTCTGAGCTCTGTATGCAAGAACAGGCTAATATGAAGACCCCAATGCGAGGCAGGGTCCCTAAAGACCTTTCTGTGTGGAAGAAAAAAACCACAAAACCCAACCACCTTCACAGGTGTGTGGCACGCACACACAGAGTGAGTACAAGCTCCTAAACCTAAAGGTTTATACAAATTAGTACAAGAAACATGAGAACAGCCTTGCTGGATCAGGCCAATAGTGCCCCTAGCCAAGCATTTTGCCTCCAGCAATGGCAGCAGGAGATACTAGTCCAGGAGGGCACGTGAACCAGGCTACTTCCAATCCCCTTGTTTCTCCAGGTGTCCAATGTTTTGCATTAAAGGCTGCATCTCTGCCCATGCCTTTTGGATCTATTTTCAGACCTGCTGTCCATCAATGGTGTCATCCCCATTTAAACCTGTGTGCTGGTTTTGGCTGGGATAGAGTTCATTTTCTTCATAGTAGCTAGTATGGGGCTATGTTTTGGATTTGTGCTGAAAACAGTGAATACAGGGATGTTTTAGTTATTGCTGAGCAGTGCCTACCCAGAGTCAAGGCCTTTTCTGCTCCTCACCCCACCCCACCAGCGAGTGGGCTGGGGGTGCACAAGGAGCTGAGAGGAGGCACAGATGGGACAGCTGACCCCAACTGACCCAAGGGATGTCCCACACCATATGGTGTCATGGTCAGTGTATAAAGATGGGGGGGAGGTTGCCAGGAGGGCCGCTGCTCAGGGACTGGCTGGGCATGGGTTCGTTGGTGGTCAGCAATTGTTTTCATTTGCATCACTTGTCTTTCTTGGATTTTATTTCTCTTTCTTTTATTTTCCTTTTCATTACATTATTATTATTATTATTATTATTATTATTATTATTATTATTATTATTATTATTATTATTATTAGTGGTGGTGGTGGTGGTGGTGGTGGTTGTTGTTATACTGTATTTCAATTACTAAACCGTTTTTGTCTCAACCCATGAGTTTTCTCACTTTTACCCTTCCAGTTCTCTCCCCCATCCTGCTGCAGTTTAGTTGCTGGCTGGGGTTAAACCACGACAACCTGCCAGTACTATTGGCCTCCACAACCTCCTCTGGCAGCAAGCTAAAGGACCCATTGTGCAAACAAGGGAGTTCTTTTGTCTGTTTTAAACTGATGTTCTACTAAAGTTCTCCTAGTTGTGTTATTGTGGGATTTGGTGGCTAATGGTCTGCATTCACCATATCCCTCACCTCCATGATACAGTTAACGTACCCACATCCTCCCCCTCTCCATGTTGAACAGTCCTAGACCTTTGCTGTCTCTCCTTGTAAGGCAACTGCTCCATCCCCATGATTATTTTAGTTGCCCTTCTCTGGACTTTCTCCAATTCAACTATGTGCTTTTTGAGATGCAGAGACCACAATGGCACCAGCTACCCCACATGTAGGCCCACCAAGGGCAGAAAAATGATCTTCTCCATCCCATTCCCAGTGACGACACCCAACATTGTGTTGGCTTTTTTGGCTATCTGTGCTTTTCTCCAAAATCATCAGGTTAGTATGCAGCAACAGCCAAAACATCCCCTAGTATTTCCCTGTAGGAATCAAACACCAAGCACATTATTATTACTACAATAAAACAGTGTCTAATGAGCAGATCTGGAGGAGACTTAATTTTTAAACTTATTCTCCTCAGACTTAGTGTCTGGCTGAGCTTCCAGCTTACTTGAAAAACTCTTGATATATTCAGTTTCCATGTAGTGAGTATTGCCACAACTTCATTAGCACAGTGATGCCTAGATTGGGTTCTTTAATACTTCCCCATGCAAATACAGCTGCATAGTACAGATAACTTTCTTCTATAGATATTCTTATTTGCAATTATCATTCCTCTGGCCTGAGCAGAAAAATCTCAGGACCTTGAAATAAACTGAAAAAATAAGTATATTGTTGAGTGATCGTATATGTTCCTTCCCTTCTGCTTTTTATTACCATCAAGTTATAGTTAATCAATTATACTTAATCTTGTAAAGTGCACAAGCCTTAAGACAGCCTTTGTAGTGAATTCCTTACCCATGACACCCTGATTCTTTGTTTGACTTTAGTAAGAATTTTTACACTATCTGTCAAGTTAGGGAAATATAACCTAGTTGAATTATAAGGTGAGTACAAAATTGATTGGAGAATCCCTGAAAAGAAAGTGCCCTTAAAATGGTTTGAAACTCTGTCAAATGGAAGAGCATATTGAGTGGCACCGATTAACTGTCAGAAGAGAAGGATGTGTTGAAGGGTGATCCCCAGGTTATAATGAGGAACTCGGGAAATAGGCTCTTCAGTATTTTCAACAGTTATCTGGATGACGAATATAGACAATCTTTACTGCATTTGCAGAAGGGGCTAAGCCGGGAGAGACCATGCATATATTAGAGGGCAGGAAGGAAATTCAAAGTGACTTCAATACACTGGACAAAAGAACTAGGATGCAATTTAAAGAATAAGTGCAAGTATTATATGTAGGCAGAATAAAACAGCCTGTGAAACGGAGTAGTGGCATCACTGATTAGATAGCTGTTCTTTCGAAAATGAACCAGAGCTTACATGCAGAAGACCAATTGGCAATGTCACACATAAAAAATGTAAATCTAATTCTGAAATGTATAACACATGCAAAGCAATTCCTTGTTTTATGCTGTGACAATAATGCTATGGATAGGGTGCTATGTTGTGGGCACTACACATCGAGAAAGACATGGACCAGCGGAAGACCGTTCAGAGGAAAGCAATGAGAATGACAAGGGGGTCTAGAAAACATTTCCTAAAAGGAAAGACTGAATATCTTGAGACTGTCTGAGGAACGATGATGGAGAAGGGGACACGATAACAGTCTTCAGCAGTAATAGAGGTGGAGCTGATTGTGCCTAGGCATGGACTAGATGACCCCTCAAGTTTTCTTCCAGCACTAGAGGTTAGGGTCTGGAAAGGATTGTGATCTTCCTCCTCACTTTCTAGACTCAGAGCCCAGCACGCTGCAACCAGTGGTCTAACCCTATAATTTATAGTCAGAGAAAGTCCTTCTGCATTATCCTTATCTCTTATTTGCCATCTAACCCACCTCCAGGCAGCCTCAGAATCTGACTCATTTTTGTACAAATTATACCTTCTTTAGCCCAGAAAAGAGCTAGAGCTTCAGTTTTAAAGGGGCCTGTGACTGTACTGGGGTCTAAGACTAAATGAACAAATGAATATTTTGCATAACATAATGGCATTGTTGCCCTAAAAGTCAGAGAGAAACTCTACTTAATATCCATCTTGGACATTGGATATGTAATATCCGCCTTTGTCTAACCCAGAAGGCGGCTTTCTTCCCTATCTGATAATGAGACGCCAAAGGTGGGAGTCATAACAACTTTGGAGACTCATACAGGAGACAAACACCTGAGCTGGCTGTCCAGACTCCTTTTACCGTCCATGAAGACACGTAGACTTAACTAGAGCAAGGCTGCATCTTAGAAAAGATGTTTTAAATAGGTCAGATGGAACATGCCTTGTAAGTATTGGCCTTTCCCTGTTGAAAATAAAGGGGATCTAGATGATAAACTCACACATAGATACCTTTTCTTAAAGGCATCTAAAATCAGAGCGGATGAATCTGACCTCCAGCAAATTTTAAAGCACAGACTGTCACATTGTACTACTCCTATCCCACCTTTGGCCCTTGTATTACCAAGTGAACTTCCCATGGTTGGAGACTACCATTAGAAATCTTTTTGCTGCATGTCATAAGGCAGCTTTCTACATCTCCTTTAGTTCTATGAGTGAGTTAGATGCTTCTGTTGAGGAAGGCACAGTTCAGTGCCTTCCTTTAGTTCAGCGAAGGCACAGTTAATCTCACCTGTATGAATTTTGTTGAGTCAGCTCTGAATTTACCACCTCATAGGAAGCTGTTGTAGAAGTTCCAAGAACTGGGGCTAAATACTATGCCACATAAATAAATGTAAATGGTTGCGTTTCAGTTCTTAGATGATCTTAAGCTAGTGCCTTTTCCCTGGGAGTGAAAAAAAATTCTGAACTGTAGAGATTTTAAGGATTCCTTACAGAAATGCAAAAAGAAGAACTTTTAAATGCAAATAGTATTGGTAGGAAATATTTAGAAAAGTTCTTCAACTACAGTAACTTGGAGGTTTCTAAATCTAACCACTAACCAAGAAATGTTAGTGTATGAGTTAGAAAATTGGTGTGGTCCTCAGGAAGGAAGTACAGAGTGAGAAAATTAAGAGCTGAATGTCAAAAGGACAGGACACATTTTGTATCAGCCAGGCTAAAGAAACAGAAAATAATATGAGTTTTTCCTTCTTGAGTATAAATTATTAAAGCTGACCCTTTTATTCACTGCAGAATAAAGATTCATGGCTTGTTTTTTGCTCCTAATGAGGCTCAGGACTTTTTTACCTCTTTTCAATGAGTCCCCAAGTCTCTTCTTACAGTATCAAGAGCAATCCTTCAAATTATTGCTGGAGTAACTCAGGCTGAGCTTATGCCACAAAAATCAGAACTCATTATTTGGGACATAATTTTAAAATCATAATTTCCTGTGGTTGCTCTAGGATTTTCTCTGTAGGGTGTTTCTCTAATGCGCATTCAGTTGTTCTCAAATACTGCAGTGATACCAGCATTCAAGGGGTTGTAGATGAAGGCAACCTAAAATGGGGCAATTAAGCATTGCTCTGGCTAACAAGGGAGCATTAATGATAGTCAACAGACCTGGACATCTGAAGAGAGAAACTTATGGGTGAAATATTAAATGAATAGCTGACTGGAGGGTATCCTTTCCACCGGGTTAGATTTCCATGACCCATTTTGCTACTGTTACCCTAGTACCATTTTCATAAACCAAGCACTATTTGTGCAGTAGAGAAGGGTGGGGTTGGGATGGAGACCTTGGAATTAGCAAATGACCATGAAATGATGGATGTCTGAGGTCCAAAGCTCTGAGTAACCCAACAGGCCTGGTGGAGGATTTCAGAGCACTCCATCTCTTTCTCTAGAGGGAGTTTGACTGCCAGACAAGAAAACACTTTGGGATCAACAAGGTGGTTTTCACCTTTTCTCAATATTAGATGTTGCTGTAGACACAGAGTTTTGAGCTAGTCACCCGTCTGCCATCGCAGTCATGGAGAGGAGTAGGTGCAGCTCAGATGACCTATATTAGATGTCTGCATTTGGGTGAGATGAACTGTGCTGAAGTGTTTGCTTGTCCACGCTGGCTACAAACAAGCCGAATGCCCAAACAATGCAGGTGTCACATTTGCTCTGAGGTTACCCACCAAACCTTCCCACCGGGCTTTCAACTGTCGCAAACAAACTCCGTCTGCGGTAATTAGCAGTAAAAATTGCCCTGCGATGCCTCAGTGTCTATGACTGTCTCCCAGTGCTTAGGGACCTTGGCAAAAATAATTTCCTTACCCTCAGATTTATCCCCTTCACACAGATAAGCCAGTGTGTTTGTGAAAAGTCCTAGATCCAGACCCTATCACCAACCCCACCATCCCTCCAACTCTTGCAGTGTTGTGCACAGATTGTAAATACTGGAGCACAGCAGGTTTTGGGGCTGAGCTCTGGGCAACTTCACTCTTGAAGGTGAATGCAATTAAAGGTGAAAGAAATGAACTGCAGCTGGCAAATCTGTAGTATTGAAAGGTCCAAAATGTCCACACCAGTCTTCGCACTTGTGCTGTTCAAGGCCTCCGATGGTCAGCGCCTCTCCAGGGCTTGGGAGGAGAAGGAAGGAGAAAGGTGACTTAGACAGGATCAAGCTGAGTGTAAAACATGCAAATGAGGTACAGAGGTTATCTCCATAAAGCAGTTCGTATTCCATACCCTGTAGCTGTTCCTCAAAAAAACCCCAGCAGCTATTTATCAGGCTGTTCAACAGAAGTCCGCTTACCCTGAGGAAGTTCTCCTCTGACCCTCAAAAATTGAACTGTCCACAATTTATAGCCAGACCCTATCACCTGCATCCATCCGACCAAGGCAACTGCCCAGTGATTGACTTTGGAGGTTGCAGAGGACTCACTTGTGTGTGTGGCAAATGGCCTCAAACTTTCTCCCCGAGGCCAGGACAAAGCTCATTGTAACTAGAGAGCATTCAGTGCTAAAAAAGGGTCCTCACCCCGAGACGCCAGGCTCGGACAATGACTGCAATCAGCTTCGAATCTGGTTGCACTTCCCAACTGCACAAGAAATGTGCAAACTTTGCTGGAGGCCACTTTTATCCAGCAGAATCCCATCACATGTGGGGCGGTCTCGTGCTTCAAAAGGGTAGGGCAACACTGCAGGCAAGAAATCAGATGGAAAACCAATGTGTAGGATCTCTTGATATCTCGTGATATCTCTTCTGGACATACATGCCCTCTCTTATCTATTGATACCTCTGATTATCACAGTTCAGCCTTCTGAAGTCCTATCTGTTTTGATCACTGCATGTTGATAAGCAGGCAGCCTTATAGGAGAATAGGGTCCTATGAAGAAAGCATTAAACAATCTTATAATTACAGGCTCTGTCCTAAGGTGCATGCTCCAAGCTCCTAAATTTCTGTATTTCTAATTCCCAGAGATCAACATTTCCTCATCTGGAGAGTTTGACTTGCAACTGTAACTTTCTTTTAATGTAGGAAATTATTCAAAATACACATATTTTTTTCACAGTAGAAGAAAAAAGTCTCTGAAAGTGAGGATTTTGGGGGTGGGGAGCTCACATGGCCTCATGTTACACAGAGGCTGATGTCACTTGTGTTGAAGCAGTGAAGAGAGGACAGGATTTCCCAGGGCTGATTTACTTCATATCAGTCAGACTCTAACTGCCCCTTGCTCAGATGCCCTTATGACGATCTTCATCGCATCTGTTACCTGCATGTTACAAAGAGTAGCACTCAAAAAAAAAAAAAAATCTCATTAGCCGTTTTCATGGTGAGCAAGTGGAAAACCCGAAGTATTTGATGTGACTAATAAAAGCCAGACAGTGAGCCTCCTCAATTTGGAGTGTTTTGTCAGCTTATTTAAAGTTAGAAGAGGAAAGTACTCCAGATGCCATGCCAGATATGTGCAGCTCAGATACTATAGAAAGAACAGATAAAGGATAACATGAAAATATAAAGTATAATAGAAGGATAGTATCTACCTGCTTGGCTGTTTAGTGTTCAAACCATGTCCGCCAAGAAGATCATATCTGTATCATCTCTTTTAAGTGAAATTAAGAAGATTAAGAAATTAAAGTTTTGCATGAAGGTGTTAAAATGAATGGTTTCTTTCCCTGTTCTTGGCCCAGGCTTTGTTATTTATAACTTGCTCTTTTTTTCACTTTATCAAGTTTTGCAGTGTGACAGAGTCCAGACTTGGAGACTTTCTGCTATGTCTTCAAAGGGCACTGCCCTAGAGCTTTGCTAAATCAGCCATACAGGGAGGGGAGAGAAGAAAACACCGTGAAACTGGACAAGTACCAAGGATATAGCTTGCTTCAGCTTGGCACAAAACCAGCACCCTCTTCTCACTGTGGCTCAGTGTGGCCAGCAGTGCCAGTCAGTGTTAACATGTGGCATAATTTTTAGCAGGAGAAACTCAGAAAAAAAATTTCTCCTTTGGGTTTCAGGAGGGAGGGGGTAACTGCACCTGTTGTAATGCCATTGGGTTTGCGCTCTGGTTGCTGTAGCATCCCAAACAGCCATGCACAGCCAAACCTCAGCTTCTCACACGCTCTGAAAAGTGACATTGTTAGAGCAGAGCTGCTGGTACTGGCTCATCACCACGAGCATTGCCATGAGCTCCCCATGATGGGAAGGCAACATCCAACTCCAACACGAGGCTTGAAAGTGAGAAATTGTAACCAAAAAATGTAACTGAGAAACCAGATGAGCTAAGAGAGGGAGAGATTCAAGAGAAGGACCTGATGCTGAAGGCAACAAGCATCAGAAGAATGAACCCAGAGGAGACAGCTAAGAGCACCTCATCCTAATTTTGGCTCCTCCACTGACTCCAAATGCGTCCTGGGGAAGCCACTTTCCTGCCTTCCCCCCTGCCTAATACCTGTAAGCTGTTGAAAACAATAAATTGTTGATAACAATCGTGATTGTAACTGGAGCGATGTCTCTGGGTTCTCCTGCCTAATGTCATGCAGTCTTTGAGCAAAGACAGTACTTTAACAGTCTTCATTCGGAGCATCACCTCCTAATTCTGAATAGCTAGGAAACAAGTGAGCAGAAGCTTAGTCAAAAAGTTTTCTACCTTATATTTAAAAAGAAGGAGAGAAGAGCTTCATTTGTTTTTGCTTCAGGAAGCTCTCTGCACTAACGGAGAAGAAAGTCCCTTTCTAAAATAACAAGAAATTCATTAGCACTTCTTGTACTTTTTTAAGGTCACCATTATAGATATTTTTGATAACACATCCTTTTACGTGCATGTGGTCTACTCTGACGGTGGAGATAATGCTGTTTACAAGGCTGTTACCTGAAGAGTGGGTAATATTTTTTTTCTGATATCTTCCTTGTTTTTCAGGAACAGAAGGATGAACGGCATTCATACCTGGTCATTGCTCACTTATGGTTAAGGTCTTGGTTTTACATAAATTGGAAAGAGTGTAGAAGGAAAAGCAAAAGACACAGTGAACATTTTCATCGTTAAAAAGATGAAAGCTTAGCGTTCGATTTTCTTCATTTGCCTTCCATGATGCCAAGGGACCAGATCATTAAGGACTTTAGGGTACTCTAGCTACAGTGCTTTTTCTTAAAAAACATAAGAATCGCTAGGCTGGGCTAGATTCCCCATCAATGTAGTTCAGTATCAGGCTCTTTTCCAATAGTCAGGATAATAACTCCAAAGGAGGAGGCAAGAAATCCCACCTAGAAAAATGCAGAATAATCTGCCCTTGTCCTTAATCTTGTCTTAATTTCCAGTCATTGGGTTGCTTTATAACGTACAAGAGAAAAGTTTTTCTCTCTTGCATAAGACAGCATACTTTGAATAAACACACAGCTCTTCGGTTCTTACTACAACAGTATGTTGTGAATTGTAAAGTTACCAAAAACCCCAAGGCACAGAAAGTTCTTTATCAAATGAAAACTATGAACAAAAATAACCCCTGGCACATAAAGTGGAATATGGAAACTGTCCCAGCAAATTAAGAAAGTGCTGTTCCATGGACTATCTTCTAGAGATGATTCACCACCTGGCCATAGCCCATATTTGAAAACTTACCGGGCATCTCAGTTTTAGATAGCTAAAATTGGATGAGATTAATTGTATTATAATTGTATAAGACATCTTAATTGATCTTATATGTCTGTATATCCAATATACACAAGCCTACTCTGGGATGGGAAGTATCATTGCTAAACAGCTGGGAAATGCTGCCTGGGGCTTGCTGAAGGTCTGAATCCTAAAGCAGAGTCATACCATTTAGACCAAACTGGGCCATTCCCAACGTCAAGGATGAGGATGTTCCAATATACCGGTCCCTGTTTGCATCAAGCACCTCTGTGGCAGAGATGATCTTGAAGGGTTGATGTCCAAGTCCTCTAGGACTTCAAACCAGCAGTCCTTCATTCAACAGATTCTGAATATCGCAGCTTCATCTTAGCGTCAAAAATTCACCTCAATGCTATTTACTTGGACATACTTTAGGGCCAATGATACTGCACATCTTCCACACAGGAAGAAAGCCATAGAAAAAACAGAGGAGAATGTGTCCCAGCACCAAAGGCTATATTCATGGAAAAGAAGCTGAACTTCTATTTAAAAGTTGGCAATCCCTTGCAAAGTCTAGGTAAGATATTGTGATAGTCTTCAGAAATGCAACCTTTAAACTATGTGAAATCACCAGCTTGGGTAATATATCCCATAACTGGAGACCAGCACTTCCATAAGGAGGCATGAATCCAACCTAAAGACCATGGACATACTGGAGAGTGTCCAGCAAAGGGCCATGAAGATGATGAAGGGATTGGAGCATCTCACATGTTAGGAAAGGCTGAGAGACCTGGGGCTCTTCCGCCTGGAGAAGAGAAGGCTTAGGGGAGTGTTATCAGTATTTATAAATACCTGAAAGGGGGGTGCAAAGAGGACGGAGCCAGGCTCTCTTCAGTGGTGCCCAGTGCCAGGACCAGAGGCAACGGGCACAAACCGACACACAGGAGGTCCCCTCTGAACTTCAGGAAACACTTTTTTACTGTGAGGGTGACTGGGCACTGGCGCAGGTTGCCAAGGGGGATGTGTGGACTCTCCCTCCTTGGAGATATTAAAATCCTGTCTAGACACAGTCCTGGGCAACTGGATCTAGGTGGCCCTGTTTGAGCAGTTGGTTGGACAAGACAACCTCCAGAGGTCCCTTCCAACCTCAACTATTCTGTGATTCTGTGAAATCATAATGGTTGGGCTTGCACTAGGGTGTTGGATTGTGTAAGATCAATATTACTATGTGGGATGTAGGCTGAGGATCACAAATGGGGGGACTATTTAGATGGCCTACACCTTTTAGATGCCTGGATAAGATAATCTGACAGGATATTTTAGGATACCCATCTTAAGTGTTTTGGCTCTCCATGTGGTCGCTAGCAAGAATGCAAGGTGTTCCTAGGGTGATTCAGAGGGTTCAAGGGAAATATCCAGCTCTCTCTATTGACCTATCAGGTCTTATCCGGACATCTGACATGGTGCTCCTGTACGGAGAACAAGATGTCACCTGGAATCAGGCAATAAGGAATTCACTGAGGTGAGGCTGAGCAGGTGGCTGATTCAGGGAACACAGCACGTGCCGCTATCCACTTGCATTTTACAGTACTCATGCCATTTCTGAGCTAAACAACTAATGGAGGAAGAGGAGGAGAACTCCTTTTGCACATTTCCCCAGTGATCAGAGCCCTTGGTCAGTAATCCAGAGCAAGCCTGGATGCTAAGTCCTTTCCTTGGTGTTACCTCTCTGGAGAATTACAGCAATTAACAAACCTGCAGAAATAATCACAGACTCATAGAATAATTCAGATTGGAAAGGAGTGGTCCAACCTGTTGCTTAACATAAGGTTGGGTATGAGATCCCACCTGGCTTTGTTCAGCTGGGTCTTGAAAACCTCCAAGGATGGAGACTGCACAAATCTGTTACTATCCATGAACATCTTAGGACCCATCAATGTGCTATTAACACCAAATAATCTCAGTTATGCTGAGAATGTCATGATGGCCATCTACAGGAGCTCAGAGTATTCTCCTTGAACCTTAAGTTCTTGGATTCAGCTGTTTTGGACTGAAAACGGTTGTTCACAAGAATTTGATATAAATCTGCAGCAAGCGGAAGGGTAACCTTACCTATCTGTAAATCATCAGTACAGATGCATTTCCAGAGCAACGTCATATCACTCAGTAACAACCCACAGTTCTTAGAATTTCGTCTCAAATCCAGAATTGTATTTCAGTTCAGAAAACGTACCTGTAAATTTGGAGGGAGTTTTCATTCAGATGTTTCAACTGATGTTGAAAATTGCTGCCTGAGACTCCTTCTGTTTTTGAGTACTCAACTTGAGATATTTTCATTTGCAGAGAATAGATGCCCAGAATCCTTCAAGCAGTCTGACACTGGGCTCTCAACGTGAGATAGGAAATGCATTAGTGTCACTGTTAAACCTGCCATAGATTGAAGCAATATTTTAGGATGGAAAATTGAAGGGGCTAAATGATCTAACAGGGAATCAGCACTTTTACATGGTAAAAGGTTCAGTGAATTTAAGCAATGGCCTTTCCTGGCATAAAGTCTTCAAACCTGGAGACAAGTCTAATAGCAAAGGTTCTCCACTAGAGTACTTAACATAACTTTACTTTTAAAAAGGAGTGGAAGCTATTGGAATTTTTGAAAAAAATAATGATTCAGCCAAGGTTTGGCTCTGATATAAGAGAAAACTAAAAGAAAGACAGCAACGCTAGAGAGAAAGCTCTCACTGCAAGCACGCACAGTAATGGTTGGGAAGGCAGGCAAGCCAGATTGAAAAGCTGATTTTCTCCTTCTCTTCCAAATCCTCCCTCACTGTCTGCCTTGGCTTCCAAAATTTTTCTCAAAGCTATTAGTTTTAAAGCTGATGACCAATGCAGTGTAGGTTTAACTCTTTTCCCCCCACCTCTTCATTTTCATAAAATCATAGAATCATAGAATATCTCAAGTTAGTAGGAACCCATAGGGGTCATTGAGTCCAACACCCAGCAAACACAAAACTCCTGAAATAGCTCCGATTTTATTGATGCCACAGCCAGTGGGATTTGAAGCATGTAACAAACCTACATCTTTAGCACAAAGAGCCTCTTTATGGCTAACACAGGAGGTTCTGAATAACTTCCTATCCAAACCCTTCCTCTAGCAGAGCAGCACAACCATTTTTTTTCTCAGTGACGGCAGACGTCCCATCTGTACCGAGTCTAGTCATGTGTAATATTTTCACTGTTACATTTTCAACATGTTTTCTCAGTTCTTCAAACAAGCTTGAGACAGTGACGGTAGGACAAAATGGTCATTTCTTCATTTATAGCATTTTTTCCCAATCACTGGCCAAACAAAAACACTCCACTGTGCAATGTCAACAGCAACGGAGCTTTCTTTAGTTGTGATCAAAAATATTGAAATATGTGTCTCAGAAACTTCATCTGTGATGAAATATTTCTGTTCTGAGACCCATATTACTCATTTTCATTATGGAACCGTTGTGGTTTAACCCAGCAGGCAGCTAAACACCACACAGCCGTTCGCTCACTCCCCCCAGTGGGATGGGGGAGAGAATCGGAAAAAAAAGCAAAACTCGTGGGTTGAGATAAAGACAATTCAATAGGAGAGAAAAGGAAGGGAAAATAATAATAGTGACAAAAGAATATACAAAACAAGTGATGCACGATGCAATTGCTCACCACCCGCCAACCGAGGCCCAGCCAGCTCCCGAGCAGTGGCCGCACCCCCCCGGCCCACTCTCCCCAGTTTTTTTGTTCAGCGTGATGTCATATGGTATGGAATATCCCTTTGGCCAGTTGGGGTCTGCTGTCCTGGCTGTGCCCCCTCACAGCTTCTTGTGCACCTCCAGCTTCCTCGCTGGCAGGGCAGTATGAGAAACTGAAAAGTCCTTGACTTAGTATAAGCACTGCTCACCAACAGCTAAAACATCAGTGTGTTATCAACATTATTCTCATCCTAAATCCAAATCACAGCACTATACCAGCTACTAGGAAGAAAGTTAACTTTATCCCAGCTGAAGCCAGGACACGAACTCAGCCAAAATATGAAACTAGGTATAAATCTGAAGTAAGTAAAACCTAGGTGAAAAAAAGCCACAATTTTCTGGGGTTTTGGGTCAATTTATATATGGCTAAAATACAGTTTTCTTCATTGCTTTCACAGAGGCATTTTCAGGTGTTCCTTTAGCAGAAGAAAGAATATTTCAAATACCTTTCTAACTATTTTCAATTCTTTCAGGTTATTACACCTTCAGGTTGTTTTTTTTTAAGCCAGCACACCTAATCCAATCTTCCCAAGCCAGGATAAATTTTCTTCTGGCCCTGTCCTCTTCGTATCTTGTTTTGCCACATGGGCAATGCTGAAGGTCATGAGGAAGATGGCAGTGATAATCAAGCAGGAATTTTCTGGAAAAAAAAAAAAGAAAGAAAGAAAAAAAAAGCCTAGAAAGGTTTGAAGGTGCTGCCAAGGCCACCACGAAAAATGTGGTGTGCAGCGGCATCAGTTCTCTTCATGGGACCTCCACCGTTGGCTGGAAACCATCACCGTCTGAAGGGATTTAACCACATTTTTAACCGAATCGGCACCTCTCTGAGCAGCCCTGATGTTCTGCTTTTGTGCCAAGTTGTAGTCTCCACCATTTCCCTCCTCTGTGGGTGGGAACTGCTCTGCTCTCCTGATCTCCAGGGATTTTGGGGGAGTGTCCTGCAACCGCGATTGCCACCCAAAGACCAGTTAGGTTGTGACGCACTGCCCTCTAATGCCATTTTGGCATATTAGCAACCCTCATCGTCCGCAAAGATCTGTAATACGCAGTACAAATGATCCAAATCCAGCAAAGGATGCTATCAAAGCTTAAGGGAAATTATATGAAATGAGGCATTTAAAGGTTGCTTTTTCTCTCCAGCATTGTTTCATTTTACACCTTCTTAGCGATAACCATCAGGGAGAAAAATGAGAACTCCCTATTTACCTTTTCTATACCATTTATTTAAGTTTTTGCATTGCACTGCTGCCTCTTGGAGGGGATGAGGGGCCCAAGAGTGCGGATGGCCACTCAAAGGTGCATGTGCGTGTTGGTTTTATGGGTATGTTTTCTCCTTTTTTTCTTTTAATTTTGATGCTTCCTAGCAGCCTGTTTGCTTTCTTGCTTCCTTCGGAGCACTGAGTAGGCATTTCTAGAAAATTATCCACAATGAATGCAGCATCTCTTTCCTTAATGGAAGCAGCTGATTTAGAGCCTGCCGCTGTGTGTGTTTTGTTAGTGCTATTTTCTCTTGCGTGCATTGCTTTGCATTCATTAACACTGGGTCCCATCTGCCATCTCATCACCCAGCCAGCATTATGCCATCCTTCTGCAACTTTTTGCTTTCAGCTTTTGGCTGATTACTCTGGATAATTTGGGATCCGTAGCAAATTTTATCACCTTGGCTGTTGACCTTTTCCAGGTTCCTTGTTGGTGTCCCAACCGAGGCTTGCGGCACTTCTCACAGTGTGAAAATCAAGAGTTTATTCACAGCCTTTTTCGGTCTTGCCTATAACCCCATCTCCATAACCCCCTCCTCTTCCAGGAAGTCAGGAGACCCAGCTGCACCAAACTCATCTCTAACTGTTAAGAATATTGCTAAGTTGGGAGAAAGAGCTGCAAGAAAAGGTACAGAGCAGAGCCAGGTGAGATAAGAAAGGCAGGTACAGAGGTAGGACTGCCCAGACGGCGATCATTAGTGGGATTCAAGGGGAAAAACACCAACATGGAAAGGTTTAAAATCCTAAGGGAAAAAAATAAAGATAGTTGGAAGATCAGATTTCAGCACTGTTGAGGGTCTGTTCGAGGGCACAGAGCTGGCCAATGCTTCCAAGCATTTGCAGATATAGCTGAAAAAGAGATTTCAGCCACAGTTATTACCTGCCTCCAAGATGCATAGGGCTGGGGATCACCCCGCAAATGTCTCCTCCGTTTCCAGTCTGTCTGGGACCTCTAGACTTGGCAGCTGGGTGAGATTTGTCTACCTGCCTGCAGCCTTCCTGAATTTAATAAGATGGATTTTGTTGGCTTCTTTGCTCCTATACAGGTGTATACAAGTATATTGGCATTATTATTACAAACAGTGACAGATAAATTTTCATCCACGCCTAATGCACTTTCCAGACTTAACCAAGAGCTGCTTCTTTTCTTGTGAACTATCTGATTCATTGCTTTAATAGGTAGTTATTTATGGGTCTAATAATTTAGCCTTTGCCCTCCCTGTTGTGACTTGTTCCTAGGAGGAATTGAAATCTCCCGTTATTATTGTGTTTTCTACCTTTGCAGACTCTAATCTATTTTTAGTTTTTCCCAATGACTGCCATGTTGTGATATTGCTCTGCCACATTTCAATCCACAGTGATTTCTCTCAGTACCTTTTGATGCAATTAACTACTTGATTCCTTCCTTTAACATAGTATACCCATCTTTTCTCGATGGGATTCTGTCACTGTAAAATTAGTATTCAAGCGTCCTGCTGATTTTCTTTCTTCCGCAAAGTTACAGAGATGTGAATCATATCAATCCCTTCCTTTAAAAATGCAGGCATTGCTAGGGCAAGAAACCAAATGAAGATACTTGGAAGATCCTCCACAAATAAAGTGAAGAAAATTTCTTCTTACATTTAAGAAGCTTTCACTGTTATTATGAAAATAGACACAACAGTAAATGCACTGCCTAGAAAGATTGCCCTGGTAGAAAGTGGCATAACTAGGAGGGGGAGAGTCGTGCAGAGCCCAGAACTTGAAATCAGATCTTTTTTAAGTAGAAGCTTTACTTGCTAGCACCATTCTTTCAGCTAACCATGGGGAAATAAACTGCATAGTAGCACAGTCGAAAGCAACGCTGGAGATAAGGACTTTCTGATTGATATGGAGATAGTGCTTGTAGTATTCTGAGGTTGAAGTGGCAATGCTATCTGCTTTGGGGTTGGAGGTTGAGCTTTGTTTTGCAGACAGTGCTGCATGTTTATTTGCACCGCTTTATCACCTAGTGCGAGCGGCCATAATTCTTAGAAATCACAGCTCATCTGATTTGACATGCTTGGTACAAGCTGGAGATACACCTGCCCATTATAAGCGAAAAAGAAAATCCATTCTTGCTGCTGTCAAAAAGAAGACACGAAACAATCAGTGCAAGACTTTGGGGTGAGCTACCTGGAAAAGATGGGAAATGGGTGTGGTTGGGTAAAATCCGGGCTCGGCCAGATACAGAATTTTAGGGATTGTTTTGGAAAACAAAAATTATTTCTGCAACTAGACGATCAGAGAAATCAACCGATCCAGCCCACTTTAGGCCCAAGTGATGTCATGCGATAAATACTTCTAATAGCCAAAAACTTTGCAATAACACGATTACCCGGTGACCTCAGTACTAGTGGGAGTGTTGGCCCAGCGAAATGGTAACAAACATGCCTGAATGATAAATGGGCGTGTTTGAAATACACTTGATGTGAAATGACTATAAGTTTGCTTTCTTCCTAACTTTTTCACTATAACTGTGCTGTCAAACTCAGAAGAGTCTCATATTGTCTCCATTTTTTTTGTCCAAAATTAAGGTGTGCTTGGTAAGTAATTGGAAATGCCAAATGCCCAAGGAGACAAGCTGCCAGATTACTCATTCAATAAGCTAGCACAGATTTCTTAAGGAGTTAGAAACACAGTATAGAGAATTGTGATGTAACATAGAGGGAAAATATAGTGTTGGGCATAAATACAGTCCTGCCCTCTGCCGACTGAATTCCTAAATCTGCTTCAAACTCCAGCATAGCTCCAACTAAATAAGGGTCAGTGGCAGCTCATCGTATTGCAGGGACATATCTCTGTGCTCGACTCTGTTTCCCAAAAACCTTCAGCTATAACAGTAATTTCTTCGCTCCTCGGCACTGACGTGGGCTCTCAACCTGAAAAACCCTGACGGCTCTTCGCAATCATTCAAATTCTGAGCGCAGAACTAACGTGGGGTTTGGTATCGCTCTTGCCACTGGGATTTGAAGTGGCTGTCTTTATGGGAGCTATATGGAGCATCTGATAGTATTTGCTGTTTGGCATTAAACCATCCAGCCAAAATAAAGTTTACTGTGTTTTTACTGTTGTTTGTCCCTATTTCCATTGTTTCGTGCACCTTCTTTAAAAGGGTTATTGCAGGGATCATTACAGAGACCTGCCAAACATCACATGCAGACTGTGAGACCGTGACTCCGATCTCATTCAGCTCAACTGGAAACTCCTCCAGAGTGGGTCTGTGATCCACCAGCACTGCACAGGACTGACAATTCTGGGGTTATCTCAATCACGGGGGACCCCAACCTGCACCAACATCATGGTCTCACCCCACGGCAGGACCCCCAAGGCACATCAGGGAGTGGATTCCCGGGCTGAGGAAGGAAACAAAGCTCAGAGTGCCCATTGCACTGGAGGTGCACTGCAAAACCCAAAAGGAATTTGGGTTCCTTTGGGACTGAGGAAGCCGGGAGCTTCACACCTGTGATGAAAAATTGCATGTGCAATTAGCTGTCATCTTTCTGCTCTTGCAGAATTCATTCCCATATCCCACTTAGCTGCATCCTCCCCTGTCCTGCCTGCCAAATCAACATGCTAGAGAGTCTGAGGTGTAGGAAGTCTGAGGTGTAGGAAGTCTGAGGCGCAGGCAGGCAGGGCCTGGCCCCACTGGCCCAGGCAAGTAAAAGGGGCTCAGCAGTGGGTCTGGTACCATAACAAGGGCTACAAGTGCAGCGGGAGGTCGGGAATCCGAAAGGTTCCTTCATTCCCTCCTTTTCGGGATCAGAGCAGCTCCCCCCAGCCCTTAGCTCCTGGCGATGACTGAGGGGTAGGACTTGGGGCTCCCTCCCCAGAGCCATACTGGGAAGCACTGGCTGGGGGGTAGGACATGGGGCTCCCTCCCCAGAGCCATACTGGGGCGCACTGGCTGGGGGGTAGGACATGGGGCTCCTTCCCCCAGTGCCATACTGGCACGCACTGGGAGAGGACGTGGGGCTCCCTCCCCGGTGCTGTAGTGGCGCACACTGGGTGCGGGGTAGGATGTGGGGCTCCCTCCACAGAGCCATCCTGGCGCACACTGGGGTAGGATGTGGGGCTCCCTCCCCAGTGCTGTAGTGGCACACACTGGGTGGGGGGTAGGACGCGGGGCTGCCTCCCCAGAGCCATACTGGGGTGCACTTGGGTGGGAGGTAGGACACGTGGCTCCCTGCCCAGAGCCATACTGGAGCGCACTGGGCGGGGGGTAGGACGCGGGGCTCCCTGCCCAGAGCCCTACTGGGGCGCGCCGGGCGGGAGGTAGGACGCGGGGCTCCCTGCCCAGAGCCGTACTGGGGTGCGCTGGGCGGGGGGTAGGACGCGGGGCTCCCTCCCCAGAGCCGTACTGGGGCGCGCCGGGCGGGGGGTAGGACGCGGGGCTCCCTGCCCAGAGCCGTACTGGGGCGCGCTGGGCGGGGGGTAGGACGCGGGGCTCCCTGCCCAGAGCCGTACTGGGGCGCGCTGGGTTGAGGGTAGGACGCGGGGCTCCCTGCCCAGAGCCGTACTGGGGCGCGCTGGGCGGGGGGTAGGACGCGGGGCTCCCTCCCCAGAGCCGTACTGGGGCGCACTGGGCGGGGGGTAGGACGCGGGGCTCCCTCCCCAGAGCCGTACTGGGGCGCGCTGGGCGGGGGGTAGGACGCGGGGCTCCCTGCCCAGAGCCGTACTGGGGCGCGCTGGGTTGAGGGTAGGACGCGGGGCTTCCTCCCCAGAGCCGTACTGGGGCGCGCCGGGCGGGGGGTAGGACGCGGGGCTCCCTGCCCAGAGCCGTACTGGGGCGCGCTGGGCGGGGGGTAGGACGCGGGGCTCCCTCCCCAGAGCCGTACTGGGGCGCGCTGGGCGGGGGGTAGGACGCGGGGCTCCCTCCCCAGAGCCGTACTGGGGCGCGCTGGGCGGAGGGGAGGACGCGGGGCTCCCTCCCCAGAGCCGTACTGGGGCGCGCTGGGCGGAGCGGGAGGGCGGGGGCGGTAGCGCACTGCCGCGCCCTCCGCCCGCCGCCAGGGGGCGGTACAATGGCGGCGGCGCCGCGGCGCCCATTGGCCGAGGGGCGCGGGCGCAGTGCGCAGGCGCGGCCGCCGCCGGGGCGGCCCTTCCCGGCTGCCTCCGCGGGCGGCTGATGGCGGCGGCGCGGTGAGCGGCGGCGGGCGGCGGGCCGCGGCCGTCCCGGGCTCGGGGCGGGGGCGCGGGGAGGCAGGGCGAAGCGGGGAGGCAGGGCGAAGCGGGGAGGCGTGCGGCTGCTCCCCTCGGAGGGGCCGGGCCCGTGTGGGGAGCGGGCGGGGCGCGGTCAGGGCCCCGCATCCCCGCCGCGCGGCCCTCAGCGCCCCGGGCCTCGGCCCCCGCGGCCCTGCGGGCGGCGAGCGCCGCCGGCGCGGTGTGGTGGCGGCAGCCCTCCGCCCTGTCCCCCGCCGCCATGGGGCGCCCCCCGCGCCGCGCCGAGGGGCCGGCAGCCCCTCGCCCTGTCCCCCGCCGCGTGTGCCGGTGCCCCACGGCTGCCCCGGCACAGCTCCGCTCCCGCTGCGGAAGCCTTGCTCCCCCGTGGCGGGCGGGAGTTGCTGCGGCGCCCTGTCCTCGCCCTGTTCCGATAGGCGTTACAACGTCCCCCTGTCTCCTCCGTTCCCTCTGCCCATAAGTGTAATAATCCCCGCTGAACGCAGCTTCCTCCATTTTCTCGCGGTGACCTCCGTTCTGCTGAGCCCTGCTTGTTCAGGCTCCGCTGCAGGGTTAAACTGCTGGGGCTGCTTTTAAGTTTTTGCTGAGCTTTGCTACCTTTTGGAGGTGCAATATAGTTGCTGTCGGCTGCATCTGAGACTTTTTGCACAGGTTTCAATGCTGTAAAAGTTTAAACGAAAATTTAGCGCTACGTCTTAATGCTTAAACAGGTTTAAGTTCTATCTGTAGCAACTGTCACCTCCTATGTGTCAGGCAGGTTCCCTCAAATATAAGTATCTGTCAAATCTGTGGGAGCAAGATCTTGCCGATGAGTCTATAAGCTTTCACTGCAGAGCATTAATCAGTCATGTTTGATCCTGCAGCAAATTAGGAAGATTTTAGGTGGAGATAGTGTAATCCAGGCCGATCAGAGACTAAATAATGAGCTTACAGGTTGTTCCACAGGTGATAGACCTTTCATTACATGCAAATTTTCTCTTCCTCTGTTCATGTCAGATGCAATATCAGGCAAAGTGATACATTTCATGTCATGTTATTCACGTTGTTACCTAGCTAATTTTATGTATATGTATATATGTATGTGTCATGTGTAAGCTCTATGTATTTGAGAGGCCTTTAAACATTGTGGAAATAGTTAATAATACTCTGGCAAGTATATTTTGTATAAGATAGATATTCCTTTACAGTGATGCAAAAAATAGTGAAATTTAAGAAGGTGGTTGGAACGTTGATATGCTTATGCAGATAGTTTTTAAGGTCAGCAGAGACAATAATTCCTTTGTGTTTGATTCTGAAGTCTTGAGGCTTGTGTGATACGTAACGTTGAATTTCTTCGTGAACCTCAAAACACCAGCGTGGACTACAGCATAACTTCTTTAAAGCCTGAAATGATTGGTATCTAATGCTACAAACGTAATTTTAGGAAGCTTCCAACACCTGTTAACACTTGAAAAGTATTCATTACCTTTGAAACAGTTACTATTATATTGCCTTACTGTAGTCATGTGTATCTGCTACTAGCCAGAAAAATGTTATTACTTGAATTTTCTCTGGCTTTGAAAAAAGATATGTAAAAATATCGTGTACAAACATACAAACTAGTAGCAAATAAGCCCTGGACATAGGTTTGTTATGTCATCTGGATTTTTTTTCTTTTGTCTTTTAGTTTTAAATTGAAGAGAAAATGTCACTTTACGATGACTTGGGAGTTGAGACCAGTGATTCTAAAACAGAAGGCTGGTCCAAAAATTTCAAACTACTACAGTCTCAGTTGCAGGTGAAGAAAGCAGCTCTCACACAAGCAAAGGTATGGTCCCTTTGTATTTTTGCTTTCTGTTTTTCAAACTTCTTTTGTGTTTGGAGCGCTGAGGAAAGTTTGTGACCTTAGAATACCGATTTGGGGTAATTTTGCTAGGATTTGTCTGTGAGTTTGTAGTGAGGAGCCTAGCAAAATTGCAGGGGGAAAAGGCAAGACGCATGTTTCTTGAAGTCTGTTAGAGGGAGTCTTGCAAAATTAAAACTGAACGAAGAACTGATGTGTGTCCTGCAGACCTCAGGTGTTTTAACTAGCAGAGCCAAAAGCTGATGTTCAAGCCCAACTTCAAGGGTAATGAGATTAAGCTTTTATTTTTGAGGTAAGTAAGGGTCATACTGTGATGGTTGGCAGCACTGGCTGTTGGTCATTCTTGGCATTTTGCATCAGTTGTTATTTCCATGTTTGCATCATTTTATGCTTGGTATTTAAAAGGCTTTTGGTGCTAAAATGCAAATTGTTGTGCATTAGAAATTTTTGCAGAAAGTATTTCCAATGTACATGAAGGGGAGAAGGGAGTGCAAGCTACATCCTTGAGCTAAAACTGTGACAGAGCCATTTTCTCTTTTCATTGCTGCAGTATTTCACCCTTTTTCTTGAAGCAGTGTTGATATTTTGGTTCAGGCAGGACGTGTGTGTTCTTTGTGGTGTGTAGGTTCTAAAGTAAGATTACTTAATTAAAAAAGAAGTAGTAGCGTAGATACCGAATACTTAAGTAGGCACAGCATTTTTTCACTGGAATGACTCCTGATTTATGCTGCTAAAATTGAGGGCAGGATTTAGTTGATAATTGGAACAACCTGCCTGAATGAAATCTAAATGGCTGCTATATTAGATATATTCTTTGTCTATGCAACTGATGCAGTGTAGGCCTAGACTAAGAGAAGAATAGAACAGGATTAGAAAATTCAGAGTTCAGAATAGATGAATAAATTTTATCCCATTATAAACTATGAAGAACAGTAGATCTTTGGAATAAGTCTGAGCCCCTTCTTAAAAAAAACCTGCTCAGTTCAAACTCATCTGAAGAGATTGTCTGAATTTTTAATGTGTGTTTCTGGTCCTAGTCCAAACCTGGGACCATTCACCCACCACTGTATGTTCTAGTCCATGCACAAGCAAAGTCTGATGTCACTCGCTTAAAAAGAGGAAGGTGTGCACTGGTTTCATTGAAGCGTTCTTTGAAATACTGCATCAGATCTGTATTTGTGTAGCAGCTCTTTAACCATAGTTGGCAAGCATCTGTCTCAGAAATGAGTGGCCTTTGCCACCACTAAAATATGGCATAAACTAAGTTATCCGTGCCAGGGTTCACTAGCAATGTTGAGAACTACTGTATGTTGATAAACTGAAGAGAAATGAGCTTTGCACAGTGAAGAATTTGAGACAGTGGTTGTCATCCTTGCAAAAAAAAAAAAAAAAAAAAAAAACCATTGGAGATACTAGCTGCAAGTACATAAAGAAAGCTGCTTTTTAGAAAAACTGTTTTGTTATCTTTTTTTAGACATTTGGTGTTTTGGTGATTTTTTTTTTGTTTGTTTGTTTTTCAGAGTCAGCGAACAAAACAAACAACAGTCCTTGCTCCAGTGATCGACCTGAAACGAGGTAGCTCTTCTGATGAGAGACAGATTGTGGACACACCACCTCATGTAGCAGCTGGGTTAAAGGTAAGGCCAAGACAGCTTAAAAGTCCAGCTGTTAACAAAGGTTTTGGAATTGGAATAATTTGACTGCAGTCTATATTTTTTTTCATTGTCTTTCGTAGTGGTCAAAGAACAAAGAAATGATAATTTTCTGAAAACTATTTCCTCTGCTCAGAGGTTCTTGTAATGAGTAATTACAAGCATAAATAAAGTAATAAAATTATAATAAGTAAATAATAATAAAAATAATAATGATGAGTAATAATAATATATTATAATAAGTAAATAATAAAAATAAATAAAATAGTGAATGTTTCAACTTTATATGGGCTTCCATGTGATACAACATGGAATTACCAAGGTTCATGTGCAGTTAAAATAAAAGTGTTCCTAGCATATTTCTCCTGGACAGCTTCAAAGTACTTTGCAAGAGAGCAATTTGGTCAGGTAAATAATGAATGTAATGGTAATTGCACCAGTGTATAGCAATCAACTTAAAAATAAAGGAAAAGCCACCTAATCTTTTAAAATGGATTTCTCCTGGTAAGGAATCAAAAGAAACTTTCTCCCTGAAACTTTTTCAGACGTGATGGTTCTGAAATAGTTCTCTCAGATGAGAGAAGAGCAGTATGTGCACTCTGTTGGTATTATATTAGTAGCAGATGATGAAAAAGAGTGACGAGATTGTGCAGGAGGACCCTTTGCAGATGGCCGCAACAGCAAGATACCGTGATATTTCTAATGATGAATTAATGGGTTTTGAAAAATTCTAGTCCACTCTGATTTGCTGCTGCTTTGTGTTTGCCAGGGGGAGTGGGCGGGGGTGATTCTTTCTTCACGGAAGAATTTGAGATAGTGAGAGACTGGGTGAAATGTTAGTTCCAATAAAGCAAAGACGACTTCTGGTACCAGTGGGATTAAGATATTACCTGCCATTATAGAAGGAGGAATTGAGTTTTGTGGTGTTGAGAGTGAGAAGGAGGTGTTGAACTCTTGGTGTCCAACTGGATGTTGCTTTCAGATCTCCGCTGAAAAAATTCCTTTTTCTTTTTTAAGGATCCCGTACCTAGTGGTTTTTCTGCAGGAGATGTGTTGATTCCTTTGGCGGATGAGTATGATCCCATGTTCCCAAATGACTACGAAAAAGTGGTAAAACGTCAAAGAGAGGAACGACAGAGGCAGCGTGAGCTGGAGAGGCAAAAGGAGATTGAAGAAAGAGAAAAGTAAGGCTTTTCTTTAAACCCGTGACATATTGACAATTAGATAAAGAATAGAAACATCGATTTGTTTAGTTTTATCCCTCTAAACAGTTTCAGGGAAATCCTCAAAGGTTTTGTGAAGACTACTGTATGCTTGTAGAAACAAGTGCAGTGCTTTAACTGATATGTTTTAATGCTTTTGCTAAAATTGCCTAACAGTGCAAAAATTACAAGATTTTATCATCTTTACAGCCTCTTTGGCTTGTAATGGACAAGCTGAAAGAAGTTTGTCAAGTTTTTCAACATTTACTTTATTTTGATGATAGCAGCAGTATTTGGGTACTTCATGCCTCCGTATCAGACTTTGACCTTGCAGGTATTTTAGAGCATTTGTTGTCAGTATAACGTAACTACAGGAACACCTTTCAGCACTCAATGATAAACCATCCTTTCTGCTTTTAAATACTCCAAACTGATATGTGAACACATTCAGTTTTAAAGAGGTAGCTAGCACAGCCTTTGAGAGGCATAGCTGCAATTTCTTTTTTAATATTCTCCATTCAGTTTAAGTTAATTGTGTGTTTATTACTCCTTTGTCTCTGGGCAAAGGAAAATGCTACTTACTTTTAATTACCTTAAGGTCCTTTCCCTGCAATAAGCAGTCTCTCTAGTCATATTAAAAAAGTTGAATACAGATTCAGTGTCCTATTGAAATAGGTGGAAAAACATCTGCCAGCCAGGCAGTGAGATTATATTTGCTTATTTTAAGTGAGATTAATAAACCAGCTTCATCATGGTATGAATCATCTAAAGTCTATGGAATTACAAGGGGGATATTTTATTGCCCTGTTTAGATTGTGGAAATTAGTATTTCTAGTCATTTGGACTTCTCTGTCTTCTCTTGGTTATATCTTCACTGTTCTGGTGAAGGAGGAATGCCTGAGGCTCTGTCATATGAGCATGCAGGATCTCAGAAAGCTGGGCTCTAGTTTCCACAGTTTCAGCGTTGATTGCTTTTAGTTGTGCTTGTACTTGTTGTATGTGGGCCAAGAGGGTAGTCTTTATGTACAACATTAGAGAGAGGAAGTGAAAAATACATAATACATTCCGATTTAAAATCGGGGAAACAATCGCAGCCAAACCTGCATCAGATGTCTGCTTTGTGATAACCCGGGTGTCCGAACAGAGTGTACAGTTGTTGTAAATTCAGAGTGTAGAGATTCAGAAACCTTGTCTGGTTCCATAGTAGTGCTGTTTTTAGCATCCTGTTGCACAGTTTTGATGGCTGTGCTGGGAATGAGATCTGATTTATGCATTGAAGCATTTCTCAGCTAAATGTTAAGTTTTAATAGACTTGCCTCAGTCTTACTTCAGTTGCCATGCTAGCTTCTCAATAATCTGATTATTTAAATGTGGTGATTTTTTTTTTAATTGGCTGAGTAAATGATACTACTCTGTATAGCCCGTGATGGTGAATTTAAAAGGGATTCTGTTCAAAGCAGGGTGATTGATTAATGTCTCTGTTAGCTTCCTGTCAACTCCATCCTGAACACCTCTTCCACTGCAGTCGTTCAGTCACTGTAGTCAGTTTGGACTAGATCTGTTCTATTCAGATGCTTCCTCATTTCCATCCATTCTCCTTGGCTGACTTGCTAGTGGAAAATGATCCATGAGGGAAATAACAAAGAAACAAAAAGTAAAGGTGTTCACTTACACCTTCATGGAAAACATTATAAAATGCCAATTAGAGTGTAGCACTATAGTTCACACTGCAAAGGTGATATCACAAATTAAAGCAAAGAGTTAACTTTGATTTCTTAGCCTAACTTAATTGTGTCTCCTAGAAGACGTAAAGACAGACACGAAGCCAGTGGGTTTTCAAGAAGACCAGATCCAGATTCTGATGAAGATGAAGATTATGAAAGGGAGAGACGAAAAAGAAGTAAGGGAGCTGTTTGGGGTTTTTTTGATGGGGAAAAAGAAGAAAAGTGGGGGGAATTCACAAACCTGTTCCTGTTTCATGGATTCTGTATTTCTCTTTTCTCCACTGAGAAGTATACTGTCATTTCTGAGCCTTTAGAATAAACCTAGCATTTTATTACATCATAACTGTTGTAATGCAGAAAACCCCTTTCCATGGAGGGAGACGGCAGCTAAATTATTTGTGGAAAGACCTCTTTTTACATTAGTCTGTAGATACCTGTTTTAAGTTTCTGCGTGGTGTAGGTTCCAGGAAAGGGGTGACGCATGAGGTAAAATCAGGCTATGAGAATCACCGTTGAGTTGTCACTATAAAAACTTACCATTCCTGCATTTGTTATTTGAATGCCCTTAGAAGTAGTTAGCAAATTGTGGATCTGGGTGGTGGGATATGTCTTTGCATAAACAAAATTAAACTTCATTCTCTTTCAGCAACAAAGTCACGGTAAATAATTAAGGTCTGTTTTTATTTTAGAAAAGAAAATTTCTGACAGGACATCTAAAATATTTGCTCTGCCTTGGAAGTTTGAGACTACATTAGAATTTTGCTTATTAAAATGCAGAATGGGTTTTGTACTTTACTGTTATGAAAGTATAGTTAATCCTGAACAGATTGTCTTTTTCATTTGGTTTAATCACGCAGTTTTAGAACTGAAGATCTGTTTCGCTGCAGTCTTTAATTTTGAAATCCTATGAAACATATTTATGATAGACACCATATGTAGTACATCATTGCGGTTTGATGTTGGCTCCCTTGATGTGCCTTTCATTCATTTCTACTTTACCACTATTGAAACTTCTCAGACTGCTCTCTTGCTACTTTTCTGTTGATAGTGATGTATGTTAAGAATCGGCTGGTAAGGAGCCAGCAGCTGTATTAAGATTCAGTGAAGCTATTCTGAGCAGTAGAATCTAATCATATCAATGTGTTGTCTTCCATTTTGCTCATAGGTATGGGAGGAGCTGCCATTGCACCACCCACTTCTCTTGTTGAGAAGGACAAAGAACGTAAGTCCACCAAAATCCTGTTCTCTAATACCTAGCAGTGGCGTTTATTTCTCACTCAACCTTCTATTCAGTTAAGTCATCCTGCTGCTCTTCCCATATGATTCTTTGTGGCAGAAGAACTTCCACTAGTTCTTTGTTGATGGATGGGAAGCTGCGGGAACCTGTGATACTGTTGTGCTTCACGTCTCTGTTGTAAAGGATTCTTTATGCATTGCTAGAGAAATGGTTTGGCAAGCTGGTCTGTTACATCCACGTTCAGTTACTCATTTCTGATGTGAAAGAAGCGATGTTGCAGACAGGTTTCTCTGGGTAGACTAGAAACCTCCACAGTGCAGAGAGGGCATTTTTCCATTACCCTTTGCTTTAGGAGGAACTCTAAGAATATCTTTTCTGAAGGAGTTGTGCACTACAGACAGAATTTTGTAAGTTTTTGAGGGATACGATATCTGTGAAAGAGACGTGTGCCTGCTCAGGTTTCCCACAACAAAGATAGCTTGAAGATTGCAGTTGTCCGCTAGATGGCATAATCTTGCTATAAGAACAAAAATGTTGGGATCTTTTTTGCATGTCTAATTGCCCTAAATCTTTAAATTAAAATAATGAACAGTATGTTGTGTACGTTAAAAAATAATCAGAAAAAAAGGATCTTACGCACACAAACTTTCCTTTTGGGAGTCCTGATTTTATTTATGAGAAGATTCAAATAAACAAAATGAAGCTTGGCAGAGTAAGTGAATGATATAATAATCAACATATTTGAAGCGTGTAAACATTAAAACCTGAAATAGATTGTTTTGAGTAAATAATTAAGAGCAATTGAGTGGTGTCAAGGAAAAGTAAATACAGGCCGGAGATGGTTGAAAGCTCTCCCCCTCAGGATATTTCTGACTGTGACATGATCTCACAAGGAAACCTTTGTACAGCTTGTTACTTGATGCTCAAAGCTAGGCTGGAAAAACCTGAGAAAATATTGCGGTAGCGGAAGTCCCATAGTCCCGTCCATTTGCTGCTTAAATAGGGATTTTTTTTTTCCTCATATGACATCCCCAGACTTCACATCCGAAACTTTATTTGTAAAATACAAGTACTAGTTCACAAGAAAATAATCTAAAATTAAGTCAGTCTAGAAGTCCATAAGTACATTCAAAAGTGTGTTCTGCACATTTCCTTTAGTGTTTTGTAGGCTTTTTTTGTACATTTTGCCTTTTGACTTGTCAGTGGAAGGTAGTTTAATAACCTAATCTGTATGATTGAAATACCTATGTATAGATGTATATATACAGAGAGATATCTCCATCCCCCAGGAGAAGTTGCAGTTCAGAAATTGTCAGTGAGATCTCTTAAGATTGTATAAATACTTTGATTTGAGTTGCATTCATTCTTTTTAATAGACTGATTTCTCTTGTGTAAACGTGCAGTGTACTTTCCTTTACAGTCCTCGGGCCCCAAGCTGTGTGCATTGATCCATTTTTTGTCATAATTCTGTTCCTGATGAATGGGGCTTTTAAGTCTGCTTGCCCTCTGTCTGGATAAACTCATTGTAGTGCTGGTGGCCTCTTAATATTTCTTTTCTCCATTCGATAAGCAAGAGGTTAATAAATGCATTATAGACCTGTGGACACAAACTCGCTCAATATCCAGTGATGAAAATCCAGAATAACTCAAATCTTGTTTTTGAGGGAGAAGTGAGGGGATGTTAAAGCAGCATGTGCAAAGGAAACATTCTTCTGATTTGGATCTTGTTCAAGACTTTGTAGTTTGTTAGTATTAAAGCAGAAAAAAGTACAACTTGCAGATGAAGAGTTGTCTGTAAATGAGTTAGATTGGAGGCATAGTACTCTAGTGTTCATAACAAGTTCATGCAAAGTATTTTAGTGAAGAAGCAAATGTCTCTTTTCTTCAGCTGTAGCATCATTTCCATTTGAAGAGGAGTCAAGACCTCGGGCACCATCTTCCAAAGCAGCTATTCCTCCTCCAGTGTATGATGAGCCAGAAAGACCTCGTTCCCCCACAGGACCTAGCAACTCTTTCCTTGCTAACATGGGGTAAATGATTGACTTACGCACATTTTGTGGAAAAAGGCATTAGAAGGTGGTGGAAACCAAAAGTTAAAATACTTTGTCAGTAGAGAAGAACTCAACCCATCGCATGTGTGTGGTTAGTCTGAGTACATATAGTCTTAACTGGCAGGATACAGAAAAAGCAGTGGATTTACTCAATCGAGAGAAATGTATTTGAGGTGGTTGCATCCAAGGCTGTGCTTTTAAGCGAGTTCTGAAGCCACATTCCAGTGTAAAGTGTTTATGGCTTGTAAAAGCCAAGCTAATGCAGTATACAGGAAAACACAGATGGCATGTTAGTTCCTCTAGGTTTTTTTTCCAGCTTTGTCTTAAATTTGCTGCGTACCAGTGGGCAAATCATTTCAGCTCTGCTTTGTTTGTTCAAAAATTCAAAGCATATTTGCATGAATGTAGCAGCTGTGGCTGCAAATCTGTCCATTTACTCTTCTGCCTTGGATTAGCGTTGTGTGTAATGCTTGTGTTACTACTGTGGCAACAAAATTAAGTCAAATTTATAGTTAAAAACAGCTTAGAGACCTCATTTGAAAGGTGCAGTTATGTTAGCTATGGTCCTCTTATCAGTCGCATCAGGTGTTGTGGAACTGCAGACTCACTGTAGTCAAAACCGTATCCAGGACGAATGCAGACATAAAAATATCATTTATTACATTATTGCACTGCATTTCCATTTTGGAGACAATTTTTCATGCAGTTTTTTGATAGAAATTCTTTTTTTTTTTACATTGTCTAGAGAAAGTATAACCAAAGTCAGTACGGTTGGACCACTTAATGGACTGTTACCACCTCTAGTTACCAATACCCTGGAACCTTCACTTCCTTGAAGGAATTGCTAAAAATATGACCTAATCTGCCTTACTTTGACCGTGTAACTTGCTATAGTTTATTCTGTGACTTAGTGTTTTGACCTTTCAGTGTTCCATAGTTAGACTTTTTGGCCTTTTTTAATGTGTCGGTGTATGTTTCATTATAGTATGCTTAGAAACTAGTCATGTAGTCATTGATCCTGCATTTTCTGTGTAACCTTATATGCCTGTTGGTAAAATGGGGGTGACTGAGCATAGAACACTTACTGTGGCTTAGACTCCTATTCTGTGGCATATCTTTCATGTCTTGGCCTATCTAGGTATGGTCTCCAAAGAAATGTCAACACATGTAGGTATATTTTGATTCTATCTGTTCATCTAGTGGAAATTCCAAAACCTGTCAGTGGAGGTGCTTTTTCTAAGATACTTACAAAAAAAAAAAAGGTACCTTTAAATAGACTGTGGACTTTGTTGCCTCAGTATGTTCTTGAAAGTTTGGAAAGATGAGACATGTTTAAATTAATACTGAGGATATCCAGATTTGTTATAGGAAGGGCTAGCAAAGCCATGTACTCTGGAGCTTACACCAGCTTTGAACTAGTAGATAGTGGAATGTGATCTAATGTGGGAAGTAGATATTCTACATCTGCCTCTTCTCTCAAGCTTTTGATAGCAGCCACTGACAAAGACAAGAAACTGGACTAAATAGACCTTGGTCTAATCTGTTTTGTGATTTACTGTCAGCAACCTGATCTAGTGCAAGATGTCCCTGGCCGTGGTGGAGGGGTTGGACTAGCTGATCTTGAAAGGTCTCTTCCAACCCAAACCATTCTATAGGGTGTACAATGCTGACCCGCACTGGTAATGGAAGTTGGGTTGTATTTGTAAAAGTATGAACAATTTTATTTAGTCAACTTCTCTGACCACTCTTTTATCTGTAAATCAGGGGTAACACTTTTCATCTTTGCAGGGTGCTGTGAAATTGCTAGGTTGTAAAGTTGTGTAGAAGCTCTTAAGTTTTCAGTCTCTGTGTAGTGAGATCTTAGGAGGCAGAGTATTTGAGCACTGGGGAGAAATGCAATGTTGATGTTTTGTGTAAGAAACCTTTACTAACTGATGCTTTTTTTCCTTGCAGAGGGACAGTTGCGCATAAAATCATGCAGAAGTATGGTTTCAGAGAGGGCCAGGGACTGGGAAAGCATGAACAGGGGCTGAGCACAGCACTGTCAGTAGAGAAAACAAGCAAGAGGGGTGGCAAGATCATTGTTGGCGATTCTGCAGAGAAAGGTAATTTTGTCCTGCACCAATAAATTTGGGAAACATGGGGAAAAATAATAGTTCAGGCTCCTGGATTTTTTGTTTACCATCTGTTCTTGCACAAAATAGAGTTGGAAGAATGACTCGTGTTCCTTCTTGGGGAAATTTGTCTTTTTTTATCTTTCTTTAAAGTGGCCCTCTGTTAGTTATTTTAGCTCATCCTCCCCTTCCCCATCAGTTGTCCTCCTTTACTGTTTGGAAGCATCTTTTCTTGAAGGGGTGATCCTGCTCTGCTTCTGCTGACTTTCTCCCTATCACATGCTTTAGATACTGCTCTCATTTCCCTGCTGTTGTCTGACCTAGAGGCAACATCTAGGCTTACTAGAACAGCACCTGTGCCTAAGCACCAGCGTTTGAAGTCAGGAGATCTTTTTATTAGTTCTGATTAGGTCTGATACAATTCTAAACTTAGGAATTATTTCCCTCAAAGGAATAGTTCGTATGTTGTCAGTGTTCTAGCTTAATTCACATTCTGTAGGAGTGGTTTTTTTTCTGCTTATTGTCATTCCAAATAGCTATGAGTTCTGAATTCCTCACCAATATGAAACTACATTTTGTTGCTTTTATTCCATTGTTTGATAACAGTAAGATTATGATAAAAGGTCCCATATAACGTTTAAATGAGCTTTAATTTTAAATTATTCCATGATTCACTATTCTATCTTCCTAGCAGAAACGGGCAAGAAAGCAGATTCTAACCCCTTGACCGAGATACTGAAATGCCCAACTAAAGTGGTCTTACTGAGGGTAAGTTGGGAGTAAGGGTATTTGCACATACGTGACTGGTTGAAATGTTTAAACCTGTGTTCCTGTTAGAGTGACTCTGTACAGTTTGAACGGTTCTGGCCTGCACCTACGTGGTGTTTTCTGTTGGGGAGAAAAGACGTGTCTTCCTGAGATACAAGCTGTGACTGTAAATCAACACTGCTTTAGGTTATGCAGTTACCTTGTCTTAGTACTAGGGAACTGTCTCCTCCTGTGGCTCTTGGCTGGTGAACAGAAGCTTAAAGTATTCGTGGTCACAGTTGCATGCATCCGTGATTTGTCTGCGTAATTGTCTGTACAGACTGCATCCAGTGAGTTGGGTTTATTCTTTTACCTTTCAGAACATGGTAGGTGCTGGGGAGGTGGATGAAGATCTAGAAGTTGAAACTAAGGAAGAATGCGAAAAATATGGCAAGGTTGGGAAATGTGTCATCTTTGAGGTAAGAGATAATCTCTCTTCGGCTGCTCTGAAAGTGAGCTGGGCACTTGTCCCTCACGACTGGCTTGTTACTGCCTTAGAGAAGGGGCATAGATTAGAAGATCTCACAGGGTCCTTTGCTGTGTTGTGGTTCTGTATTTTCCATAGCTGTAAGATACAAACTTTCATGTCAGAAACTGGGCAAAAATCTCTGGGTATTGTGCTTTTGGAATCTTTTTATTGTGTTCTCTTTGCTACTTTTGCGAAGAACACCAATTTAAAACAGTATTTTTGTTACTGTTGTGATTACTTCTTTGTTTTGTTTTTGGTTTGCCTTTTTTTTTGCTTTGTTTCAGATTCCTGGTGCCCCTGATGATGAAGCTGTAAGAATATTTTTAGAGTTCGAACGGGTTGAATCTGCCATCAAAGGTAGGATACTAAATTGTGTCCTGTGAACCTCAGAGTTATTAATTTCTGTAGAGATTAAACAGTCTCACTGATCAGACTGTTTAACTAAAAAAATGTTTATTTTATTGAATTGCTGCTTGCTGACCTGTTCTTGGTTTCAATTCCAGCTGTTGTGGATCTAAATGGAAGATACTTTGGAGGCAGAGTTGTGAAGGCTTGTTTCTACAACCTGGACAAGTTCAGAGTACTGGATCTGGCAGAGCAAGTTTGATTTTAAAAATCTAGCTCGAGGTGTCACTGTTTTGGCAATCATGTTTTCAGCGGTAGGCTGGGAATAAAGAAGAGAAAAGTAGCTTTCCTAGCAAACTGGAAACAAGCCTCATTGAATGGATTTTTCGCATTCGTTGTGACTTACATTTTTTGTAATATAAAGCCCTCTGAAAGTAAGATTCACGTCTGTGTTTTTGAATTGCACAATTCTGCTTATTGCTCTGGGGATCCTGTTTCTTTGAGCTTTCAGATGACTTCGTTCTTTTGAAAACCCACTGCTGAGGAGATGCTTTGTCTGTATTCCTGCTTTCCTTGTTCTGGTGCTTCATCATGGAGTCCCTGAGCTGCATCCACAATAAGTGGGAAGCTTTGGAAAAGGACTGTGTGCTGTCATGCTTCTCTTCCCTGATAGTATCTCTCAGAGTTACAGCCTTGCTCTCCTAAGTCCTCCGTCTGCACGCCAGAGTGATTTGGGGTCATTGGACAGTTGGCAGCTAGTTTGTTCTCTCCTGACTCCGGGACAATACTTTTGATGCCAGAATGGAGACTAAAGTAACAAGGAATGAGTCTGTCTTTCTTCCCAAATCCAAAGAAAATACACGTTTAACCCAGGGAAATGGAAGGAGGAGGGAATTTAAAATGCTTAGCCATTTGAATCAGAACAAGCGGACTGTCGGCAGGAGCTCTGTGCTGTCAGGCAGTCTTTGCTAGAAGTATCCGGGGTTAACTGATTACAGGCCGTCGTTGAAATGCTATAGGTAGAACTGAGGGAAACTCATTCTTGTATCTGGCCAGCAATCAGATTTTCACTTCCTCTAACGTCACACATAGGTAACTAACTATTTGTTTAATTGTTTCAAACCTGGCATTTGCGCGCTCTCTCTGTATGTCTATATTTGAGGTCAAATAACATCAGGGTTAGGCTTTTTTTTTTCTGAGGAGTGTCAGTGGAAGTTTTCAGAGTAGGAGGTGATGGAAGAAAATTCTTGTATGAAAACCTGAAGAGTTCGCAAACTAAACTACTAAACACTACAACTCTTTTTTTATATCTGATGTAAAATAATACGTAGCACTCTGCTCCTGATTTTACGTTTGCTTTTTGTTTGGGAACAGTATGTGACACAGAGTTGGCAAGAGGTGGCTACGCAATGGTAGCAGTTGTCTTTGTGCTCCGTTGCACCTGGAATTGTGCAGATATGAAAATGGAAGTGAGCTCTGAGGGCGTTTTAGCTGTTTGAAAGCTGATGCTGGATGTCTTTTTCCTGTTATACACATGTATTGGGGGGAGGGGGTATAGACCTGTAGTTGATGAACGCTGTGAATATCTCCAGTTATTGCCCTTCTATTAAGTTTTGGCTGCAGATCTATATGACAAACCCTTGGTCTTGTGTTTTGCTTATTTTGTCTGCTTGTGTTCCACCAACCTCTGTACAAACATTTGCTTGTAAAACGGAAAACAATTTTTAAAAAAAACTTGTATTTTACCTACTGCGTGTTGACTTCCTTACTGTCCTCTTCAGTTGCACAAGGCCTTCCCACAGAGTCAGTCACTTCTCCACCACGTGTGCTGCTGTTGGCAATAGTCGTAATCCACCGCAAGAAAACCTCACTGCAGCAGAGGTGAAGAACTGGCCTGACTAATCCTAAAACCGCAGGACTTGGGGCAATAACAGAATCTGGATCCTGTTACTGGCTCTGCTGTCAGTTTTCTGTTTGACCTTGAGCAACACTTTAAGGCTTTTGCTGCTATGTAGCAAAACAAAGAAATTAGCCTAATATGAATCGGCATAGATTTGCTTATAAGAGTCAAGTAATTTGAGTGGTGTGCTGTAGACAGTTAAGCACTGATAACAGGTTTAGTATGATCTGAACTTAGCTTGAAATAAGACTTGGCTTTAAGCAACCCGATTTATTTATGGCTGCTATTTCAGCAAATACATCTGTTCTGAGTGACTAGCTGTAAGCATTTCCTGAGGCATACAGGCTTTTTTTTGTGTCGTCCAACCAGCTGTTCTGCTGTTTTCGCTGTAATGCCAGCTTCTGAGCTTCCACTTCAATGAGTTGGGGGTCTTTCATTTGCAGAGAACTGCTTTACTGGCAAGTTTTGAACCATTTAGTTCTAAAAATCCTTATTGTGGTTGAAGACTTATGGGTAAAGTTTACCCCGGAAATGTAGGGGAGAGGACTTGTTCATTCAGTGTTTTGTGTAGGAGGTTCATGCTATAGATTTTTTTCCTGTACCATGAGGTCACTAAGGCAGCGTAAGCATACCTCCTTCTAAAGGGTTTGCAGACCTACATTGCCTTAGTTTCATCTCATGGGTACTCGCTTTGGTGCGTGCCGTACAAATACGTTGGAGCCTGATTTGTAAGCAGTTGTCCTTTAGGTGCTGCCACTGTAAATGCAAACACATACACAGATGTGGAAACCTGAAAAGGATCAGACATGCTGACTGAGGTCCTTAGACCTTACTTATCACAAATAATATAGTTAGAAGCAAGTATTTTTTTGCAAGTGCACATTCTTCCACTCAGCCTGTGTTGATGTGTAGGCTCAGACTTTTGCAGGTATGGCTGTATCATGCCTTTAAAAATTTGGTTCTGAATTTAATTCCTACCTCCTCTGGAATCTTGTTACTTATTTCTATTTCTAGTAGTTTCTCAAATTACTTTTTATTTAACACCTCCAGCTCTTCCTGCTTACACATCCATTTTTTTCCTTCCGTGATTCATCAGTGCCCTCTGAAAAGGCTCAGCAGCACTTAATTTGGAGTTTTTTGCAACTACAAAGTTTTACTTGTTTGTCTTTGCATACTTGGAATTGTGCACCCGCCTTTTTCTGTAAGGTACATCCTTGTAACTGTGGTCTGAAGCAATAATATTTGTTTCTCTTTCTGTGTGGTACCTTGAAAGGTTATGATTTTACAGAAAATGAAGAGGATGGTGGCCTGTTAAGATACATATGCTTTATTGGCAGTACAGTATTGGTTATACCGCTTCAGATGAAGCGTTTAGTATCGGTATTGGGCACGGCATGGTTTTGGTAGTGGGGAGCTACAGGGGTGGCTTCTGTGAGAAGCTGCTGGAAGCTTCCCCTGTGTCCAACAGAGCCAATGCCAGCTCGCTCCGTGACGGACCTGCAGCTGGCCAAGGCCAAGCCCGTCAGCAATGGTGGGAGTGCCTCTGGGATAACATAGTTAAGAAGGGAGGAGGGAAAACCCCTGTGCAATTGCAGCCCGAGAGAGGAGTGAGAGTATGTGAGAGGAACAACTCTGCAGGAACCCAGGTGGGTGAAGGAGGAGGGGAGGAGGTGCTCCAGGTACCGGAGCAGAGGTTCCCCTGCAGCCCGTGGTGAAGACCACGGTGAGGCAGGCTGTCCCCCTGCAGCCCATGGAGGTCAACGGTGGAGCAGATATCCCCCTGCAGCCCGTGGAGGACCCCATGCCGGAGCAGGGGTTCCCCAGAGGAGGCTGTGACTCCATGGGAAGCCCATGCTGGAGCAGGCTCCTGGCAGGACCTGGGACCTGTGGAGAGAGGAGCCCACGCTGGAGCAGGTTTGCTGGCAGGACTTGTGACCCCATGGGGTCACCCACGCTGGAGCAGTGTGCTCCTGAAGGACCACCCCATGGAAGGGAGCCGCGCTGGAGCAGTGTGCTCCTGAAGGACCACCCCATGGAAGGGAGCCACGCTGGAGCAGTGTGCTCCTGAAGGACCACCCCGTGGAAGGGAGCCGCGCTGGAGCAGTGTGCTCCTGAAGGACCACCCCGTGGAAGGGAGCCGCGCTGGAGCAGTGTGTTCCTGAAGGACCACCCCATGGAAGGGAGCCGCGCTGGAGCAGTGTGTTCCTGAAGGACCACCCCATGGAAGGGAGCCGCGCTGGAGCAGCGTGCTGCTGAAGGACCACCCCATGGAAGGGAGCCGCGCTGGAGCAGCGTGCTCCTGAAGGACCACCCCATGGAAGGGAGCCGCGCTGGAGCAGTGTGCTCCTGAAGGACCACCCCATGGAAGGGAGCCGCGCTGGAGCAGCGTGCTCCTGAAGGACCACCCCATGGAAGGGAGCCGCGCTGGAGCAGCGTGCTGCTGAAGGACCACCCCATGGAAGGGAGCCGCGCTGGAGCAGCGTGCTGCTGAAGGACCACCCCATGGAAGGGAGCCGCGCTGGAGCAGCGTGCTCCTGAAGGACCACCCCATGGAAGGGAGCCGCGCTGGAGCAGCGTGCTCCTGAAGGACCACCCCATGGAAGGGAGCCGCGCTGGAGCAGTGTGCTGCTGAAGGACCACCCCATGGACGGGAGCCGCGCTGGAGCAGTGTGCTTCTGAAGGACCACCCCATGGACGGGAGCCGCGCTGGAGCAGTGTGCTCCTGAAGGACCACCCCATGGACGGGAGCCGCGCTGGAGCAGTGTGCTCCTGAAGGACCACCCCATGGACGGGAGCCGCGCTGGAGCAGTGTGCTCCTGAAGGACCACCCCATGGACGGGAGCCGCGCTGGAGCAGTTTGTGAAGAACTGCAGCCCGTGGGAAGGACCCATGTTGGAGAAGTTTGTGGAGGACTGTCTCCCGTGGGAGGGACCCCAAGCTGGAGCAAGGGAAGAATGTGAGGAGTCCTCCCCCTGAGGAGGAAGGACCAGCAGAGACAGCATGTAATGGACTGACCCCAGCCCCCATTCCCCATCCCTCTGCACCACTGGAGGGAGGAGGTGGAGAAAATCAAGAGTGCAGTTAAGCCCAGGAAGAAGGGAGGGGTGGGGAGAAGGTGTTTTAAGACTTGGTTTTATTTCTTATTACCCTACTCTGATTTGACTGGTAATAAATTAAGCTAATTTCGCCAAGTTGAGTCTGTTTTGCCTGTGACAGTAATGGGTGAGTGATCGCTCCCTGTCCTTATCTCAACCCACAAGCCTTTCCTTATATTTTCCGTCCCCTGTCTGGCTGAGGAGGGGAGCGACAGGGCAGCTTTGGTAGGCACCTGGCGTCCAGCCAGGGTCAACCCACCACAGTATTTTTCAGGCCTGATTTCCTAAAGTTAAGCTTTAAGTCCATGTGTTAAGTACCCGTGTAAACACTCTGCTTCTCTAACGTGCTGAATAACTGAATCTCCTCTCGGGCTAAGTATGAACTGTTCGTTACTTCTGGGAACTTAGATTAGGTGCCTACTTAAGGGAGATTTGGCACTGTCCTGAAGCTAACAGCAAGCTGGGAGGGACGTGTAGGACGTGTCAGCCCAGAGCTGAACGAGGTGTCCCTAGTGCATTATCAAGCCTGAAGTCTTAAGAACAGGGATTTGCATAGTGGCATAACCATTTGCTGCCTTGTTCTCTTCCTGATTCATAACGCTGGCTGCTATTTTAACGGTGGGGAAGTATTGACTTGATGCTTTCGTAATTATTAAAACCCCAAGGTTTCATTTCTGAGTGGTAACAGCTATTTCAGAGCCCATTGTTACGTTCATAGGTTATGACTGTATTTTCTTACGTGCACTGTTCTGCGCTTAACCTATGTTGAGTTTCAGCTGTGAGTCTCTCACATGCCTACTCGGTGTCGGACTAAAGAAATCTGATGAGATGGAGCTCGCGGGAACATTTTTAACATCCCTGTTTGCTCGCACACCACCAACAGCTTCAGGTTATGGCTGTAGAAGGGACTTTTGCAAAGTCCAGCTGGAGATGGTCAGGCAGCTCCTGGCAGGACACGTGATACTTGACCGTGTGTTTAATACGTGAACCTCATCTCTGTCCTTCTTTGGCCCAAAACTGCATTTCAGGCAGGTGTTTCTCACCTGCAATGTAGTTTAGTGGATAAATAGACCTGCTTTTCCTTTTTCTGAATGTTGGCTTGCTGCTGTGTTCTGGAGAAACAACTGTTTGAGCTGAGGAGGTAGGAGTGCTGGTGCTCAGAGTAAGGCGTGAGAGATATTTGTGGGTATTTTGAGGTGTTGGTTGATTGAATAACTGGTTTGTGTGTGAGAGGAGACAGATCTCATGGGAAGGCGCTCATCTGTGCCTGTTAAGCATTTCCAGAGTGAGCCTGAAAACGAACCTTTTCCTCAGGGGACTGCGGTGACATTTTATGCAGCACAGAGGTTGATAGAATTTTTCAAGGTTGCAAAAAACTGGGAATTATATGAGTTGCTTATAAGTCCAGCCAGCTCCAGAGCCTACAGGCCTTAACCCCGGGCAGCTCTAGATGTAATCATAGATATTCATGTCTTGTGTCAGGAGCAACAAACGAGTAGCTGCTCCTTTTTCCTCCTCACCAAAGGATCTGTGAACTCTGAAACTTTCTTTAAATGAGCATTTAGGATGGTAATATCACCTTTCTCTTTCTGCAGTCCAATGGGTTAGATGTGCTGTTTGCCTTGAATGTCCAGGGTGATTTTCACCTGCTATTTACTGCAAAAAAACTTCTGTCACTCAAGATGCAACTCAGCCAGATAGCGGCGAGGAGGAGGAAGCGGAATAAAGTCTGCAGGACTTCTAACTGCTGGAAAAAAGGTGGGCAAACCTGAAGTCTTCCACTTTTATGTTCCTCGAGAGAGAGATACAGATGACAAAGTCCCCGGCCATATGCCTGTGTGTGATAGCTTACCTTGAATTACGCGGTAGCTGACAATAAATACAAATGTGATCCTGTAGTGAGCTGTGCTCCTATAGTGATCTTGCTGTCTGTCTGTCAGGTGGGGCTGGGCATTGCTCATGGCTTTCTGTACGCAGGAGCAAACCCACAGCTTTCCATATCAGTGAGCAAAGTCCTACGTGAATGGGGTGAAAATGGACATTGAGGTGGAAGAGCTGCAACGGGAGGTCAGAGAGGTGAAAGCTGAGGAAAACTTTGCAATTAATTGGAGAAGGGATAGTGTGCACGCTCCTGCAGATTTTTTCCTCTTATATCTGCTTTCTCCGATTTCTGATCCCTGCTGAGCTCATGATTGTGGCTTTATGGCATTTCCTTTCCTTTTCTTTTTTAGCATCAGGAAATAGGGAAATCCCAAAGCACGGAGATTCGTACTGTGTTTTATTCTTGCCAGTATAGGAACATAAGAGCACAGCCTAATATCTTATATCCAAACGGTGTTAGCTCACCCTAAGCCTCCAGCCCCATAGATGTGGGCAGCAGGGGATGGAGGACCAAAGCTCTGCTCCCACCAGACCATGTCTCCCGTGCAGGACACCTGCTGTGCCCCGCTTTAGCAGGCCTGAAGGCTGCTGCTCGCCTGCCCGTCTCCCAGCAGCTGTAGCACGCTCTCTCCAGCACTGCGTTTGGTTTACAAGATAAACCATTGGGGATGGCTAAAGCAGGCGCCGGAGATTTTGCAAGGATGCTTTAAGTAGCACATGCTTAAAGCCCAAGACAACCTCAGCTATGTGGAAAACAGGATTTTGCTCAGGAAGATGACTAACCCTTTCCTTCTCTCCTGCTTCTTATTCCTCCTGTAGAAAGAATGCGGTTTTTTCCAAAGCAGTTTTTAACCATCTTGCCAGTTCATAGCCCTTGAGTTGTTTTTCCTCTCCCAATCTCTAAGGTGTGATCTCTAGCCTCCACTTGAGAGCTTGCAGCAAGTCAACAGCTCAGGAATCCATGTGGTCCTGCCGAGACAAAGGTCTTCTACTCATCACAGATCTCTCCACCTTTTGCTGCGGGCAGAAAGCTGTGTGGCTTTTTTGGACTTTGCTGCTTCGAGCTTGTAAAACTCGTATAGCAACTGTGAACCAAAACTCAGATGACACTCTAGCAAAACACACAAAGCTCCTCCAGCACCCGCTCCTCCCGTGAGGATGGGAAGAGAAAACCGGTGGGGTTTGTGTCATTCGAAGCACTTCAGGAAAATGCTGGGAGTCTGCAATCGCAGTGATGCAGGGCCCTCGCTGGGAGAGGATATGGGCTGGAGCAATTCCCAGTGATGACTCTTCCCTCTTTGTAGGAGAGGGTGATGCACTTACCCAGCAAAATTTAAAGACCTTCCTGGGGAAGCGATCATATGGCAATGAAGTATACTCAGACCAGGATTCAGGTGTTTGCTTCAAACACACATTTAAGAGGAAGACCTGGGAGTTTGCAGCCCATCTCCCTGTACCACACCAGTTAAAGCTGTGCACATCATCCCATATAACACAACACAGCTTCTTCCACAGGTGCTGTCCCAGGAGCATCACATTCATCTGCAAGGGCTCAGCTCTTCTGAGGAAGTCAGGAATTTAGGGCTAATGAGGAAATCAAGTCAGTCCTGAAAATATCTCCAGCCATCACAGTGCTATTCATGTATTTTCCTCGCCTTTTCTTCCCATTGCTTTACACCTGATCATTTCAAAGTTTTGCTTTAGTTTTATTTCTGTCTAGCAGGTTGCTTTCTTCACGGGCAAAGCCTGATGGTCTTTGTTTTTCCTGCAGTGCTTTTGCAGGCAGAGCTTGGGGAACATAAAAGCCAGGAAGCTTGAGTCTTCTAACAATTTTGATATTAAAAAATCATGATGTTGGCATCATAAAATCAATATATAATTTTTTTTCCCCTGATTAAAAAAAAAAGGATTTAACTGCATGGCAAGGATTTGCTTCACCAAGCCTGGACTGTGTGAAATAGAATTGATTATTTGTCACTCTGGGTGCCTCAGAAGAAGGATGGAAGTATCACATTGTTGGATGGAAAAGGATGGAAACATTTTCTCTTCAGTGCCAGGTGGGTGTGTGGTAGCAGTTCAAAGCCATGGAAGTCAATGGAGAGGGGAGACTGCGTTCCTGCATGGGAAGAGCAAAATCACTTTTAGAAACCTGCTCGAGCAGGCAGCTGCAGAAAAGCCACCATCTGACAGTGGGTGGTGCTGCTGCAGTAATTACTGCATGCAGATCACTCCTGGGAAATGCTGTCCAGTTCCTTACTGGGACCTTTGTCTCCAAAACCCAAAAGATGATGACTGTGTGCAAAACAGGAGACCAAAGTCTGGAGCTGTGCAAGGGACCAAGAGCATCTGGTCCTAAGTCTTTGACCTGCATCTCTCTAATCCAAACTCATCTCGACACTTTTATAGAGCACCTAATCTTTGTGTTATGAAGATACCAGCTGTAATACCAGAGGTTAGCAAAAAGTAATCTGTCTAGGTCAGGCTGTAATATATGTGGGGGTTGGCTGGAAAGTTTCCAGAAGCTCATCATTCCCAGTCCCTGCTGCATCTTAAGCTCTGATGACCTGGCTGTGCTGCCTGCTTTTCCAGCAGAAACTGTATTGCCTTTGCTAGTGAGAGGCCACAAGCCTCTTCGCAGCTTTCTCTTTTGCTAAATTTGCAAGGCTGAAGCATCAGGCTTGCGACCAACTCGCAGGAAGAGCTTGCCATGTGAAAGGGAGCTGGATACCAGGTGGCTTCGGCTGCTGGAGCGTGGATTAGCAAAGGCCTTGAAAACATGGGCATGGGCTGAAAACAGAAGTCTCGGGGCTATAAACAACTCGCTGATGGTCAGCAACTGTCACTGAAATGGAACCCTGAGAGCTGGGAGAAATTGGCTGAGGTGTAACAGCCGCAGCTCAGCAAGGAAACAGCTGAGCGGTGGGATAAGGGGCCTGATGCTGCCTGGGAAACAGCACCTTCAAGCAACATGTAACCCAGGGGCTGAGGCCAGAGGCTAAGAGCCTGCCTGGGCACTCAAACATCTTACAAAAGGACAAAATAGGACTATGCAAGCCTGATGGATCGTGTAAGCATGTTTCCTGACGTACCCAGCGCCAGCAATTACAGGCAACCTCATCTTCCTTGGATTTGTGCCATGCAAGCCATTCAAAATGATATAAATATTTTAAATGAGCTGTTTGAATTATTATTTGCGTGTGGAGTACAAGCTTTGTAGTGAAGGAGAACCCCGTGACTGATTCTCAGGCTGAAACAACTACGTGGCTCCAACCCAAGAAAAGCACTGACGTCCTTGTCTCGCAGACTGCTACCACCCATTATCTTACTGTACCACTGACTGGAAAGGGAGATCAGTTCAATACTGATTTTCTGGCTGGGTCATCACTGATACAAAGATCCATTCCTCCCTGTATAGGTAAAGTCATCTCTGCTTCCCATAGTACGTGCAGAAATGCTGAGCAGCTTAGCCCAGAAGAGCATCCCATCTCCTGTGCCACTTGATACAGAGCCTGCTTGGGCACACCTATGGATTCAGTGCAAGGTGTGGAAGGAAAGTTAAATCTCCATCTCAGCCAAAGAGGGTTTATCTGGGGTTAAGGATGAAGCTGAGGGCTGCAGTCAGAGTCTTTCAGCCAAATATGGGTTTTAAACCTGGGAGAAAGGTAAAAGGACTCTTTGCTGCATTAATTCTAACTAAACAACCCCACTAAAATATTAATGGTCATTAAATCATGCTTTTCCTTCCTTTGGAGACAGCTTCCTACAGGACACGGCTGGGAAAAGTGCCCACAAACATCGCTGCTGCCGGTGCCTCTCCTACAGAAACCAGCGCTTGGGAAGATCTCAAGAAGCCATCTAGACAGTCCCTCAGCCCCGGGGCGGGATCAGCGCTGGCGAAGACCGTTCCCAGCCTCTTTGCCCAACCTGTTCCCAAAACCCCGAGTGATGCTGAACCACCTACCAGCCTCTCTGCCCATGCAGCCCAGCGTGTGTGCTCTGCCAAGAGGAGAGACGTCCTCATTTCACCGTCCTGGACCATATTTTGTTCAGTTTCATCTAAACCTGGTTTTGGGACCAGCTTGCTTCTCAGTACTTTTCTTTTTTTAATCATTATTGTTACTTTTATGTTGTTGTTTTTAGATCCCAAACAGAAATGCTGTTGAATGGTAAGGGGTGAAAATTCCCAGACTACGTTTGAAGGCTTACCTGTTTATTTAAACTGCTCAGCACCACTGAGCTGCCTGAGGTGCTTTCTGTGGGTGAAAAACAATAGTATCTAACATAGGGAATGAGGGAACAAGATGCTCCAACTCCTACGATGGCCTTGGCTGGAGCTTGGAAGCTGCTTTCTAGAAATTGCCGGTGGGGAAAACACAGAGCAGATGTGTGGAGGCTAAGGATCGTCCCATCTGAGATCTTTCTAGCCCAATGCGCAGAGCAACTGGAGCAAATGCCAGTTATTCCCTCTGATTTCCTGGGTACCAGATTCAACAGAGGATGTAGCTTGTAAGCCTCTTCCCTTGAAGAGGGTCCCAGGTGACTGGCCTTGGTTTTGCCCATGGGATGCAGGGGAGAAGTAAGTGCTTCACTGCTGAACAGGCACCTCTTAAATCCCGAAACGCTCCTGGAGCAGCAGGAGCATCCCTCCATCCACTCAGCTGCCCTGAGGTTAGGTGGTGGACCAGGGGTTATTTAAGTCTTTGCACCATTTCAGCCAAGGGGGTGGCAAAGCATCTCTGCCTCCCTGACCAGGTGATGGAAGCACCTTAATGGGGACCTTAACCACCAGCCTCTAATACAGGACCTGATTGCAGCTACGATGCTCTAATGTGCTCCTACTAGGAAGTTTTTGGAGCTGAACTGCTGGTGTCCAGGAAAGATCAATGTTACAGGAAAAAAAACAGCCGAGGAGTTAGGCACCTTCCAAGCTATGCAGGACTTTATGGCCAACACATTTGGACATGAGTGTCCAAACGTGGATTTTGATGGACATGATGCCCAAGTTCACTATTGGGTCTAACCCTGAGTATATCGCGTTATGCTTCTTTTGCCAAGCCCTGGAATCATGTGCTGGAAATATTCTTCCAGAGGTGAACTGCTGATCCTCATTTATCCCAGGCAATAAAACTGAAAATCTCTTTTTGTGTTTTATAGAGATTTGGAGGCTCATCACTTCAAGGAGCAGCACTTGTTTCCCAGAGTACAGCACTGGGTTAGAGCTGGGCTCCTGTTCCTGCCAGGGGTGAATCAGCAGAGCTCCTGGGCGGTAGACAGGGAACAAGGCCAACAACTTGGGGGAAAATAAGTGACAGCATGTCCTCCCCGGTGCCCTGAGGATCCAGGATGCTTGGAGAAAAAGCACTAGGTCAAGCTGCCAACCCTCACAGGAGGTGCCAGCCCTGTGCCTGCTCCTGCCTGCCTGGGGCCGGATCCTGCATAGGGACCACCATGAGTAGATGCTGGCACTTGTGAGCTTGGGCTCCCAGAGCAAGCTGGGGCAGGGCCGAGCTCTCCTCCTTCTCCCTTTAGTTGCTCCCCATTTCTCAGCCATGAGCTGTGCTGGGATGGCTGCAAAGAGAAGCCAGGGCTGTGTGGTGCAAGAGCCTGGGCACAGAGTGGGGTTCAGCAGCCTCCAGCAAGGGGTGGAAGGAGCCTGAAGGACACAGGAGGGGCTTCACGGGCTGTGGAGAAGCATCAGGACTTGCTGAGCAGAAAGCACGGGCTGCTTCTGCTGGAAAATGTAATGAAAGGCAAGTTGCTGTTGTGCCGCCCTGGCCTCGGGCATGGCTGGGGTGTCCTTCTTCTGCACGTGGGTGTCGGGCCACGTGGAGCAAAGGAAGACTCTCCTTTACCTGCTGGGCTATGTCTGGCAGTGGCACGTGGACATCTAGCTCAGCTGCCCTGAATTTTCCCAGCCTGCGGCCCTTTAGGGTTACTAAATGTCGAGGGAAATTCTATTTTTGGATGATTTTTCCCCAAGAAAATTGTTGCCTGCTCAATTTGCTTGGGCAGAGACCCAGCCCCAGCATGTCCTGCCATGTTCCCTAGGGACAGGGCAGAAACCAGCTGCTGCAACTGGTTCCAGTTGCTGGAAGGAAGCCCAGCAGCTCGTGCCACCACATCAAGAGTACATTGAATCAAGTCCCTCACATGGTGCTGAGGCTCAGGGACATCTCCATGTGCAGCAGCCATCCATCCCGGAGCAGGGCAGAGACAGCAATGCCATGTAAGCCACTGATGTCCCTGCCATACCTGTTGGAGTTATGGCTTTTGTAATAGAGCCCAGGGGACGTTTTTTGGAGTGCTCCTTGCCCACTGGCTTAAATAGGTTTCTCCGGTGGTGGGGATAAACTAAACTCAGAAGACTCTGCCCTGGAGCAGATGAAGAGTGCTCACTTTGACCATCGTGGTGGTCTGGATGGGGCTGGAGCTTGCAGGGAAGGGAGGCTTTATACCACCACGGCCACCAGCACAGGGGTGGTTTGAGGAAGGTCTTGGTGACTCTGGGAGGGAGGAGTGGTTCTGCAGGGAGCAAAGACACAGCAGAGAGCTCATGGTATTGCTGTTAACCACCAAGGTGGAAGGACAGGGTCCAGTCCCGTGTAGCTTAAGGAGTTTCTTTTGAACTAGCTCCAAGCCAGTGCCTCTTTCTACCTCCAGGGAAGGCAGAAAAGGAACCACAGTAAAAATAAACAACTCTCCCAGGCGGTAATGCCCCACCTTTGCCTCCTGCTGCAACCTGAGCTGCAGGCGGAAGGGTAGAGATTAAGCCACACAGACCTGATTGCACTCCAAAACTCTGGGCTCAGCTCATGGCTCATCCCAGCCCCACACCGGCCGCCCCTGCTGTGACCCCAAGAGAGGGGGATTTGCACATTCTCAGCACGGGGGTTAGCACAGCAGGATCTGAACCTCCACTTGCCTCCGCCTTGGATGGTCCAGCCTATGCAAGGGCAGACTGCAGATGCTGAGCAGGGGGATCTGAGTTTCTGGCTCCCAGGTGTTGGAAGCAGTTGAGTTTTCCCAGCATGGCCTGGTACCACTACACAGAAGATGAGGTCAGTGCTCTGCGGAGCTCAGAAGATTGGCAGAGGTGACGTGGGAGGCCAAAACCCCATTACCCCACCTACATCCAATTACACACAGTTCTGTACTGGCCTTACCAGGAAAAAAACCACAAACCAAACCAAAAACCAGCTCCCAGTGCCTTATATCCCTTTCTAAGGCCATCAGCTCCCTGTCCCTGTCACCTCTCTTCCAGCCCTGCTGTCTCCGGAAAGCGAAGGGTTAAAAAGCTCAGAAATTGCAAGAACTTCCTCCTTTCTGCAGTGCCTGCCTCCAAATGACGCTGGGTTCTCCTGGGCTTTGCCCAAATATGTCCGTTTCCTTCTAAAAGAAGGAGGAAGAAGGAAGAAAATACAAATAAAGAAGAAATATTTATAGTCCTATATATTCATATACGAGCAAGGCATCCGCCCCCGCTGAACCCAGGCGTCCCAGCGCAGCCCTGCCTCATGCCGTTCCGCAAAGGTAGGGGCTGGATGGGGGGGGGGATGCTCCCCTGGCCGGGGGGGGGGACCTGGGCGACCGAGGATGGGGCTGGAGTCCGTGCCCGGTGCGGTGCCTCCTTCTGGGGTGGGAGATGGGAGCGCCGGGCTCTGCCTGGCTTTGCTGCACCGCTGGCTTTTGGGGGAGGGTGGGGGACACCCCACGATGCTGGGGTGGGGGGTGGAAATGCAGCCTGCAAAGGGTAACTGTCTCCCCTCCGCCTTCCCTTGGCTGTGGGGTTTTTCCTCTTTCCTTGCCCTGCGGGAATAAGCTGCTCTGGGTGGTGCAAGGGCTGAGGATGAGAAAGAAGCAGGACGTTTCTGGGCAGGGGGGGTGCTGCTGGGGGTTGTTTTGGGTGATGCAGGCTGAGAACTGGCAACCTGCGTGCATTTGTGGCGGTCCTTGGGAGATGCTCAGCTGGAGGAACTGTGCTGTTGGGAGCCTAGGAGGAGAGACCAGGGAGGTAAATGGCTTTTGAGAGTGGTACCCCACCTGGGCAGCCCTCTTTCATGCCGTGATGCTCTCCAATCTGCACCCCAAACCATCTCTTTTCCTGAAAACTCCATCCCAGCAGCTGGCAGAAATCCCCCCTTGCCATCCCCTGGCTTGGAAGCGTGGGTCAAGAAGGACCCAGCTATGAGACTTAAAGCCCTGACGGCTGCTCCTGTGCTGCCCCAAGGAGGGGATGGATGAGTTTTCCATCCTCTCCAGGCTGCTGCGAAGCAGAGGCCCTGAATGTCACCGGCTCCTCATCCCGGAGGGTGTCATAGTGCAGGCATGGTGGGGCACCAAGCAGGATGCTCGTGGTGGCCCCTTGTCCTAGCAGCTCTATTGGGAGGAGAAACGGAAGGTAAAACGTCTTCTCCAGGAGACACAAAAGCCAGGGGAGGCAGGGTTAAGTTGGGATGCACAAGGACACGGGGAGAAGATGCTGCTCACCATCCAACGCAGGTGCTTTGCCAAAGCAAAGTGGTGTCTCTGGACCGGTGGGCAGCCGGTGCTGTGCCGGGGGCTGGCGGTGCTGGGGCAGGGGCAGAGGGTACCACTGTGGAGATGTTACACACTGAGGCTGGCATGGCGTGAAAGGGCAGCAGGGAGGGAATGACAATTTGGGAGAGAGGGCTGGATTTGTTTTTCTCACCTCTCCCTTATCTGGGGAGGATGTTTTGGGTGTGCGGCAGTTTGCCCGCAGTGATGTTCACAGAGCCCGTGATCTCAGGCGCGGAGATTTATGTTGCCGTTTAAGGCTCAGTGAAGCGTGATGTGGTTCACACCCTCGCATCTTGACAGCGCAGCAGACTTCATGTCTTGATTTAATTTTAGGTGATAAACGGATTCATTTAGAGCAGAAGGAGAGATGCTGGGGGGTGGGCGGTTGGAGGAAAGCAGAGCGTGTCAGGCTTTAAAAGCACTGAGCCCTTGGAGGTGAGCACGGAGAGCTGGGGGAGCTTCCTGTGTTGGAGGGCAGCTCGCGTGGCCTCGCTGCAGCCTCAGCAGGGATCCCAGTGATAGAAAAGACAGGCGAGTCTCCAGCATGTGGGGACACATGGTGGGTTTGCAATGAGGGTGCATTTCCATGTCCAGCACACCTGAACTGGGGAGGACCCATTTGTTGGGGAACCATGCTGTGCTTGCCGTCGCCGCTAGGTACCTGAGGCACAGCTAAGCTGCAAGTCCTTGGGACCTTGCTATGAGCAATTTGGTCCTGCAGCCATTGTATCACCCTCCCAGCCATACCTCCTCTACAAACATCCTCTAGAGGTCAACCTTGAAATGCCAAAACAGCTGCCAGCAGCTCCCTGCATCGGTTTGCAGCTCCACCTTGGGAAGGTCCAACTTGGCACAGAGGCCAGCGTGGATGGGTTTTGTCCACCGCTTGTGCACGTGCGCGCTCAGCTCATGCTGGAGACCCCGCCAAGGACCCCTTCTTCTTGCAGATGGAGACTGTAAGACTTGCTTAGACTAGAATAGACTGTGTAAATTTGGCCATGACAATGCTTGTAGAGGTTCTCTGTAAGGCCCGGCTGCAGTCTGTGTAGACGTGACCCCAGCTGAGAGCATCCCGTTGCGTTGGTGGGACCCCATGTCACCAGCTGTGCCTACAGCACTGCTCGGTGGCTGCAGCTGGGCTGCCTGGGCTTCCCATGGGCACATCTATAAGCCTCCAGGCAGGAGGGTTGTGGAGAGCACGGTCTTCTGGCTGCCCTTCAAAAGCTGCACGGAGTGAGCTGTGCATATCCTTAGTTTGCAGGAGAGTGAGGCATGAAGATATTTTCTCTGTAGTTCGACTTGGTGCATTAAAAATCCTTGCTGCAGGTGGTGGCCTCAGCCAGACTGGAGTCAGGATGCTTGCCCGATCCTCCCAGAGGAAAACAAGGACTCCAGCCAGCTTCGTGAGGAGGCTGAGCCTTTCCTTTGGGAACCTTTTGGGAGCAGCGTCTCACCCCAGGGCTTGCTCACCGCCACCCAGATCTGGGGTGCAAAAAGGAGGCTCTGCCAAAAGGCTGCTGCTCTGCAAACCCCAAGTAGCTTGAGGCACAGGGAGACTTTGAGGTGTGCGTTTTGGAGGCCCTGAGCTCTCTTTGCACACCCCTGCGTGTGGAAATGGAGTATCCTGGGGAGTCAAATGCAAACTCCACCCCTAGCTCTTCCAGTTTCTCACTGCTTGCAGCTTTGGCATCACTTTCCTGGGTCTCCCTGACAAGTCTGTGCTAAATCCTCATTGCCTTGGCTCTGTTCTGCCTCCTTTCTCTCTGGGCATCGTAGCCAGTGGCATTGCCCCAGGATCTGCACTTCACGTCTATACAACAGTTGCCATTTAGCTGACCTCAAGGCATTTGGCAATTTCACATATTAAAGAAAGGTATTTATAGCAGAGATGCTCAAGGACAGCTAGAAGGAATGACCTTAGGGCAGGAATTCATTTCTTACAGCATTACCGCAACAGCTGGGAGTGCTGGAGAAAGTCCTGATCCCCACGCGGTGCCATTAGCCTTGCAAAGCCCCATCTGTGGCTACAGCTCTACTGGCAGGAGGTGCTGGGAGCTTTCACCCAAAATGCCCATTGCTGTGCCTGAAAAATATGATTTAATTACTGCAGCTGACGCGAGGAAGCCTGGGAGCATGCAGGTGATAAGCAGCCAGGATATTGACAGAGAGTGGGATGTTAGTCATTTTTCAAAGGACAAATTAAATCCTGGTGGTGTTCCTGGCTGGGAAGGAGCTGGAGATAAGACTGAAAGCCAGCGAGCAGAGATTAAACACATAGAATCATAGAATGCCCTGAGTTGGAAGGGACCCACAAGGATCATCAAGTCCAACTCCTGTCCCTGCACAGGACAACCCCAAATTCACAGCATGTCTCTGAGGGCCTTGTCCAAGTGCTTCTTGAATATTACCAGGCTGGGATGCAACTGGTGCAACATGGTACAACTGGATGCAGCTGATGCAACATGATGCTGGGAGCAACTCCCCAGGGTATGGGTACAGCCATTAGCAAGTCAGCAAGGGCATGACAGATGCAGGGTGCAAGGTGCTTCCCAGCTGAAAAAAAAATGCATGGCACCATGAATATATATATTTATGGGTTTATATAAAGGTGTAGTTGGCTTTGAGCTGTTGAATGGGGGTGACCTGCTGGGTGCTGCTTGGATCGCCCGTCATCAGGGCACGTTACTGCTCGTGTGAGCAAAGGATCCTGCATGGCGATGCGTGGCTTGAGTTGGGCAAGAAAGAGGACTCGGGCCCCTGCTTGATGTGGGGGCAAATTCTGGAGTTGGTGTTGATTTTGTCTGTTGATGTTCTTCTCTGGGACCACTGAGGAGGATCATGCTGGTGGCAGAGGTGGGCCTAGATGGATGCGAGCTGTGGTCTGGAGAGGTGAAGGTGGATGCTGTGTCCCTGCAAAGGGGCTCTGCTGGCATGGAAATCGGCTGCAGTTCTGCAACACCAGTGCAACCCGAGGCAGAGCTTGGACAACTTCAGCCGACTGTGCTGAGCATGCTGTCTTTGCAGGACAAATGAGAAGAGCTCATAGCAAGGTGGAGATTAGAAGAAACATGGGCATAATGGACCAGCATTGGATCCTGTGCAGCATCTGGAGGGGCAGCCACAGCTTGCAGAGGCAAGAGAAGAAGGAGGGACACTGGAAAAACCACAAGCACAGCGGTTGCGGAGCTCCTGAGAGGTCTGAGGCTGAAACCTGAGCTCTGTCCTTCATCTGCTGGCCTGGCAGTGGGAAAGCAAGATGTGCCTCCTGGTTGCTGCACACATGAGTTGGATTAAACATCTCTTCCCAGGCTGCGAGCGATCTGATGGGTGTCCTTCTGTATGCCACATGGGGTGAGATGGCCCTCACCTTCCTTAGCCCTCTAGAGTGAGGTGTACAGCATAAGCCAGACATCCAGGTCCCCCCAGGAGGCAATGAATGGGCGGGCCCAGAGGAGGGTGCTTTGATGATGGATAGGCTCAATGACCCCAGTGGCAACCTCTCCATTGCCATTGACCTCAGAGAGAGCCAGACACTTTGGTCCAAGCTGGCAGCACGCAGCTGAGATGAATACGACCTCAGAGCTAGCAAGGGGCTGGAGGATCTGAGCACCCACCATGCAGCAGGGAGCATGAGGTTTGAAAAACCAGCCTTAATCTTCCCGGGGTCCTTCCTCCCCACATCACACCTACTTCCACAAGGACCTATTCACTCACCTTCACCCAAGTTGTCTGGAGATCTTGGAGACTCTATAACAGCAGCCCCCAAATCCAGCCCTCGGGATGCTTGCAGGGCACACAGTTGCTCTGCAAAGAGACCTCGCTGTGTGTCGCATCTACTGACCCTGCTGCAGATATGTTGTGTTGGATGTGCCTCAGCCACCGCGTCCCAGCCATGATGGGGTGCTTGTCTGCATGGAGGTTTGCAGCATCCCATGATGCTGGGTGGAGAAGAGCACCTGGTAGACCTGCACAAAGCCCTGCTGGTGTCCACCTTCCCACGGCTCCTCTCTGCCGGTGGCCATCAGAGCAATCTCCTGTGAGCGGCTCCTATCCAAAGGTGTCAGAAGTTGTTATAAAGCAGGAAAAGTGATAACAGGAGCTGTTTTGTCACGAGAAAGGAGAAACGCCCTGGTAGGGATGACATCGCAGAGGTGATTTCTGCCACCAAGCACTTCAATTTCCAGCCGCGTGGTGGGAGGAGTGGGTAGACAGCCCGACTGCTGTAACAATACTGCTCTTTATTAAGCCTTTTCACTCACTGTTACCAGAAGTTGTGACGTCTTCTGGTCTCGTTTCTGCTTGCCAAGATCAAGGAGGCTCTTGTTAGCAGGAGCAGAGGTGCCTTTTGCATGTGAGCATGAAGGGAAAGGGCAGGACAGTGCCACATCCTAGTGTTATTTCTGCTGCATGTCCCCTTCTCTATTGAGTGCTGCCTTGATATCACAGCTCCTGCAGAGAGCCAGTTTATAATGCTCTCTGATGGGAAACTATCTGCTTTTGCAGGGTGATTACAGCTAAGGGCAGAGATTTGTCTTTCTGCAGTTTTTTGGTATAAAAAGAGGTAATTTTGTCACTTTGGGCTGCTTTCTGGCTTGCTGGCAATGTCCTGCAAATCCACATGCTGCTGCGTTTGCTGATCACGTCACCCGTCGCTCCTTGATGTCGTGCTTTCCTGGCAGGCTTGGAAAACTTTTTATCCAGTGCTTCCCATCAAAGGCACTGGGGATGATTTACGAGCATTGATGAGCAATGCCTCCAAGCGACATGGAGTGGGAAGTTGGGAGCTGCGGGGTGGGGGGGGGTCCTGCCTGGGGGGGCCATCACGGTGATGGTGACGGTGACGGTGTGGGCGTCTGCTCGCAGCCGTCTGCTCAAAGGGCAGGGAGGAAACGTGCGGCAGAGCTGGCCCCAGCTCTTCTGACTCACCGGCTCGTGCCTGAGTCAAACCATTGCCTTGTGTTCAATGAACACCTTTCCTGGAAGGCTGAAAATCCCCTCGAGTCCTGATTTGCCCCTTGGCCAGTGTTTCTTGCCAGGTTATTTTCCTTCTGGCTCTTGCTTTCATTTCATCCCCTTTCGCCTCGCCAGCCTTTTGAGTGAAACACAAGTAAATGTCCCAAAGAAGCAGGTGTCTGTCCCCCCATCACACTGTCCCAGCACGTCCCTTGCTCCCTGCAGCACCAAGAAAGCACTTGGTGAGCGTGACCTCTCCGCTGCCTCTTTGACATTACACTTTCTTTAGCATTTGCGACCACTCATGGAGAGTTTTTAATGGGTTTAAGGAGCCACTTGTGCCTAGCAGTTGTGTTCCTGATGGTGGTTGTGCACAGCCAAGCAGCAAAGCCCACCACGTGTCATGGTGTTGGTGCAGGGAAGGACGTGCCAGGCTGTGTTGGGGAGGCGGGATGCCCTTTGATGCCACCAGCTGGAGGTGGGACCACCACCCAACTTGTAACTGGGGAAGGAAGCTTGTAAAGGGTGTGCAGCTCCCTCTGGGGGAGCTGTAAGTTCCAGAGGGGGTTTTGGGATCCACTCCGCACCCTGATTGCTCCACAGAAACTAGCCAGTGGGAAGAGATAGGTTGTTACAGCCTCTCAGACTTCCTGAGTCTGGGAATTGAAGCCACATAAAGATGCAGTCACTGATAGCATCTCCTCATCTCCTAACCTGGGAGCAGGCAGATATGCCTGTAATCTGCCTTCCCAGGACCAGCAACCCACCGATAAACTTGGAACACTGGAAAACCTTCCCCTTGGTGTCTTGCCTCACTCCTGCGTGGATGGAGGAGGACTCTCCTGTGCTGTATTTACATGGTCAACAGGCATGACCCTGGTGATTTCTATCCATGCCACCAGCTGAAGACTGGGCTTGGTGGCCACATTACATAGGAAAAGCCAAGCTGGCTGGGCTAGGCTGGGCTTGGGCTGTGGAACAGGGTCTGACCCCTCTGCAGGGAGCTCAGTATGGGCTGGGGCTTCACCCCGGTGCTCAGATCACACCATCGACACCCCCCGGGCCGCTTCTCCACCTGGCATCCCACCATCTCTGACGTTCCTCTTGCCATCAGGAGCCCGTGCTGGCAGGGCGGCTGGCATGCCGAACCCTTCCCTAACACACCCTCAACGATGGAGAAATTCATCTCGGCATAAAACGACTCCAAAGGCTTTAAATCAGATGACCACGGGTTTTTCGTGGAGGGACGTGGGAGGATTTCAAAACTAGCAGCAAGCGAGGCGTGATCCCTGTTTGCCTGGTGCCTGCGTGCACACACGCACACGCAGGCACGCATGTCTCTGCAGGGCATCCCACTTTTTTTCCCCTGGATAACCACATTTTAAGGCTGAAAAAAAAAGAGGATGGGGACAGGCCCTGGCTGGGAGTCAAGATCAAACCTACACGAGCAGTTTCAAATTTCCCTTCTCTTTTCCCCTGGAGGATTCCTTGTCCTCCCAAGTGGTATTAGGTTTTCCCTAATACCTAGGCAACTTTTCCTATATCTACCTTAAACCTTCCTTGCTATCGAGGACAGTTATAATTTTCTACTGAAAGCTGTTCCCACATTTTCCACCCCAGGTTTCTCCTTCCTGGAGCACAAAATCGCTCTCATTTTGTGCTCTCCCATATATTCCATTCTGGAAACATCTCCTTGGTGTTGCTCACCCTGGCCTGTCCCAGATTAAACCTTTCCCCAAAAGCATGGGGCCTGGAGTGAGATGTGCCCTTCCCTGGTGCTGAGGAACCAGCACCATCTGGGCCAGAAAACAAAATCTCCTGCATTTTCTATACTACCCTCCTGCTAAAACACCCTGGAACTGGGCTTTCCTTTTGGTTTTTAATTATTATTTTTTCTCTAGGGGCATCATGCTGTTTGTTCATAGTTGGCTGCTGAGACTTTTTTATTCCCCCTCTTCCCAGTCCTTCAGTCGTCCTTGGAGGATTTCCAGCTTTATCACTCAAGGCAGGGGAAACTGAGGCACAGGAGGGTGCAGCGATATGCTGGAGGCCGCTGTGATTGTGGCTTTAGCTGCTCTTATCTGCAGATCCAGCACTTTCTGCATAAAACCTGGCCATGCCAGAGCATCCTGCAGTATGCCCCCATGTTGGTACATTTTGGTGTGCGTCACTGGTCCAGACCTTATCGTAGTGCAACACGGAGCTTCAGAATCAACCCATGTGGGTAGAAGCAGGGTGTTAAAAGCCCACTTGGAGGGATTTGGGTTGGAAAGTGGGGAAAGCTTTGCTCAGCCCTGGAATAGGTTATCTGAGGACAGGGTGGGGAGCCTGAGACAGGCAAATATCTCCCTATGAAATGGCTTGGGGAGAAACCATGCTGCTTTTGGGCTGAGGAAGGGGTGATGATAAGTCTGCTAGGAAAAGGGGGTGCTGCTGTGTTCCTGTGCAGCCCCAGCCCCGCTTTAGGCTCGCCTGGTGGGGTTGGCAGCCCTCAGCAGCCGGCATGCAAGCAGGGACGTGGCAAGGCTGGTGTTAAATGGCTGCAACCCTCCAGACAACCTGATTTATTCCCCTCCCTGACGCCTTGGCAGTCAACTCTGGAGCTTGTTTGCCCAACCTGATGCAGGGAGAGTCTTTTGCAGGGCGGCGAGGTGAACTTGTTTACCTATTTCCTTATTATTTTTTGGCCGTGCATGGCCCGCCGGCACGCGGCTGCCAGTGGGAGCCCATGCTCTGCCACCCGAGAGGGACGGCAGGGACGCAGGGCTGCCGGAGCACGTGCCAGCCCCAGCAAGCTGCACGGGCTGTGCATGCCCCGTTCACATGCACGCAGGGAGGAAACACTGCCAGGCTCTGCTTTCCTGACCGCTCCGTCACCCAGCATTACCCCTGTCCTTCCCAGCAGCTGCAGCCTCCTCCGGAGACATGCGAAAGGGGCATGAGCAGCTATTGCCGGTGCCAGGGGGCTGCCAGGCTTTCCAGCTATTTACAGAAAACCTGGAGAACAGCTGAGTCTGGTAAACAACAGGGATAACATGCCAGTACCGGAGGTGTTTTTCTCCCAGCGGCACTGGGAGAAAAATTGGGTGGCTTGCCTTCTGCACCCAGATCTGGCCACAAGCCCCAGGGAGGGAGGTAACTTCCCAGTTTCAGTCTCTCCGGAGCCAGGATGCTCCGGCTACTTCTGCCAGGGGATAAACAGGAGGATGGGTTGCATTGCGCGTGTCTTGCTCGTGGGCTTGAAGGCAGGGACTGAGTGCCTGGCCCAAGGAGACTGAATTATTCTGCCTCTAAAAATGCAGACAGGCACTGCTGGGTTATCCTGCACAAGTGGAGAATAAAGGCTCCTTAGTCACTGATAAAAATTTATTTGGAGGAAACTTGTCCCTTCATCCCAGGTATGATCCAGGCGAGCATCCCACCTTGTTGCTAATAGGAGACTCTAGCATGCCCGGGGCAGAAATTTGAGGTTTTGACTTGTTTTTTTCTCATGCTCACTGATTTTTTTAGAAATCCTCCTTATTAGCAAGGGATTTCTAACAGGAACAGTAGAACACGGCTGAAGCTGTGATTTGGGCTTGGGCAACCCCATGAAGGCCCTCCATCCCCAGCACCGTAGGATGCTGCCCCACTTTGTGCCAACATCACTGCTCCGGGGATGGACCCATGCTTGCAAAACAACATTAGCTTTGCACAAAAAAAAAAAAAAAATCAAAGAAAAAATAGCTGGTGTTTTTTTTTCCAGCCTGGGTCCGTTTCCCAGCTGGAGTGCTGGATCCAGTTAGCAGCTGAGGACGAGGCTTTAGGGTGGGAAGAGGGTCTCAGAAGTGGCTTCGCTGCCAAAATCTCCGTGTTGTTGAACCGAGCAGGTTGTTGTGGAGCAGGACGAGTCGAGACAAAAGAGGCACCTGCCAGCAGTGATTTTTGTGTTTATTTGTTTCTCCAAGGTTGATTTGCCAAAGGCAGAGAATGGATTTCCACCTCCTACCAGCTGCGAACAACATGTACATGGGGGAACGCAGTCAGCAAAGTTTTCAGTTCTCTTGAACATGAAATCACCTCCGGCTGCTGCTGTGCTTCCCCTCTCCTTTTTTTCTTTTTGTAATTTTTGGGTGCAGCTGAGCTGCTCAGAAACTAACCCAAGTTAAACACGTTGGCACTGTAAATAGAAGAGCAATTTAATAAACCATTAAATGGTTTACGGCTCTTGCAGCGGCAGCAATTTGGGCACCTTCTCGGTGGAGGACATGAGAGTGGGAAGAGGTCTTTTTTTCGGTGTGGCTTTACTAGTTCAAATTTTGGAAAACCTGAGGTTGCCTTTTCTGGCTTAGCTTTGGTTGTCCTGCCGTGTCATGCTTGCAGCGATGGGGTTAGGTGACCTTGGTGGCTAACGGCCTGGCTGCAAACAAGACAAGACAAGGCAACGTGGGATGAGGCTGGCATGTGCCAGCACCGAGTCTTAGTCACCCTGGTTCATCGATGACTGACTCTGCCTGAATGCAAAAGGACCAGATTTTTGAGGAGCATCCGAAGGCAGCAGAGGCGCAGGCTGCCAGGGATTGAGGCGGTTGTGTGTGCTCCTGCACGTGTCTGAGGGAGCTGTGCTTGTCCAGGCATGAAGGCTGGATTGGACCCTGTGTGAGATGGGTTTTCAAGGCTGTTTAGCTGGTCAGCTCTGGAATGAGCGTCTGTGTTTAAGGCAGGACAGGGAGGAGACACACAACGCATCCGTGCTCAAAGCATGTCCTGCAGATATGGGGGACTGCAGCTACTGTCACCCTCTGGCCATCCTTGCCTTCACCCCAAACCTTTGCTGGTGGGATCCCCGTTAGCCACAACTGCAGAAAGACCTTGCTTTTGCATAGCTGGCAGGTTCGGGAAATGCTCTGGGCTCTGCCCATGCAAACCTCCGTGGGTCTCGGCACCCCGATGGGCACAGACTATAGCTCCTGTTGGCTCAACGCACAGGCTGGGAGACCCAACCATCCATCTGCCCCACGAGGCATCACAAGCACCTTCACCCAGCAGTGCGAACAAGGTGCCTGTCATGTAGGTGCCTGGGATTATCCAAGCTCAGGTGATAAATTCACAACATGAAGCAAAGGAAGGTCGTGCCTTGAGCCCAAGCCTGGCTCTCTTTCTTTATTGGGAAGTTGGCAGGAGAGCCTGCCCGGGAGTCGGGTGGCGGTCAGATCTCTTGTTAACTCAGGCCACTCTCCAGCAGTTGTTTTAATTCAGCCTGATTGCCAGGTAAACAGCCAGGCTGGGAAATGTGAAACCCTCGCTCTGACCTTGCCATCGTCGCAGGCGTCACCCCGGGGAGGTGCAAGCAGAGAAGCACAGACCCACCAGTGCGGTGCAGAGGAGCACGTGGGCATGGTGGGGATGAACACGTGGGGTGAGCCCAAGTCTCCTGGGGTCATTTGTTTGGTTCTCAAGGAGTGAGAAGTAAAAATTGAATCCTCTTTGGGGCACAGAGTTTGTGCTGTGATTCCCTGATGAGTAGTGTTGCCCAAAACACTGAAGCAGATGCAATCAAAGTGGTTTTCCCCCTTCTCCATTGTATTCGGTGGGGACGACTCATGGTCAATATCCAACGTGTGCTTTCATCTGTGCCATCCCGTCATGGCTCTGGCTCTCAGCTCAAGTAACAGCAGCTGTTTTGGGAGGAAACTGGGACAATCCCCAGTGCAATGAAGCACAGCATCTTCCCTCGTGATGCCTACCAAACTGCCAGGTACCCAAACGCAGGTTTGCTACTATACATTAAACTCCAGGGCAGAAATCTGAACATTCAGCTGAATTTTCTTTTTATTTTTTTTTTTCCAAGGAGCTGTTAACAGCGTGTCATTGCGGGTTGGAAAATGTAAATGCATTTGAGAAAATATGTTGGCAGCAAGCTCCCCATATTGTTTCAGCTTGTCCCAAAACTCCAGAGAAATCTCCCGTTAATATTTTTCATGTCTGATTGGAAAATATCGGGGAAAGAAGAAACAAATTCTGTAGATATTTTTGGACATTTTTAGTCGTTTTTCTCCCCCAGCCAGGTCTCCATGGAAAATATTAAATGAAATGCATAAATTAAAAACATCTGCTAGGAATTAGATAAATGGAAATCTTTGCCGTATAAGCAGAAATATTTTAAGAAAACCCTGATAAGGAAATCTAGTTATATAATTCTGCATTCCAGCAATCTGTGTGATCTGATTCCAGTGATTTGGCTCAAAAAATTGGTTAGGAGAGTTGTTAGGAAATCAGAGATCTGAAATGTTACCTGCGGGAGGCTTTGACTGTGGAGCGCTCCAGCAAAAGATATGGAAACTCAGACTGACTCCTGCATCTGAAAAAAAAACCCTCCTTGAGATGTCTGCTGTGTGAAGGGCAGAGACCCAAACAGTCTTTCATCTCTTGATAATTTTTGTTCCTGGTGCAGAGAATTCAGAAATCTTTGCCATCTCATGATGGTTTTTCCATTGGTTGGTCCTCGGGCGTTTTTCAGTGCAGTTGTGGACCTTCCTATTCTAAATGTCAATCGGTTGACCATATGCTTTCCCTCTTAGTTGTGTTTCACAGACTTCCTAAAAGCAGTCCCTGCAGGTCTCAGGTTTAAAAGTACATGGCAACAGTCTGGAGAAGTGGGACACTTAGACATCACCTCTTGATGCCTCCTGCTTTCCATCCGTTGAACGGAGAGGTGAACCCTTGGGGAGGCTGATCCAGGGAACAGCTCAACTTGAGGAGTGGTGCTTGTCCCAAAAGTGGTTCTTCCTGGATGCAGTTGAGGTGTGTAGGACACTGTTGGGCAGCCATCACCTGCCATTGCCTGTGTCATCCCAGCCCTGTGAGGAAGCAGGGACAAGCGGGTTGTCGTTATGGCAGACGTGCTCGCAAGGGTGTGGGTGGAAAGATCCTCAGCACGTACGTCGTTTCGAAATGTATCTCCTCATCAAAGCTTTACTCTTCCTCCCTACGTGGGACTCTGGATTGTACACAAGGAATTGTGGTTTGGGACACCTCGTGCTGGATCACACTGAGATGTGCATTGGGTCGCTTTGGACTTAGACAGCACTGAGGCCTCCCAACACGCTCACAAGCTACAAACACCTCCAGGACCCATCTCATCCTGGTTTACAATCAATATCCACAGCAGGGCACATTTCTCTCCATGGATGGTACAAGCGGTCAAAGGTGACCAGCCCTTTGTAGACACTCAAAATGACATAAATCCTTCCCAAATACTACTCACGGCTTTGCTCTGGATGGAGGCAGACATAGCAGGAGCTGTGTGGGGCTGCAACGCTTCCTCCCTGCTCAGCATCCCCCAGGGAAGGTTTCCATCTGGGCCTTCCAGATGGGGCAGATCATCCTGGGATGCTGCTTTCGTAGGACGGTGTTTAATCACCCCCTGATCAAAAGCCCCTGTGTTAGGAGCTGTACTGATATTAGCAGGGGTTGATAGCAGGGATAAAAAAAATCCATTTTCCAAGGCTATGATTAATCTGGTGCATGCTGCTGCCTACAAGCACCTCCTCCTTGATCAGCAGGAATACAAACCACCACGGTTTCTTCCTGAGATCTTTGTATTGTAGCTTCTTGCATTTCTTTGAAAAGATTCCCCAGCATCTCCCGGGTACCTGGCTTCATTGCATCATTGCCTACAACTCTTCAGAAGCCTCCTGGTCACCATGGCAATGCTGAGGTTGTCACTGGCCTGGGCTTGTTACACCATAAGGTGAGTCAGCCCCAGAAATGAAAGGCCACAGCCTTTGCGATTGTTTGATTTAATAACCTGCAATGATGAGATAAAGATCCAGGCCCTTAATGAAAGGTGGGTGTTAATAAGACATTAGGAAATAGTTCAATAGCGAAGACCATGGGATAATGACAGGCTCTGATTTCCGGAGGGTGACCATCTTCCAACTTAAATGGGTTGAATAGACTCATCCATTGGGGGTTTCATGTCCATCACTGGGGCCCTGCAGGCGGGAAACCAGGAGAGCTGCATCCCAAATGCAACGCTGGACTGGGAATTAAGCTCTTCATGAACACAACCAACCTGATCCATTTGGAACCTCTATGGAAATCGTTCCTATAACAATCTGTGCTTAGGGGAGGGCTGGGATTTCAGCTCCTTGCCGTTGGATCTCCAATTTGCTGCATCGCTTTGCAGCACAAATTAGGTCTGGATCAGATGTGAGCATGTGGCTGTATTTCTGCTGATTTATGTGGAGAAGGCACCACGGTAACCTATGCCAGGTTTATGCTGGCAGCAGCAGGAGGGGTAATATCTGATCTGGCAGCTGGGACACAGTAACCCTGTAAACACACTTTTCTTTCAAACCAGCAGGATTTTTGTGCTGGATCGGTGCCTTGTCACAGGTGGTTGTGGCATCTTGCTTAGGGACCAGGTAACCTAAAGCCATGTTTAATATCTTGTGGATTTACACCCTAAATCAAATCCCAGGACTTTCAGTCGGGATTTTCGCACTCTAAAATCACAGGGCAAATGGGGAGGTGTTTCTCTGATGTAACTGAAAGTACCTGGGAGTAGGAGGCACAACCCAGCGTCAGGCTAATGTGAATATTGGCTTCTCGGAGTCGCTGGTAGTGCCAAACCCTGAGTTTTGGCTCTCTGACTGATCCGCACCCTTCGACCCTTTCTGTTGGGACCAAGCCTGAAATTCTGTAGCCAGAGTTCATTTCAAGGAGAACCAGTATCAGATTCCTGAGATCAAAATATCCCCAACCTCTTGCCATCTAATTACCCTGTAACCACTTTTAAAAACCCGTATTTGTCTCCGCAACCTATGGAGTCAATTATCTTTCTGATTTAGCCTGTATATGGGGTGAGTTTTGTTTTGCGTTAGCCTTGTAAGGTCAGGAACTTTCACAGGACATTGCTCAATCCTCCTGGACCAGTTTCTGAGCAGACCTGCCAGCGTTGAGAAATGTCCCTGCTCCAATGGATGTTACAGGTTCAGAACGTTATTTCCAAATTTTTTTTTTTTTTTTTGAGAATTACAGAATGTAGTTCTCAAAAATTACAGATGAAACTCCTTTCCTAGGATTTTAAATAAGAACATCGGTCTAGGAGGCTCCTTTGGGATCATCAGTCCTGGGTGTTTCCTTTGGGGTCATCAATCCTGGCTATTGGACACCCATCTTACACGTCCCCATCTCTGGCCTTGAGCTTTACTAGGTCTTCCCAGGGAAATTCCAAGACCTGAGCACAGCTGGGGGCACCCACCTCTCTCTGGGGACGATGGAGGGATCCTTGAGTGATTTTGCTTCTAATTTGTGGAATTGAGATTAAATCCTGGCTCTCATCCTTCCTTCTCCCCCATATTCATCACGGCCAGGCAATGCATTTGCAACTCTCCCGTTTCCTTTCCTATCTGCCTTTAACTCACCTGATTATAACCAAGCACTTCTAGTTAGGGCACAAATCTGGCAGCTCAAAAGAAACAAGGTTTAAACCCTCATCCACCTGCTTGAAGGGCTCCTAAATGAAAAGGTATTAAAAAAAATTTGCTTTTAGCAGGGCTGATGGCGTAGCACAACAGAGGGTTGACTTCAAGCAGGATTTACTGTCTCTGAAATAGTTCCTGCGTTGCGCCGAGCGCGATGGCGACAGCACACAGGGGAGCTCAGAGCAGAGGGCTGAGCAAAAGCAACCAGTTTCCCGCACGGGCTGTTGGTTGAATATGGCTGAAAAAACACTTAAAGAAAACTATAGGGAGCCCCTTTTTTGCCAGTGGACAGCGAAATGATTTTTTTTTTTACTGCCTGGGTAGTACCCATCGTTGCAAGCAAGGTCATGTGCACAAGAGCTGATTTTTGCTGCTTGTTGCTTGAGTGTCGGGAGCAGTGGCCCCGTGCATCTCTGCAACCCCTTTGTGGCTTTTCCTGCCTCTTAGCCGCCAGGAAAGGCAAGGTCAGCTCCTGGTGCGATGTTTGACTAGGGCTGATACAGCAGGGATGAGCAATGCCCTGTGCCTCTGCTGGGATTTCCCCTCTTGGACTCAGCCCTTGTTTCTCAATGTTGGAGACTGAACCCTGTTGAATTTTCCCTTTCTCTGCTTGCAGTTATTTTTAAGAAAAGCTGCACCCAAAGGCATGCGCGTGGCAGCCCTGAGTGCTTGCTCTGCCGGTATTTCAGTGCTTGGCTGTTAGGAACTAGCTGAATTTCTTACAATCGAGGAAGGAAAACATTTCATGAGCACATGAGGTCCAATTACAGAGTGCAATAGTCTCAAAAACTGGACGGCTTGTCCCCGGATGGGGGAACTGGTGTATTTTTCCAGTGTTTGAGGGATGGCTCAGGGGCAGCCCCGAGCACGAAATGTTCCCTGCCTTGCCCTGATCCTGCACCCCAGGCAGGGTTCAGCCCTCCCAATTGCAGACCCGAGAGGCGTCAGTCGGGAGCTCTCTGATTTCACAGTAGGGGACTGCGAGTCCTGTGCTGAGCTGCATCCCGTAATCACTGCAGGAAAACCTGCCTTGAAATGATATCGTGAAGAAACTATTTTGTCCAATTTCTCTTCCTCTTTGGCCACCAGCAGGGTTGATGCTGCAGGTTTGATACCATCGAGGAGGAAAGGGAAGGTGTGATTGGAAGGGCTGGGGGCAGGGGGAGAAATGAGGAAGGAAAAAATATCTGAGGAGAGGAGAGAAAAAGCTCTCTTCCATTGCAGAAACACCCCGATGCATTACAGGGGCTGGTGCAGGAGCATGTCGCGGTCCCCCCCGGCAGCAGGGCTCCAGCATGATGAGGGAGAGGGTGAGACGAGGAGAGAGGGTGGTGATATCCCGATGATATAGGCACGGTTCACACTTCGCTCCTTGTTTATTCTTGTAATTGAAATACCTCTGAGGGGCGACGGGGAGAGAGGCGTTTGAAACATGCAGACACAAAGGACTGTGAACTCCAGTTGCATCTCCAAACCCAAACATTTTTTACCAACCTTTGCAAAACCCTCCCCACCGTGAACCTGACCCTCAGCAGCTTTTGCAAACTTCGAATCCCTGCAGAGAAAGCGCCATCAGCAGCAAAAACAACTCAGCATGCAGCGGGCGAGAGGAGGAGGCGACCACTTGGTTTCCCCCAGTTCCCCTAAAGCATTTTAGACAATTTTCTTGACTTCTCCAGGATCCCACTGATTTTTTCGAAAATGCAAAGTTTAGGTTTGTTTTGTTTTGTTTTGTTTTTTTAAATAAGTTTATAAATACCCCTCGGTCAGCCCAGAGGAATCATTTTCTCTGTTGCAAGAGGGTGTCATTAATGCACTAAAAAAAAATTTGGGCAGCTGCTGCCTGGCTTTTGCAACCTCCCTTCCAGGGTAGGGAGAATTATTTGTGCCCATATCCCAGGCTGGTAAACTGAGGCCATGCTGGAAATTGCTGTGGGTTAACTGAGCACACGTATGGCTGCATCTTTATGGTGATGTATGCACAGCATCCAGCTGCCATCTCCAAATTTTAACTGTGCAAAGAGTTGCTGGGTGCAGGGTTGGGCCGCACGACTCGGATCCCACCACGTATCACGCACGCTGCACCCTGTTCCCTCCATGCCACGTCGTAAGGAGATGGTCCGTGTTCCTATGAATGTAGGCATGAACGTGACTTGTCCTTTCCTTCCAAGTTTCCTTTCGAGGGGGGAAAAAAGAAAAAGAAAAAAGAGGAGGATGAATCATTGCTTAGTCAGAGTTGGGGCTCGCCGGAGCAGTCACTGCCGTTGCCTGCATTTTGATGCCGGGGGAAGGGTGCCAGGGGAGGCTGGCTGGTAGTCCCTTGGTACCAGTAGGTTCTTCCAAAAGAGATGGAGAATTTAGTCCGGGATTGTGATTTCTGGGCTGTATGCGGAGCCTAATTCCACTGTTCAGGGCGGGTTGCTAGGTCAGTTCGGTGTTCGAGCAGCAGAGAAAGAAAAGGGGGAAATGAGGGGTTTTGGCTTTGGTGTTTCAGAGAAGTTCACAGCCTGTAAACCCCATAAGAGATGGGTGTCCGTCCTCACAGAACTGGGTTTTTTCACCCTTTTCCACCAGAGTCCCCTCCTTTGCACTGCCGTCCCCTCTCCCACCCCTCTGGACCTGCCGCCTCCATCCCTTGAATGCTCGAGGTCTTTTTTTTCCCCACCCACCACCAGGACCTGCAGATTTCGAGCCCTGGCATTACATTTATACCCCTGTCCCTTTACATTTATTAAATCTCTGCAGGTTCCTGCGATGGAGTAGGTAAGGCAGCACCACCAGTGAACGCTGGCTGATTTATTCCTCCCTCTGCATCTTTTGTCACCCGGTGAAGCAGAGGATGCGGGACAGCATCGCTGGCCGTCCCCTGGCACGCCGTCCCTGCGGTAACTCTCAGCAAGCCCACGCACCTCTTACTAAAAGCATTTGGCCCCTTCGGTGATTTGATTTCTTGAAAAATCGCTGAGCTAAGCACTCCATGGGCTCCTTTCACAGCAGCTGTGAGCAACAGCTTATTTACCGGTCCAGGGTCTATTTATAGGGAGCTGTGCTTTTGCACGGCACGACTCGAGAGGGGAAAATAAACCCTCTCAGTGCACCCAGTGCTGTCCTGCCTGCCACCCTCTCCCCGCAGTGAAAATGCCTTATAAATAGTAACGATGCTTCTTCCAGCTGACCTCGCTTGGAGCAGCTGGGTGCTCGTGCCTTTGAAAACCAGGCCATTTATTTGGGAGTTGAAGCTTTCCGCTCCAGTTATTTAGGAGTTTTTAAGCCAAGAATTACTAGGTGGATCTAATTTGAAGTGACTGTGATTTTAATTCAGGCGGGGTTTCGCTTTCGGGCTCCTTTTGATAGTGTGGGGGTGGTGATTTTTGAAGAGGAGAAGAGCTGCAGAGAGGAGAGCTGAGTGGCTGGAGGAAGGGGGATGCCCAAATTCCTCGTCTTGTAATATCACGTGAATTTTCTTCCTTCTTCTGACTCACATTTTAGCCAGAAACCACATTTTTGTTGCCCTCCATGGGAAAAGGTCCGGGATTTTGGAAAAAAAAACTCCTGCCTTTTCCCGAGGATGGATTTTGTGCACAGTGGCCCAGGGAGCACTGTCGAGTCTGACCCCCATCCCCACCTTTGCCAGCCGCAGCGCTCGCTGCTCTCCCCCATCTTCCTTCCCACATCCCAAATCTCTGGCTCCTTTCCAGCTCCCTCATAGTAGCTTTTTTTTTCTTTTTTTTTTTTTTTCCTGTGAATATTTTTTTCCTGCGTAGGAGAGGGAAGGATTGTGCATCCATCTTGGCTCCATGTAAGGAGGTAACCAAAAATACGTTCTTTCTAGATCCGTTATAAAAATATAAGCGCTTACTTCTAGAGGAGGAAAGTGCCCTACATAATTAAAAAACAAGGGCTATTGAACACTTTAGGCATCTGAGATGCTACTTATCGGGCTTTAAATTTTCAAGCAAAATTTGCTCTATTAAACCCCGTCAAAACTGATGCTCCCACCTCTACAGCTCTTCCCAGCTATGATATATTATCTAAGACATGGTATATTTCCACGTTGCCCCACCGTGGCACGTGCGCCTCCCGGCATCCTGCCAAAGGGATCCCCCCACCCCGGTGCCAAGTGGGATCCACCCCATCGCTGGGGCTGCGGGGAGAGGGGGGTGACACCTGCACCCCTGGGGGCTTCGGCGTCTCCAAGGTGGTTTTTCTGGATGGCCCCTGAATGTCCTCAACCGCTCTGTGCTGCGAACATCGACCTCTTCGGGTTGTTATTACTGCTGGGCTGCTGTCTGCAGCCTAATTTAAGGTGGAAAAGTCATCTGCAGGAAGCTGGCCACTGGATTATTATGATTAATAACAATAAATAATAAAATAATGCAAATAATTATGTGATCGTGCCCGTTTGGGAGCGGAGCTTCCCCGGGGAGCATCCCCAGCGCTGCCGCCGCTTCGCACCCCCCCGAAAGCCGCTTTTTGCGGGGAGGGAAGGAGGAGTGCGGGGGGCGAGGGGAGGGGGTGTGCGAGCCGCCCCCGGGGGTCCCTCCCGGGCCCTCCGCGCCCCCGCGGAGCGGTGCGGGGCGGTGCGGGGCGGAGCGGTGGCCGCGGGCGGAGGCGGAGCCGCCGCCGCAGCCGGAGCATCCCCGGCGGGGGAGGCGGCCCGGCCCGGCCCGGCACAGCCATGTGCGACGTGAGGAACGTGCCGGAGCGCAGACCCCGGCCCTCCGCCGCCCCCCGGGCCCCCCCCGGCCCCCCCCGGGCCCCCCCGGCCCGGGGAGAGGCGCTGCGAGCGCCCCCGGCGTGGCAGCCGCCCCGCAGCGCGGGGGGCGAGGGGCGCGCTTGTGCGTCCCCCCATCCCACCCCAGCTTAGTTCATCTGTTTTTTGCTTTTTAACGTTATTTTCTTATTTTACTTTATTGTTTTCGAATGATTTTATTTAATTTTACTTCTTATTTTTTATTGTCTTTCATTTTTTTGTTTTGATTTTTTTATTTCCATCCTTTTTTATTATTTAACTACTTTAATTTTTACATTCTAATATACTTTATTTAACTTTATTTATTTTTTTAGCTTGGGGACCCGCATGCACACACACACACACACACCCCCCCCGCCCCAGGCACAGCACTGAAGGCACGGTGAGGGCCGGTTCCCGTGTCCGTGTGTCCGTCCCCCTGCAGGAGAACAAAGACTCCCCGGGCGCGGCGGCTCCTCCTTTGTCCCCGCTGCAGTGTGGGGGGCCGGCGGCAGGCGGCAGCGCGGGCCCAGCCCCGCCGAGCCGCACTCCCCCTCCCTCCGCCCTCCTCCTCCTCCTCCTCCTCCTCCTCCTCCTCGGAGGGCGGGAGCCGCCGGGCCCCGGCCGGCCTGGCCGGGTAGAAATAGGCGGGCGCCGCTGCTGCCGGCTCGTTACGAGCGGAGCCAGAGGGAGAGCAGCACCACCATCACCACCTCCTTCTCTGCAGCAGCCAGGGCCGCCCCTTCCCCGGCTGCCTCGCGTTGAGATCTTCCTCCTTTTTATTTTTTTCCAAAATCAAAAGGAATTTTTTTTTTTCCTAAATTTTATTTTGTTTTTCTTTTGGCATCCAGATTTATATCAAAATTAACGGCAGGACTCGCCCTCTCTCCCTCCAAGCACGCAGCGGCGGTATTTGTGCCGTTCCTGCCGGCTTTGTGCCCTGAAGCCCCGTTCCTCCTCCTCCTTCCCCTCCTCCTCCTCCTCAAAGCCTTTACGAGACTCCAAGAACCACCCGAAAGCGCCGCAGCCGCTTGTTCAAACCACCCCCAAAGCGACGACTGCAACAAAACCCACCTTTTTTATCATATATCTTTTTCCACCCTCCTTCCTCTTTTTTTTCCCTCCTCCCTTCCCCCCCGCAAACGCATCAAGGTGGCCGCGGAGCGCAAAAAGACCTTTGTTTTAAAAATGCCCATGGAGCTGACGCAAAGCCGCATCCAGAAGATTTGGCTTCCCAATGACAACCGCCCGGCTCTGCCCCGCCGCTGTGAGTACGGGCACGGCAGCATCCCCTCGGGATGGGGTGGGATGGGGTGGGAAGGGAAGGGAAGCAGCCCCCTCCTCCTCCTCCTCCTCCTCCTCCTCCCCCCCCCCATCCTTTTCCCATAGTATCCATGCAGCATTCCGCTCCCCCCCCTTTCCCGGTGCATCATCCCGGTGTCCGCATCCCACCCGCTGCCATCCCGTGACTCACTCCCAGCCCTGGGAGCTGGAGGAAGGTGGAAGCACCACATGGCAGCTCCCCCGGAGCGGAGGGTGCGGAGAGGCGCTGGGACACGCGTGTCCCAATTTCCACTCCCCCCCCCCCCCCCCCCGCCCTGCAGCCCAGGGATTAAAAGGAAAGGGAGCAGGTTGCTGACCTCGGCACCCGGGTACCAGCTCAGCTGAGATTTCCAGGGTGTCTGGCACCTCGCTCTGAGATTTATTAGTGATTTATTAAGATTTCTGGGGGGCCGAGGCAGGATTAGTGCAATACATTTGGAAAAAAACACCAGCTGTTAGCACTTTACCCTGTGCTGTGCTTGGGATGAGATAGGAGGCAGGTGGAGGAGAGGGCAAAAATTAATGCTGAAACTCTTGGAGTGGTTTTCCTTCTTTTTCAAAGCTCAGAAAGCATCTTGAGTGTTTAAAACCAACCTCCGCGCTTAAAAGAAAACTAATAAAAGCAAACGCTTAGGTCATCCCGGTGTTACTATAAACCAAATCATGAATCATAATACAATACTAAAGCTCAAGAGGCAGCTCTTTTAACTCGCTCAACAGCTAAACTGACAACCTGCCAGTTGTGCAACTCCGCCTAACTCTAAATAAGCGTCGCAGGAATCCGCAGATCCGGGGCTGCGGAGAGCCGGGACGGAGGAGGTGGCACTTTGCAGCCTGGCAAAGGGTGGAAGTGGCTTGGGCAGTTGGGTGAATCAGGCTTTCCAATGCTTTCCTTTAAAGTCGCTTTGGACATTTATTTCCCTTGGCCGGAAAGTTCCCGCTTTTAAAAAGTAATAATAATAATAAAAAAAATTCTATGAATTTGCCACATGTGGTTGCCCCATGGCTATGGGTCAGGCATGTGGCAAGGGACGGCTGAGCCCGATAGCAGATGTTTGCACATGCAGCCTGCGCTTGGCAAGGGCCACTCTGCACCAGAAGCTGCTGAGGAAATGGCTTTCAGCAACAGGCTGAACATCTGGGTTGCCACGGGGCTTTGCTTTTAGTGGGGTAAAATGTCTCCTGGCTTAATGCTTTGCAGATGTATCTGGTTTGATTTACTCAAAGGCTGACACCTTTGAAAGAAACCCCTCATGTACGCGGAGCCTCCCTGTGTTTTTTGCTTCTTTATTCACCTGGTTTCTCAGAGGAGAGAATTCCCTCTGTAGCAGAGCAGAAAACTAACATACTTTAATATATTAAGTCACCGAGGGGCTCATTAATACCGTAACGTGGCTTCTAATTATTTCCTCTCGGGGTGGGAACAAGCCATGCTGGGCACCGTTCGCTGCGCTCCATGGGAAGAGCATTATTGGGCTTTTCTAGGTTTTATTTTAAACTCGAGGCGCTATTAATTCCTCAGCAGCAACAAAGAGCAGAGCCACAAAGGCGGGTGGGAATGGAGGTGTAACAGACCGCGAGGCCGATGCGGTCCCCGGGGGAGGGGAGGGAGTGGGAGCATCCCTGGGAGCATCCTCAAAAAGCTCCCGCCTGGCTGCACCCTGCGTGTGAAATAATTAGTCCGATTGTCCGCTTCCTCGTCGACGGGAGGCTCGAATGGATGCGAAGTGATGCCTTCATCTGGCCTTTTGACGGCGATCCATTAAATTGCTGTCAAGCTGCACGTCTCTCACGTAGGGGCTGGGAAAGTCAAGTCGTCGCAGGCGGCTGGATGGGCAGAGCCAGGCGAGGGGAGGGGGCTCGGCTGGGGGATGCTCGAGGAGGAAAGGGGCTGCTGCCGCCTTTCTTCCCATCGCTCCGGCTCGGTGGACCACGGCGTGTGAAAACAGGGCGCGCAAAACCACAGCTCGCGCGTCGGCAGGGCGAGGGCAGTTCCACGCGTGTGCGATGCGCGGCGCAGGAACGCGCTCCCGGTGCATCCGCGAAGGTGTCGGGGAATGGCAGTGGGAAAGAAGCTGGAAAAGGGGGAATGTAAGACTAACGTAGAACATGTGGCGTGGGCTTGCGGGAGCGGGAGACGCGTGGGAGTGCTTCTTACGAGAAGACGGTAAAAATTCCTGAAGTGGGGAGATGGTTATTTTATCTAACCTTTTATAGAAGCAAAATTGCTTCCCTCCTTTTTTTTTTTTCCTTCCTTCCTTCCACCCACTCCGGTGAACCATGAGAGCACATCGGTGCTGACTTCCTAGCAGATAGAAAGCACAAGCGACCAGCTACTCCTAAATATACTGATTGAGCCTTTCAGAAGTCATCCTTGACCTTGACTTACCTGGATAGATGTCGATAGTGAGTAATGAATATGCACTGAAATCCCTGACAGCTTTCCAGGGGTGGTGAAAAGAAATGATGAATTAGGTCTTTGTGAAGCACTGAGAGAAAAACACTGGTTTCTGTTACAGCCCTGATGCAAAGTTTCCCAGAGGCTTTTGTGATTTAGCTGGGTTTGGGCTCAGGTTCCTGATGAAAAGGTGCATGCTCGATGCCTGGTGTTTTGGGAGGTGCTTCCCAGGTCTGGAAACAGATGCTTTTTCACAGTCCAATGGGAACCTGGATCCTTCCTTTAGCAGCAAACTGAATTGCGGAGAGATTCCACAAATGCAGGGGTTTAAACTCCTGCAGCACCCTTTGGAGGTGGCACGTGTGCGCCCACACAGCGCCAGCTCCGGGACCCTCTCAGCTGTCTGGAGCTGAAGGGACATGACATGAACAGTACGTGGCATTGTCCCCGTCCTCTCAGAGTGCTCTTACTTTAATGGCCCCAAATCCTCCTGGCTCTGCTCTTTGAGATCCTTTGTCCTCTGGCAGGTAGGGAAAGGAGGAGTTTCTCTATTCAGGTATTATTCCTTCCCCTCTCCCTTTATTTAATACATCGTTGTCTTTTGTGCAGAAAAGACTTGCAGCCATAGGTTGGTTGAGGATGTGAGACTGTTGGAGAGGGAAAAAAAAAAAAAAAAAATGTTTTCCTGGATACATTGCACAGCTGCCTTGGTACCCCAGCACGCAAAATCAGTGCTTGCTGCTGAAATCAGTGGGAGCTGGCCCGAGCTTTTGAAACGCAGCACCGGGGGCGCAGGTCACACAAAGGGAGCAAGTGTGAGGGCAGCTCCAGCCTGAGGAATGTGGAATATTTTGGGGGGGGGGGGGGGGGGGAATCTCTTTTAGATAGTTTTCTCATCTCTTGCCTGCTGAGCCTGCTTTGGTGAGTCAGCCAAGCAGATGACGGGTGGCTCTTCTCTGCCCTTCTGGGCATAAGTGCTGTAACTCTTCCTTGTGGCCTTAATTCAGTTTCTTTAGCTGTTGGATTTATTTTTTTTTTTAATTATTAGAAGGGGAGGGAAATCCCTTATGCTTTGCATGCTCTCTGGCTACCTCTCTGCTTGTTTGCCCTTCCCAAATCACCGCTGAGAAAAATCTACCCCAACCCACCATGCCGTCCCCATCCCCGGGGAGCCCCTCACATCTCCAGATCTCTCCGCTGCCGTCACCTGGTCCCACCTGCAGACAGCTGGGATGGGCAGGCAGAGCTCTCCGCCCAGACTGTAATTAAACTGCATTTTTATGGCTCTGCCACCAGCCACTCACTCCCTGCATTCCTTTCCCGTGAGGTCTCTGGCCTCACCGGGCGGATTGAAGGGTGGGTGAGAAATCACCCAGAGGGTCTCGCCTATTGGGGCCGGTCTCTGCCTTCGCCGGGAGGGCTCTTGGCGTGTCATGCCAGGCGGCATGAAAGGCGGCTGGCTAATCCAAATTCCATTAGGCATCGTTAAGATCTTCCTTTCCTGTATTTAAAGCGTTTGGCTTTGTGCCCCGGCCTTTTGTGTGTGCGGCACCATGTGAGAAGCAATTCTGCAGGGCAAACCCTGGAGAGGAGCAGGGGTGAGACATGGGAGAGGGATGCTGCCATGTTATGTGGTCCATGGCGTGTGCGGTCCAGATAGTCCGGATGCATCCTGTGGCACTGGGATCAGGTTGTGAAGGACTGAAAAAATTCCCAAACTGCGTTCCCAGTCCTGCAACCTCAGCAATTTCCTCCAAACTGAACCAGGAATTTACTTTCTCAAGGATTTACGGCGGTGGCGGGGAGAAGTGATTCACCTGGACAGCTTGGCAGCTGATTTGTCTGCATTTTGGCCGTCCCATTCAGGTGAATTGGAGAGGAGTTTCTCTTCACTTGCCAAGTCATCACTAAGTAATGCTTCTGGATTTATTTCTAGCTCTTTCACATGGGACCCTCTTTACAACAACAAAAAAAAACCCAGCTTAAAAGAGGTTTATGAGGAAAAAGGGATAAGTGACTCATATCTGCTTTTAAATGCTGGTGGTTCTCCAGTCCTCGGGCCCTGCTGATCTTTAGAAACAAACAGTTAGTTGGTTGCGTTTGCATGTGTATCAGCTAAAAAGCTGGCAGAAGTTTTTGGAAGGTGCTCTCTGTGGGTGAGCGTCTTGGTGCAGACCTAGTATTTCAGCACAGCAGCCATATCTGAAGTGTGCTGCTGTAAGGACTGGACCAAAATCCTTGGCCATCCTCTAGCTTTTCACAGAATCGGCCAAACCACGTGAATGGGAGGCTGTGTTTGCCTTGATTTTTTTTTTTTTTTTACAAATGGGGAAACTGAGGCACAGAGGTCCTGCAGGGAGCCTGGGGCAGCTGCTGGTTCCTTGCCTGCTTTGCAGCCATCAGGATGTTCTCCTCTTGCTGTGGCTGTCAGGCTGTGACTCCTGTCCCCTGGTTTGGGTGGCACCAGGGTGAATTTGGGTCAGCGTGGCTTAGCGGGGGCAGTTGTGTCTCACTAGTGGGCAGCCACAAAGCTGTCCACCGTGCCTCCTGCCCTGACATGTGCTCCTTCAGCAGATCCCATTGCAAAAAAGAGTCAGTGGATTCACCTGCTCAAGGTTTTGGTTGGCCAGGCTCATGAGAGAGGTGCACATGAGATACTGCAGAGATGATGGTGCACGGGAAGCAGAGGCTTTGGGTTTCCTCTAGCTGCTGAAGGACTTGGGGAAAGGTTGGGTCAAGAGCAAGTGCCTTGTGGGCTTGATACAGGATGAGCTGGAGGATTAACAGCTGCTCATGTTGTGCTTTCTCCTCCTCCTTGTAGCCTGTGGGCCGCAGCTTGCCAATTCCCCCACTGTGATAGTGATGGTTGGCCTCCCAGCCCGCGGGAAGACCTACATCTCCAAGAAGCTGACTCGCTACCTCAACTGGATTGGTGTCCCAACGAAAGGTGAGGCTTTCACTGGCTACCTGGGGAAAGGACGAGGTCTGGGTCCTTGGGAGATGCTCAAGTAGCTTAGTCTCTTGGGGAGTGGAAGCTGGGGGGGGATCTTTCCAAGATCCCATGGGCCAAATATCCATGTCTTCCCATCGCTTCTGCTGCAGCCCAGGTTCTCCTTCACTTTGAAGACCAAGGGATGTCCCTGAGCCTTTTGCTCTAAGGATGTCTCCTCTTGGCCCATTGCTAGAAAGTGTTAATCTGCAGGAGTTGCACAGCTGAGTCGAGCTGTGCTGACACCCGCTCCTGGTTTTGATGGTCTTTGCCTTTCCTACACAGTTTTCAACGTGGGGGAGTATCGCCGTGAGGCAGTGAAGCATTACAGCTCCTATGACTTCTTCCGCCCCGACAATGAGGAGGCCATGAAAGTCAGGAGGTAAGTGTGGGTACTGCATCTGTGCTCATAGCCAGCTCCCAAACAGGTGGTGAAGCCCATGGCCAGCAGCAGGGTTGCCTAGCTTGTTTTGGGGGGTGATGGACAGAAAAGCTGGGCTGTAGATTGAGGTTTCCCTGCCTGCATAAGGAAGGCCTGACTTGGGCACCAAGAGCTGAAAACTGGAATTGTTAGGGCTTGGTAGCTTCAGGGTCACCAACTTATCTCTTTCAGTTTCAGTGACGTAGGGTATGAGGTCTGCCACGAGGCTTGGCCTTTGCTTCTTCATCTACCATTGCCTCTGCCGTGAAGACCAGCACTCTGCTCGGCATGCATGGCTCTTGTGTTTTTAGCAAGCTGAGGGTGCCTCTCCTAAACGTCCCTGGGAGAAGCGGGGAGGTGGCGAGGAGGAGGTGCAAAGCCCACCCTCCTTTGCGGGGGTCTGTGTGTTGGCTGCTGCAAGTATCTCTGAGGACATCGGGACCACATGTCTCTCGCCTCTCTTGCAGGCAATGTGCCCTGGCTGCCTTGAGAGATGTCAAGCTGTACCTAACAGAGGAGGCTGGCCAGATTGCGGTAAGCTCAGAGATGTGCTCCACGGGGTTTGGCAGCAGTCCTACTCCGGAAGGCGCTGTGCCCTGTGCAGCAGCTTGCTCTGCAGTTCCTTCTCTGAGGAATGGCTCAGTGGGAAACCAGATGCTCTTGGTGCTAATGGAAATCTTTGCTTTTAAAGGTTTTTGATGCCACCAATACCACGCGGGAGAGGAGAGGGATGATCCTAAACTTTGCTAAAGAAAATGGATTCAAGGTTGGTAGCATCGGGCTGCTGCCTGCATTGCATAGTCCATGTGTGTATCTTCTTTCACTAATGTGTTGTCCTCGTGATGCTCCTGTGTAAGGGAGATTTCACTGCTGGGTTTGATTAAAAATGTGAAATTCTTCCCTCATTCCCAGTCCTGAGCCCTGGAGAAGGAAAGGATGGGAGTGGGGTGGAGGGAGAGCTCTCTGGTCAAGGAGGGAAGATGTTGGGTTGAGCAAGGAGCTAGTTGAATGCTATGGACCTTATTGCTGGCCTTCAGGTGAGCTTTGTTTTGCTCTGCAGGTGTTCTTCATTGAATCTGTCTGCAATGATCCCACAGTAGTTGCCACCAACATTATGGTAAGCATGGAAGTGTCTTGCTTTTTTTTTCCCTTCCATAGGATTTTCTACCTGTTCCCGGCTGGTTTCTTATCAGAACGTCTAGACAGAGTTGGTTGAGGATTAGGAGCCTTTTATCTTTTTATGATGTATTTGTCCTGGGATGAGAAAGGAGCTTTTATTGCCCAGGGCCACCTGGAAGTAATGAAAATAAAAGTTGTTGTAGCCTTTCCCCAGTTCCCTTCTATGCTCTCTGCATATCTGTTGATCTGTAACTTGATATCAAGGACAGAAAGCGTTCTGGATGCTTTGGTGAGCCCCCAAAGTCGCACTTTTTGGAAGTGATGGATGCCATTAGGGGTTTAAATCCTATTGGAGAGCAGTCAGACTTGGTGTCTTCAGCCACATGCAGCTTCCCAAAATCTGTTGGGGTCTGCTTTGAGCAGAATAGAAGCTCAGCTTAGAGGTTTCTTGCCACTACCTGAAGTCTTGGCTAGGAGAGCAGCATAAAACATTGCTTCTCGACTCCTTTGGGAGCTGCTGGATGTTTGATTTCCCACCAGTAGAAGAGCTCCTTTGCCTGTTAAGCTTGGCTAGGGCAGGTAGATGTTAATTGGTCTACCTAGGTATGATTAACTTGAATGAAAGTGTTCTTTCCTCCGCTGGGCTGTGCTCCAGCCTTATCTCCAGTTGTACATCTGAGCTTTGTGAGCCATTTTATGGTGTCTGGGAATGCATCACAGGATACCCAAAGTCTGTGAGAAAGGTTTTGTTGGATTTTGTTCTGCCCCCAGGACAGGTTCCACAAGGGTGGTGTGGTGGGGACAAGGGCACGGCTTTTGCTCCTGCTGGGAGCTGGTGTCCCATGGCCAGTGACCAGCTTTTTGGGAGGTTGCATACAGCCTTTTCCATGATGCTAATAAAATGCTCAGTTTGCTCCACCTTTTTTTTCTTTTTTTTTTCTTTGCAAGACCCTCAAGCTGGATTTTTTTGAGGATTTAATTGCTTTGAAAACTAATGCTGGAAGGGGGAGAAAATCAACTACTAGCTGAGCATAGGTTTTTGCTGTATGGGGTGCTGCAAATGAATGGTGCTCTTAGTGCTGGGATCAGTGCAGAAAATATGCTGCGGGCCTGGGGCGTTGCCACGCATGTTGCTCTGTTGTGTTACCCTGTTGGTTTCAGGATTGCTTGTGAAGTTACTAATGTGTAATGCTGCTGCTCAAACCCAAATCTTCAGGAAAAATAGCCTGTTGGAGTAGTTCAGGCAGAACTTAGTCCTTGAGAGCTCTGGATATTCACACTGCCCATTTCTAACATCTTTCAGCCCAATAGCTTGTAGCAAATAATGCACAGAAAGGGGTTGAATGTTGTTATCCTGCTGCCTCAGATGGTGGACAGCCAGGTTGACCTCTACCTCCTGGGAGCTTTATTCACTCAGAAGGCCCAGGAAAAGCATCTTGCCTAAGCTTATGTACTCCCCATCCTCACCTTGAAGTGTTTAAACCTGATGCTTTTCTTTAGCCATAAAAAAAGCTCAGTTTTCCCACTGTGTTGGGTGGTGTGGTGCTACCCCAACTCGGGAGAATGGGAGCAGATCAATACACATCTATACTGGTTATGCAATGGTTTATACCAGATTTTCTCACCTTGTGCTTAGTTTTGGGTCTAGTTTGCTTTTTTTTTCTGTCTTCTCATAAGTGACGGCTGTAAAGTGGTTCATCCAATAGATGAATCTTGGCAGGACTTTGAAATTTGAGATTACTATGGTCAGGCTTGGAAAGCTTCCTAACCTCTCTTTGCGGTGTTTTTTTACCCCTGCCGCAGGAAGTAAAATTGTCCAGCCCTGATTACCGGGACTGTAATTCAACTGATGCCATGGAGGACTTCATGAAGAGGATCAATTGTTACCAGGCCAGCTACCAGCCGCTTGACCCCGATGACTATGACCGGTAAAAGACTTTGACTTCTGAACTGACTTGAATGCCTCTCTTTTCCCAGGAGAGGAGTAATGAAGTATGGTGCTGTATTTCACTTCATCTTCAAATACTTGACTGTGCTAGAATAATTGTGAATTTGGCTTCTTCCTTGAAAATGCTGGTTTTCCCCCACCCTGTGCTGGGGACCTGGGCACTGAAACCTTCCCAGGCCCTTCTGGGCTCAGATACGCTAGTTCTGCAGGCATAAATACAAAGGTTTTGGAAAAGTAGTTTGGTTTGAGTGTTTCTGAGATGCTTTTGCCAGTTAAAGGAAGGGACTGCTTGAACAGGCTGAAACCACAAGGTTGTGCAAGCCCTATGGTTTCTGCCTAGTTGAGTGCCCTGGGAAGACCTTTGCTGTCCTGCATGACCGTGTAGGCACCTCCCAGCCTTTCCACTGCTCACAGATACACCCGTGTGCCCTGTGCGGATAATCCCAGTCCTGCTGAACCCTGTCCTGGGGAGGAACGTGCTCCCTGCTAGTCTTGTTTAATCCTCTTTACTGTTGCAAGGAGGAATGGCAATTACACTGGTGTAACTTAGCTCTCCATGAATCTCTGTTACACGTTGGCTTCCTGTTGAAAATAGCCTACAGGAAATCCTTTTAGCTGGGTGATTATGTTGACTGAGATACCTCACAAGGCTGTTTTTCAAGGACGGTGTTTCTTTTTTTCTGCTTTCCCCCCGGCAACCTCCTCATCCTTGCTGTGCTTTTCCTAGGGAGCTTTCTCTCATCAAAGTCATCGATGTTGGCCGGCGGTTCCTGGTCAACAGGGTTCAGGATCACATCCAGAGCAGGATTGTTTACTACCTGATGAACATCCATGTCCAGCCCCGCACCATTTATCTCTGTCGGCATGGTGAAAGCGAGTTCAACCTCAAGGGGAAGATTGGAGGTGACTCGGGCCTCTCCAACAGGGGCAAGAAGGTGAGGGAGAAGAGACTATTCTGCTATGGCTTCTAGGAGTGATTTGGCTGTAGTAGAGTCCATGCGTTGGGTTAAGTGCATATTTGATGACAGCTGGGGTGCTCAGAGGGTCCATCGATAAGGCTGGTTAAATTTGGGCTTGGGCATGGCCTCAAAATGAGACTTTCCAGTCACAAATGCTGCATGTAGGCTTGCATGCAGTTGGGGATTACCAGAGTTTGGCCTGCAGAAATCTCTAGGAGGGAAGGGTATAAGTATTTTCACTGAGCTCATTCAGAACTTGCACAGGCATGGCGGGAGGTAGAAGGACTGCTGCCACCCTTTGCCACCCTTTGGTAGGGATAGCCAACTCCGAGGGTGCTTTCAGATTGCTCACTACTTGATTCTTCAAAGACATGGCCAAGCACACTGCTTCGGGGAGGGTTAATAGCTCTTCTGGCTTGTCAGACCATTTTGAAGTCCGAATGGAGTCATTGGAGGTGTGACTATTATCAAGGACTAAGGAATACATCAATTTAGCTCTATGACAAATAAGCAGAGCTGTGGTTAAGGGTGGCCAGGGATCTTCCATAGCATTTTAGAAACAGCACCACAACCTGGGCTCTCCTAAGTTGCTGATGTTGTTCCTTGATGGCATTAGGTTGCTGGTTTCTCCTCTGCTTTCTCTCTGTTCTCATACCCCTCATAGCTTTTGGGGATCAATGCATGTGTGGCTCTTCCTCACCTCAGAGCAGAAGGCTAATATGTCTGCCTATGGAAGGCAAAAGGTCCTGGAGAAAGCAACATTTACTGGGAAGCAGGGAAGAAGGCCCATTGGGAAGCTGTGGATCAGGAATCAACCTTTTTTTTATGTCCCATAGTTTGCACTGGCACTGAACAAGTTTGTTGAGGAGCAGAACCTGAAGGACCTCAAAGTCTGGACCAGCCAACTAAAGAGGACAATCCAAACAGCAGAAGCTCTCCAACTGCCCTATGAGCAGTGGAAGGCACTCAATGAAATCGATGCTGTAAGTACCTTTGATTGCAGTAGAAACAGCTGGATCATGCTGGTTGCTGCTTGGCAGAGAGGGTGATAGCACTGGCCTTTTCACTTTTGCCTAAATCTCACCTTTCGTGGGGAGATTTTCCTTCTGTGGGAAAGGGTGGCACTTCTGCTGCAGTACTCGCAACTTGGCTTCTGATCTTAGCTCTACCTTGTGCAAATGCTTCAAGATGTTGGCTTGAATGAGTAGATTAAAATTATTTTTGCTTGGAACTGCTCTAGCTGACCACTCAGAGGGTTATAAACAATTGCTTTGGAGAAGGTTTTGCATGTTGGGTGTGCTGATGCTTTTTGACTTGAGCATGTCCAGTAACCTCATGGATGTCCTGGTCTGGCAGGGTGTGTGTGAAGAAATGACGTATGAAGAAATCAGGGAGCAGCATCCAGAAGAATTTGCTTTACGTGATCAGGATAAATATTACTACCGCTATCCTTCAGGGGAGGTAGGTCTGCAAGGAGACCTTCAGAGATGTGACTTTTACTTTAAAAGTCGCCACCTTGTCTTCATGCTGTCCTCTACACTTGGAGCAGGGGAGCAGCAAGTGCTTCAGGAAACTAGAATCAAGAAAGGTCAGAGCTCATTTATCTTGCGTTGAGCTCCTGTGAAATCTGTATGTAAAGATCTCGCTAAGAAATGTGTCACTTAACAAACACTGACTCTGTAGCAAATTAGTAGGAAGGGGGCTCTGGAGGTTTCTAGTCCAACCTCCTCCATTACCTCCATGCCAAATGTTGTGCTGCCCCAGTTTCCTTTTCTTTCATTTGTAAAGAAATAATTTCTACCTCTGTTCTCAGTATCATTCCCTAAGGGTTGATGTTGATATCTCTGTTCCTGGCAATCTGCTTTCAGGGTGTGACACAATGAGGTGGGAATTGACATCAGTTCTGGATGATACTTTAGGTTGTGAATTGGGCTTTTTATCCCCAAATTAAAAGTCACATCCGTAGACATTTGGGAAAAATCTTTGGAGACATCCTCATGACTGTGTTTAACAGGAGAATGTTTGGGGATGTCTGACACTGACTCTAGGTGTCTGGGGTTTCTTCTGGTTGCCTGTCATGGTTCTTTATGAAGTCCCTCAAAACCTTGGAGATTTTCAGGTTACTCCAGACTTTTCAGAACTTAGAAATCCTGTAGAAAATCAAATTTCAAGATGCTAGAGATTCACTATCTTCAAAGCCCCTGTGCAGTTATTGCTTACCTTAATAAACTCTCCAGGGTTGTAACTGAGACGTGAATGGCTTCTTTATCCCCTGACCAGAAGTAGCAGCTATGTTCTAGAGTAGTCTGAAGATGAGAATTTGTTGCACTTTGCTTGTTTTTAGCAGTAATTAAGTTGGTTTAGTCAAAGGCATGAAATCACTAGTTGTATGAAGGCAAGGACCATTGTTCCTTGTGAGGTGCTTTTCTTGATTCTATGCCATATCTCCTTTCCCTTCTTTTGTCTCAGTCCTACCAAGATCTAGTGCAGCGCCTAGAGCCTGTCATCATGGAGCTGGAGAGACAAGAGAACGTCCTTGTGATCTGTCACCAGGCTGTCATGCGCTGTCTCCTGGCATACTTTCTGGACAAGAGTGCAGGTGAGCTCCCTGTCCCTGGGAAGAGGATTGATCCTGAGGGAGGAAAGATGATAGACCGAGCTCTGAGGAGATAAGGGGCCTGGAGCATGCATCTCTTTGGTGTGGGATGGCCTTAGCTGTTGATGAAGATATCTAAACCTGCTTTTGGAGAGGGGATGGGATAACCCTCCTGCTTTGCTTTCTCTGCAGATGAAATGCCCTACCTGAAATGTCCCCTTCACACAGTGTTGAAGCTGACCCCGATGGCCTATGGTAAGTGGGGCCTTTCTACTAAACATGCCAAGGGGTTCAACTTAAACCTCCTCCTGAATCCAAGCTGCCTCTGGGAGAAGAGCAGGGGTCTGGGGTGGAGCACTTCATAGCATCCTGTGCCCATTGGGTTGGCTGATGGCCTCTCTGTCTCCTTGTGCTCCCTTCTGCAGGCTGCCGGGTGGAGTCCATCTCGCTGAACATTGAAGCCGTCAACACCCACAGGGAACGGCCAGAGGTGAGTGTTGCTTTTCCTCAGACCCATCCCTTGGTGTCCCCTTCCTTTTCCCCGACAGTCAGCCGGCAGCAAGGATGCCTGGGTTTGGCATGGGGAGATTGCTCAGCTAGGTGCTCAGAGTGCTGCTGGAGGACTGGAGCATCAGATGGGTTCTTGCTCTGCAAAGATGTGGCTGGTTGAGAGTTTTCCAAGGAAAAAAGACTGTTGCATGTGCCTGCTTCCCACTGTGTTTGCCCAGATCAAAGCTGGCCCAGGGAAAGCTCCTCCCTGGTCTTTCTTAACTTTCACCTGTGCAGTCATCTGCTCACCTGAGCAGGGAACGGAGTGATGGATGGAGAAGGTACTTCTCCCAGGTCTCCCAATTGGCTGGCAGAGCTTGGGCTCAATGCCTTGCCCAACATCTCCTGCCTTTGTGGTTTTTTTCCTGGTGTGCCTGTGGCTCCGTGTGGCTACTAGAGTGCCGTTCTGTAGGGTGGGAGGTGATGGTGCTGGGCTGGGGATGCTGTGGGGAGGAGACCCCTCACATGGAGGAAAACCCCCATAAGATCCAGGTCTATCTGCCCTGTGCTCCACCAGGAGCTCAGAGGCCAGAGCAGAGGGATGCCAGCTTGGTGTCGGGGCTGGGCAGCCACCCAAGGGGGACCCTGGGGACCCTGGCAGTGCCCATGTCCCAGCTGCTGAGACCTTTCCAACTTGTGTGTAGCAGTGATGGAGCCCGGCTGGATGTTGGATGGTCAGAGCCATCCCCTTTTGGCCCACATTTCCCTTCCTTTGCTTGCTAAATTCAGCAGGCGGCAGCATCTGAGCCGCCTCACCCTTCCCGCAGCTGCAGGTAGGGAAGCCAGACATTCCCCCCCCCGCCGCTGTGGGGCCATCGATGCCCTCCTCCACCACTCTCACTGGGGATGGCAGGAGGGCCATGGGCTGTGGGTAGGATAGAGCAAGATATGTGCGAAGTGCTTGGGTCCCTCTGCTCGGCTGCATGGGTGCTGCCCCTCCATCCCACCTCGCTTGAGTTGGAGCTTGGCACGGTGCCGACCCTCACTGGCTGCTCTGCCTCCACTTCCCAAATCTTCCTTCTCAGCCTGGGCTGGCTCGTCTTGCCTTTTCTTGCTTTCACACCCCTCCCTGGGTCGGAGGGACCGGCTTCGAGGAGGAGACCGATGGGCGCCTCTCTCTGTCATGCAAAGTCATGGCTTTTGATTACCGCTATGGTTTTGTAGTAATCTATATTTATGCTTTGTGAGCAGAGGCTCAGGTGAGGAGAAAGTCTGTCTCTTCTAAGTGCAGGGCCTTTTTGGTTTTTTTTCTTTCCTTTCTTAGGAAATCACGCTGCGTTCTTGAACATTTTGCATTAGGGTTTTTTTTTCGGTGTCTAGAGTCTTTCAATGCATCCTTTGCATGTCGACAGCGATTGTGGGGAAAAGCAGAGGCTGCTTTAAGAAAAAAGAGAAAACCAAAACAATCTGCTTCTTTTTTTTTCTTTATAACTGTCGCCTTCTTCCCTTTTTATTTTATTTTACTTTTTGTTTACTTTTTTTCTTTGTCTTACTCTAATTTAGGAAGCAAAGAAGGGACCTAACCCGCTCATGAGACGTAATAGCGTTACCCCTCTAGCAAGCCCAGAGCCCACCAAAAAACCTCGCATCAACAGCTTTGAGGAGCATGTGGCTGTTTCTTCCGCCCTGCCAGGCTGTGTTCCTCAGGAAGTGCCCACGCAGCTGCCGGGACAAGTTAGTTGAACTCTTTTTTTTTTTGTTGTTATTCTTGTTGTTTTATTGTTTGTTGTCCTCCTCCTGTCACTCCTGAAGCTGGGGAACGGCTTGCACTTGTCGCAACCTGTGCTGCTGTCTCTGAGATAACATCTTTCTCCCACGGCTGCTGTCCCTCCCTGCCTTGGGTTGGTTTTGGGAGCACCCGACAAAGGGTCGCTGTTGATTCTCTTTTGGGTTTTGAGAGCATTGTAAAACCTCCAAAGCTCTAGCTGTGTTAATTTAGTGCCTTCACCATCTGGCATCGTGGTGTCAAACCCCTGGGGAGCCACATCTCTAGAGTGAGCAGGACCGAAGGGCTCATGCCTTCCCCCTGGATGTGCTCAGCTCTGGTGTAGACCTGGGCATTGAAATAAAGCCAATATTCTTGCACTTCCCTCAAGAAGAAGCTGCCAGGGCCCATCTTTGACTTGAGGGCTCTTTTCCTTCCTGGAGCAATAGGCAAAATGGACCAGAAATGAGTAGAAGCCTCTTGGCATGGTGAACCCGGTTGCCTTCTGTAGCGCTGGGTGAAACCCTGTGGGTAGCTGCCATGATGCTCATGTGTCCTCTCCTCTTTCACCCACCCATGAAGAGATGTAGAAAGAGACACCTTGCTGCACACTTCTCCAGGATCAAAACCCCTCTCCCTGTGCTTGTTAAGGAGCTGGGGTGGCACTGGAGAAGGAGTAGAGATATGTAAGAGCCCCTTCTCCATGCTGTCCTTCCCACCAGCTGCCTGCTGGATCTCGCTGTCTCACCCAGCCCCTCTTTGCATTGTCTGTGTTGTCTGGTGTCTTCTCACCCCTCCTCGGCCAGATCCCGGGCAAGTTAGGAAGGGTGCCATGCTCCTCCAACCGCTCTGTTTGGTGGCTGCTTCGCATGAGCCTTCCCACCCCAGCAAGCGTCTGAGTGTGGCAACTCAGTCTGTCTCAGCTTTCAGGGCTCCGCTTGGGCTGGTTGAGTCTTGCAACAAACCCTCTGCCAGCTTCGGGTTTGGAAGCTCTCACTGTGCAGGTGCCCCTTGCTGCCGTCCGGTGTCCTCTGCCCAGTCTCGTGCGGCGTTACTGACACCTCTTTCCATTCTCTCTGTCTCTCTGCAGCCTTTACTAGGGAAGGCATGCCTGTAAGTACCTTCTTGCGTCTTATTCCCCCTTTCGCCCCCTTTCCATGTCTCTTGCCATCCCACTGGTTGTTTTGTTGTTGCTGTGAAACCCGGCCAGGGTGTGGACTTCTTGGAGTTAATATTTTGGGGGGAGGTGGGGGGTGGGGATTTGGATGCGTCTTAGAAAAGGTAAAGAGGAGACTATGGGTGCTGCTTTGTCCAACCCCTAAGTATCCTAGCTTGAATAAATGTTCCAATTTTGTTGAGAAACTAAGCAAATTATCACTTGCCCTCTACCGATGATGTCTAAATTCCCTGCCTCCTCCTTGGACAGTCACGGGAGGGGAGATCCTATTGAGTTTTCCTTGGCTTATCTCCTCTGCAATAGCACGTTGTACTGTAGGTGATAAACCTGTGTGGTCATCTTTCCCCGGGGCTCCGAGTTGTGTCTGTGAGTGATGGCACCAGACTGATCTCTGAGAAGGTTCTGACCCCAGCCCCAAGCAGGGTTTTATTACCTGCATGAGAGCAGGAGTGTGTTTTTTGGAGCTGGACTGATCCTGGGTCCTGGCATCTGCAGTTCTGCAAACCTGGATTTTGAGAACGGTCTGCCTAGACGTCCTGGGCAGAGTAGATGCAAGGAGGTTGTCCTCTAGCTCTAGTAAGAAAGCAAGATGCCTTGAGCATTTAATGTACTAATTATAAATAATCAAGGCTTTGACAGTTTGGCTCAGTGCTGTTAGGCCCTTGTGTAATAGGGACAGGACAGCTTCTGGATAAATTTGAAGCCTTTGGACTTAATTCATGCTACATCATTGAGTTGAGAGCAGCAGCTGTTGGAAGCTGTGCTCAAATGTCTTCTCAAAGACCAGGAAGACTTTGGGGCTCAGCTGAGGCTGGGGTAGTACCCAGGGGTCTCTTTGCCCCCTGTAGACCAGTTCAAATCAGCCTACGTGCATCCCTGTCCTGATTCATTTTGTGGGCTGAAGATGGAGGAATCTGCTATAAAATGGCCAGGCCTCAGCCCTGCTTGCACATAACAGCTGGTGAGCTTCATGTTTCTTCCCCTTTCAGAGTAAATGTTTTTGAGAAAAGGGAAGTTAGGAAGGTCACACTTGGCTTTGCTGGTGGATGGATTGGGGAAGATCATCATGCTCATGATCCTGGGTGAATGTGGAGGTTGAGTTGCTCAGTATGGCCTGCATGTCTATGCTCCTTCCCTTGCTGCTCATGGGCACAAAAGCCCCTGGTGAAGTGCCGGTCTTCTTGGGTTGCTTGGAAAGCATTTTTGGTTTTGTCCATCCTTCCATCCACCTTTTCCCATCCATGTTGTAATTAAAAGCACTGCATGCCTCAGTGCTGGCTGGGACACTTGAAAACACACTCCGACATCGAGTTTGGGAGGTGGCTGCATCAGGTTCTGCTAGACCAGGAGCTCTGCTGGAACGGGCAGTGATGGTACCCATCCCAGCTGGAGGCTGGCAGCAGCAAGTTTAAAAATCTACAGCTGCTGGGAGCCTGCCTCCCCCTGCTAGTGTGGGACTTAAAGACTGCTTTTGAGGGAGCAAAGAAGACATCCCAAATCAAAGACTTGGTGTCAGTACCTCTCTAGGAGGCTGTTGCCTCATATGTGCATGTGTCCAGTCCTCGCTATGTCCCACCACAACCCATATGGGGTCAGGGGAGGTGGAATGTACCTCCTTCCCAGTTTGCACCATGCGACTTGGTTGGCAGTGGGCGCTTTGTTGCATCAGCCCTCTCTGTTGAGGTCTTGACCCCCATCCAGGAGGACTAGGGGACACCTGCAGAGGTTGGAGACATGGCTGTGTACCTCAGAGTCCTCCTGACAGTGGGATCGAGCCAGTTTGGGGTCATGGGACTACCTGGTGTGATGATTTCTTTTCCTTTTGCTTGGTTTGTGATCCAAAGTGCACTTTTTAACAACGACCTGATCCCCTCCCTTCTTCTCCCCTTCACTTTTCATGCTTAAAGAAGACCCGTTTGTCACTTTCTCAAAGTTTTCTCTTTACTAATATTTCCAAGGTAAATGGCTGTGGTGCATGTGGCTTTTCCTAACCCTCCTCCTGTCTCCTTAGATAACAGAGAGAACAGCTCAGCCTGCTCTGCCTCGTAGCCTGGCCAAGATTCCTGGTGCTTGTAAGAGGCAGTTTAGGTAGTAAAAGCAAAAATAAAAAAAAAAGTTGAGAAACCTTCCTAGCTGTTTCCTAGTCCTTTTTTCCCCACCTTGTTTCGTGTAGTTTTGTGAATTGGGAAATGTCCTTGCTGTGATAACCTCCCCTTAGGTTTCTCCTCTAGCGGATGTTCTCCTCCAGCCACCACCCTTGGGGCTGGTCCTGCTTGTGTTTAGCTGGTTGTCTCTGGTTTTGTGGTCTGGTGGGTGCCTGTTGTCGCCACCCTGCACCAGGGCTGTGTCCGAAGGAGCTCTAGGGCCTGTGAAACCTCATGGGGCATCATCGGGGTAGCAGGTCCTCCTGCCATACTGCTGCTGGCAGCTGGTCTCCGCGCCGGCTCCTTGATGTGGCCGGCAGCAGCTGCACCTTCTTGGCAGTGCCAAGGATGGACAAACAGTGACTTCCTTGGTAGGCGGGGGGTGGGGGAGGGACATGACACTGCCCACCCTCAAGGGGAGCAAGAGAGATGTTTAATTTGGCCCCTTGAATGAACACCATGGTCCCTTGTCACCTTGTCTTGCATGGACCAAAGAGCAGCTTCAGAAGTGCAGACTGGGTGGGGTGGGAGGGTCGCCTTGGGGTTTAGCTCAGTTTTTAGGGATATCTCTGTGAAATTCCCACCTGGTAGTTAAAGCCAGGCGATGCTTGAGGGGAGGGGTGTGGGTAGCAAGTCAGCACGTCCCCTCCACCTCTCTCCTTGGGTGGACAGTGTCCTCTCCTCTGTGGTGGATGCTTTCATAGTGACCTGTGCTGTGGCTTTCTGTTACTCCCCCCGTCCCCTTCTTGATATGCATGTAGAAGATGCTGCCTGGACGGGGTCCAACACAACCCCCAACCCCGGTCCTTCCCCTCTCGTTGCAGAACATGAACAACTCGCAGAAGCCGTTGTGACTCCATTGGCGCTGTCGCGAGGCCACCAGCGACGCCATCAGCGACGCCAGCTTCCCATCCCATCACCATTTCCGAAGCTTGCTTATAAACCGGTCTCCTCCGTCTGCGGCGTGGTCGACCCTCGGCTGTTTCTACTTGCGCCCGTTCATCTGCAAACCGCTCTGCTGAAGAGGGGAGAGATGCGGGAGAGCGGAGGACAGGACCCGGCCTCCCCGGTCAGGTCACCACCAGTTCTTTAGGCTACAGCATTTGCTCTCCTCTCCGGCATCGTGTTAGATCCTAGCAAGCTGTAAAGTGCTTCTAGCGCACAGGAGTTTAATTTTCTTCTGTAAGCAGTTTTGATCTCCTTTTGTATAGATGATTGGTTCCCATCCATCTCCGGGTGGGGTGTATATATGTGGATGGTGTGGGATTAGCAAAGAAACGGGGAAGAGGGGGGAGTGAAGGGGTTTTGCATTTTTTTATTATGAATATTATTAATTACTTTTCAAGAAAGCCCCTAATGTGCTGTGCTGCAGTCCTGTACCCACACTACAGCCTGTCACACATGCACAGCCTGGCTCACCCAGGCCCAGGAGCACCACGAAGGCAGTTGTGTGAAGTCCTTCACAGTAAGAAATGCTGGGTTTAACAAAAAAAAAAAAAAAAAACCAAAACAAAAAAAACCCAAAACCTAAAACATAAGCTTTTTTTTCCTTTTTATGAACAAATACACCTTAAAGGGATTTGCAGAGAATATAGATCTGGTTCTAAAACCAGCTGCGAGCTGCCTGTAGTGTAGGGGGAGTCACGCTGGTGGTGGCCCAGGTGATGCTTTCATCTCGGGGAGCACCCAGGGATGCTCTGAGTTCAGGTGTGCGTTGATTTTTGGGGAGATTGAGCACCAGTTTTGGTGCTGTGCTGGTACTTCACATCCCCTTTCCTCTTCCTTGGAGGAAAGCAGAGATTGGGGGGGGTGGGGGTGGGGGTGGGGGAGTTGAATCCCTGTGTCACTGCAGGACTTAACAGGTGAACAGGCTGAGCTAGATGCGTTTTGCAGACACGCAGGAGGTGACCAGGGGTCTGGCTGGGATGCAGGAGTCTCCATGTGGCTGCAAAAAGCCACAAGAAGGGACAGTTTTCTATGTATGTTCTCTTTTTTTATTTAATATATACATACACACACACGTGTGTGTGTGCATGTGTATATGTATATACCTAGAAACCGCTTGGTTTTTGCACTTTATTTGTGGCAGAAGCATAACTATTTTATTTTTTAAGTCGTGCCCCTTAACAGGGGAAGCCTGATGAATACAGGCAACTTTTTTTTTTAATTTTTATTTTAGTTTGCATGCTGGAAAGCTGCGACTACAAAAAAACCAGTAGCTATGGCATTCGAGGTGTGTGTGGACAAAAATGGGGCGAGGTCCTGACTTAGACTCCATCAGCCAACTCCCAGTAGTTTGATATGCGAAATCCCTTCTTGACAGCCTGTTCTGGGCTGCAATGCAATGGTTAAAAATGGCAATTAACCACTATTGCTTTGTGCAAAAGTCTGTGGATTTTGAAATTTTCTTGTTTATGATTCTGGGTTGTTCTTCCCCGCTCCCCCACTCCAATGTGCAGCATCTTCTCCATCCCCATCTCATCCTTTTTGCCTGCATGGCTGAGCTGGAGGCAGGAGGTAAAGGCAGCCAAGCCCTCCTGCAGCACTGGGCTGGGGGATTGGAGATGGGCAGCCCTTTGGTTTCATCCTTCCCATGGCTTTCCCCAACCCTCTGGGTAGGAAACAACATCCCTATAGACAGGAGTGGAGAGGTTTGGGGAGGAATGATTTATTTCTTTTTTTTTTGTGTGTGTGTGTATCTTTTTTGGGGGTTTGGTCTGTTTTTCCTTTGGGAAAAGGTGAACCACAGTGCCTCGTGCTTCAGCCTCGTGCAGCCAAAGTGCGTGCTTGGAGCGGCACCGACGGCGGGAGGGGGCCAGGACCGCACTCGGTCTGTATCCGACCGGGGGAGAGGTGGTCTTGGTGGTGCCCTGCCTGTGTGAGCTTGTTCATATGTGTATTATATTCCTGTACAGTTGAAACAAAGACGACTTCTCCCCTGCCTTTTTTTTTTATTATTTTATTTTAAATAACCGCATTAAAAGCAGACTTCTCCCTGTGCATGCGGTTGACATCTGCCCTTTCAGTTTCTCTAACTTTGAGAAAAACTAATGTTTTGGGAAGGCGAGTCACTTGTCTTTTCAGCCTCCTTCCTGGGGAGTCTTATCTTTCTCCTCCTGCTATGAAAAGATAAGCCGGCAAATGCAAACATGACGTCTGGCTGCCCCGTGATCAATCCTGTAAACATGTAATTCTGCAGATGTTTTGGCGTGTATTTGTGTGTGTGTATATATACATAAATATATATATAAAAAAATATATATTAAAAAATCAAACAGCAAAAAAACTTAATGACCCTAAACTTTCTTCCTTTGGGAATAATAGAAGTCTTGGTAGGTCCTACAAAAAGGTGAAATTTGAACCAGGCATTTTTTTCCAGTAAGAGGAAAATTGGTCTCTGAGCAGCAGAGAGGTCCTCTCGTCCTGGAGGGGTTGGCAGTGGGTGGGATGGTGTCAGCCCCATGCCATCATGCTGCCCCAGAAACTCACTGCCCATCGTTTTTGGGTAACAGCCGAGGAGCAGGCAGCAATGCTGCAGCTGAGGTGGGTGGGGAGAAGGGACTTGTCAAACCACACCAATGATTTCTTCCCACCCTCCCGCTTATTTTTTTTTCCTGGTTTTGTTTTCCTTTGTGATACTTGAATTTATTTTTTTATTTTTTTTTGATAGCAAAGCGCTCTATTTATTTAATGTTTACTGCAAAGCTTGGAGAGGGTAGTTACTCGGGATTTTTTTTTTTGATTTGTGGTATGTTAACTGTTCTGTATATACATCTGGAATAATTGCCTGATGTAAAGCTGTGCCAGCTTAAAAACAGGGTATGCCTTTCAGAAATTTGTATATTTTGCAGTTGCTGGACCAATAAAATATCTTCTTGAAATACAGACGTGACCTGGTTCTTCCTTGCATCGGGAATTATGGTCTCAGGGCCATCTTGGGTGTGGCTTGGTGGCCCCAAGGGTGACCATGTGCCACGCAGTCCTGCCTTGCATATGTTCCTGTGCCTCATAAATCCCTCCCAACCCCACAGTGGGTTTTCTGAGGATCATCTCCAAGGGAAACCATTTGGATCCCATGGCTTGATCCTTTTTTTTTTTTTCTGACCACATTACAGCAATTTTAAGGCCTCTGTTTTGGTGAGTGGAGAGCTCATCAGTGGAGTTGAGGGTGTCATTCCTCCAACCAAGTGTTGACACCTACTTGGGGCAAGCGAATACCCCCCAATCTCTACCCACTACATCACTGTTGAGTATAAAGGTGATGTGCTGGAGTATGTCCTGCCTAGATCATCTTCTAGGCTGTAAGTTAGGCAGGACTAGCCATTTCTTCAAACCTGGTATAGTTCTTGAGACCAAATACTTACCTAAAATGATTTGGTGCTAAAGGAAGCCCAAGGGCTGGACAAGAGCTGTCCTTGGATCATGGCTGGCCTTGCCCTGAAGGCAGGAAAATACCTGATGGCACCTGCAAGCAAAGTTGTAAAATTCCCTGCAAAGTTAGTTGTTTGTTTGTGTGCTTGTTTGTTGGTGGGAGGGGAGTTCCGACCCCAAAGAAAAAGGTGGGGAGAGGAGGTAGGAAAAGATGTACTTCGGATGTGATGCTCCGGACCACATCTTGGGTGGATGCTCCTCATATGGTTGGAGGCTTGTCCCCCTTGAGCAGCTGAGCCTCTGAAAGCTCGTTAGGAGTGAAAGGGGAAAACCAGTATGGACCGCTGTGTATTCAAGTTCAGCTCAGTGGTTAGCTACTGCTGGCTGATGTGCAGCCCTTGCTCTGATCTTCCTGGGGTTTCAGAGCAGGTTGAGCCTTGCTTTGGGCTGGGGCTTGCTGCGATGCACAGAGATGCTGGGATGCATAGGGTTCATCTGCCTTCTCCCTTCTCCTGATTACTCTGTGCAACAGGACCCCTCACTGGGGAGAGGGGTCTGATTTTAAGCTTCATCGAAGCATCTGCAATAACTTCTTTCTAGGCGTGCATGCTGACATGTGAGGCTTTACAGTGATGCTCAACCCTGCAAGCATCCTGGGGGCAGGGATGACCTGTGCTCTATAGGAAAGCCAGAAACCACAAGATTTTTTTTATTTTTTTTTTAATCTCCAGCAACCTGGCTGTGTCCTTGACCCAAGCAGAGACAAAACGCTCCTGCCTTATTTTAGGGCAGGGAGCATAGCCTTGCAGAGTGTCCTGCAAGGATGTGGGGGCTTTGATAATGCTGCCAGCCACGGTGGGCTGAGATTACATGTAGCCACAACAGCAGGGCTGCTCCCCTGCCTTCCTTGGGTGGGCAGGGGCTGTTCTGAAGCCATGGTAATCTTGTCCTTGCGGGTGGAGCACAGGGGGAATTCTTTGCCTCCTGGAGTGTGGCTGCAGGCAGCACTTTCAAGGCTGCTCTCCAAGAAAACACCCCCTCTTAAAAGCCTTTTCTCCTCTTTCTATGTGCAGGGGGAATGATGGAGCTTGTGTCATGCCGTCCATGCAGGAGAGCTGTGCAAGGGAGGGGGTCCATGGGTCAATGCCATTCCAGGCAGCATCCTTGATATTTCTTCCATGTGATGCATTTTGTAGCATCGCAGAGAGGAGACTTTCCTTGAGGCAGGGTGGATTTAAAGGTTATACTTGACAGCGGGAACATTTCCCTGCTCCCAGTCAAGTCCCATCTTCATTAAAAAAAAAAAAAAAAAAAAAAACAAACAAAAACCTGGCTCATGCTGGCAAACAAGGCTAGAGAGCTTGTGATTGCTAAAAAAAAATAAAAAAGGACAGACCAGTCACGCTGGCTGACTCAGCTCTGATTGATGGCTCAGGAATGTGTCTGATACGTGCAAGGGATTAAATAAACCACGAGCAAACCTTTACAATGCAACATGTTGGATGAAGCGCAGCCGGCACCCTGCTCACCTGCCTCTGGCTGGGGTAGTGACTGCCACCACGTCATGGGGTTTGAGGGGTTTTCTTTTTTTTCTTCCACCTGTGAGAAAAAATAAAAAGAAATGGATATTTTGGGGGGTTGCATTGCAGGGGGAAACAACTTGCTGCTTGTGGCTCTAACAGGAATTATTTGCCACAGCTCCAGGTATCTAAATGCCTTTGTGCACTTTTGCTACAACAAAGACATCTTGGGAAGGCATGTATTTCTACTGAGATATGGAAAATTTATTTTGCAGCTGGGCACAGGCTTGTGTAAATCACAGTCCTGCTGCTCTGTGCCTAAACCCTCTTCCCCATCCCCAGGGTGGGCTCAGAGTCCAGGCTTCGTTCATGGCTAAGGGAAGGCTGCGTGGATGTGAATATTTGACCCTTGCATTTCCCTTGCTTGTGTGTGCATCTGTGTCCTCTCTCCGCTCTGAGGCTGAGGGGTGTGATGGGGCAGCACCAGGCTCCTCTCCCTGGGCTGCCCCGTCCTTGGGTGTGAAACTGCCTGTTCCCATGAGCAGTCAGGCTCAGCGTGGGTTCTGGGGTGGTGCAAACTCACTCCCAGCAATTCCATGCCCTCAATAAAACCCTTCTGTTGTGGCTCCTGCTGTGGAGCCTCAGTCTTTCTCCTCCCCCCTCATCCCTGCCCATTGAGGGGTCCCCTGGCCCTGGCACCGCACATGTCTGCTGGCTTCCCCAGTCAAGTAGGCAAGGGTCCCACGCTGGTCCCATCCTTCAGCTCACCTGCCTTCAAGGGAGTCGCCACTAGCTGCTGGCTCCCCTTCTTCCCACCTGCCCATCACGGCACTGAGAATCTCTTCCACCCCTCACCCCTTGGCCTTTCACCAGGCAATGTCCCGCTAGCAGTAGATGGGAAGACCTACCACACTGAAGTTCTGCTCTTTCAAAAAAAACTCACAGACTTAGAGTGTTTTTGAAAACCTCTCTGAATTTAAAAGGTCAAGTAAAAGAGGACTATCTAGAAGGAAAGAAAGGGGACAACAGTAGCCATGCCACCAGCAACAGCCATCCAGTCTGCAGCTGGACCTTCTCAGATGCTCCTAAGCCCTGTGAGTTGGTCCTGCTGGAGAAACCTCCATCTGCAGCCCCTCTGTTACCCTCCTGACTCCTGCAGAGCATCCTCCCAGCCCTGCTTCCCACACTGTGCAGCAATGAGGAACAGCCATCAGAGCTGTATGGAAACACTTCTGCCTTTGAGCTGCTGCTTAGAAATAGCTGACCAGTGACATAAACCTTGTGACAGCCCCTTGCAACTTCCTGGGTAAATACACAGAGGGGTTTTTTTTCAGAGAACAGGTCACTTCAGAAATCAGATAGTGTCATTTTTCCCACCCATGTGCTTTTTCTTTCTAATCTCTTTCCTCTTGAGGTATGACCTGCTCGCTGTAGATGATTTGGCCTCTTTTTTGCAGAGCATGGCAGGACTCAGGGGAGACCTTAAAGGTTTGGTCACTTGGCTTCTGCTGGGAGTGATTCTGGGAAGGATCTGGTTAGAAAAAGTGAATTGAAACTGAATCTAGTTGTCAGCAATGCTGGAAGAAATTACATCACGTGGACAGAGGAATAGTGGTAAGAGTCAATACCAAAATGGTTGACACCCCCCTGAAATTCATGTACAGTGCCTACATCCACAAAGTTGGCTTCATGTCTCATGTTCCCCCCCCCCCCCCCCCCCTCCGAAAGTGCCGTGCTGCATCCTGCTTATCTTCTGTCCTGCTCTGTGGTCCACCCCCAGGTCCTGGGCCTGGTCTGGGGAGGGCATGGGGGGAACCAGTCCTTGCTGCTGCTGGGGCCAGACTGGGCCCTGGGAAACATTCATTGTAAGGTTTGCACCGTGCTTTCCTTGCAGTCTGATGCACCGGCCAACATGTGTCAACATGAGACAGTCCACAGAGCAACAGGATACAAAGAAATCAACGGTCAACAGTGTACTGAGTGTTGCCAGGCCTCAGATCTCCTGGTAGTCTCTTCCCTCATGAGCCACCACTATCCCTTGAGGACCCAGCAGCTCCAACCCAGCTGATGATGGGCTAAATGCCTTGAGAGGTCTTCCTGAATGTTATCTCCCATGATCCTAAGGGACACTTAATTTGCACCCTGATAAGACCATGACAAGGTAACTGAGTCTGGTGAGCTTCATGACAAGCCAGGCAAAACCCAACCCATGCATCTGTCCACCCGACTTGTTTGCAAAGTGAGAAGATAATTTCTTGCTGCTCTAAGAAGACTCAGAGCTATCATGATCTGAAGGGATGGTGATGAGACAATGTTCAGAATCACGCAGGCTTTGTGAATTGCCTCTCCTAGTACAAGATACAGACTTTACTACTGCATCCACTCCTAGTCAGATGCCCAGCAAACAGTTTTTGGTTACTGCCGTAAGAGGTATCTGAGTGCTCTTTGTACTGAAATCAATGTTGGCAAGAATTTGTACCAACCAGTGGCCTGGTGCAGAAGTCAGAAAAGTGGATGGCAGCAGAGGTTGTGACCAAAAAGCATGGCTGAACTGGAGCTACGAAGAGAAACAGTAATTAAGACCTAACGAATAATTACCATGGTGGAGGGCAGCTCGAGAATGAGCACAGCCCCAAATCCAGATATTTCTAGCTGCAGCTCAAACCCCACAATTAAGCTGTGATTTTGGTCATTATGAGGAGGTATTTCCAGAGCTGCGTCTTGCCTTTTGCTGCCTTTATCCACCAAAACAACTGACTCAGCATCAGCAGAAAGAAAACCCAGCATTTTGATAAATGTCATCCAAACCATACTGGAGAGCCTGCGTTAGCCTGCGTTGGATGCCTCCACCAAAGCTGGATGCCAACCTGTAGGCAGAGCTGCCTTTCTTTATGAAAAGAGGAGAAGGCTTTCTGGCTAGCGGGGGATGTGTTGGTTTAGGGGAGGTGGGGGGTACCTAAAAATACTGATGTCCTCCCTTGGGAGCAGGAGTCCCACCATATGGCAGCATTGAGAAGCAAATGTCACCATGCATTTCTCTGGTTCTTGGGCCATCTCTCCCCACTCATTACTCCAGGGCACCAATGCACCGCTAAGAAAGGAAAGGAAGGAAGCTGTAGCTCTCATATGGGTACCTGGTTGCCCTGCCACTCCGTGCTGCAAGCACACTGTCCTTGGGGGTGTCTCTACAGGCAAATCACACCATCGACCTAGATTTCAGGGTGATGGTACAAGTGTTAATGGCTGATTTCCTTCCTGGCTCTCCCACTGGTGATGCTGCAAGGACTGTGACTTACTCTGGCTGTTCCAGGGCTGCTCTTTTACCTTCCAGACAGTATTAACATCACCCGCTCCGATGGACACCACCACCCTATCAACCAGGCGCCCTGACTCTCTCACTCTTCCTTCTGCCCAGCCTTGAGTCATCTGTGACAAGTGGCAGACGTGCTCTCCTGCCATGCATCCACGTTACTCTTTCTAATTGCCCTATCCTTCAGCATTTGCCAGGCATTAGCAGCACCGTGTGTTTGCTTCTCACTCTGTATTTTCTATGCAATGTGTAGGCATCTCCCAAGCCTGCCCTCATTGCACAGTACCCCAAGGCCACCTTTTATCCTTTGGCAGACTACAGACATCCTGTTCATTAACCCACTCTGTAATTGCCCAACCACCACCAGCAGCTCCCTATGCCCGGTTTCTGCTGTATGGGTGCAAGGGTTAGTTGTCAGGTTTTTCTGAGTCCCCAGGCCCCATTGGTGCGGATGAGCCCTCTTTTCAGAAGCTACTTGGGGCAGGGAAGTTGTTTTTTTATTTAGCTATAAATTACCCAGCAGGGACTGGCTGCTGTATAAGCAAGGCGTAATAAAATAATAAAGCACTAATATTCACAAAAATTAATTTGTAATAGTGACTGGGATGCCTTTCCAGACTTGCTAAACCAGCGTGCAGGCTTATAGTGAGTATTTCTGAGCATAGGCATTGCACAGAGACTAATTTCAAGCCCCTTCTTCTGGCATGTTTTTGCCCATGACTGGGTCTGTTGCAGAGGTGAGAAGTCCATCTGCATCCGTTACATAAAATCACTTGCAAGAGTCAGCAAACCCTGAAGAGAGATGGTACTGGGAGGAAAGTGAATTAAGTCATAAGAGTTGTAATAAAGGGTTTGCAAGACTTATGGCTAAAGCTGGCTGAAACCCAAGGCTTTTGGTTCACCAGAGATCTTCTCTTTTAGACGTAAATAAAAATAAAAATATCTTCCTGTCCAAATGGTATGTGGAAGCATGATATTTTTCAAAATTTCGAAAGCTCCTTTTGACCCCATGAACTGACACATCATTTTTCCCTGTCTTGCTGAAAGCATTTTAAACAAAGTGTTGTCTTTTTCTGACAAAATGTTCCTTTTTTTGGAAAACACCACACTGGTTAACTTGTAGTAACACTGTGGGAAGAAGCACCACTGATGAGAGAATGGGGGATGGCCTTTCATGACTCATGAAAGATGAAATGGGGGTTTCGTTGCCTTTATCTCGCATGAGGCTGGACGTCCACGTTGCCCACACAACAGGTCACCTCCAGGGACCTCCTGGGAAACCCAGCAGAGAAGGGCTACAGGCTCAGGAATGCAGATATGGCTCAGTGTGTTGTCTCTGGCATCTCACTATCATCTGTTGAAAGGCTCTTGGAAGCTACGTGAGCTGGATGGCCAGCAATGCCCCAGACAGGGAGAAAGGCTGGGAGAGCTAGGCTCAAATAAAAAGCCCACCTGTGTGTCCTCAGAGGTTTTAACTCACATCTTAATTACCCTCCTATCTGCTAAGCTGATCTGAGCGTGTCTGCGGCTGGCTGCTTCCTCCTGGAACTGCTCCTAGCAAAGCTGCTGCTGCCTGTGTACTTGCACGGTGGTTCTGAGGGCCAGGAAGGACAGGACCGGTGCTGATTAAGGGCTGCAAGGATGTCAGCCAGCCCAGGAAGACTCTGCCATGGCTGTGAAGCCAGTTTTCCTGCAGAGAGGCTGACTCAGCGGTGCTGTGAGAGTTAAGCTAAGCCAGGCAATCGCACGCCTGCCATGGGGTGAGACCATGCATGTGTTGGGCAGCTGGGATTTGGCTGACGGGCTGTCACTGCAATAGCTCGGTCATGTGTCTGAGCCTGTAATGTGAGCTTTGCAGCTTCTTTGGGAAGCTTTATTTTTTAATTTTTCTCCACACATGCAACCTGGGCATCTGAAACCCTCTGGTATTTCCCAATGGCAGTGCAATGCATTGCACAATATTTCCCCTTCTGGTTGTGCTCGTGGGCATTTGTGCTGGTCTGGGAGGGAGAATTTGGTTTCATGGCTCATCTTTGATGGCACAGCCAAGGTTTTTGCAAAGCCTGATGTTTGCTAAGAGCAGGCAGGACCCCACACAATGATTATGTCCAGCCCATCCACCGGCTGTGGAATTACAGGAGTTCTCATGTCTGTGTATCTCTTGCAGGTTATGGATCAAAGTCAGTGTAAAAAGAAATACAAGCAATAACCAATAAATACATACTGTCCAGGAAGTCGATATTTAAAGTGCTATTGAGGACAAGCAAATTGGCCATCTACTTCAGAAAGGCTGCATTTGCCTCTGTGCAAAGGTCAGATGAAATCTTAAGCAGCTATTACATCCCTCTGTTGTTTTGAAGAGGTGATTTGAGATAAACAGCTGCAGGACCCATTGCTGGAATCAGTCTGGGTCCAGTTTTGTGGGAGGATGTTCAAAGCCAGACTGCGTGGGATATCCACACTAACTGACAATCAAGTTGCATGCTTCAGTACACAAATGCCAGAGGTCAGGATACCTCTGGATGAGTAAACATTTGCTGTGAGGGCTGAGGAATAAATCCACTGAAGGAAACGGGCCTAATTAATATCTATTACAGAATCAGGCCTCGTCTCCTCTGTTGAACCGGATATGTTTTAGATAGATCCCATTAGCTGCAGCCGGGCCGCTCTGGGTTATCATCACCCCTGCTTGCGGCAGATGAGACAAAGCACAACACTGAAGCATTCGTTGCAAAACAGATATATTCCAGGGTGGAAATCCAGCAGCAGCTTCTTTCAAGAAATTAATCAAGGGACCAAAGCAAATATGCACAGAGAGCAATTAAATCGTTGTGGATTGGTCATGCCTGCAGAAAATAAAACTGTCAAGGAGGTTGTTTCTTATGCTGGCTGGGATTATTTATAGCCACACTGTCTGTAGGAGCTCATCTGAGCAGGCAGGGAGCGTAGCAGGGGCTGTGGCTGCTGGGAGAAATCAGCTGGGTTTAAATAAGGCTGGGAGCACAGGCGAAGCCAGGCAGGATTCTTCAGGGTGAACTTGTTGCAAGCTGAAAACATTGGTTTGTAAAAAATTGAAGCTTTCTGCAGCAACATGCCAGGCTATGTTTACATTGGTCAACCAACAGGGTCAAGGAAAGGGCTGGAGCCGGGGCTGTGACCATCTACGGTGTTTTGGTGTGTTCCCTGGTGTGGTGGTGGTCTGGGCTAACCATGACCAGTGGTTGATGGGTGCAGGTGATGGCACAGCTCAGGGATGGTTGCTGGAACCAGCCACACTATACCCACCACCCAGCCTGGGTATGTGCATCAGCTGGGGCATTCTCCTGTCCAAAGGGACTCTCCTAAAATAAATCAGAGTGCTCAAATTAGCTCCTTATTTGAGACAGGCTGAGCAAGACCTTAACTACAGACACAGTCCGTGGACCGCAGGACTTTGTGGATTATAGTTATGGGGTCTGTGAACATGGTTGAGGGCAGCAGCCTGCTCTCAGGAAGCCAATGTCCCTCCATGATAGGTGAACCGGAGAAGACTGGGAGCAGCTGGGTGAGGAGCAAAGAGGGAGCCACGTGAGCGTGATGCACACCATGGCCATGCCATGCACAGCCCTGGGAAAGTCCCAACGCTCAGAGTGAAACTCCATCCCCACAGCCACGTCCCTACCACTTGAGTGTGGAAGGGGAGAGCTGTGGGAAACCACCTGTTTCTCACGGTTTGGGGGCAGAGGCAGAAAATGATTTCACCCTCAGCTGCATGCCATCCCCAGTTAGCCGGGAGGGTGGGCGAGCAGCACTGCTCCCCAGCTGGCATTTTGCATATCTCCATGGGGGACCTCTCCTTTGAAGGTCATCACCCTGTGGAGCAAACCTGACAAACCTCTGTTGCTGTCCCTGCTTTTGTGGCTCCCTCCATGCTTGAACAGCAGCCCCTAGCTAAAAGACATGGCCAGGGTCATTGGACCACTGAAAGTTGCCTGTTGTGCTCGTCTCTGGGCCTGTATGTGTGTAAATCACCCCAAGACAGGTCTGTCCTATGATCGATGAAAAAGTTGTATTATTATTATTATTATTACTACTACTACTACTACCACCATTATTCTTCTTGTTGTTACTGTTACTATTATTGTGTCTGGGAGTGGCATATGCTCATCCAAGCATCTCAGGAGCCAGGAGGTCAGAGAGGTATCCAGCCTGCACAGTGGACTCAGTATAGCTCTGCTGGAGCCCAAATCCTTTATTTGGTTTCTTTGTCCAGGAAGGGTCTGGGAAAGGAAGTGGTAAATTGTCTCTTTTCTCATCCTCTGGGATCCCCAGGCACACTTCACTGATCCCTGGAGGGATAAATTCCTGTTGTAGCCTCTAGCAAGAGGCACATACCTGCCTGGATCTCCAGTAGTTTGAGTAATGGATGAACCTGTATGGGGAAGTTATCAAAACCCAGGGTTTAGATGTGAAGTTCATCCCCAGGGCACCTCCTAAAACACAACCGAGATGGAAATGCAACCTCCCTGCCTTCCAGAGCCAACATCTGCCTTCAGCCCCCCTGGTCCCAGTTATGGATTTTCTGCAGTCCTGAGACCTGGCATTAAGCAATCCTGAGCAAATAGTGTTCCCATGGGGCTCATAAACCTTGTGCTCTCACCTCACTCCAGGTGCTACCTTCTAGTTTAGGATTTGCCTGGGGCAGGGAGCGGGGATTGCAGCAGAAGTCATGTCATCTAATGGGGCAGATGATGGACCAGTGCAGACACAAAACACAGGGGAACCTGTAACTGGTGTCCAAACTGGGTATTTACCCCATCTTATCTTCTTGACATTACATTCATTAGTGCTGATGCTTTAATTTACAACCTGTGCCTTGGCTAAATTTTGCAGCCTGTTTTGCAGATGGTGAGCAGGGTTTAATTGTCCAATTGCTTAACTCTCCACTGGGTTGGAAGAAGTTAGCAGCAGCCAGCCTAAGCACTAAGGCTGTTTGACTTCAGGTGCATTTTGTCTATTCGTTTCTAATAAAGCCTGTAGAAAGCATGTGGGTTTGGCTCCTCCCTTGAAGGAGAAACTCTGAAGGCAGACACGGTGGCTTTGAGTGCTGTGGTATGTAAACCCATGGGTAGTTAGTTTCCACCAGTAAATGCTGTTCTCTCACATGTGGTGAGTGGAAGAAGTGACTGAGATTTGCATCTCTGCCTGGCACTGGCTCAGAAGCGAGAAGCAGCACAGTTGCTCAGAATGAGAGGGCAGAGGTGCAGCTGCAAGCACAGGGGAAGCAAGGGGGAGGATGTCGCCATGTGTCACTGATAGCCATTTCCAGTAATCAGTGTGAGCTGCAGGGTTTAGGCAAAGCTCATGTTTAATTTACCACCAGGTAGTTGTTGGATAGCTCTCCCATTGCTTGGTCATAGGGCTTGAAGTTTCCTTTTTCTTCTCTACTGTTGACCCAACAGAGGCAACCAGCAACACTGACCTTATGATCCATCTCTACATGTGATCTCCTGGTGAGAAGGTTTCAACCAGTTAATTCACTTCAGTTGCTGGTCCGGCAGAACGGCTCTCTTGGCCCTGGATGGCTGAGGACAGGCATTGCTGGCCCTGGATTTGATCCTACCAGTGCCCCAAGCCTAAATTACATGAGATGGGGGTCAAGTGCTTTGGGTTACCTGCAACAGGGCTCCCAGCACAGCTCCTTCTGTCTTTGGTCAGCAGGCAGGATTCAGAGGTGCCAAACACCCTGACCTCACTTGCATCTCCAAGGACCCTGGTGCCTTGGGAAACTAAAGTCCTCAAGTCAGTAAATTACAGGTGAGGCTAATTAAATCGTGAAGGCAATGCCTAGAGGCTGACCAAGATGCAACCAATATCGAATTGGGTCTTGCATGAATGTGGAGCTGTGGATAGGCCCTTGCCATGCTGAATTAACAAACCAGAAGGTTTTATGCAGAGCCCAGAGGCTGTGCACTGGGAAGGCAGTGTGGGTGGGAGGGGAGGAGATGAGGAACCACATCATGCCTGGGTTTTAAGGTGCATAAATCTAGCAAATTCCTTGCCAGCTAGTGCTTGCTTTACAGAACATGCTGGGAACAGTGCTCATTAGTGATGCAAAGCTTCATGATTATGAAAATAAAGTCTCAGATAAGCCAAACTAGCCTGCCATGAGGTCCACAAAAAACAGAAAGTGTTTAGAGAGATGCAAAACCTGCCCTCTGCTTGGAGCACTGAAGCTGGGAGAAATGGCATCATTGCTAGTCCAGGACTGTGCATCAAGTCCTATCTGATCTCCCAGACAATGCACCAGCTCCTTGTCTCCTCCTTCTCTTGCCCAAGGGATGTTTTGACTCCAGCACTGAGCAAAGAGAAAGGCACATGTGACCTAGATCAGGTTTTACTTCTGCTCACATCCCTCCAGCTTGAGTAAACAGCAGAGGATGTGACTGAGAGCACATACTGCCTCGTCAACGCCTCTTCTCTGCTTCAGGTTTTCTTCTCCCTTCCCCAGAGGTGAGTTTGACTCATTCTGTGTTTAGAGAGATGCTTCCCCTTTCCCCACACCGCTCATTAAACCTCCCTGATCAGCCGGTCCCCAGCCCACCTCTGCAGCTTTTCTTATTACACGGAGTAGCTTTGTCCAACAGGACCTACCTCCCAAGCCAACAGCCGCCCCCCCCCGGCCCCCACCCCGGAGGGCTGGGAAAGGACCACAAAAACCCCGGAGACTGACAAAACAAAAACAAAAAAGGCTCACTTGATCAGCCTGAGTGTCAGCCCCACCCTGGGGTGTGGAATAAACATTGGCAAGTATTTATTCATCGCCACTCAGCATCCAAATATTTGTTTCTCTTTGTCACAGGGGCACACACTCACATTAACACTGCCTGCCAGGTGCCTTTGTTCGCAGCAAACCTGGGCACAATTCTGTCTGCGAAGATGGGGGAGGAAAGGGATCCTGCCTGTGAGATTTGTTATAAATACGCTAGGATTTCTAGCAATTTGATGTCTAGATGCATAAAGATATTTCTTTTTGGACATCTGAACTTCCACCTAAACACACCTCCGGACCACACATCTGTCTATCCATTTATATTCATGCACTCACAAATTTTTACATATGTGTCTGTGTATGCATATGCATTTATGCATATATGTACATCTACCCACCCATATTCACCTATGTATGAATACACAGTGCTGGAAATTAAATCTGGATGCTTTGGCATTAATAATGCATAGATCCGGTGTTTGCAAAAGTGAATACGTGGCACACGATGCCATTTTAATCTTTGCATATGCACATATATGTCTTTTCTGCACATATACATCTGTCTAGTTACAAACATGCTGGTATATAGGTGTTCTTAATACCACTATGTTCTTATATGGGAATGTGAATGAATTAAGTTCACACACAGCACTGGTTACCTCGGCCAGAGTAAATGTCAGCAGAACCATTTAATTAAAAATCGTATGTCTGTTGTAGTGGGCTGAATCAATATGAATCCGATGATGTTCTGATCACCTTGATGCAACTACCGAGAGAAGAATGAAATGTATGTATGACTAAAGAGGAAAAGTTCCTGGCTGACCACTAAAGAGCTTCACCCACTGATACACTGAGTTAAGCTGCAGGTAAAATGTGGAGGTGTGGCACCTGAGAGAAAAGCTTTCCGTAATGGGGAGCACACAGAGCACGTGATAACTGCCCTTTAACCTGTCCCAGTTTTATGGATATTAGGGGAAATGTCTTTAGGGCAAGTGTGTTCGAAAAGTTGACCATGGCTCTTAGATAAGGGTGTTTAGTGCGAAGCATAATTTCCTGCCCAAAACGGTCATAATGACCTGCGATGTGATGATGAATAACGATGGGCTGCTAGAGGTCAGGGAATGGGCCCCAGGGGAAGGTTTTTCTCTATGTCTTCAAGGATGTAAAAGGCAGAGGATTTCTCAGCTGAGTACTTTATGGAGCTGGGATTTTATTCAGAAGTGATCCTTGGGGCAATTCTCCATTGCCCTGGTAATACTTGTAAATTTGAACTGGTGACTCAGAGAATTTTTTAAAGGCAACATGGAGATTCGTGTTCTGGCTGAAGTCTGGCTGCCCTTATACCCACAGGTACTTAAGGACATGTTTTATCCTTATCAGCGACAATCTACTTTTATAGTCTTTATGGTAGTAATTTGCTAAGAAGACACAAGACTTTACTGAGATGTTCCACTGCAGCACCTGCAATATGCTTCAGTGCCCACATCGCAGTTTACCTTTAAGAGAAAGGGAGGTGGTGCTCGGCTCCCAGTGAAAGCAGGGGGTGTGATGCCCAGTTTAGACATAAGTGACATAAATGTCCTTGTGCCATTGATTCCATTGACTGGATAGGGAGCTGGAGTCAGGCAGCTCTGGGGATCTGTTCTGCTCTCTGTGCTTTTAAGATGGATAGAAGGAACAACTCATCTTAGTCACACCAGAAAGTGGTTCAGTATGACACATGCTCCACCTGAAGTCATCCTTCCACTGCTGATTGCTGTGGGTGCCTGTAAATGTGCTTTTCTTCCACCGGCATACCTACCCACCCGTGGAATAGACACAACTTTGCATTTTCCAGCTAAGAAACCTGTGTGGTCCCAGAGCCAAGCCACCACAGAGTATGGTGCTCCTCCAACCATACCAGGTGTACATCACCTCTCACATAACAGGCCAAAGGAGTGCCTTCCTCTATTTTTTTCCTGAAACCATCAGAAGAATAGGCAGGGAAGCCTGGGAGGTTAAGGGAGTTTTTTCAGTCAGATGTGTTCTGTTCCACTTCAGATACAGCATGTTGTATCAGATAAGAGGAGGTATGATGTCTCCTGACTTGAAATCCCATGGCACAGGCTGTCACAAGTTCCCAGCGGTCTCATGGTAACAGTGGCAGACAGTGGCTTGGAGCTGACTTGCAGGATTTAGGTAATCAGAGACACGCCTCTGAAGCTATAAATGTAATTGCATCTCGAGAGATTACTGAGATCAAAGAAAGGCGGCCATCAGCTGCTTTGACCATGCTGAACCCTCCAAATAGACTGGTAGTGAAGACTATTGAGAAGGCATTATGCATGACTGCTGTCCAGAAACAGGGCTCTTCTGTGGTCTGTGGCTTGCTGCCATTTTCATACTCCCAGTTAGACCATCGAACCATCACCCACAGTGTGCGATCCCGCTTCTGGCAAGAGTATCTCTGAACTTAGCATAATTCAACTCCGGCTCTGCATGAACCCAATGTGGCCCAGATTTCAGTGACAAGATCTCCCTATGTCCCTCTGTGGTGGTTTCACTGCAGAAGGGGAACAGTGGGGGACAAGGCTTTTTGGGAAGCCCTACAAGGTGGGTAGGGGTTGACCAAGGCTTCTTGGTAGGCTCCAAGGCCTTCAGCGCCATCTACTGCCACACTAAGTCTTGGCTCCCTTGTCACCCTCCAGGAATAGGTTTAGAGGATACTTTCAGGCTCATAGGATGGGGATAATCAGCAGCTACACGTATTGCCCTGCTGTTCCTATGGGCTGAGTACAAATTAAAAAACACGCTACTGTCTGGAGACAAAAACCTGGTGCAATTTCCCTTCCAAATTCATACAAAGGGCAAGAAAAAGCAAATACTTGTGGACTGTAATCTGGCAACAAGCAAAAGCCAGACAAAAGATAATAACTGGGAGCTATGGTGCTGTTCTTTCTGATCTGCTTCTGCCTATAGGATGTCCTCCACTGTCAGCATAAAATTACAGAGTGAAGGTTGAGTAGACCATTCAGTGAAGGTCAGAGGGAAACACAGAGATAAAGTAGTTATCACTTTGGGTTCATTGACTCGTCTGTGATCATATACAAAACATCGCTCACATTAAGCAGCAAAGAAATTTTAGGTGAACATGTGATAGGATAGATGTGGCTGAAGCAATGTATCTGTCTCTATGTCATGTTCTAACCTCAATCAACTTGAAGCAAATCAGCTGAAATCAGTGAAGTTACACTGAATTTACAGCCCCTGTATTAAGTGCAGCACTTGGTTCTCCATGGTCTTTCCAGGTAGAAGAACAGAGAGGTTCAACATCTTTACTAGGCCTAGGAAAGATCTAACTTATGGAGCATGACAACGAGTCATCTCTCATGTGTCTCAGGATTTCAACCATGTGAGAAAAGGCTTGACAACCAGCTGCAAAAACCATCTCTTCAGCCTTTTGGGAGCTGGTGTCATTCTAAGGCATTCTGTGGGCTATGTTCCTCCCCTGCACTCTCAGGTGGTAGCGGTGGTTCAAAATACTCCTCTCTACCTGTCTGAGAGCCTGGTTATTAATTTTATGAAGTGAAGACCCAAAATGGAGTGTTCAACTTTGCTTCCTCTGTAGCTAAACCCAAAGGCCATGCAGGAGCTTCAGCATCTTCCAGTCCTTGCCAGTCCACACTCTAGCCAAGGGGGAAGATGAACCACAATGTGTGTTTTACATCATCTGTAAAGCTGTCCTAGGGCATTATAAGGGTTTCAACAAAATGGAAATGAGGAAGACTTGGGTATCTTCCGGATGGCCGCTGGTGTGAGCAAAGGTGTCTCAGGCGCCAAAAAACCCCTGTCGTCAATCATCTTTCAGAAGAACTTATTTAGGGATTACAAAGCCTTCCAGATGCATAAATGGCTGATCCCAGCTCAGGAACATTTTTTTTTTTTTTGCTCCTGTGTTTGCCAATGTCCAAGAAGTTAATGTACATTTCTTTGCATTTAATTCTTCTGGTTAGTGAAACCATGATTAGGAACTGGGATCCGTCTGAGCTAATGAGAGGGGCTGCGGGATGGCTCCAAGTCACAATTTTGACAAAATATGCACATTCAACTTTAGATACCTCTCCTGTGATCCTTGAACAGGGCAGCAAATCCTACAGGTGGCCTGGACTTCATCTAACATCTTGGTTGAGGGATTTGGGAACTGATCTCAGCATGCCCCACACCAAACACTTTGCCTTCCCCAAGGTCTGATACACTGTCAGATCCTCTGGTACCTGGAAAAATAGAAGGAAGCAGCTTTTGAGGAACTTGTAACCCAAAAGCAGGGGGGATTTTGGAGGAGAAACTGAAAATTGGAGATTAAGCTATTTAAAAACAGTTTGCTTAGTGCCACCAACAGTCATGTAGGAGTGCTTGTGGTCTGGGAGTTAAATACAATCTCAGAACCTCTTCCATGCTCTTCTGGTGAGGATTTGATCAGCGTGATTCAGTGTTGTTGTAAGGAAAGTGGTCGATATTAGCAACAGTTGGGAGGTTCCCATTAACGAAGGTTCAGAACATAGCCTGGCATAATTGCAACCTAAATGCTTCTGCTAAGCTCCAGCTGGTGTTGATTCATCACCAGTCTTCTGCTGCAGATGGTTGGGTAAATGAGTCCTCTGTATAGCAACCTGTAGGGTTTTTCCAAGAAAAACAAACAAAAAAAGCTCAGTGTGGTTTCTGCAGGAATGAAACTCCAGTTGAAACATTGACTTTGTCCCTCTCTACTGAAGAGCAGTCCCAGTTACCACTTCTACAAAGGGCATGAGTAACAAGAGTTTCTCTCACCAGGGAGAGCCTCCTGAAAAACTGATTTTCACCAAATTCTTAGCAGCATCTCTTCTAGCTAATGTGCTTCTGTTGCTCTTCCCAGCATGGTGAATGGCAGGACAAGGGTATGTTTGTGCAAACACACCCAAATTCCTAGTGGGCATTGCCCAGGTTTCCAGCTGGGAAATTTGACATGCAAAATGTGACCCTGATCACCTGTTGAATGCGCCAGGGATGACGTGTTGCAATCAGCCTTCCTGAGATAGCTTGTAGGCATGTGATAAGACTAACACGGGTTCTCACCTACCTTTGGTATCCCAGTGTTACCAAACACTGTGTCTCTCTTTGGCAGTCCTGCACCTTGGTATGGAGACACCTGGGTTTCAAGAGTTCACGGTGACCTTACAGAGTCTCTCTGATCCTGAACATACTCATGACTGAAAAGGACAGGCCTGGGGTTGAATGAATTGACTTTCCAGTGCTTTGATTCACTTAGATGCAAAATGGTGATAAGGAGTTCTTGGACATCTTTGCAAACTGCAGCATGTCTTGCTTAAGTAGGAGTTAATTATTCTAATTATTATACCCTTTTTACTACCAGTGATTTAACACAAAGGAATCTACCTGAGGTGATGCGACGAGAAACTTTTAATCGTGCTCAATCAGCAGGATTTGGAGAGTCTGAGCTCTGTTCCTGCATCTGTGACCGTGACTCCTCCAAGACCTTGGCCAGGACAATTAAACATCTCTGTGGCTCACATTACCCATATGTAAAACAGAGAGAATAATACCGACCACTCTGCAGAAAGGATGAATTCCTCACTGTCTATAAGATGAATAGAGAAGCCTTGAGTGCCAAGGAATGCAAAAATGCTTATCATTTTCCTCCTTCCGGCTTCAATTTGTGGTCTCAGCATCCATGCTGTGCTCTGGAGGCGCCTGTGATAGCAAGTTTGTACTTGGCTTACGACAACCAACAGGAGCAATAAGGATCCACGCCTCTGGTAGAAAATGCTCCACAGTCAGAAGAGAAAAAAGAAAAAAAAAAAGAAGAAGCTTGGACAACTCTTTCTTATTCTAAACACATGGTAATGGAGATTTTTAAACATACATGTATTAATAGCTCTAACTTGCTGGACAATTGACTTTCTTCATGAATAGTCATGGCAATCAAGTTCAGCTGACATGATCTCCAGGTCTGAGCTAAGAGTGCCTGTCATATTGACTCTACCCACAGGGGGTTCCCAAAAGGCACTTCTCCACATAGAAGTTGCTTCTCTTTTTCTCCAACGCAGCTTGAATTAGTCGAACTGCAGCTTCTGACCATCTTCCCGGAGACACAGCCATTTTCAGACTTCTGGAGATAAGGATTTCGAAGCAATGAGTTAAGAACAGCTAAAATCTCCCCTGTGAGAGAAAAGGGACACATTTAAACCATTCTCATCCACCACAGGTTCACCTCTGACACCTGCCCTTCATCCTTCGCTGTCAGTAGTGCTTTAGCAATTATAATTTTTTTCTTTCTTTTTTTTTCTTTTTCTTTTTTTCAGGTTCTTGTCCGTTCTGAGTTGCTATGTGGAAGAACTATAAAAGTAACAGAAAAGCCTGAGGGACAGGACTTTGACTCGGTTTGCCAAGTGTCTTTCGCCCTGGCTTCAACGACGAATCAAGGCAGAACTGCCTTTTCAGTCCCACTTACACACAGATCCTATGAAGACGTGGCCGTTTGCAGCTCTGTGAGGAATTACACCGAAATCACGGGGAATAAAGACGAGTCGTGCATGGCACAAAGTCATCCAACACTGAGAGTTTCCATTTTTCTCACCAGCCACTGTTGTTTAGAGCATGCTAATGTGATGCTTGAAACAATACCAAATAAAAACAATTCAGGGAGAGGTGTGATGTTTGTCTTGGCAAGAGCCTCCCAGGATTTCTAAAGCACATTAAGATCCTTAGATGAAAGACAGATTGTAAGGGTGAGAATATCATTACTATCAGTTTAAATTTTGCCTTCCAGGCTCATGAAGTAGCAAGATCCCAAGGTCAGGGCAAAAGAGAGCTACACATCACATGCAGCAATGGAATTTGATCCTTGCTGCAGGGTGAGCTGCTAATTAGAGGGGGGACTTCGTACCACCTCTGTCAACATTTCCAGTCACAAGTTGCTTACAGTAATGGAAAATGGAGTTTTAAAGCAAGTGTGGGACAAGAAGCCTGGGATTTCATTTCAAGAAATTCTCGAAGACACAAGGCAAAATAACACCATTCTTAGCAAATTAATCTCTTGGTGTGGGAGCTGGCCTGGACTGAGGCAGCTGCTGGAAATGTTTATTCTCATCTTTCAGGTGTTAATATCAAAATACTAGTGTTTTTTTTTTCTTTTTTTTTTCCTTCACACCCCCCGCGCCCCCCCCACCCCCCCCCCTTACTTTCTTTTCCTTCCACACTGGAAATTTAAAGAAATAAAACCAGGAGTAAAATGCATTTGACAAATGAGTAGCTAAATGTACTCAGTCCTGACTCATGGTCATGAAGTAAGGGTTCAATCGGGTGTGTGTGAGAGCTCACTGCATGGGCTCAAGGACTACTGGAGCACTGATTTAGGTGAAGTGCTCCAATCCCACACTGCAGTTTCCTCTGGCTGCAACATTATTAATAAAAGAGAAAAAAAAAACTACTTTATTTTGGCAAGGAGCACCACAGGGTCCTTCCCAGCAGGTGCAGAGGTGTTGCAAAATTCACCAGTGCAGCATTTCTGTATGTGTATTCACCTGCTATGTGAGGCCCAGGGCAGCCAGGTGCTGGTCACTGCCCCAGACCAGTTCTGCACACTGAGCACTGCGGAGAGCACTGGGCGAGCTGGTGTCAGTGGTTATTGCAAAATTCTGTGCCTTAAGGTAAAATGGTCAGTGTGACATCCCCAGGAGAAACGGAAAGGGAAAGAGGAAAGGCAGTCCCTGCTTACAGTAAGTCTTTCTTGAACCCTTGATCCCAGGACTCGTCAGACTTATTGATTAGAAATGCTTAATCTTCAGTGGGAATGGTGATATGAAACAAAACGGCCATTTACCTCTGGCTCTTCCCCTTGAGCCTTGCGCAAGACCCTACAGGTGAAAATCAGGTTGTTTGGTCCCAGGCATCTCTGTGGTGAATGCACTGCCAGCTTGAGCTGAAAAGTGAAAGGTTGCAAAGCCCAAAGCTCTTTTCTCCTCCGTGTTGTTCCCCATCGGTGCTCTGGAGTTGGTCCAGGTGCCGGTGCTTTGTGAATCTCCTGGGACTAAAGTTCAACATAGCAAGCCAAGACAGCTCCTCCCCTGCAGATAACCAATATGTGGAAGAATTATACCTTTACCTGGACCTTGCGCAGCTTATGCCTGCTACAAGAAGTCTTCTGTGAACCCCTGAGAGATAAAATCCCAATGTGACTGTACAGCAATACCAGGATGTTCCTCCCATGGGTCTGCCATTTCTTTGTGCCCAGCAGAGCTAAGGAAGAAGGCTTTCCCTTCCCAACAGCTCCCTTCATCTTGGTGAGAAGACCATTGGGAAGAGAGCAGATCCTGCCCTTGTAAAACCATTCAGCACCCCCTACCCTGAGACCTCCAAAGGAGGCCCACCAGGTGGGCACATTGCTGGATGAAGCCCACATTCCTCCTGAGGAGGAGCAAACCTGCCATCTAGGATCAACCATGCTAGGTTATTAGGACTTCCAGCCCTGAAAAGTAGGGGGAAGGCAGGAGAAGGCATGTGAGACATGCATCCAATGTGGATCCTGCAGCCTGATGGTCTTAAGCTGTTTCTACATGGCTGCCTTAAGCTGTCCAAGGGCTATAGGCTATTTTGTGTAGGAAAAGGAGACAACATAAATGAAAATCAGTCCACGAGTCTTCCCTTTTAGGTTAGTGTCATCCAAAGAGCAAGGCTGGACTCTTCTTGGCTGACATTTAGACCATTGTGTGATGTAAATTCTTTTGGGACCATGTTGCCACTGAGCAGCTGACAGGGACAACATGGTGCAAGACAAACAACAAGACTCATTTTATCATGTAATTGTGTGTCATTTCCATCCAAAAGGAAAGAGAGACAATAACATTACCTGCTGCAGTTCTAGCCTTAATGAGACCTGGAAGGAGGAGCTGATAATTAAGCTCAACTCAGTGGGTGCTCTGACAATTAGTGCACAGGTCCTGATAAATAGCAGGGTAATTACGAGATTAGGGTTAGTGGGTCAGACTCATTGAAGGCTTCCTATTCTATGCTAATGTCAGATTAGCTAAGTCCTGCTGTCATTAGTTCTACCTTTCCAGGTTGCTGGCTACAAAGGAACAAGAGGCAGAAATGGATTGTAATTCCCTTTAGGGGACACAGGAAGGGGCACAGAAAGATTCCTACACTGAGATTTTTAGATGTTAGATGGGTGTCTAAGTTCCTGACAGCCAAGATCTAACCAGTGGAGCCAACGGTGTCTACAGGGAGATTCCTCCTGCCCTGAAGGGAACAGTTGGGGTGCGATTCACTTGCCCAAACACAGCTGCCAAGTGCAAGACTTGCTCCAGACATCCACACAGCGTTGGCTGATATACACAAGGAGAGCCACTACCCCTGGACAGAGGACAGATGAGAGTCCCTGAGATACCTCCACTGTGAACAAGCCATGGACAACTTTAAACACTTGGTATGTCCAGCCAAGTGACCCATGAGGTTTTCAAACCAGCTCAAGGCAGTCAGCTCCAAGGAGATGGGTGACGGTAAAACTGAAGGTAGACACCCACATGAGGGTTTGCAGCCCTGTCTCCATGCCACAGAGACCTCTGAGCCTTTTCACATGCTGGAGCTCTGCTCATTCCCAAGCCTGCAGGTTTTATTCCACCTAGGAGAAAGCCCTCTCTGGACATCATCATCTACTCTGATGACATTGTTCAGGGAACCAAGCAAAGCCAGGTGCTGAGGCTGGAGCTGAGATGTGAATGTTTGCCTTCCTTAGCAGAAATGGGGAAAATAAAAATGTATGGAGTTTTCATTACAGAGAAAAGGTAGGACTCTCATGACCAACTGCGCTGTTGGCTGAGTAAAACCATGAAAGAAGACCCCCCCAAATGGGAAAGGCAACACTTGAATGAGTTGAATGGGAACCAAAATCCCTGTGACACTGGTGGTGAGTGCCAAACAGAAACACCATTTAACTGATGATGCCGATCCCAGATCCCCTAGTGAGAAACACCTCCCAAGCCCAGGAATAAGGTGAGAAGAAGCAGGTTCTTCTTGGTATTTACAGGCTAGTTTTGCTGGCTCCAGAAAGAGGGAAGCATCCACAGGGACACTGATGAGTCTCCAGGGACCAAGTCACTGCCAGGACAGTTTTGCTTCCATGACTATGCCTTGGCCCAAACTTTAGGCCTACTGATATTTCAAGTGATGCTTTTCTCATGTCCATTGAATCCTTTGCTTCTCTGCTACATGGCAGGCAAAAATGGTTCCTCTGCAGGATTATTCCAGTGAGGTGGTGTGAGGGGACCTGTTTTGCTTTGGCAGGCTCTGTTCAAGTAGCAGCTTGGCTGAGAAGGAGATATTCATTACACAGGTTTGCATTGTTGATATCTCCCTTGCAAGGGGACCTGAACCAAACCTTGACACTGCTGTTCAGACAATGACCTGACAGTTTCAGTCATTTTAAGTAATTTTTTCCTGTAGCTTTTAAGGTTTAAAGAAGAGTGATTTGATCATGTCATATTATGCATGTTCCTTTTCCATACTTTGAGATTTTTTTCCACCCTTTACATTCCAGAATGATTCAGTTGTCTTTAAAGTTTCAGACTTCTTTTCAAGAGACACAGCTGCATTGTAGCCTCTCTTCTGGGGTATTCGCAGCCAAACACTAAAAGAACCAACACACCTAGCAGCAAAATCTAGCATCTGCCCATGAGGACATACAACACAGACGTGACTACGTTTGGGGACACAAAGAGTTTCTTATCCAGCACATCAGACAGCTGGATTCATCCTACATGTCTCATGCTTTAGTGAAGCAGGACTGGCTTTAACAGAATTACTCCAGATAGCATGGCTCAGGCAAAATCTTATTTATTTGACAGAAGTGGTCACATTAGTCATCCACAAATAACCCAAATCTGACCACAAAAAAAGCATAGTTTTAACATCTGAGGCTTTCCTGTGCTGCCTGCTGCTCTCCTGTTTCCCTGGGGCCTTCACCCCTACCCTGGGAGAGTGCTGCTCTCGGGGCTGCAGCGTCTTTGACTCACCCTCTTTAAAGCACAGGGGATGAAAAGCAAAGCTGTGTGTATCTGCAGATATTCTCCATTGCCAGGGACATATTTTCCATCACCAAATGTGCCACGGACAGAGTCCTGCTGCTTTCAGGGTTTTGAAAGTTATTTGGACAAATTCACTGGGAGAGCATTCAGGAAAAATGTGACTGTATGTTTATCTTGTCATATTTTCCCTTAGGTCACGGCTGTCAACCATAATACTGGGCTAGACGGCCATAGTGTGGTCATTTTTATGTTGTTTTGTACAAAAAAATAGGACACTTGTGTTTACACTCTCTGCTTCCAGCCCATAGTGCACAAGGTGGGCACAAAAGCGGGGTGAGAGAGGGTCAGTCCAATGCCATCCCTGAAATCAGGGAAGACAGGTGTGTAAGAACATCATGAGCATGAAAGCAGATGTACAGGATCAGACTGACAGTCCACCTAGACCATTGCCAGCAGTGACTGTCTAGAATATGGGAGTCTTCTCCCAGGATGCGCTTCCAATGATCTGTGGCTCTGAGCTTGGCAGTAATGGACAAGCACTGCTGATGACCTGCACAGCGAGAGCCCATCCTGGGTCCTGGTGTTTGCTAGCTCACGTTGAAGTCTGCTGCAGCACTGTTGTTGCGTTGTCACTCAAACTGATGTATCCAGAGGCTCAGATACATCAGTCCCTGCTGCAGCATCCTGCCCTTTTTGCAATGGAGATAAAGGTGGTGAGACCAAGACACGCACACACAAATGCACATGGGAAAGGCTGAGGTTGGTGGGAAAGTGGGTTATTTCTGCCCTGTGTCTTTGGCTTGGTCTGAGCTGCTTGGAAAGTGGGGTTGGACAGCTCTGGACATAGCTGTTGGATATTTTGAATCCTGTTTCTTCTACGCTGGGTCCCAGTTCAGTGTAAAGCACTGTAAAAAATCAGCAAGGGAAACCATGCAGAAATTCATGGGGACCTAGGGTATGATGAGTAACTGGTGTTGAGGTGGTTGTCTCCACATTAGGCACTGGAGAGGATAAATTGGGATACCTGAGAGGGTTCAGGACAGAGGGCAGGTTTACCTTTGCATGCACTGAAGAGGTGCCTTTATTGCCTTCAAATCCAGCCCCAGGAATGTGGGGAACATCAGGGAGAGGTGCTACAACCTACATCCATGAGCGGAACAGCATCACCTTAGCGGGGACAGAGGGGCAGCGGATGCTGCTGACCAATGGCCAGACCTGGTCAATAAACCTGCCCGGAGCAGCACCAGCCCTGGAGAAAAAGCCAGCAAACTCCCTGCCCTGAAAGTCTGATATCAGCCAAAATCTCCCATCCAAACACTAGGCAAGATTTCCTCACCTGGGCCTGCCTGCTTTGATCCCTCAACCCCAAATTCCCCTTTATTAAGAAAAAGAAAAAAATTTAAAAAGTGCTCCTTTGCATTTGCATAAGAGCATTATTTTTGCCTTTTATGAGCAGGGTGGCAGTTTTAACAGAGAAATAACTCTGGGCAGAGTCATTAAAGATTAAAAAAACACCCCCCCCCCCAAAAAAAAAAAAAAAGGAAATCCAGGCTGAAAAAACAAATATTCTTACCGGAACTCAGGGGCATTTCTCATAACATCTTGCTTATGTTATGAAATCTGATACTTTTAAGACATTTTTTTAAAAAGGGTGAGGTAGACTCAATTAACTTCATTGAAATTAATATGACCTGCTGGTAAACCAGATTAAGAGTCACCTGCTGTAACACTTTATAGTCCTGCAAGAATGTCTCCAGCTCCCTAATCTCGTTGGTTCCTGTACTGATGGCAGAGACATCGCCTTGTTTGTGTTTTCGATGCGCTCGCACCTTATTCTTGTGACAGCTCATAATTCACCCTCTGTGTAGGTGTGAGCGTGTGTTACCTGCGGCATGGCAGGTGCCCGGGTCTTGTGACTCCCAGCGGCACTGCGTCACGGCCCCAGGTAGTGCTTGCAATGGGCAGGTAAGCACTTCGTCCTGGAAAGAAAAGGTGATGTGGTTACAAGTGGGTCTACTGAAATCTGGCCAAAGACCTGAGATTTCAGGGAAGCGAACCTGAAAACCGTGGGAAGAAAAAATATAAAAAAAAAATAATCTTAAAATCTGTAGAAAAGCTGTGATTTCAAGTAAATCTCAGTGGAAACTGTGAATCTATAAAAGGATGAAGGATTTTAGATGACCTGTGTTTGGGCTGGTGCAAAATTTGCTGTGCTGAGACCCATTGTAAACAGCACCGATACCAACGTGCTGCATCAGTGCTGGCTTCACCTTGCTTCTGTAGGATGAGATGAATGCTTTTTTTTTAAAGGAAAAAGTGAATGTACAACATCGAGCAGGGCAAGCAGATGTATATATACAGTTACTAATGTTTGCTTGAGCCAGCAGATGCTAGGCACGTCTCAAATATCTTTACTGTTTCTTTTTTTCTTTCTTTTTTTCTTTCTTTTTTTTTTTTTTTTAACTCGCTGAGTCTCATGGAGATGAAGTCACTCTCAGAGGTGACTTCAGGACACACAAATCACCTCAAAGCTCTGCTGGACTTTTGCCTTATGTCTATACCAGGTCTTTCGTAGCACAGTTTGCTTTATACATACTTCTTGCCTCTTAAGATACCAGGGACAAAAATAAAGCAGAGTGTTTCACTTTCTCTCATTTGGTCATTAAAATCATACTGCTTCTTTATACCAGGCATGCTGCAGCTCAGGTCCAAATATGGATTTAGAGGAAACTCAACGTCCTCGCTCTAAAAACAGCCGAACAACCCTCCCTGCCTCCCCCATAATTACAGTTTGACATAATGAGCGAGTGGTATTTATTAAGCTCTCTGAGATGATGTCACTGCAGAGTCGGGGTCCGGGAAATCTCTGAGTCACGTGGAGATGCAGAGCCAGGAAATGTCATTTGTCATGAAAATGTTTCATGAAAAAGAAGTAAATATTAAGGTGAAAGACAATAGAAGCTGGTGACAGCTTCCTGAAAGAAGCTGTGAGAAGCTGGTCAGTGCTAAGAGCAAACCATGGCCTTGGGTTAAATGCCAATATTCAGCTTGGTTGACAAATTAAGGCAGAACGCTTCCCTGTTGTGACTGCCTAAGGATGTTAAGGAGGAGGGAGGTGACACGGTGGAATATGACCCACAGTCCTGGAATGTAAACTGTCTTCTTTCTTCACAGCTTCAGCTAATTGAAAAAGCAATCAGTGCCTCCATGGGGAGATGGGGGGGACTGTGACCCATTTCCATCTCTGTTAATTTTTCTACCAGAACCAATCTTGCAATATATGGATTAGGGTTGGATGATGCTGAGGGCTTTGATCTCCCAGTGACCTCAAAGGCTCAGGACTTGGGCTGAGAGGGTGCTCTTGGTATGAAGCACAGCTTCGGGTGGGCAGAAGCTCCCTGTGGATCCTGCCTGAATTCAGCAAATGATTGCAGATGAAAAATATTTGGAAACATCACTTTTTTAAAAGCCAGGATTCAGGTATCTTTAGTAGTCACTGCCTGCTAAAATTCATACAGTTTTTTATTTTTTTTCCTCATTTTTACCCACTTTATTAGTGGGAGATTTTTCGTCACTAGATAAATAGAAGAAAGGGGAAGATCTTGGGGGGAGAAGAGAAACCAAGGATCCATGAGGCCCTGCTACTCTGCATTGAGTAAAAATTCAGGCTGAGCTGCCTGTGTTCCAGGTAGCTTGGTGGGATGCCTGAAACCATATGGGACTAAGGCAGACCATGACTTCTGAAAAAGTAGAAAAAAAAAACCCAAAACCAAACCAACAACAAAACACCAAGTTTTTTTTTTTTTCTTTTTTAAACTTTTCTCCTATTTTAAATTCCAGGTTATCCTCATGAGATCATCTTAGTTACAGTCTTGCAGGGCTTTGTATGGACAAGCAGAGGACCAGGTAAACAGAGAAGAAGATTTCTCCTCTCCTGCGTCAGTGAAGAGAAATCATCTGTCTGATGACTTCAAGTGAAGCTGGCGTGTTTTTGTGTGATCTGCTGAAGACACTCAAGTTTCACTTCACTGTGGGAACTTTGCCTGTGGTCTGAGTTTGCTGTCACTTGCAACATCACGTATTTTTGATACAAAGCTTTTGCTTTGTCTGTGCTGAAGTATAGCAAAATTTAATTTGGTTTTTCTTCTGCAGCTGCAGCCCTGGCTGGGGAAATGGAGGGTGTGAGCAATGGGGGAGTCCAGGACTTTGGTTTTGACACTGGATGTGCCTGGCTGTGGAACAGAAAGGACACATTCTGGCTTTCCTCTCTCAGCTCCTGGTATGCGGCAGCACATTGCAGCCTGCAGCAAGGAGGAAGCTGCTGGTTTAGGTTTCCTTTCAGGTATGTCTTTTTGCTGCATGACTCATTTTGTGTTCATCTTTGCCACATGACTTTTTTTTTTTACCCCTCTTCAGTCTGAAATAAAAAAATCTTTAGCCTTGGAGAACGTCTTTTGCCCCTGAGGGATGCATGTGTGAAACATAAAAAGAGATGGTGGGGAGGTGTGTGAATAAATTTAAGAGGAATGTCCCAATGAGATGGTCCTGTACCAGAAATCATGAACATTTTCTCCAGCTTCCCAGTCATTGAGAGAAGTTTTGCATAATCTTCAGCCTCTCAGAAAGTCCAAACTTGATGCTGTGGTTTGGTAAAAATCTTGGTTGCATTTCTTCTAAACTGAACTTTGTGGTGGGTAGAGTACAACTGTATCGAGATCCTTAGTGATAGCATCTTTCCTATTGTAATTATTAGTGTTATTTTACAGATCCCCAAGGCAAGCAGTTACTTCTAAAGAGAGGAATGGCTTTGAAAGAAGTGGTGCCCATGCCAAAGATCCTGAGACCACATCCATGGGGGCATCTAGGTGATGTTGTGGGCATGTGCTCCTCACGGCAAGGCGAAGAAGGCCAGCAAAGAGGTCATGCCAAGGAGAATGGTGCTCCATCCTCTCTTGCTTTTGGCTTCAGATCGCATCAGCACTTCCTGAAATTAGGTGTTTATGTTGTTCCTTGGGTGAAGTCACTAAACACTCTTTGCCTTCCAGAAACAGAGTTGTCCTGACTGTTGTTTTAGCAGTCTGTCTCCATGGGAGTTCTTCAGCTTGAGGACTACAGACTTACCACTGCCCTCTTCTCTCCCTTCTCCTTGGAAAAAGCACATCCCAGTGGACTTGGGCTGTGGGACCCTCTCTGACCTTCTTAGTGAAGCTGTGGGACCTCATGTCAATTGCAAAACCTGCCCAAGAAGCTGAGGAAATGCTTGGTTAACGTGCTGTGAGCTCCACAGAGGCACAGCTACCCTGAGCCAGTGGTGCCTAAGCCATGCATTAAATCCTTATTTCCAGTTAGCATGGTTATGCCTAAGCTGCATGTCACCTAGACTGAAGGCATGCTCGATACTGCAAATGCCAGCCAGAGCCACAGAAAGGTTTGGCAATGAATTGCAGGATTACAAAATGCAGATACTGGGATTTTGGTGCAACCATAGCATGGGATCTTCTGTGTCCACTGGTAGTCGCAGGACTGGGGGCCTTGTGGCACAGGGACCACTTCACTGTTTGACATCCCACTGGACAGATTAAGAACAAATCCTCATCCCAGAGCATTCACAGTCCCAAGGACAAGAGGCAAAGGTGTGCCCAAAGATGTAAAGGGACCCAGAAGCCTGGATGTAAATGGGTTTAGGCAGATGGGAACTGCAGTCACTGTTATCAGACCATGCTGTCCCCTTTTCTCTTGCTGCCCTTCCTCCTATCACAAGTGTGGGTCCTTCTCCCATTGACTCCTGCAGCTGCGTGGTCTAGACAACATACCTTCCACAAGGTCCAAAGTGAGCGGATATAGCTGCATCTCACATGCGCTGCATCTTGCTGCTCAGTCTCATGCATTTGCACTTTTGTATCATAGGTCCTTCTTGCCTTTTGTCCTTGTTTTGCTCTTTTGAACTCTTTCTGACCTCTTATGAGGCTTATCTGCCGCTCGCCAACTTCTGATATCCTCTGGGAAGTCTGTTTCTATAACAGCTGACGCTGGATAAGGCAGTGAAGGTTGGCATAATATCTTGTAAGCACATGTGGAAATAAAAAAAAGAGAATTCAGGTGTTTGTGATTTCCTTTTTTGGCTAACTCTAAAGAAATCTTTGGCCTGTTTTGAAGCACTGTGAAAATAAGGGGAAGTGCTGGTTCTCTTAGATTCATCATATCTGATATATTTAAAGTGATTTTTAAATCACTCCCAAAAGGCTTTGTTCCCTAAAAGACTGGGAGCACAGCTTTTTGCAGAATAATTCCTTCAATGCTCAGATTAATGCTGTTTACAAGATGGTTAATGATTAAAGGACAAGTTTAGCATTAAGCTGTCTGGTTCATTAACGCCACATGACTTCACATAGCTCCAATAGCTTGGCCACCTTGCAATCCCGGTCTTATCTTTCATTGCTGTAGCCCAGCTGGGAAAAAAAAAAAAAAAAAAAAAGCCATGGGAGATGGTAACAGCATTTCTGGTTGCTTTCTCTAGGAGAGAGTCAAAACACATGGCACGCCATATATTGCTATGTGGTAGAAAGGTGAAACCAGGACTTGACTGATCACAGCTGATCATCTACCCTTCTAAAAGGATCAGTCACCCACAAGGGGCTTTGCAGTGTTTTTATTTAGCCCAGAGGACATGCATATCTCTCACCATGTGATTTTTAAAGTAAAATCAGCAGCCATAAAATTGTGCTATGTGTGAAAGTAGAGAAAAAAGTACTGACGGCTGGACCCTTCTCTAGCCTTACCAGGTCTTCAGGCCTTCGAGTGGCAGTACATCACACATTGATCATCTGCACTGATCTAAATTTAAATTCTGTTGAACTTTTCCCCCTTGTTTTTTTCCGTTATGGGGTTTTAAGGAGGTGTTTGACTGAAGACATGCCAGGCAGGGAACAGGGTGTCCTGAGGGAGGAATTAGGATGAGGATGGAGGTATGCAGTAGCTTTATTCTTGAAGTAAAGGCTGCATGGATGGGAAAGGGTAAGAAATGAGACCAGATGTGTAATCCTGCCATGATTGGAAGGGAAGGATGAGAAATGTGAACTTGATGCAGAAGGAAGAAGGGAGGCAAAGAGTCAGAAGAAAATAAATATTATCTGTTGTGTTTTGGGTAGAGAAGTATGGGGGAACAGGCAGGAAGAGCGGTGTTCTGACATCTAGGACTTATGTGTCTGCTATAGAGCTATTTAAATATTTTAGGGTATGATTCTGAACTTTTAAAGACATTTGCTCCAAAGTGGGATGAATTGTGTCATGAAAGAGTCTATTTTTTCCACTGGTTTCCAAAGCAGTGTAGACAGCATCTCAGGTATACATGTGTACACTCCATGGGGGGATTCGGCTCCAGAGTCAGAGACCTTCCTTTTCATACTTACAGTGTTGGTGTCCTCATGTGAGTCTGACGTCTGAGCTCCTAAATACTTATTGGAGATCTAGGGCAGCTTTCAGCTACTTAGGTGTAGATGCCTACTGCCACCTTAGTCACTATGGTATATCCTGTCTCCTCTTCAGTAGCGAGGTGGGTGTTGGTCTCTTTTCCCAAGTAACGAGTGATAGGACAAGAGGAAACGGCCTCAAGTTACACCAGGAGAGGTTTGGATTGGATATTAGGAAGAATCTCTTCACTGGAAGGGTTATCAAGCATTGGAACAGGCTGCCCAGGGAAGTGGTTGAGTCACCATCCCTGGGGCTATTTAAAAGACATGTAGATATGGCACTTAGGGACATGGTTTAGTGGTGGACTTGGCAGTGTTGGGTTTGTTGTTGGACTCAATAGTCTTAAAGGTCTTTTCCCACCTAAACAGTTCTATGACTCTATTATTCTATGATTCTATGTCCTCTGCGGTCTTGTGTCATATATGCCAGTTTTGGGCAAATGTCTTGGATACCCTTGGGCATTGCAATTATTTCTAGACCCAAATGTTTAAGCAACTCTATCCTGCCCTTATTATATTCAATGGGATCCAGAAAGCTAATTCCACTCTTAAATATCTAGGGCCACTTGAGCTGTACCCTGTGTGTCTTCCCCCTTCTTCAGCTGCTCCTGGCCTCCCACAGGTGCTGAGTCACATCTGCAAGTCCTTTGCAGATGTTTCTGGCACCCAAGAGTGTTTCAAATGGCACGAGATACCTCTATGCTATGGAAACAACCAACTGAATTGAGCTTCTGAGTTTGGTCCCAGTCAACTCCACAAGGCAGAGAGGACAGGACAAGGATAAGTGGGATTTTTGTGTCTGCTTGGAAGAGCTGATTAGTGGATGTGTCAAGGCAGGGAGACTCAAGGCAGCAAGGGAAAGTAACTATTAGTGAGAGCGGAAATGAAGGACAGGAGGGAAGTGCTTTGGCAGTAAAACAAGGACGTCTCTACATTTGTCCTGTGGTTCCTTCCTTATTTGAATTGTGTCCTGTTTCAGTCACTGGTGCTGGTAGCACCGTGGACCATGCAGAAAACTGGGTGGTCTGGGCATACATTTTGTGTTGCAGTTACAAGCTTCCTTCCTGATAGTCTAAGAAAAAGCCAAACGAGGATGCAGGGCAGAAAACACTGTCAATGCATGGACACCTTCCCCACTTACCAAAGAGTAATCCTCGCTATTTAATGGTTCTGTAAAACTCTGGAGGGCTGCAGTAAAGTGTAAGTTATAGGTGTGCTACTTAGAGACAGATATGTTATACAATGGCTATCATTTGAAGGCTGTGAAATAGGACCTGCTGGGCAGAAAATTTGAAATCTCAGGCTTGGAGGACACAGAAATGTGAAGCAAAGGTGAGTCTGGGTAAGTTTATAGCTTGCAACACATCCTGCCCTGGCTGGGAATTGGGCTTTCCCATCACTGAGCGGCATTATGCAGAGTCAAAATTAAATAAGTATCATGCCTTTTTGAGAACATGCAGGTGAAGATGCCAACACAGCTTGTGGGACTTGCTGCTTGCAAGGTTTTCTGCCTTACTTTTGCAGCTACCCGTTCAGCTGAATTGCCCAAAGATGTTTAGGGTTGGAGGTGGCAATTGTCTCACCCCACTTCAGGACCTTGATTCATGTACTCAGACCTGCCCCAGGTACAAGACATCCACGTGGAGCTGGCAGATATGACCCAGGATCTACAAGACAACAAAGCTGCCTTTGGGATTGGCAGTTGGAGGCCTGACAGGTCATGTTAGTTGACAGCAGGTACACCCTTTTTCAAGGGATTTCTATACTGTAAGGGTGGTAGAGTGGAAATCCAAGGGCTGGATCCACAGAAGTAATGAGGTGTGGAACCTCCATTAGAACTCAGCCACCCACAGATCCTTATGGAGGCTTTATCTGACTCATCCTCACCCAGGGAGAAGTGGCTGCTCCAGCTAAAGCTGAGACTGTCAGAAAATTATTATGAACCTGCCCTGAAAGCCCCAGGGATGGCTAGCAGATTAGAAACACAGTGTGAAAAGGCAACCTCCGTTCTGAATTGCTGTGCATGGGGCTTGAACAGCAGCTTTGAAGAACGAGGATCCTGACCTCTCTCTCAAGCATCCCATGAATTTTAAAAAAAGAAAGAAAGCCACATCTATAATTTAATAAAATAAAGCTCCTTTTTTTCTTTTTTCCCCTCCTAGCTAAATTACTTTTCTTATTCATCTCAGTTTTCCCAGACATTTCAATGCAGCAGCTGAGAGTCATTTTTATATTGACCTGTTTCCACCGACAGTACCTTGCTTCCAGTAAAATCACAGCACATTCCCTTTGTTTTCAGACTCATAGACAATCACATTTATCTGTTCACTGCCCTTCAATAGCAGGCAGCTTCTAATGGATTTCTGTATGAGGACCGTGCCCCCTACCCACTAATTGAAATTCAGTGCACAGAATCACATCAGTGCAGTGTGATGGTGGAGAATATCAATGCACAAAGCCATGCGGGGGAATGGGCAGAGGGAAGTTTCAAATTTTCAGAGCCTTGCAGCAAATGCAACTGGGCCTTCCTTGTGTATCAAAGCAGTGTAATATGGTCATGTGCCCCAAACCTTCCTCTGAGGGTCCCCAAATATTCATGAGACAGACATGTGCTCTCCGGTAGGTTCAAGAGTGAGGCTGAGCTTAGGGGCTTAGATAAGTTGAATGTTGGAAACTTCACTACTTTTCAACCTACGGTTACAGGAAAAAGGGCAGCCTTCAGCCAGCAGCTGGACTCCACTAGTTCCTGTGCTGGATCTGAAGATCAGAGGCTGGGATGCACGGTTGCACCTCTTGGTTAGAGGCTTGGATTGATGGTCAAGAGATCTGGGCTTTGTTCCCAGCTACGCCTTCTGGATGACCACAGGCATCTCAACTCACCTCTCTGTGCCACGCTTTCCTCATCCATGAAATAGCTCATTTTCCTTTGAAAAGTCATTTGGGATGCTGCTGAAAAAACAGTCACAAGAACAGATGAGCTCATTTATTTTTTTTTTTTTACTAATAGCAAGACTCAATATAAGAAAGAACATGAAATATTTTTAAGACCCAACAGGGAAAGATACACTGGGTGGCCGGGATTTAGCTCAGAGGTTAGGAACATGATTCAGTTTCCCAACAGAGGTGCCCGGTGCCATATGGGAGGTCCTACAGTACATCCCAGCCTCCAGCTGCCACTCCAGAAGGGAATAAGTTTCCTGAAGAACTTGTATCGTATCTATTTATGCTGCTTAGATGTATCAGGTAAGCCAGAGCATCTCAACTGGCTCTAGGCACCTCTGCGTGGGCACTTTGGTAGAGCCCTAGACCTCTATTGACTCTAACAGCAGGTTGGATATCCACTTCACAGGGGGACCCCTGCACATAGAGAAGGATCTGTTGCTTAAACAGAGGTGTCTGTTGTCACTTGGGATGTTCCCACTTGGGGTGGGCAGATATGACAGAGGTCTATGACAGAGCCATGCCCTCGGGGAGCAGCAGATGAAGACCTGCTGAGAAACGGTGGGGTGAAAATGACACACAGTGCTTATGCTTAGTCGGTTCGGTCCTGTCCCTCTGTCATTTTAGGCAGTCAGGGTCTCCCATACACCCTACTACTCTGGTGTCCTAGAAAACAGATGCCTGTTTTAAAATCATCTCTAAAAGCTCAAACTGGTCTGTGGTTTAGGGACTGTGATTGACATGGAGTCAAGCCTCTACTCTGCTATGGGCATCCTTTAGGAGTTGAGGCCAACCAGATGACCTTAGTGGGTCTTGCCTTGAAAGCTTGATTTTAAGAGACGGGTTCTCCTGGATCAGGTAGCCCAGGCACTAGCTTCTGTAATCAAACCCTCCTGCCACCAAGCTCCACTTTAGAAGAAACTAGGTATCTGCTCTTCTGAACTAGGAAGGCTGAGCTTAGGGAGATCTTGTAGGTTTTGGGGCAAGTTGCTTCATCTCACTGTGCCTCAGAAAGGGATGGCAATACTTCACTCTTCCACCTCTTGTCTACTAGGAGATAAAACTTCTTGGTAACGGGAGATATCTTTCAGATAGATGATCTGGGCTGCATTTAGCATAGCTTTCTTGCATACCCTGACGTCAGCTCTGCTTGTATACATAGGGCAACCTTGCTGTTACTAAAAAGGAATATTTTTTAACAGCTTTGTTTATTTTTGTCCTGGGAGAAGGAACTGTGTCTTGCAATATTTGCAGACAGCCTTTGCTAAAAGGAGATCTGATCTCAGGCACGGTCTCCAACCAGAACTATAATTCCAGTGGTGATAACAATAATAAACATGGCAATAACCATGCCCAAATATAGCACTTGGCACTGTTTTTCCTGTTCAAATATCAGTTCCTGTGACTGTCATTCTTTGCATGCTTCCAAATGCTGGCATTTGGAAATGGCAGTCGCTTCCAACAACACCTTTTGTCCAGAAGAGATTATTTCCAGTAGACTGCACTGCAAACTGTGATGCTGCACTTCATCCCTCCAAGGTAGAGACGGGGACAGCGTGTGACTCATGCCTCTCATATGATCCTGAAAAGAGAATGCATCGTTGGTGCAGGCTTCAGTTGTGCACACTAATTTCACCTTATACTTTCCCCTTTTGTACAAAAATAAATCCACTCTCATGATTTCCTCTTTTAGCTTTCGAAGCTCTCCAAAGATCTTCTTTCCCCATTTTCATTTCAGTCCTTCCCTCAAACTGCTTCTTTGCTCCATCTCTTGCACCCACCAGGACAGGGGCCAGCCTCCGAAAAGCCTGGGCATGGGGGAAAATGCATTTCTCATGAGAGATGTGGTTTGCTCAGTTCACAGAAGGTGTGGAGACCGCTGGATATGGGGCTGTGTTATACCTAGTTGAAACAAAAGCTGTGGGCCCAGAGGAATGCCATTGTTTTCTTCCCAAATAAGTCAAAAGCAGACTGAAATATTAGCATTTTCTAGAACAGTTATCCCTCCCCTAGGACATGCCTCTGTAAAGTCATCATTTTGATATTTCTAATCCAAAGGAAATATATTCAAATTCCTGAATTTAATAAATTGTCTGGTTGTTGTTTTTAGTGGTTTTTTTTCTGAGGGGGTGGTGTGGTGGTGTTTTTCCATAAGAATTAACCTGAATCTTTCTAAGCTGTCACCATCTGTGTTCTGGTTTAATTGTACCAGGCTCCTGTCTCTCCCCACCAGGCACTGCACTCAATTCTCTCACTGGATGAGTGTGGGAATGATGGGAATCAAGGTCCAGGGTGTTCCATGGAAAATGTTGTCCATACTGGGAGATTGCCTCACAGCTGAAGAAAAAGGTCCAAGACACTGGAAAGCACATTTATGAAGTCCCTGTGTAATGAAAATAGGCAGAACATGAGATCAACATGACCCAAGCAAAATGCTTCGTTTCTGCTTAACAAAACAAAACAAATAGATTCAAGCGAATTTAAGCAGAAATGAAGTTGGTTGTTGTCATTTTCCCCAAGGGAAAAAAAGTAAAACTGTGTGGACATGCAAATTCATAAGCAAACCGTAGAAATCTTCAGTTCTACAGACACTGCATTTTCCATGAACTTAATACACAGGAATGGGCAGACAATCCTCAAGCTGATGGAGTGATGGGATTGCTCAGACATGCTTGATTTCATGAGCATTCAAGAGAAATTAATGAAAATTACAGAGAAATTTCAGGAAAGCCTCTTTATCCAGCAAGAAGAGCAGATTCTCAGCTTCACTTGCAACCTGGAAGGCAATAAGGAGAAATAAAACAACATCAACAACCTCCTAGATGGACAGGAATGTGGAGGGCTGAGAATAACAGTGAAGAAGGAGAGGAGAGTCTAAGAGAGGAGGTTGAAGGAAGAAATGGGAGGGGATGAACCCAAAGGCAGCACATCTCTCCCTGAATTGGTTCAGATAGAATTTATTGGATAGATAAGGAGGGGTAGGAAATGCTAAGGATGCTTTCACCTCTTCTTCCCCTCCATGCTATGACTGTCTCATGCTGACAGCATGGTGTGATCACACAAACCCTGGAGTCACACTTGCACAGCCCTCTGACAAATCTGGAAGACCTTCCTAAAAAGTGCAGCAGAAACCCTCTTCAGCCCTGTGGTAATCATTCACCCAGCACCATCCAACCCTGGTGCCTGAAGTTTCTCACCTGCCCAGATGTGCTCAGCAGCTGTTTGCTGGGAAGCATCCTGTCAAGATTTAGGCCTGGGCATGCTGCTGTTGAGGGAAGCCCACATTTCAGGCTAGACCCATAGACCCCATACCCAAGACAGGCCCAACATAGGAGCTGCCTTGACCAGACTCAAAGAAGTATCCAGAAGAAGTTGTGCCTGTAAAAGCCCTCCCACAGCCGGAAGTCACCTGCTTTGGGCTGGATGGAGGCAACTCATATCCTCCCAGGAGTCACAGCCATGAATTCCCCTTGGTGTTATGACACTGGACTGCCTTGACCTTACTGCGAGGCAAAAGGAAAGATCAATACTTTACCAGCCACATCCAATACACTTGTGACTGTCAGTATTTATAGCTTCCCTTATCAATCAGAGCATTTCCCAGTGCCTAAAACCAATGGGCAGGTTCTGGGCACAATGCTGTGATAACAGTCATACCATCTCTCACTTAGTTCAAGGAAAAGCAATGGTTTCTTTTTTATTATTAGAACTAATACCCTGGATGACAGGTGGAATGGGTCAGGCTCGGACGTGTCTTTGCACATCAGCACTGAGGGACAGACCAGCCAATTAATAGATAACAGTGGAAGGCGTGGGCTCGCTGGCCCACTTTGAAGTGCTGTTTTTTAAATAATCACAGACAGTTTTGCAGGCCAGAGAGGAGCATCGTGATAATCTAACCCGGCCTTCATGCCCATCAGAAGCCAAGTGATTTCATCCTGTATTTTCAGTACCGCAGCAGGGTCTTTGGGTAATCTCTCCCTGGCGTTGTAGCTGAGCCTATGCCCTACAAGAGGAAAGGTCTTCTTTTTTCCCAGGCACAGAGGGATAAGGGAAGAGATTTGAAGGTATTCCCTGGCCCCTAACCTGGCATATTCCCCTTCCCAGGAGGTGAAAAGACATTCTGGAATATAAAAACTGTTTTGAAAAAGGAAGTAAAGGGACAGAGCTTTGCTTTTCCTTTGTTAGTAATCCCACAGTGTCCAAGTTGTTCATGTGCTTTCCCAAGACAAGGGATCTCCACTGAAAAGCCAATGCTGACCACACCTTCCCCATTGGTTGCACTGACGTGGGAAGGCTGTTTCCCTACATGCTGTCCTTGGTGAGGGAGGCCAAGGGATGGCGGGGAGCTGGCTGGAGGCAAGGGCAGACTGGACCTGCCTTCCGAAATCTGTAGAGCTGTGGGAATCCAACAGGGCAGTGCTTGAAACACAGCTGTCCAGCTGCCAGCCTGTGTTTCCTTCCAGCCGTCCAGTGCTCCCAGCAAACACTTGACCCTCCTGCAATCCCCAGGAAGCCACACAATTTTGGGAAATGACGTGTTAAACTGGGGGACATCATTTAGGTGACTTCTCTGCCTTAGATGACAGTGTTTAGGCAGCTAAATTGCGCTCTGGATGTTTACTGTTCAGACATCACCTCTGAGCTGATCACCCTCAACGCCTGGAAAATAACAGGCACTTGGAAGTGCGATTCATTTGTCCTATTTAGGTTAAATAACCCACTAGCTGGACATTGGCAATGGAAACAACTAGCTCAAATGCTGATAGAGCCATCTGTGTTTGATCTGCTGAGTCCCATCCTTACACCTTAAATCAAGCCGGATGTTTTCCTACAAAGTGGTCCAGCTCAATCAGGAAAGCAGGGCTGAGTCACCAGCAGGCTGATGAGGTGCTCACGATGACCCCCCTCGGGCTCCAACCTTTGCGTCTGTGAATAATCACTGCCGAGTGGCAAACCCATGGTCTTAATGAGATTCGGAGTGGTTTGCTTGTCTCAGATCTCAAAGGCCAGCTGTCGTCATGCATTACATCCATCCTGATTTGAAGTTAGACTCGGTAGATGCTGAGCTGAGCGAAACACACCAACAGTGGCAAGATCTTTTCCCCATTTGCACCTGCTGTGTCAGAGAGTAACTGTACGTATTTATACAGGGAGGGGGGGAAACCTCAAACTCTAAGATTTTTACTTTTTCTTTTGCATATGTATATGTGGTTATTTTACTCCTGCTGTCAGCTTTTCGACATCAGGAAATTCCTTCAAAAAAACCTCTTCTTGTCTTACATGTGCTGTGGGGTGTTTGATGATGCTGACTGTGTCCAGAATCATGATCAGTGCAGGCTCCAGCAACGGCTGCTGGATTTATCTGCCCCTTGCATGATATCCCGGATCTGACAGTTCCTGATGTTATATACTTTAGCATATGATCAAACAAAAACTTGTCATCTCCTTTTCCCACTTATCCCCTTCTGACCCCTTTCCCTGGCCGCTCCAGATGTGTTCAGGTCCCACGCTCTGCCACAGGTGTGACTCTGTGCAAGCAGATCAGCTGCGTTGCCTTTCATTTGCCCAGTAAAATACAACAATTTAAATTATTCCAGCTCAAAACTTGTTTATCTCCACTGCAGGCATGCTTCCAGTTACCACAGGCTGTGATTCCCACTAATTTTGTTGTATTTTTAGTTGTTTCCTTTTTTCTTTTTTTTTTCAGCCACCTTATGAGTTGGGAATAGTTATTCCTCCACATAAGAAACAAGTGTCAGGAAGAACAAAATCTGAAAGCTTGAGAAGTATTCAGGTGAATTGTTTCCCTGGATTCTAGTGAGGAAACCTGGAAGCTCTTCCTGGTAGCTGGAAGTGCTGGGTGACTGTTTTGCCGAGGCTTAAAAAAAAAAATCTCTGTAAGAGCAAGATGGGGAGCTGTTACAATGAAATGACAGAAGAAATGATAGTAGAAACTATATTTGAAGAGACAGAAAAGAGAAACACGTTTATTTCCTGCTAATTTTATTTTCCAGGCCGCTAAAGCTCTGCTTTAAATCAAGTTTAACCTTTACTTTCAGAAGCAGCTGAGGAAATACATTTTCACTTGAAAAACAGGCGGTTGCTCTCTGAGACAGACTTCCCCTTTGGGGCTGCCAAATCTCAATGCAGCTCTCAGCACTGTCCTCACTTAACCTCTCCCAGAGCCAAAAAATATCCAAATAACTGGCTGCTTCATGCACTGGCCATTAGCTTGGCTAACACCTATCAGGCAAATTAATTCCAGTGAATTTAAATGAACCCCTTCTGTGGCTGTCACACAGTTAGTTAGATCTTCGAGTTTACTGGAAAGAAAGTGGGAAAGGTAAATAAGTCAAACCAAAAGCCCTCTCCAAGTGTGTGAGTGCAGCTGTCCTGGTAGCCCTCTGCAGTGTGGAGGCGGGGGTCCCACAAGCAGAGGGGACCTTGTTGCCCTTGAGGAACACATCGCAGCAGCATGTTCCCACCACGCTGACGTTGCCAGTGCCAAGATGTCCCAGGACACTCTAAGATTTCTGTGCTATGCCAGGAGCTCCCTCCTGAGTGCCTTAGCCAAACATCAGTGAATTAGCACAGCGAGGAAGGTCTTTTCTCCTCATCATATCAAGGATGGTGAGGGAAGAAGCTATAGATTTACATCTGATGCAAGGTGGCTCCTTCTGGAGAAGAGCAGGCCAGGCTATTCCACGGCATTTTAACAGAAATTGAAGGCAAATATACCAGCTGCTTCATGCCAGTTGATGGGGCAAGGGTCTGTCTTACAGCAGGAGACTCGATGTCTGGTGGTTCATTGCCTTTGAGGATACAGTATGAAAGGCAGGCAGCTTGGCAGCTTGTCCCCACACTACGATACCAGTATCAGGCAGAAACAGGTTGGCTCCCTGATTTCAGGTACACTGATTACAGTTATGCTTCTTCACACTTCTTCATCCTAAAAAGGGGATAAGAAGGTGACCTTCCTTGGAAGCACTTCGCAACCTGCTGATGAATAGGGCTGTTTATAAGCTAAGCCAAGTCTTCTTATCTTCAACTACAATTATCAATGTTAATACATGTGTGATCATGATGTGAGGTTTTCAGAAAATTGCTTATCAGCACGTGGCACCTCTTTGGTGGATACAAGTGCTAAAAAAATTTTTGTTGTATCTACATGTAGCACGGGGAGTGGGAAGATGAATGCAGGAATCCCCCAAAGGCTTATAGGCAAGTGCTAGGACAAATCCCAGTTAACCCTCATCTCCTCGATATAAATACAAAAAAACCTCCTGAAAAACACATACATGTGCATGGACTCATCCATACACATATATATATACACACATACCCCCACACCCACACCCACATATATAGATGTGTGTATGTGTGTGTGTATATATATATATATACACACGATAGTGTATGGGAAAATATGGTCATTTATTTAACTTTTAATCTATCTATAAGGTCAGATTCATCTTTTAAGCCCTGGTGCAGTAGATTTAGTGTCAGTGCACTGGCTTCCTAATGAAACTCGTATTTTGTCTAAGGGCCTCCTGCAGACTGATATCTGGTGTGACTCCAGGCAGCATCCAGTACACACGTCTCTTTGAGCGCCTTTTAAGGAAGAGGAGGCACTGCACTGGGGACCTGCTGCAGAGAAACATCGGTTCTACATTTTTCAGCAGACACTGCAACATTGACAGCTTCCTCAGGAGAGGGTAGACTATGAGTACAGGATGGCATGTGTGTGCTCTTAGTGGTTCTGGGGCAGAAAGAGCTGTTTTAGACATAATAAAATGGGAGAGATAAGCTATAACCAACACAGATAAGGTGGAAGAACATTCCCAGGCCTTTGGCACTGCTCCAATGAAAACCCACGTGCAGTTTGGGTTTGGGATCCTTCACAAGGACTGTGGTTATCATCATGGTTGAGGAAACCATGCGCTGTTGTCACCAAGGAGCATGGATATGTTGTCGTCGGTGGTCCAGCTCCTCCACCACCTCACCTTGAGCTGTGATTGTAGTGGCAAACTCCACCAGACTTCGCCCTTGGTTTTGCTTGGTTTGCTGTCTGCTCGGAGGTCACCACCTGCCCCTGGGGCAGAAGCCCTGGCACGGTTGGGCAAGTTGCTGCACAAACCAACATCCCTTAGTGAAATGAAGCTATGAAACAGCACGGTGCCACCTGCAGCAGATAGGCACAAACACATTATCGCTTCTAATGCAGGCCCAGGTCCTTCCCAGGGATGCCCTATGGGAGTGTCAGGCTTTGTTTGGGATGTCACCTTCTGTCCACCTGTCTGCTGGTCTAGCGTTGACTGAGTTACCCCAGTTCAGAATAAACCGTGTTGTGCTTTGTCCTCTTGAGAGCTAACATTTGCACCCATAGCACTGTGGTAGAAGTTAAAGCTCCAAGTAGATGGTCTTCAAGGCTAAAGGTAGCTCTGCCTCTTCCCTCAGTTCTGCTCTGATATAATTTCCTACAGTCTTCTCCAATCCTTCTGACTCATTGATGCTATCACCTACGACTGGAGCCACCCTGGCTCACAGTTCCTGGAGCTACCATGGCTTGGAGAAAAGAAGCAACACTGGATCTTATTCCCCATGCTCTCCAAGTTGCTGTGTGCTCTGGGTAAGCTGTGAGACCTCAGGGCCAAGGAGGTGTCCTAATCACCAGGGCATGGAGTTCTGGGACAGCTTCTCAGCAAGCTCAGGGAGTGAGGAAATTGCCCCATACACATACCAGCTTTTAAAAGGATGCTGTATAAAACTTAAGGTGGGGATTGGATTATGGTGTGACTGTGGAACGGATCCTGGAAGCCCTTTCTAGCCCCATGTTTCTGGAGACATTGAATTTAGGGGTTTAATTGAGCAAAGGCAGGAGCTGAGTAGGGGTAAATCAGGAAAACTGGTTGTTTGGGAATGCTGGGGCCAGACTGCAGCCTGAACGGGTTAAATTTGTCCAGCAGGAACTGGTTGTTACTGGATGTCTTTGCTTCTGTTTCCCAGCTGCTTTCATAAAGGGTTTGTTGCTGTCTGAGTCTGCCCCAGCCTGACTGTCTGCAGCAAAGTCAACAATCTCAAGCAGGCTCCAGCTGGAGCGTCTCTGCTTAGAGGAGTGACAGGCTCTGCAATACCTGCCCTGGGCAATGCAGGATGAAATCCTCTCCTGCCTTTGCACTCCAGCTCTAGACTCTGGCAAGTAACCTGGAGTAGCTGTCACATAGCTGTGCTGAAGTCCCCTGACACGGTCAGGCTGCAATGATAATTTTTTTAATGAATGAAGATGCTTTAGATGATCTCACAGTGTTTTGTTATTTTTATTCCCCTTCTTGCAGACTGATAACACAAAAAAAAGGGATGAACTTTGTACTGTTACCTAATTCTGAATAAAACCACTGCGTATTTCACAAGATATACATAACACAATCAGACTTAAGGGGTCCTTTCTAGCAGATGCCTGAAGCCAAAAGCAGATAAAAATTTTTAGCAGGATCTGATTTATGGTCTGGCTTGACAAATATTCATATGGGTGTGAAAAAGCTTCTGAAGATGTGCCACGGAGCATTGCATCCCCTGTCATCTTCCTCACTGCTTGCTCTGTCTCAAATTAGATTTGGTATTTCAAGTAGTTTCAGCTTCAGGCTGATTTTTCTTGCTTCAGTTAAATCTCAGTTTTCAAGCTGAAGATGTTTCACACAAGGCAGATTGGCACCTGTTATCTAAGAGTCCAGCAACACTGACCGTGATGGAGTTTGAACCAAACTATATGCTGAAATAAATCAGCATGATCAATTGAAAGGAATGTTGCTGGCCTGTTTGACACCAGACCAGTTTTATTCTCAGCAGGATTAATAACAGGCAGTTCTCTAATGGGTCCATGAAGTTCTACCTTGGTGTAATATGAGATCTTTGCCCTTTGCTTCCTTTAAAACCTGCAGTACATTTCTGTGGCTCCAAATGCCAGGGGTGGTAGAGGACAATCTCACTTAGTTTTAATTGCCTAATGTCCATGCAGAAGCCATGCAGAAGGCCAGATGCAGAGCACAGGCAGCCGAGGATAGGGGAAGAGGAGGAGGCAAAGGAACTATATGGTTATATAGCAAAATGGAAGAAAGTAATGCAAAGACAAATATTTCATGCATGCACAAGGCATTTTTGCTGCTGCAAGTAATATCCAAAAGGATGTAAATTATTTCTGAGTATTTTCTGGAGTGTTTTTGTTTTGCCTGAAACAATGAGCATTGCACTATTTCATTATGTTTTGAAACAAATATGGAATAAGGCAGGACTCACAGTCTCCCACGCACCCATATACTCCTATGTTTCTCTAACAGTAGCAACAGTGGCTGAAAATGTTTGCCTAAGAAACACACGAAACTTGAGTTGCAGGTGGAGATAAAAGAAAAAGCAAAACTCTTGTCTGACAGCTTATTTTCCTCCTGTGACCAACACTGTCTGTGCAGACTGTTTTCCTATAGAGCTGGGGAAATGACTTAAAGCCAAATGTTGTCTTTGCAAAACCCTGTTCCCTTGTTTGTGTAGGTAAATAATAATGTTGCCAAGGTTTCATCTGCAATTTCAGCCCTTGATCTCAAAGATCTTCACAAAGCAAGGGGAGGTCAGGGTAGGGAACCAGATCCTCATTTTGCAGATGAGAAACAGAGGCATATGGAAATAAAATGTCTTCTCGAGTTCACCCTGAAGGTCCCCAGCAGCTGATGAAACCTCAGCCTTGCTCCTGGCTGTGTGGCTCCTAGCAAAGATGGATTTTTTCAAAATACCTAAGGAGAGTGAGTTACCCAAATCCCTCTGACCTGACTGAACTCCTGATGTTTTGAATCTCACTTCCAGCCTAAATATCTGAGTTTGTTTAGAGGAGAAGGAATGTTATGCCTGCTCTAGGGAGGTGTGCCTGAAGGAGCACTGACCCAGTGAAAGATAGACTCATTTGAAAGCTTCATCCTGAAGCCAGTTAGGGGCACACACATTTTACCAGAAATGTCTAATGAAGATTTTCAGATGGACAATTGCCATGAGCTTGTGATGGTTCACACAGAGTTGTTTTTGGAAACTAATACAAGCAACAAGCCAAGAGGGACTGTTTGCAAGAGGGAGGGCCAAGAGTGGGTCACTGGGACACCGGGTGCTTGAGCTGGAGGACAAAATGGATCAATGAATGATATTTCAGGACTTGCAAGAAGAGCGTGTGGATACAGTCTGTCTTTTCAGCCTTTGCTCTCCGTGTCCTACCAGGGAAGACCAAGAGAAGCCCCCCCCCAAAAGCCTCTGAGCACAAACCTTCACAGAAGCCATTGCCACCTATTTTTGTCTCTGTTTAGTTGTATTACATCATGGCCCAAATTTCCTGAGAAATACTAACTTTGTTTGAGCTTGTTTCTAGGTGGAGTTACCAATCCCCTTTGTGGTTTGGGATAGGAAGTGTTTAAAATGGACAAGGTCAAATCTTTACAGAGCATCCACTGGCTTCAGAAACCTGACTTTCTCAAACGCACCTGTTGGGTGCAGGAAACAAGGAAATAAAAAAAGAGAAATGAAGGGCAGAAGTGCAGCCAGCACATGCATTGTGCATTTTTTCCTGTTGATATTTGCTCCTGTGCCTGCTGAATCAGCATTTTTTTTCTGCCAGCCTATAAAGAAGAGACTAAAGAGGCTGGTGACATTGTCCAAATAAGCCCATTCCACTCTCTTCTGGTGCTGCTGACCTGGAACTCTTTGGATCAAGTAGAAACCCTTTGTTGATCTTATGGCACAAAGCCCAGACAGTCCTACTGGAGAGCCTAGTTATTGGAAAAATGCTTTCTAAGCATGCAGAGCTAAGCCCTCTGAGTCCCTCAAGAAGGGGATTCAAGCCAGAATTTCAACAGAAGCCACCATCCTCAGATGTCATAGCCATCATGGCAGTAAAGATTTGTATCTCAATACAAAAGAGAAAAGAACAGGCAAAAGAGAAAAGGGTATTTCTAGGCAAGAGAAGGTCTTGGCGGAAAAGTTGCTTCTAACATCACCCTGAAGTAAAATGTACCAACTTGTAGAACAAAGACTTCTTGGTCCTCTGCCACTGAGGGCTGAAAACAGCTTGTTTTCTCTGAATTCAGATGCTAAATAGGCCTGGACCTGCTCAATGCTTGCACATGAAGACACCACAGGCATAACTGAAGTCAGGGGCAGACATTAGACTCCAGAAAATGCTGAGCTGAAAAAACAAAACTCACCAAAAACCAACAACAACATCTTTTCAGCAGCTTTGGGCTGGCAGAGGGGAAATAAGGAGAACTTCGCCATGCTGACTCACGGGATACAGACTGTGTGTCGTTGACTTTGCTCTCTGCAGGGATTTCCCTTCTGTCAGCGAAGGAGCAGCTGGGCCTTAGCAAAAAGGAGAAACAGATATTTTTGTCACATGCTGGTTGTAAAGACAGGCTTCACAATGAGCTACTTTCTTCTTGCACTGAACAAGGAGCTTCAGTCACAGACAGAAAACAATATAATCTCAAAAACTCTCTGTTTCATTGGCTGGCAGAAGCTACCAAGGGTCAGGCAGGCTGGGAAATGCTTGGACAGAATTACTTGCAACTCCAAAGTCCCAGATCAAATGTTTCTAGACCATGGTAACCACAAGATGCCACAGGATGAAAAGGGATGTGGGTTTATTATAACGTCTGTGTGACATACGGTGTTGCCATATACCACTAAATTCCCAGAGGTTTTCAAAGTGCATGGCATGGATTCACATGCCTCAGAGCAGAGGGAAAACTCTCCAGACCGATGCTGCTCTTCAAGGACACAAGAAATGATGGGGATCTTTCTATTTTGGGGGTGAGAAAAGTCATTTCAGGAGACAGGCTGGCTGTGTGACCTCCCCTCTGAGGCTCCTGGAAAAGCTGACTTTCTGCAAAAACTATGAGCAGCCTCAGGCACACAAAGAGGGAAGATGCTCTGCTCTGCACTGCAGGGCCTGTCTTGCCCCCGCCCCACGGGGTCATGGAACCAAGTGGCTCCCAAACTAGTTTCACTGGCTCCTTTGTAACCCACAGGATGGGTATGAAGTGGCACTTGCTCAAGGAGCCTTTCCATAGATATGTTATCAGGACTGTGCATTAACCAAAGCTTCTTCCCTTGTAAAACTTGCCTCTATTTAATTGATGACACATCATTAGGTGAATCTGTTTAGGCCTCTTTATGTTTCTGCAAAACTGGTAGCACTCAACAGGGCTTAGCATTCTCAGTAAGAGGCCAATTTCCCCTCCCTCCCTGGCTCATTTCAGAGTGGAAAATATATCCATGCATGTATAAAATGCAATTCATGACAGATTTGCGGAGCTGATTCAGCCTGTTGCTCAGGCTCCAGGGCTGATGTGTTTGGCAACCTCTTGAAACTATTCCTTCACCAAGAGGACACGTAGGATATGTTGGGGTCGGGGGAGTTTTCACATGTTCTGGTCCCTCTGGGCTCCACGAAAGCAGCGCTGCGTTCCGTCAGAGCCAATTTGTGGGACACCTTGTCAAGAAGCAGAGGGCAAAGAGCACCCCACAGCTGTTTCCAGTGATGGTTTTTAAGAGCTGAGGTCTCATGAGAAGTGGTCTGACACCTTTTTATAGTCTGAGAGATAATCACCTGGCTGGAAGTACTGAGCAAAGCAATCTTTTGGAGCCAATCTCAAAAGCAAAGCTCTATGGCTTAGTAATGATCTCAAGTGGTTGCCGCATGGGGTCTCCTACTGATGTTCATGGTCCAGCCTAAGCCCCCAAAAACCATAATGCTGTCAAGTCTTGTCCCAGTGAAGAGACTGTGAATGCCCTGATATGTCAGTCATGGATGCATGCATGGCTGTGCTCTGATGAATTTGGTGGATGGCTGGCAGATCCATTTCCCTGGAGAGACCCAGGCCATGTCAAGGGGCAGAGAAGGTTGGTGATGTGTCACCTCCTGGTGTTCATGTTCCTGGGGTCCAGCTGGGCCCCTATGGACATGTGTGCTCGTGCCCCCATCTAGTGGCTGTCCCCAAGCCTGCAACATGTCCCCTCCTCTTCCTCAGGTGCCATTCAGCTCAGTGGGGAGCACTTTGACTCTGCTGTTGACGGTCTTGGGGTGTTACCTGGCTTGGGACTGTGCCCTTTTGCAACTGGGCTTTGTGGCACATTCCCTCGTGGTAAATTACTCATGCATAAAATTTTTGGCGGGCAGAGAATCAAAATCTGACAGCAGTCATGCAAGTGCAACAGGACTGTGTCTCTTACTCCTGTCCAGGTTCCCAACACTTGTTCTGGCACTGAGGAATGTGTCCTTGCATGGAGCCCATCAAGGTGGCTAAAGCTGCAAAGAGGGGAAAGAACGTTTTGCTGATGAGAAATCAGGTTTTTCCCTCACCCTCATACTTATGGCTTGCTTTTGTGCAAGCAAAGTTTGTTTTGCAGTGTGATTATAAAAAACCAAAAAGTCCCCCAAAAGCACCACCAGCAAGAAAAAAAGGATGATGCGTTCAGATGTGAGCTGCTTCTTCGGGCACAAGATGAGCTTTCAGGCAGAGACGACATTGTCTGTAGTGAAAGTGGAAGCTGTGTGTAAACATTTGACCTGTCTGTCAAAGGCCAGGAAACAAGATGATCTGATTTTGGTGCCACATGTAACTGGAACACCCCAGTGAACCTGAGACATTCCAACAGTCATCAGCCTTTTACACAAACATGCATTACTCATCAACTCCAATGGTGATATAAAAGGCTCTCTATTTTCTGTAGGCGTTTTTACAGCTCCTGTTACAGCATTATCCCCACTCTTTACAACCTTTATTGTATATCCCCCCACAACTCCTCAGGCAAGGCATCAGAGTTATTCCTGTTCAACCGCTGGGAAAATTGAAGTGCTCAGAGAGACATACCAAAGATCCCAGAGGAAATAACCAGCAGAGAAAGTAAGGGAACTGAACTTAGATATCTGCTTGCCATTGAGCTGCCTTAACTTAGATAAATCCTAAACAAAAACCACAGTACCTCTTGAATTCAACAAGACAAAAAATGAAAGGGAAAACCTTAGTCTGCTCTCTGCCATTTTCTCCTTTGCTTACCACCCCAACCTGGCTGAGCTGGACTTCCCATGCTATAGTAAGAGCAAGTTCCTATAGATCTTAATATTGCTTGATGAATAGATGTCCTTTAGGTACATCCCTAGGGCTTTCTGGCTGCTTTTGCATGGCATGCTTTGGCTACTCTTGCAGGCATAAAATGATTTTTGACAGAAAAAACATTTTATTTCTGCTATAGGCCTGCTTGTGTTAACAAGTGTAATCCTTTGTGAAGACCGCTTGTCAGGATACTCTGATGTGAGACTGAAAGCTTTGTCAGCCGAACATGGTGGCAAGGGCAGGGCTCAGGAGCTGAAGATAGGGTTCATGTTACCCTTGAATTTTGGTCTAACAGCTGAGGGTAAAGTATGCTATCAATGACTAGTGATCACCTGTGTTTCCCCAAAGCATTGCTTTTAGCTCTGTGGTGTATTCTTTCAGGATGGTTTGAGGAAATTTGCTGGGCTCTCCAGAGATTTCTCCAACAGCTCCTCTGATTTCTCTGTGTAGAAGTTGGTGAACTTTTGCATCAAGACTACTCCATGCAATGCCTAGCACACATCACAACCTAGTACAGGAATGGTCATGCTATGGAGAGCCAATAAGCTGTCTGAGCATCCCATTCTTTCTCCATTAATATTAGGGCTGGAGTACCAGTGAACAGTCACTCCCTATTCATGTCTTTCAGGCCACTCATGCTCTTCTAGACAACTCCCTTACTCCACTTGTAACATCTCGTCTCTAGATGAAATGCTTAATTTTTTTGTCATGCATGGTCAGATCTGTATCTCAGCCCTCCTTACTGCGCTTCTCTGTACCTCTTCCAGTTCTGCTTGTCTTTTTTTTGAAAACAAGAACTATGCTTCATATTCAAGATGTGGAGAATGGTTTGGATGTCTATGGTACTCTAGCCTTTCTTTTACTTCACAAACACAGTGAGCATGGGTCAGATTTCTGTGATCTGGCTCAGATAGATGGAAGTTGGATCTCAAAACCTGAGTCTTCCTTTACAATCATTAAGGAAAAGCAATCCTCTCTGGAGGTGATTCATCTCAGGTCTAGGTAGAGGTTCAAGATAGGACAGATGAATCACTCTCTGGAACAGTGTGTTTTTCTCCTCAGATTGTCAACTTCATCCTAGATGAGGCTGAGACATTCTAGTCACAAGTGCCTTTTGCTGTCAAATTATATCTTGCTGAAGAAAGTCTACCTGAACTGAGTTTTTCCTTTCTTTCTGACCTATTTGCTTTCCAGCAGGGGATGATGGGTCCCTGGTCTTCTCCATCATTCTACAACCCTCCTTCAACCTGATGACAAACCTCTCATCTCAGCCTTTGCTGGCAGACTCCACCTTCATATTTCAGCAGTTTTGGAGCTAGATTTTCCTCTCAGATCAGCTCTTCTTCCTCTTTTTGTTGTTCCTTCTTTCCCAGGATTGAACACAAATCTGCCTTTCCTTCCTGTTCTTCCAATGTCCTTCTTCATCACCCACCCTGAGTTCCCTCCAGGCTCTCACATGGGGAAGGGAGAGATGGGTAGTTTCTGGTATATACCCTTCTCAGGTTTTTTTCTCCCAGAAAGACCAACAGCACTAGATAAAGTCTCCCAGAGTTAAATCATCCAGTCAGCACCTTTCTGGGGGCATGGTGGGGAGCAAGACGACCCTGTGAATCTGTTTCAGCATCCTCTTAACAAGGTCACTGACTGGGGAGCTGTCTTGGCAAAAAATGTCTGTTTCAAAGACCAATAAACAAGCTGTCTTGGTTGCAGGTTGGTTTACAGTTGGGCTGGAAGAGAAAAGGAGAAAAATTGCTTTCCAAGCCCTGCAGCAATCCCAGATTTGATAAACCCACTCTTTTCTTTTCCTCTCCTTCCCTCACCTCCCAGGGGTACAACGCAAGTATTTATGAATGCAAACGTTTCTTGGGTCAAAAGCAGGTCAGAAAATGCTGTGCAGGCAGGATAATGCATCCTCTGTTCCACCAGGACACACACTGCAACACAAAAAAATGCTGCCTGTGCCCCTTAAGTGTTCTGTTCTTACCCTCCCTCCTCCACCAACTCGAGCCCTGTCCTGTGCCGTGGAGAGTTTGGCTTTCTGAAGTCACGAAGGCTGAAACGATCAACATCAGACTGATCTGCTGAGCAGCCCTGGGTCTGCGTTTCTAAAAATGGACAGGGTTATATAATTTTTTGGAGGGGGGGAAGTAAAGGATGGAAAAACACCATTGAAAGCTAAGGCTGTGCTCATAGGCTATGGCTCGTGGCAAACACAGAGAGGTTTCTCAGGAAGTACACAAACTTGAGTCCTCTGTGATAACATGTACATGGTGCCAATGGCTTTTGGAAGAGAAAACATGATCTTCAGCTTCCCAAGGCACAGTGCCTCATGCAGACTGTGGGCCAGGCTGACACCTTGCTTTGGCTCCTCATTCATCTGCCTGAAAGCCTCTTGAAATCGCTGGGGATCGTTCTGACCCTTATTCCCTGCCTTTGTCAACTGAGTGTAGAGGAGAAAGGTCTGTTGCTTTTTGGCAGGGAGCGGCCTGAGCTTCCCGTTTCTGTCTCTCTCAGTTGCTACAGCAGTCCCAGTGATTAAATGAGGTCCCTTTGCTGTGTGAGTGGTGCTGTGGGCTCTAGAAGACATGTTGGCTCAGCTTTTGTTGAAGCGTGAACCCAGAGAAAGTTGTCCAGATCCATGCCAGTGTCCCTGTCGTCATAGCACAGCCCAAGTGCATCCCTGCATCATTTCACATTTTTGCCTGCCTGGGGGATGATGGTATCTTATTAACTAATCAGTCCTCATGACAGTCCTGTGCTTCATCTGTTCCAGGTCATGGGGAGGAAAAGCCGATTTCCATCATTGCCTGCGGAGTCAATGGCAAACGGGGAGCGCATATCCACCCTCCTCAGCTGGCAAGCATCCAGCCCTCTCCTGTCTGCCCGTGGTGCCTTCAGAGACCCCTTGATGCTCGCAACAAGGTCGTTTATGAATGCTCGTTATGCTCAGCCGTCTGCACAGATTCTCCAGGAAATACAAGCGGGCTCTGAGCACGTATGTTGATACATTAGTTATTCTTTTAACCTTGGTCAGCAGCAGTCTCCTGATCTGTAAGTACTGATCCTATTTATATACTGGTTGTCATGCTAAGCTGTGTTGTACTGACCCAGCTGCCCTCCTTACTGGAGATAATGACTAGATAATCTAACTTATCATCTTGCTTCCTGCTTTTAAGACTCAGAAACATATTTAAACACTGGCAGCTGGAAGGGCAGGGTTAGTGGTCATCCTCACTGATGCTTTAAGAAACAGTTTGTAGGTAACCCAAGAAATCCAAATCCAGTTTGTAGGTAACCCAAGAAATCCAAATCCTTCCTTCTCTGTTTGGTTTCTGCTGAGCGATAGCTGACACAGGTCACGGTGCTTTGTGAACAAAGGAGGCCACACTCAGTGGAGAAGAAAGATGACTCCTGAGATTGTAAAGTCACCTCTGGACCAAGTTCAACTCTTGATGTCAGTGGAAAAGCATTTTCAGCCTGGACTGCACATGACACTGCCCTGCACTAAAGTGTAAATGAGCCTGGAATTGCACTGGTTGCTTAGAAAAAGGTGATATGGAAATGATACACAAAACCTCATGGAACTGTTTGAAATCATCCTCTTCAGAGATGAGGCTAGCAGGGGAAAGTCACCTTCCCTAACAACTAGTTGCTCCTGTCACTTTTGCTTCTTTCACGGTTCTCCTTCCTTCCCCAGCAAAATATTGACCCTTCTTTGAAGAGTAGCTCATCCTGTGCATGGAGAAGGAAGATGTTTTGGGGGACAAGAATCTGAAGACCTAGTCCTGGTGTGTGAGGAGGCCAAATTACACTTCCCCAAACATGAATCATCTGTCGGTTTCCAATACTTTACCATCACAACCTGAAAGTTCACTTATCTGATGAAAAACATAAGAAAGTAACCTAGCTGCAGAGGCACAGATTAACTTTACTTAGAGGACTCATGGACTTTTTAAAGAAAAGGATAGCCAAACACAATTCAGTGGATGTATTTCTACTAAAACTCATGTGCCTGCAACTGTCTGGGTTAGAGCACACACAGGCTGACTGTAATTCCACTCCAAATGAGGTAATTTGAAATGGTACAACAAACATTACTAATGCTGCTGCATCATGCTGGGCTGTCAGATAGATCCCAGGGCTTTAATGCAATGCTATATATATATTTATACAGTTGCCTATACTTCTTTAATTAGGAGATGCAAAAGCTAGTCAGAGACAAAGCAGAAAATGCCAACAAAGGCAGATCATGCTTCCGTTCACATCGAGGCGTTCACTGCTGACAAGATACAGCTGCATCAGCTGTTTCTTTCGGGTTGTATGTGGCTCTGCTAAATCCTATTGAATAACAGTAAATTGTCTAGAGTGATGTAATTTTCCAGGGGAGGCAGAGGGGTAAGGCTGGAGGGTTGGGGCTATACCTACTCTCTGTGGGGGGCTGTACTCAAGGCACAGACAGACTGGAAAACCTCACGATCTCAGACAGAGGCTTGGAAAAGCTGCCTGGCATGGGCCAACAAGGAGGTGGCTGTCCCTGCTTGCTCTGGGTCAAAAATTCCTGGTCTTGCAGCTGTGGGGAGATGAGGGCATGAGGGAGGTGAACAGAGTGCCCTTTCCAAAGCATAGTGTGGATGTGCGGAGATGGAGCTACAACAAGCAGTCTGGATGAAACATGTTTCAGAGCAGCTGACCCTGATCTCTCTGTCTTCTCGTGGCTGGGTGTGTGCAGTCATCTGCAGCCTGTAGTGGTGGGAAATGCCCGAGGTTTGGATGGGAAAGGGCTCATATTTTTGCTGCTTGCTTTGAAAATGGGAAAGAAAGAACTGAACTGCAACACATTGGCAGGGCATCCAGACATCTACCTGCAGGCAGGCTCGACCCTGATCCTGATGTTGAGCATCTCTGAGCCTGATGATGATTGGGAGCCACCATAGCTCTCCCGGCAAAATCCATGGTGCAGAGGCATTTAGGCTAGCAGTGCTTGTGCTGGCCTAGTTTATATCCTTGTAATTACCTCAGCAGCTAAAAAGACTTTGTCAGCATACGCTGCCTCTACAGGTCTGCGTTTCCTGGGTGGGTGGGATGTCAGGGTGGGGTAAGGGGTGGGCAGCAGCCCTCGCTCCTGCTCCTCCACTGCAGAGCGGCCATCTGGGTCCCTCTCTGCAGCCCCTTGCATGGCTCAGGCCATCACACATCATGCTCCTGTCCACAGCAGGTTGTGTCTGTCCCAGTCTGTACTGGGAGGCATCACTCACCCAGCAATGGCAGCGTCCTCTGGCGTAGACAGATCCTGCAGGCACAGTGCCCAGAGGTGCAACAGTGGCTTGATGGACAAGGTGGAGGTTGATGTAAGAGAACCTGATTAACCTTCAGGACATGCCCAGTGCTCCCATTTATCATAGCTTTCCCCAGAAAACTGCCCTCATGCCATTAGGAGCAGAGTGGCTGAGGAGCAGTGTCCAAGGGCAGGGACCGACTGCAAGGCTGTTTACATACTTCAGACTATGGAAGTACACTGTAGTCAAAAAACCCCATGAAAACAACCTGAAAGGTCAGCTGAGTCTAGTTTCATCCTGAACAAAAAATAAAACCATTGCCTATCACAATCCTCATTTGGCTCTGAAGTAGGATCTGGAGTGAGACCTTCACTACTAAAAATATAATCATCCCTCCATTCCTTACCTAGAAAGCTAACCCATCTCACTGCTGTAGGATGCTCATATTCCTCCGTATAGCACAGTTCAAAAAGGAAAGACTAAGTAGTCATGATTCTACTTTCTCAGGGCCTTGTCTTTCTGGTAGTTAAAATAAGTGTTGCTGATTAGCTGCATAAGTGCTTCTTCTACCAAAACCAGAGTGCAAAGTGTGGCGGCAAGAGAACAATGTTTTAACCAGAAACCTAGTGTAGACAAGCCCTTGGTGTGGAAGCTTAAACTAGGATTCAACCCTGGTTGAATTTCCAGCCAGCCTGAGATTTTCCATCCCTTTATTTTTCTTGTCAAAGGTGTAAATCCTGACGTTAATAAGCTTGCTTCTCCAATCTCAGAGAACTTGGCGTTATTCTCTTGAAACAGTCAGATTCCGAAGTATTCATTTGTACTAAATCCCCAGTGAGTTTTACTTTGAATTAATAGTGTTGGGATAACATTTGGTACACAAGAGAAGATTAGGAGAAGAGACATTCTTCTGCCAAGTTTAAAGTTTATCAGAATTGCTACGATACAAATTTAGAACAGAATGAAAGTTTTTGGAAGATTTTTATATATTTGGATTTGGCAAACCATGCTGTTTTGAGCTGCCTCCTATTCCCCAAAGAATCCTGAAAGTAAAAGAGAAAATTGTTTCCAAATAAGAATAATTATAGCTTGCATAACACAGTCTTGCATTCTGTTACAAAGTCAAAGAAACCAATCAGGGCATCTCGCTTGTACAAACAACTTCTTAAATCGCAGGGAGGAACGTTTCATGATACCCCGAGTTTCACAAAGTATCCGGCTTCATTTTGTTCTAAGTTTGAAAGTTCAAAAGATTCACAAAACCTAAACAATCCTCATACTTTTCTCCACTCCCTCTTGCCAAAGACCTGCCCTGAAAGTGAATTCTGGAAGTTTTGCGTAGAGAAAATGCAGGTAAAAACATCACAGTTTTGTCCTTGCATGTATATGTACTTGCTCCAAAGTCTTTAATAAATAAATAATTGTGCACTTTTTCTGCACTTGTTTCTTTCCTCTCTTTATTTAGCTCATTTTTTTTAGGCTGCACATGTTTTTTGGGGCATGGGTGTTCATGCTTGAAGCTTTTTTTTCTGAACAGCATCTAGGGAGACGGGGATCTCTGATTCTTCTGGTGCAACTGCAATACACTTGATAAAAAAATAATAACCGATTCAGTGGTAGTTAGTTCTTTAGGGCAGGACACTATAATACAGCCCATCCTAAATAACTCTGTCTAGACATGTTTTGGGAATAGGGCCTAATATGATAATTCTGGGAATTTTCTTTCTCAAAGTGAAAGTTTTGCAGCGCAATGCCCTCCTATTCTAAAGTGTATCTGCCAACACCCCGGGACATTACACTGCAGTGGCAATTATTGAAAAGATAGAATAGACTTGCAGTAGTGCCAGCAAATTCCATCCCGTTGAGAAGGAGGGGTGGCAGTCTTGTTAAGAGCTAGATCCAGATAAGCAGAATGACTGCATTTGAATAGCTGGCACCCATGGACTGGTGCACTGTTATGCTACCACTTGCACATATTAATACCCAGCTGCCTGCAAAAATTTTTCTAATGATGGAGATTGCTGAAGATTGCCTGAAGTTTTGCAGTCAGGCTGGCCAGGGCCCCAGGGCAGTGTGTGCAGTTAGGGGTGAAATGCATGGCAGGTCCTTCTTCCTCAGATCCAAGGTATGGTGTGATGTGACAACAGATCTGATGGCAGTTTCCCCAGTTTTCCACAATCTGGGATACCTGGAGGACCTGACTTTTCCTCTTCGCCTATTTGGAAACCAAGTCACCTTTTCCAAATAACTGAACCTCCCCAGGTAAACAGTAGTTTCATCTCTCCAGACTTCACCTCCACTTATTTTCAAGTAGGAAAATGTCAAGATATTTTCTCAGGTGCTGCCATTTCAAGGAAGGAGAAATGCTGGGTTCTTGCATAGTCACGTTGGAATCCTTTAACATAACCTACTATAAAGATAATCTAATCTGGTTTAAAAACAACTTCTATTTTTGCAGTGGTGATGAACCCACCTATTATGTTTACAGAACAAGCACTGAGTGATCTACAAATCCCAGGGCCATTTGCAAGGTAGGAGAAATTTCCATTTACATTTCTTACTTCCTTGCTGGGAGTGTCAGAGAACACAGGGGTCAGGACCAAGCTATTCCTTCCATATTGGGAAGCCAACATAGGGATCAGATTCATCATAGTCATACAGACACCCAGTGTAGGTATCTGGACAGAGGTGTCTCCATGTGATTTGGGAGCCCAATGGAGATTTAGTTAAAATAGCTAGCAGAATCTAGGCAGGGATCCAGCTGGTCATATGTACGTGCCTCATATAGAGTGAGTTATGTCACTCTCCAGAGTACCGATTGTGTTGACTAGATGTTTGATTCAGTTTTCTAAATACAGATATGTAGAGAATAAATTGTGTGCTAGAAGTGTTGGCTTCATTTTTTATGCAGAAGACATCTATGAGTGGTTGGTTTGATGAGCTCCATCACAGTAAGAAGGTGACAACTCAGTCTCTATAGAGCAAGCAGTCTCTACCGCATTACTTTGACAAACGTACAGAAGGACACACAGACAGAGGGGTGCTTGTCCCACTCTTCAGATTATGATAGCAAAAGGTTGGTCCTCATTCTGAGTCACTCCCTGCCAGCCCAATGTTTCTATGTGTTACTTAGATAATAAGCAATAAATACTTCCAGTTTTCTCACCTGCTCCTTCTTCCTCCAAATCCAAGAAAAAAAAGGGGGTTTTGAACATCCCTAGGAAATATTTTCAAGAGACAAAGTGAGTTTGATAAGGGAATTCTTCAGAGCCAGTGCTGTCATTTTCAGATAGTTTTATGAATTCTTGTAGCTTGTGTTTATTTCTAGAGGAAGATGTTAAGGCACTGACCTGTTCCAACATGAGTAAGACCTAGGTCCTGTAGACGCAGGTGACACAGTGTGCAGTACCCTTCATGATTTGCCCCTAAGTCCTGGTCACCACCAACACACCTTTGCTGCCTTCTGGGACATGGGGCTCCCATGTGTCCAGGCAGCTTCAGTATGCCTCTGAGAGCATGAGACCATGGCCTGGACAACTGGAGAACCAGGACTGTGGAGCACACAGCCCATCCCTACAGCATCAACACACCCAGGGATCCTTCCCAGACCTTCTCATGACCATCTTAAATGACCCACAGTCCTTCCCAGCCAGAGGGAGCTTTGTGGGCACAAGCTGGATAGTTGGGGAAACCCAAAAGCGAGAATGACTTCTTGGAAGGGACCGCTTTGCTGGTCCACCAGCCACATTATTTGCTTTTGTGTTTACAAGCTGTCTTAAAACTGAAGGCAAGCCAACCATGTGAACTCTACAGAAAACCCTTATAACAGGGAGTGTATTGGTGAAGACCAAAGGGCAGGAGAAAGCCTCAGCTACAGCCAGGTGTACCAATAAGGGATAGAGTAGGACAAGCCCTTGTCAATCACTTCCCATTAACCTTTTCTGCATTAGAAGCATTTTACACTGAAGGTTTCCTTAATTGCAGACTATTGTGTGTTTGGAGCTGAATGCAGGAATTCATTTTGCTTTGGGGCCATGGCTCAGCTTGAGAAAAAATTGCCTTTGGGTGGACACAGGAAGGGAGCAGGGTACATCGTGTCCTCTTGAGTTACCCCTCGGCTTCCAGTGAGACTCAGGCAAGAACAATAAACAAGACCAAGCCCTGGTGCCCCTCCTGACTGAATTCCCATGGCACATGATGCTCTCACGTGGCTCCTACCTGAGCCCAGAGACCTTCAGAGTGAGTTACAATAGCTTTAGTCACTGCCTCCCTTCTACCCTGAGCTGCTTGATCTTATCTGACTGCAAGAACAATGACAGAAATTTTTTTCTTGCAGAGAGGAAAACATCAGAGATGTTATGAAATGCGTTCCCAGTGCTTCCCCACATCGGTGGTGTGTGGAAAGATTTAAAAACACAAGCGCTTTCCCTCTCTTACCTGACTCCTCTCTTCAGGAGGATCTTAAACCTCACTGGAGGGGATTGAAAAGTCTCTGAGCTGGAAATGCCTGAGTGTCTTGAAGACTCATGGCTCCTTTGAAATTGTCTCTGTGCTTGGGCCCTGGCCCTACTCATGTGTTAACAGGGCAAAACACAGGTCTGCCAGCTTTTCCTACGAGCGCCGAGAAGCTCGCTTCCCTTTGCCTGGTCCCAACTTGTTTCAGGTCAGATTAAAAGCTACATAAGCTTGATACTGCCTTTTTAATGCATAGCTGTGGGCTGATTACTAGGGAGTAATCACTTTGCCTCTGCTTTCTTGGCAGGGGATAAGGAAAGAGAGGGAGGAATACACTGGAGAGGGGCAAGCATCCCTCTGTCCATAAATCAGGAGCATCTCAGATAGGCAGGGTGAATCAGAGACTACGGCAACACTTGCAATTAATGTCACAGAAAATCTAACATCTTCCTTGTCTTTGTGAGGCCAGTGACGCTGCCACATTCATGGGAACAGCCTCATTTTTGAAGCATGCCAAAATCCCAGATTTTGCCAGCTCCATCCCCAGTTTCTGGTTATCAGTATGCTGGACAGCAAAGGTGAGTCCTTGTACCCCAATAGCTTTAGGATGCTGCAGACAGTTTAAACTGAACTTGGCAGGGGGGTAAAGGCTGCAAAAGTATTCATTCCAAGGAGTTTAATGAAAATTGGTAGCCAGAATGAAGACAGAGAACATCATAATGTCCCCGTTGAGGGAAGGACTGTGCCATGAACTCAGTTCTTATAAGGCACTAAAGAATTTAAATTAAAACCTGAGGTAGAGGAAAAGCCCCACTGGAGCTCACAGAAACTCAAAGTCCAACCACGAGCTTCAAATCAACAAATCCAGGCAGGTTCTGTCATCCAGGAACAACTTGTTTAGCCCTGATTAGAATAAAATGGATTTAGAAATAATAAATAAACTTTCCCTCCTACCCCACCCAGCTTAGGATCTGCTAGAGGCTGAGATGGTCTTACATTTCCATAGACGCCTTTCACAATAACTTACAGGCTTTGGGCTGCAGCTGCTCAATCTTGTGGAAACGTTTCTGGTGCATTTGTGATGATAAACATGGTATTATTAAAATGGCTTTTTGTGATTTGCCTACCCATAAATAATAAGAAGGTGTTGTGCTTACACGATGATTCATTTTTAGACCACTTCAAGGAAGTAATATTCAAAATTATGTCTCCTGTAAGTGTGGGGAGATGAAGTCTCTCTCTGTTCTTCTTTTGGAGAGAATGCATGAAAACTTGCTAGTAGCAGACCTGGAAGAGTATGCTGAAGGAATTTATGGAGTCCTGAAGATGAAGCCAGATCATATTCCAGAGGAGGTTTTAGGCCATATAAACTAAAAAGATATGCAGGACTTCACCAGTTGCATGGGAAAGGAGAAGAAGCAAAATAGCTCAGGGACCATGGCAGGAGAAAGTACAGTCTTCCAGATCTGGACACTGAAGCTGCAGGTTAGTGAAGTCATTTAACAGGTAATTTTACAGGAATCACTGGAGTTTAATGAAAAGCCTCAGCTCTCCCATTGAAAAGGAGAGAACAAAACAACTCTTGGAGGAGATTGGTGGTCTCAGGGCTGGATGCAGCCATGCTCTGGAGAGGTGCAAACATTTATATGTTTAGCTGCGAGTCCCCATGTTACATCACAAGGTAAGAAAGGGGATTACAGCTCCCTTAGTAAATGCGTCTTTGGAGATGTGGGCAATGCTCCCAGTCCTGGCATTTATTTCATGCTTTCCACCCCTGCTTATTCATCTCCTTTGTCCACCTAGTCCCCTTCTGGATGAGGCTACTGTGAGAAGTGACCAGCAAAACCGTCAAACCTCTTCTCTGGACTCGCCTGTCTGGAAAGGCACATTGCTGAGGATGTAGCTCCATCTACTGCCATAAAGGGAAAAGTCAGTCCTCCACTACCATCTGTCTTCAGCCCTTTTGCTGATGCATTAAGCAAATTGAATTCAGCATAGAAATTACTCACACCTTTTTTCCTTAAAAAAACCCAAACCAAAAATAATAAAGAACCAATTTTCATTTCTGGACATTCATAATTCCAGAGAAAAAATTTCTAGGAAAGTAGAAAATAACAATACACAAACTTTTTTTGGTGCCCAGGTCTCCAACTCACCCTAGAAAAGCCATTTTACCTGCCACAATTATCCAAAACTGAAGAAAGTTCTGGAAAATCTGTACCAAAGCACTGTAGCTTAACCTTACAGAAGAAATTTAAGTTATACGGTCATGGTCAGTGGGATGGGTTAGTTTTCACCTGGGTTCTGTCACTGAAAAGGTAAGGTATTAGTGTGAAATATTGTTTTGGTTCCCCTTGTAGCCAATATGGAGAAGATGACAACTCCAGACGGCAATCTGTCCTCCTTCTTTTGGATGCCTGGCTTGGAGATTCATGGCTGTCCCTCTCTCCGAAGAGACACAGTGGATGGAAGCAGGAGCAGGAGACATCTGGAGATGGAACAAAGACCTTTTCTTTTCAATTGTGGTAGTGGAAACAATTCATATGGGACAGTGCCATTGGAAAGGAAATATGGATTGGGTCTCTTCCCCTTAAATACACAGTCTTTTGGGCCTGAGTATAAGGAAAGAGCTCTTGGCTGAACCAAGTAGAGCTATGTGGGTCTGGACAAGGGCAAAAGCTACAGGCAGTGGGCCATGAGCAATGGGGCAGTGCTGGTGGGCAAGGCATGCTGGATATAGATTGTCACAACGTTGTCTTGCCAAGAAAGCCAGCTGCATCTCTAAAGGCCCCAAATCCCCTGTGATGTGTCTCTGGTACCATGATGCTGCCCTATATCTTGGTGCAAGTTCTCCATCACTTGAAGTCCTCCAGGAAAGGATCAGCAGACACGGACTGGTCACAGGACTTGCAGGGTGAAGAAGTTCTTTGGCCTTTGTTTGTTTGTTTGTTTATTTTTCAAATCAGAGAAACATTCTAATCTTTATTAAGGGCTAATTAATATCAGTGATGTTATTAATGATGAAAAGCCAGTGAAAGCAGAGGATTTTCCAACAGTCCAGGAGAAAAATGTTGTTCAGGGATGTAACCCATGGGATTTTGCTTTTAATGCTAAAACAGGTTCTTGGATGGTTTAAAACAACTAGCTGATATTTGTTTGCCTGGTACATTTCCCAGCTCCTTTTTGCATTAGAAAAGGTGTTTCTATACCCCAATAGTGGTTTCACATCACACCAGTAGCAACTCCCAGGATATGCAAGGCAAGCTTTCAAAAAGGATTGTGCAGGGGTAGGACAAGGAGTATATATGATCCAGGTGTGGTTGTAAGAAGTCCTTCATCTGAGAGTAAAAGGCACCTAGAAAATATTAAAGACCTGCTGAAAATCTAAGCCTTTATCCTGCATCCTCTAAAATACATAGGAAAAGGTGACCACAGATTTCAGCATCACTGGAACTCCTGAGGGACACATGCTATGGTCACATTTGGATGCAGCAGTGGTTACTGGTAATGCTTGTATTGATTACAACAAAAGCAGAAACCAGTCTAATTTTGCAGAATCCAGGGACAGTGCATTGGTCACCAGAAACAATGACAGCCTTTCTATTGACTTCACTGGGCTCAGGGTACAGCTATGAAAGCTGGTCTTGTGTTGCACAGAAAGGGAAAGGCTTTGGGACTGCATAGCTCCAGGGATTAGTAATAAACAAAGAGCCTTTAACTTCTAGGTCAATGCTCCGAACCTCTGCCAAGCTTCTGGCGAGTGAATGCTATTACCATTTGTACAGAGGCAACTGATGAATGAGTTTGACAGTTCTCGGCGTGGTCCTGGATAGAAAATGTCCATATCACTGCAGTCAGTCTTCTGTGCCTTCCTTTACAAATCAAGGGGACTTGTAAGATGGATCATTTTGCTGCAGGCAGTATTCCCAGATGTATGGTACCCGCTGGCAGGGAGCACAGCAGTGCTTGACCTTTGAGGAAAGATGCCTCAACCTATTTCACTGGCCATTGATGTGGCTGGGACAACATACTCCTGCTTAGCATCTGGTCCAAAGATTTCAACTAGTGATAAATCAGATTAAATGAGCAGCTGTAAGGACCTAAATTTCTGACCAATCCATGTTGACAGCTGTGCTTCCTGCTGGACAATCCTTGTTGCTATCTGTCTCTTCCCAACAGGTCTTGTTGAACCTGAGCTGTATGTATGTCCTTGCAGAACTAGGTGTGTCCTGGCTCCCTAGGAGGCTAGGGAGCAGGCCAGTTCTATAGCTGATGGTCTTTGTGCTGGTATTCATTTTTCCTTGCTCAGAGACATTGTGAACTTCCATGTTTAGCCCTATTTCATAAGATCATCAGATAATTCCTTTGGGCTTGTAGCCTAGTCATTGGATAATTTGAGCTTGTAGTCCACTCACCCTTTTCACTGGGAAGGGCTGGACATAGTGGTAGGACATGAAGTGCAATCATGGTATCAAGAGGACTCACAGCCAGGTGATTAGCCTCCTAGTGAATTGCTTTTTGGCAACTGGAAGTTCAAATGTGTACTTTTGGCACCTCTTTTCCACTGGTTTCAACCCCATCCAGGATTTGCCTTTGCTGGTATCACCTGATTTGTGGCACTGACAAGTGAATGAGATGGGGCACGCATAGAAAGAGGCATCACAGCTTGGGACTCAAACATGCAGTGCCTTATCTGCATCACTGTATTGCTTCAGGGTCTTACCCTTCAGCATCAGCTTTCCTGCAATGCCAGGACCTTACCCAAAATGCCACGATATGGGAGATTTCCAAAGCATATTATGATCCTTCCCATCTGTCCCCAACAAGTTAAATTGTACCAGCAGGTAACCCAGAAAAGCAGATGTTTTCTCAGCCACCAGAAGTTCTCACACTTGGTGTCATTTGCACCCCAGCAGCTCTCCTTGCTCTACATTTTCCTTTCTAAAAGCTGGTCACCTGCTTAACAATTTAAAAAAAAATCCAGAGCTTAGGACTAGTGAGCTGTGTGGGTCTGCCTGTGAAGGGCTTTTCTCACCACATCTCCACTCATGCTATATTTATTTTAAAAGTATAGGATGTCACAGAAATAGGGACAGAAAGGAGGATGCTTATGTGACAGTGGAAAAGTATCAGGTAATTGCAAGCAGCCTTCTCAGGAGGGGCAGGTCTCTCCAAACAAGCGACCATGAAGATAAACCAGCACAAAGAAGTAGACTGGCCATTACGAAAAGTCAAAGTAATAGCAGGGAAGGGTTAGCTAGGAAGAGATCTAAAGAAGGATGAGGATTTGACGATAGCATTCAAGGTCCACCCACTGAATTGGTGCACATCTGAGCCATACTACAATTTTCTACAGCTTGTTTTTATCAGCTCCAACCACTCAGATATTAACTTGATATGCTAACACCTACCTGAACTGCAATTCAGTTGCTACCAGCATGGCAACATGAGGCATCTCCACTAATCGACTGGCATGGCTGTGTGGGGGGAAAACATTCAGGTTGTGATGGGAGAAAACACCTGAGAAAATGTCAGTCACATTGTAATCTCTGCAAGCCACAATCCCCAGTCCTGCCATAGCAAAGCCCCATGAGGTGGGGAAAGACACGTGTAAATGATCTACTCTGCACTTGGAAGCCAAGAAATTAGGAGTGGAGAAGGGCTAATGCAGTGCTAGTCACTGCAAGCCTCAGAGCCCAAAAACACAGAGCAGCCCTCTCGCTCCTCATGAGATGGGCATCTGCATCATGCTTTTTAAGCGTGTCTCCCCAATGAGGAGAGAAATCTCCCTTTAGCCTCATTTCCTTTGGAAAAAGGCTTACGCAATGCTGCGTGTCCCACCAAGAACCATTGAACCAGTTGGCTCATTTTAATCACACTCAGCAGAGAGGGGGACGTCTCCCAGGAACTTGCATTCCCATGGATTTTGCAAGCAAGTGGCTGGGTAGAAAGAAGAGTCTCTAAGGGCTCGTACGAGCCCCTAAGAGGGGAAGGCAAAGTCACTGGGCACAAAGAAGACCCATGCAAAAGGAAGGGACACAGTTGTGGGGTTCATAAAAGTCTTAGTCACCTGCCCACAGGGTTTAGCCATGGAAGTCAGGTGAGGAAAGTTTTTGAGTCTGTGGGGAATTGGATTCCTTTATTCTCATTAAAATTCATTAGCCTGGCACATCTTTTTCCTAGTGACTGTCACATAGATTACATGACTCTGGGAACAGCAAATTACCGTTTGCTCCATCTCCCTGGTAGGTCACATCTCTTTTCACTGTGCTTTTTTTGATGTTGGCTCAGCTTTGTCCAGTGGCTCAAGTCTCATATACATCAGTCATTACCTTTTCCTTAGAGAGGGGCAAAGAGCTGGCCTGGGAATATGCATTGCATCCGCAGTGGATAGGGAAGACTTTCCCAAATGCTGACTGTGGTGGGAACACTGCAGACACAGCAGATCTGAATTTGGTTACAGCATAACCCCGGACAGTGCATTTTTTTTGCTAGTTTTTGCTCAGCTTGTATTGCGTTTGCCATTGGGCACTTTCTGACTGGACTAATGAGGATTTTGCTGGGCATCGTGGCATTAACCCAGCTCATCTAGGCAAGGGATGGTAGGTATTACCTCCTACAGAGACTCCCGTGGTCTCACCACAAGAGATAACTGTGGCAGTTATTGTCCCCTGGGGAATTTTCTCCCCTGATGAGAGTCCTTGAGAAATATATCACAGCATCTTTACTTGGAGCTCTCGTGCAATATCGGCTTAACCCTGCTTGCTTGGACCAGGCTGCCAGAGAGATATTTTAGCTTGTCCTTCTCAGTACCCCAGAGACTTCTTTGCAAGCTTCAATAACAGAGGATCCAAATGGGGGTTTGTTGTAAACATCCTGAGAAGCAGAAACAGTGTAAAGCTACATGCAAGGCTGCTATCAGTGGATGGCAGCACCATCTTGTGTTCATTTCTGGAGAGTGGACAGAGACTGTTTTCATCACTGAACAGGCTACAGATTCTCAATCTCTTTTGGCAGCTCTCCTGAGAAAAATAATAACTATTGGCAAACCCTGGATCAATACAAGGCAGAGGCACAGAGTCTAGGCTAGGCTCCAAGCCTCCATCATTCCTCGGGTCTCCAGCCAGTGCTTTTCTTTTGTTTGCACATCAGCACTGATTAAAGGTGTGTGCCAGTTATATCCCGGGACGTGCTTCAGTTTTGTGGTCATTCCTGCCACATATGCAAGGCAAGTCACTAGAACCACCCTTTAAAATCAGGCATCTGAGAATTTTTCCCACCCTGTAAAATTTCAATACTTGGAAACTTTGCTTTATCTAGTCTGATGGGCTATATCTGGACTTGATTATCAGATGTTGTTAAATCCAACCAGCAATTCCCTCCCAGAAACAGCTCTCAGAACAATTAAAGACACGTTCACTCTGTTTTAAAAGAGACTTTGTACACAAAAGTTTTTACCCCTGGCCATTGATATGAGACAATGAGGTTAATTAATGACTCCTATCATTTCACATTTGCATATTTGAATAGACCTTCCAAGTCTCTTCCTCCAGGTTTGTAACCTCAGTGTATCTCCTGCCTCCACGTTCCCCATAGGCAGGATCAAGTCTCATTCATTTGCAGAGCAGCACCAAGACACATCAGTTTTGGTGCACCAAATCACGTTGTAAGCATCTCTATATGAAGATGGAGGGGTGATGGAGAAAGGGAGGGACTGAGGGGCTGCAAGTGTGCAGGAAAACAGAAGAACACAAGGAGGGAGCAAAGAAAGCAAATATCTCCTCAGGGTGTAAGATTTCACCTATCTGGCCAAAGAGGTCATCAATATCACCTCAGTGTTTTGATCCCCAGGCTGTCAGAGAAAAGGACTTAGGGGAAATGGTCATAGGAAAGATGGATTCACCTTCAACACAGGGAAAGAGTGCATAATTTTTTGGGTGTCTGGAAAAAGTCTGCAGGAAAGCAGGTATGCAAAGCTCTTTTGGGTACATCCACCTAACGCTGGCTGCGCAGGCCTCACTAGAAGGTGAGCAGAGGTCCCTGCTCAAAGGCACTTTCCCAGACTCAGCCTAGTGCTGGGGCTCTGTTTCCCCATCCCCTGGCCTCACACACCAGTATCTTCTGCACTGGAAAAGTACCTCCATGAGAAAGCCAAATATGTACCAGCTGACCAGAAAAGTGGGGCACTGCCAGAATAAAGCTTGCAAAGTGAACCTATACGTATTGAAAAGGTGCTGGTAGCAATTTTTATGCATGCCATTCTATGTAATTTCTACTGTGCTGTCACTTAGGTGCCTGGTTTTGGACCTAGACCCACACTAGACACTTGCAAGAGAAATCAGGTGACATTTGGCCAGATTTGAAGCAATGACAGATTTCCTGCTGGCTGCAAAATGTGTATTTCATAACTGTTGTTTGTGAAAACTTTAAGACTGGAGACCACGGTTTTGAAACCATGTTAAGATTGACCATGTACTATTATTGTGTCTGTTATGTGATCTGTTTTGAGGTGTAACTAAGAATTCCCACTGTGGAACAGGTCCCCCTGGACATACCTACATGAATATAGATATACACTCCTTGTATAAATATGTGGATAAAAACTGGTCAAGCATGCTGGCAACGTTGTTGGCCACTGTCCATGTTTGTGAAATGTTAGAACACTCCCTTGCACAAATTTGGCCCATTTCTACTAAGATGTACCCCCAAAGCATTCCCACATTTCGCAATTATTCCAGTCTGGGGACCATTCCCAGCTGGCAGCTTGCTTACAGCCTTGCTTTGGTGGCTGACAGGTCAGTAGCACAGAGCCAAGCCACGACATGCAAAGCGGTCCCAGTGTATGGGAGCATCCCCTGGCGTACATGGATTATTAGTGTGGACGGTTTTAACTCCAGTGCATTGGAAAGATGGGAGGTTTTATAATGCAGATAGAAGAAGGAGAGGAGAAGTTGTTAAAGCAACAGGGAAAATGCAAAAAATAGCATTTTTGGGAAAGACCTTGTATCCATCTTCATTTCTTCTCTGCATTTGCAGAGATAATTTCAGGATTTCTAACCTGTCTCATTCTCTGTCCGGAAATCTTACCCGATGGGAAACCTGCAATAAACTGATCCATTTTCCTAATCAACCTTTCTTGGTGCAATCTGGCTCCACCACTGCATCTGCAGGCAGCTTTGTTCATTGCAACCAGGAAGAGTTTTGCCCTGCCTGCAGGAGGCACCTTATGCTGCACTTACCTCTGCAGAGCTTGCCCAGCAAGCAATGATGCAAAAATCCCCTCTGATGAGGGGGAAGGAGGTTTTGCACTGATGTTACTAGTCCTGTTGACCACCAGTCTGGGGAAGATAAAGCAGCTGGAGAGAATTTGTAAAAGCCTCCCCTTTCGTTCCCAGCCACACAGTTTGGGCACTGCATTGGAATGACCCTCAATTATTTCAAACCTAGGGACAGGGCAGGTTGCAATTACAACTCTTATAAAAAAAAACAAAACTATCTGATGGTTTTGCTTCGGCTGAGATTTTTCCAGTCAGCTTTGCTGAAGAGCTGCCACCAAATTCCCAGGACAGAGCTAACAACAACTGTTACTGGATGGGCTTCCCTCTCAATGAGGGAATTCAGGGGTGGAGGCTGGGGCTGAACAGATATATCCATGAGGACAATATATCAATCTGTGGCAAGGACACAATTTCCATCCAGGAAGGTGTCTGATGCCCCAGGGGCCTCAAGGAGAGGGATAAAGGGGTTTGGAAAGACGTTGAGGGTGAGGCTATGGGTATGGTCCTAACCTGAATTGGGGAGGATGAACAGAAAGGGAACTGGCTGCTGCTGCTGGAAGACAAGGGTGCATCCGACCACCTAATGCTGAGAGGGGTTGGGACCTCTCTTAGGGCAGTCTTGCAAAACTTGAAGGTTTTTCTTCCAACTTGTCCAGTGTCCCTCATTTATCATGAGTCTTATCACTGGCTTCTGCTGAAGCCAGGCTTTCCTAGTCATTTTAAGCCTGCAGGACAGAGATGAGAGCCTTTTCCCATGCTGTGACCCCTGGTGTCGTGCTGACCTGTGATATCAGCAGCTAGAGAAAAAGAGGAAGAGGCAGTGCTTTATGGTCTGGGAGTGTGTGGTGCTATTAGATAGGGTTGTAATATAAATAAATCGCAGTATTTCTCAGCAACACAGCTCTTGCACATGCAGCAAGGGAGGCTGGGAGGAAAAAATGTCAGTTGTGGCCCTCCTGTATTAGAGTGCATCATCATGTAATAGTTCAGAGGGGTGTGAGCACCCTATTGTCCTGCCCTGAGCTGGGGTGGCAGCTCTCACTCCCCCTGAACTCAGAGGTGACCCAGGAGGATGCATGATTCCCATACTATGGGACTGAGGAGTGATCACCCTCACTCATCCAGCTTCAGGCTTCTCTGCAGGGAATGAGGCTGGCAATTATTGATATGGTCTCTCAGCAGCAGGAAATTAGCTATGATTGCCAGCTCATTTTATTTAAACCAACAAATGAGTGTCAGATGGAAATTACTTTCTTTCATGCCCAAGCTCAACTGGATTCAGCATCTGTACAAGTGAAGTGGATGTATATAACAGACTTAGACACCCTCAGTACTCAGGAATCATGGCTTCAGGCATAAAAATACCCCAGATTTACTACATCATGGCAATTACTGTCAAGTAAGTACCGTGGATATTCACTCTAATATCAAGACACACTCACAAATGATATTCTTTTGCATTTACCTTCCATGCATATTTTAGCAAATGAGTTTGCTGGCAGAAAATTCCACTTAAATAGCTAATTAAAGAAACTCATTAGGAAAGCAGATTTCAAATTTGCAAGCACAAAATACAGCATGCTGGAAGTATGCTGTAAGTGTAACAGTCACCCAGGTGGGCACAATAAAAAATGCTGCGACCTACCTCAATTGGGCTCACAGTCTCACAAGGATGGCCAGCCAGCAATCACAAATCAGCAGGCTTGGTCACCCTGAGCAACAAAATATCCCCTTAACCTCCTCATTTTCTCAGCAAAAAACTTTGCTAAAAAGCTTTAGCAGAAGGTCATGAAGTTAGAGCTATTTCCAACTAAATGGCATCAGATCAAAATTCATGTGATTCCCGTGTACAGTCAGCCTGAGTTTGTGACAGTTGGAAAGTGTTGCTTCTGGAAGAACCACAAATGATTCAAGGCAAGCATTTGTAGTTCATCATTTGTGATGCTCCATGACAGGACGAGGGGCAATGGGCACAAGTTGGAACACAGGAAGTTCCACCTGAATATGAGGAAAAACTCCTTTCCTGTGAGAGTGCCGGAGCAGTGGGACAGGCTGCCCAGAGAGGCTGTGGAGTCTCCTTCCCTGGAGACATTCAAACCCCGCCTGGACGCGGTGCTGTGCCCCTGCTCTGGGTGTGCCTGCTCAAGCAGGGGGGTTGGATGGGATGATCTCCAGAGGTCCCTTCCAACCCCTGCCATTCTGTGATTCTGTGATTCTGTGAATTAGGCAATAACTGACCACCAGCTGGGATTCAAGTTTGAAGAAGAATCCCCACCTACTGATTCCAAGAACACAAAAAACCATGGAAAGAAGCCATTTGAGAAGATTATTGGTCACATATTCTCTGTGTGTAGTTAGTGCTCTTTTCCACGTTAGAGCAATTTGGTAAGGACCAGCTTCTTTCAGAAAACCTCACCTCTTCCCTCCAGCATTCTGTGAACATTTGAGGCTTTCATTGGCCAAAAGCAGAGATACAGAGTAATCTGGCAATACAAATAAGGTTATTGACTTGCCAGCCCATATGTGCTAACCGGCCAGTTGGCTGCTGCAAAGCAAAAATTGCAAAAGCTGAGCTATTATTGCCTTTGTCATGAGTGGGCACATTTCATCATGTCTGTGTGTCTGTGTCCATACTAAGAAATTAAACAGTGAAAGACCTTCCTGGGCACTGGACTGTAAGGGTTCTGTTACTAGAAATATTTTTTTTTTTTTTAAATTTTTAAACCCTTGCTGTCTGGCATTCTTCCAGACAACTTCCATTGTCCAAAACTTAGCATGGGTCAATGGGCAATTCAAATGTCAGTTTTGATGGGATCTTTCTTGAGAGTAAATGGGTTGAGCTTGATGGAGATGGCCAGATTGTTGCATGGGGCCTCAGGACCATAGGAAGGCTCTGACTAACGGTGACTTTCCTTGTAGGCACTCTTTCCCTTCTGTCTATGAATTTTATTTTAAATAGGCCCAGAAGTTGAACAGATCATGAAGAAAGAGATAAGGAGACAAGCAATCAGAGAGGAGCATTGCAAGCCTTATTTAGCTAGAAAGGGAGGAGGAAAATGAAGACTGAAATCCTTCCTTTGCTCAGATTGGTTTCAATATGGTATCTGCGGTGCTAGTTTTATGGGCACATTGCATTTCATGAAGTCTGCTGAACATTTCTGCAAAACCATCCTGCTGAATCTGAGGAGTCCTTAAATTTAGGCTATGTCCTGACTTCAGCTCAGGTGCCTGAACTTTAATTACATTTTTTCTCTCGACTGTACAGGAAGGCAGAGTCTGTCAGACTTGTATTTTACGTGGTCGTAATCACTTACCAGTGCTTTCACACTGGAAGTATAGAAGTCATGTTGGTAGGGTTGGATCACAGTGTTTGAGTTTAGGATGTAAGGAATTATCCAAATGACTGAAGTTAGGCTTGTGATCAGGGCACTGACTTGAACTGGAGTCATAGTCCCTGCAAGTCATCATGGCTTTAAGTCACATGTCTAACTGGGATTTTCCTATTTCTCTCTGCCTTGCATGGGAGCTGCTATGGGTTTTGCTAGGAAGACTGAAAGCAGTAACTTGTCAAAGCTTCGTCTTGCAGGTTTATTCTGATAAAGAAGAAAAATAGTTCTTGAAATAAACTGAAAATGGAAAAAAAAAGACTCTATCTCCCTTGTGAGCCGGAGAGCAACAGCCTTGAAAGAAAGGACGTGATTTCTTTCCTTGGGGAGTTGTGACAGGAGCCCAAAGTAAAGGGTGGCAAATCGAGGCAAGAGGTGCTCTTTTTCTGTGGGCGCATCCCTTGAACCACCAGGATCTGCTGGGCTTGGTCTGTCTCCTCATATAATTTTAAGCACATGGATTGCCTTCTCATCAAAGGACTCTACCTTGCCATCTCAACTCAATGTGTTAATTGTAACCCCACCAATGACCAAGGAACTCCTTCTTCCCCAGATAGATGGGACCCTCTGGGATTTGAGATGTGTAATCATAATGGTCTTATACTTGAATTAGTCTAATTTGACATCATGGGCAACGATTATCCAGCCACCCTTGCTGGCTGCTATCTGTGGGCCCCTTCTTTCCTTTGTCAGGGAGGCACTGACACAGCAGTATTTTGAGGAGAAGATGACAGTAGCTGGATATTGCTGGATCTGTCCTTTTCTATGCAAAGGGGTTAAGAAGGAAGCTTTTTAGAGCCAGTACAGTAGCACCAAATATGGGTGAGATTAGTCTCCTTGAAGGCTTTCTCTGAAATTGTACTGTAAATGGGCTGATTATGAGCCAAATCTGTCTTGGAGAGCCTTCTTTCATGCTGTTGCTTGGTTTTGAACTTGTCCTTTTTGAATCTTACTCTACTTATACACATGGGTGATTTACTTGCAATGTGTTTTGTGTTCTGTTTCAGAGAAAAAACCATCTCTGAACAACTAAAAAAAGCCTGGTGCCATTGCTATGTGAATAAGTAGTTGTAGTTACAAGCAAAAGGAGTTCTGAGAAGAGGACATTTCTCTGGAACACAAGAACTAGGAAGTTCATAAGAAGTTATCTGCAAGACCAGACTTCAGACGTGCAGGAATCTTGCTCTGCTTACAAGCTCAGACTGACAATGAGCAAATCTCTGCAATTTTAGCATGTTTAATACTTCTTTTGATTTCATTCTGTTCTCAGTCTGAGAACAACTGCAGCAGAGACAAAATCTATAGGTGAAAGTACACCTGTACCAAACCTCAAATCACTATCCATCAGAGCACTATGGGGAAGCTTACAGTGGACACGAGTCTTGGATTTAGGTTGACCTCTGTGCTCAGGCAGGGCTGCAAATAAAACCAAAAGGTTTTAATAGCTGAACACCGGGAATTCATTATATAAAGATATAGCACATAGTTATGCCTGTTAATAGTGTTCCCTTTAACCAGAAGAGATATTAGTTCCAATTTTTGGCTAAATAGGGCTGCCTAGAAGTGAAGTGTGTTATGGACCCCAAATCAGTGAATGAAGGGAAGATTTACAGGGAGACCATCACTGAACCAGGTTAATGAAGTGCAAATGAAGACAGCTGTTGCAAAAGAATAGGCTACAAAGATAAATGATGAGAAAGCTGCATAAAGCACTCCTCAAATAACTGTGACTGACAAATGAGTTGGTGAAAATTGCAAGTCTGTGCACAGACAATTCTTGAATAGAAGATGTTGTGTGGTTTTTTTCCCTCCCTACTATTTCAATTTTTCAGCTGGTTCCAGAGGTCCAACAACCAGATGCTGGGCATGCAGCTCTGGAGCTTCTGTCTTTGCATACAATAGTTACCACGTATGGAAAAGTGACAAACATTATTTCTTAAGTTCCAGTTATGTCTAGAGAGTCCATCCAAGACTCTTCTGAGTTTTTATAGATGTACAGACATGGAGAAAGTAGATCTGTGCCAGAGAGCTTAGGGTAATTACATTTTGCTGTATCATCTAAGGTGTCTTCATTTCCAGCTTCCACTTAAAGGGAGTTAAGCATCTCAATATCCTAGAAACACAAGGCAATGAGTTACAGTCTGATACCCAAATTCTACCTAATTATATGAAACTAGTCTTTCTGACTGGAGAGCATCTCTGAAGGCATTGAAAGACCACTGGGAAACACTAGACACATGGGCTGAGGAGGACTTAGGCTGTCTGATCCTGTCTTGAGTGACTTTGATCCTGTTTTTACCTGGGGGCCTGGATATCTAGAGGATTCAGTGATGGGTTTTGTGGGTCACAGGCTCTTCCATTGTCTAAGCACTGCTGGAAACACAACTGTAACAAGCCAGCCATGCATGGGAAAGGCAAGAGACACATGAGAAGTGAGGTGGTTCACAAGAAATCAGATGGCATTTTGAGCTCTCATGTATGTTTCCTTGGTTGGTTTAAAATCTGGCTGTGATCATCTGTGCATCCATAAGGTCTCTGTCCTGTTGCTTTTCCATCACTGCACATGCTTTTTGCTAGTCTTTGATTTTCTCTGCATCTTCAGAACTTGTTTACAGACATCCACATTTAATGAGATTAAAAGAAAATACTAAATAACTCATTTGAATGAATAATTGAACTGGAGTGACCTTTATGTTAATAAAAGTGCCTCTTTCCTCTGTGCAAACACTTTAGCCTTTGCAAAGCAGGGAATTCACTGCATCTGTTGAACTCACAAGTGGTTTTGTTGTTTCTGTTTGTTTTGTTTTAAATAACTGCCTAATAGCTGGAACCCTCATTGTGTTCCTCCTGCTGACTCACTGGTTTCCAAAAGCTCTGCAATGAGTGTGACATCTTTAAAGACCACAGAATATACTGTTTCCTTTCAATTGGTCATAATCTGCAATAACTCAATTCACGTAAAAGAACCATGTGGGTAGAAGTATCCCAACTGAATACGTCACCCTCCATACCTCCAGCCTCTGTGCCTTGCACCCAACGTGCTATGCCATTCAAATACTATTTACTATGGCAATCCATAAAAAGACTTTGCCTTTGTTTCAAAAATCATGTAATGAATGTGGAATTTGGCTGAGGCAAAATAGCCCATGCTCGTTAAAGTGAATAATTCTAACTCTTGCCTCTGCAAGGATATCAAATGTATTGACACTAACTATAAAGTAGTTATATAGGGTACCCTGTATAGGGTAACACATTGCCTGGAGTTATGGAAGAGTGTAAAGCCAAAAATCCATACACTAAAAAGTCCTTAAAGCACTGCCAGCTAAAAAGTATCTAGATCTGAACATTGTGCAAGGATGGGAATTCTGAGAGAGTAGAGGTTAATTCTGTGATTCTGCCATTCACTACCTGATTTAGGGCAAGTCTCTCCATTGTGGCCAACATCAGTTCCTCATCTGTAAAATGAGGACAGTATCATGTTATTTTTTTGTGCACTTAGACCAAGCTCTTCAGGAAGGAGGTAATTTTTCATCCTTGCATCTAAAGATTTTAACACAAGAGGGCTTTTCTTCTGGGTGAGATTTCTAGATAGCGCTGCAAAATAAATAATCTGTGAGTGTTCTTGTGTTTATGTGCAAAACCTTTTTATTTGCTTTTTTTGAGACTCTTTGAGTGTTTACTTGTAAGAATGTCTGTGGGAAGTTAAGTTGTCAGGAGAATTGGTGAGAATAAATATTCATGAGAACACTCTCATTGCAAACACTTTGTGGCCATCTGTAAAAGCTTTTTTATTATTCAAACAATACTGAGATTTTGCAGATAATTTGCCAACAAAGAAAAAAGGAAATGTTTTTTTTTTTTCCTTTTTTTTTTTAGAGACAGCTGATGCTGTAGTGCCAAAGTCATCATCGCTGGTGTGTGATTTAATATCCAACATGTGGCACAAATAACCAGGAAGGAGTAATGAGAACACTACTGCCCTGCTATCAGGGAGACAAAAATATGTTTACACCAACTATTTTGAATAAAGAACGTATTAGCAAAACTACCACCTGTTTGTGAATAATTAAGGCAAACAAACAAAAGATTCTCAATTTATCAAATTACTTGTTTATAGCAGCAATTCCCTTTAATGTTGGTGTGATGCCTTAGTATTGATACATAGGATCCTTCTGCTCAAAAGGAAAATTCTTCATTGTGGGAATTTCCCTCTTTTTTAACATGAATCAGGAGTAACATGACTTAACTTTTCCTTTATTGGTCTTTTCATCTAAATGACTGTGGTTTTCATCACCATAGTAGCAGAATATGTCCAAAGAGTTCTGGCTCTATAGTTACACCATCTCCTTTTTAAAGACTTGTCATCTCTGTTTTATAGGAAGGGAAATGTGGTGCAGAGGGAGTATTCACCTTCTGTTAAGATCACCCAGAAATTTCTGGCGAATCTGGGAAATGGAATTTTACTCAAATCCCTCCTGTATTGTCATTATCACAAAAACATTTTTTTCTGTTGATTGTCCTATTCCTTCTTTACTTTATGCTTTGGAGCTGAAAGGGAGGGAAATGGGGAAGATCACTCTCTTCTAGAATTTTTCCTGCACAGGGATTTCTCACCATGATTGGAGAGATGATTGTGCACCATGAGGGTTATAGATCTGACCCAGCTATGAGTTTTCTCATTTTTTTTTTCCTATTCCACGAGGGTTTCACCAAAAATGACTAAAACATTTGGTGTGCTGTTAAACTCCCTACTATCCTTCAGCAGTGAGTTCCACAAGTTAGTTAGTCATTGCATGCAAAGTTGTTTCAAACTTTTTAATTGATTTTTTTTTTTTTTTTTTTTTTTTTTTTTTGCTTATGGGAGTGTGTAGGAACTTTTGCTTCACTGCACTGATCTGTATTCCAGCCTGTCCATATATCAGATTCCTAGGCTGTGGCTTCTGCTGAAAGTCCTGGGTTCAGATACTTACCTCTGCATTGAAAGGGCAACTTTGCTTGAAAATGCAGTCTTTGGGATCTCTTTTATTTTTTCTTTAAATGGGGACTTATCCAAACCACCTTGAATCTGTAAGAAATTTCAGCTGAAAACATCTCAACAGCATCTGTTCACTGTATTGCAGCTTCTCTGAAACCAGTTGTTGAAAACTTTCAGAATGTCGTAGGAGCAAAGGAGGGAGTTTCCTCCTAACTCATTGCATCAGGGTAGGAAGAAAGCAAGGTGCTAGTTCACCGTGGATGAAAATCAAGGCTCAGGACAAATGGCTGAGATCATTCAGCAATTAGGGGAGCCCTGTACACTTTGAATCCCTGCTCTGTTCGGGCAGTTTTTTCTGGGGAGATGAAGGCAGTGTGATCCCAGTGTACTTCCTTCTGCAGCGACAGTGATGAACACTTGAGGGAAGCAATGTCCTTCTGGAGGAGACATTTCAGGGGGAAGGGCCAGCCCTGCCATCAGTGTGGGTGCACAGGTGCATCTGCATGGGTGCATGTCCTTGTGCGCCTGCTTGAGTGTCTGCAAATGTAGCTGGGCTGCTAAACCATCTCTTGGTTATTGGTTGTTGGTTGAGCTGGAGCTAAAATAGGTTAATCTGAAAACAACAGGGAATTGGTCCCCAGGAAAATTCTGTCTTCTCCCACAGTCCTCATGGACTGACTCAGTCTCTGCTGCAGACTTTGTCCCGATTCTGACTAATAGGCATAGACGTAAATGAGGAAAGCATTGCATTTACACCAGTGGTAATAGCAGCCCAAGCTCAAAATAATTTTTCTTTCTCCAAACCTCCTCTTTGGTGCCTAACCTTAAAACTTTAAACTATCTTTCTACCTAACATGACCATTCGGAGTTATGACCATTCAGAGTAGCCGGGAACTGTGTGGTTAGTGGATGGAGGGACAGATGGGTTTTGAGCGTGGACTTCACAATGCTGTCAGTTCAAAAGAACTTTATACATATCAAACCCGAACCAAAATCAATAAGGATGCATTTAATCCATGGCTTTATACCATGCCCTGCCTTGAACCCCAATTTGAATGTCATGCACAACAGAGTGAGTTTGGGCCCAGACTCTGAATTTATGATGAAAAATAAATTTCCCTCTCTATTCTGAACAAAACTGGCTTGTACTCTGCAGCTCCTGTCCTCCTGCTCTCTCTCCCTCATCAATTCTCTTTTCCCTTTCACACATCAGCTGCAAACATCTCATTTGGCTGGGATGTTGAAGGCAGGCTCATCTCTAGCAGTTCCAGACTGTTAATTCAATCAGCTCTTATATCAGCACGAACATAAGTAAGTGAAAAAGGCTCTTGAATTTCATCACCTTGTTAAAAACTCGGAGAGATTTCTGGAAGGATTATTTGATTTGCTTCGCTAGGTTTTATAAAGGTTTGTACATAGGTTTTAAACCATTATTATTTACTTTTAACAAGCTATTTATGTCCTACTCTCAACTGCATAATCAATACTGCTTTCCCATCTGTTCAGAGATCCTGACATCAGCAAATTTCAATTCTCCGCTGACTGAGTAAAAAGGAAGGAATAATTTAGACACAGTGAGTGAATGAGAGAAAAAGAGCCCAATGGAGACTGGTATGAACTAAATCTCCATGTCCAAAGATGGCCAGGCATCCAGGAACTGTGGATTCAAATCATAAACTTGCTGAGGACATTGCTGAGAGCATTGAAGGAACATGCTAAGCCTGGGAGTAGATTAAAGTGACTTCTATCCCTGACAAGAAGAATATTTTGAAAGCCATTAAAGAAGCTTGAGTGATCATTATTTAAAATTAATTTATTGAGACTTCTGGAAATTTTTTGACTTTTCCCTGGAGCAGAACAAGGGGCCTCACCTGGGCATTTCCAGCCCCTCTGCTGCATGGCTGGCACAAGTTAACGTCTGACACCGTCTTGGCTAGACTGAATCACCCCTCTGTATGGTGAAAGTTGGGAGAAGGCTGAACATCTGCATGTGCAGAGGGATGCAGAAGCAAAGATGATTGATACAAAGGGAAGAGGTCCCAGTCCACTATCACCTTGCCATTGTCAAGGCCTCAGAAGATACCCAAAATGATGGGGACCAAAGGATTCTGGTTTAATTTACAGTGGCATAAGTCTGGAATAACAGCACTGAAGTTTTTGGATGAAGTGACTTCAGGATGGGCTGATTTCTCCTTATTCAGAGATTGCAGGCCTAGGGAGTGACAGCTTGGGGTGATATCTTCAGCCTGTTGGCATTATCACCAGAACCAATTATTAGCCAAAGATAGCAGAAAGATCACAGCAGCTGGGTTTACTTCACAGCATTTTTGGTGGTTGCTATCTAGCTAATAAGTAATTAGCACTCTAGGGGGAGGCTTAGTCAGTCCATATGGACTGTAAAGTCCATGTAGCCCACTCTGCTGCCTGTACAGCTTACAGTTTAATTAGTGCAGGTTGTGATCTTCTTGTTCTGATCTCACCTGGAAGGGGATTTATCTCTTCTAACTTGAACTGACTTGACTTTAGGCACGTGCCTACATGGGAGACAGCTCTCCTGGTCCTGTGATAGTCAATGGAGACCTCATCAAAACAGCTGATGAAGTTTAGGGTACAAATTATGCGAGTATCTACTTACAGATGAATTGATTTGTGTTAAAAGTTTCTTTGAGAGTAATAATTAGTCCTTAGTGACTACAGAGGGAGCTGAAGTTGTACTTGTTCAGGTACAAACATCTATACTATATACTCTTGTGCATAAATAAATCACAGATCTGATTTCTATGGCATTTATTTTCATGTTACCTGGATGGCAAGTGTGTCACAGACAAAGACAGTCTTGCCTGACTTTGGTGTTTGAAAGGCTTTTAGGACCTGTTAGTCTTTCAGGCATCTGGAGAGTGTTTGTTGATCCCCCATTTGGGATGGGATAATCCTCCCTCCGCATGTGCTTCCACTGACCTTGTGGGGAACCTATCTGACTCGCTAGACTAGACCATAACATCCTGATAGCTAAAGTCAGATGAGGGAAATACTGCTTGTGCTATCGTGGAAAATGGATTCCAAGGATGTAACATTAAACTCAGGTCTGCAGACCCTTAAGAAAAGGGATCGTCACAGTATTAAGCAAGGTTTGCATTGCCTACAGAGCCACGCTCAGATAAAAACACTTTCCAGACTGCTCTTCCACCATTATGTTTTAGTGTCTGGTCAAGGTCACTCTGTAGCAGTAGTCTCAACTGAAGAAGCACTAGGTTAATCCAAAACCTCTAATCAAAGGAACAGATAGATATTTGGGTCCGATTCCCTGGTATAAATTGGGCATCATACTAGGGACATCAGGAGTTATATCTGTGGTAAGACATTGTAGAAAACTGCCTTCATCTGAATGCTTAGTTATTTCTTCCAAGACTGAAGACCTTGATCCTAGTTTCACCACAAGCCTTCTGACAGCACTGACAGCAAGGAAGAAATGTGTATTTCAGAGAGCTACACCGCAGGGATCAGAGTTTGTTATTTCTCCATACCAAGAACAAATGCATCGTTCCTCTTGCAGTGGTCCTCTGCAGCCCCAATCTGTATCCTAAACTTTCCTAGTCACTTTCTCAGCTATGTCTAGACCCAAAATTTGGGCAGACTTTGGGTGCAGGAGATCTTATTCTCCCATATGCTCCTGTGCTGATAAAGAACCACTTCACAGTTCCTAAGAGGTCCATTGGGAAGATGAGAGCTGCTTCAAGGTGGTTGCTGCTGCTAAAATAGTGGCTCGAGCTGATACAGCTGTCTCCCTTTAGTGGTTAGTCCACGTAAGTGTGTGAAAGTGTTGCTGCTTTTCAGCCAAGGCATTTAACTGAAATCTTAAGACAAGGGCTCATATTAGCAGGTTCAAGCCTTGCTTCTGGCACAAAGATGGCTGTTTGCAGCCAAATCTGCTGTGGCCTTTTGTGAAGACTTTCTATTTATTCCTTTATTTTTTCTCCACCCAAAGAAAGAGAAGCAAATGTATGATCTGGTGTGGAGACAGCCCAGCACAAAGAAACAGCTAAAGTTCCTCTTCCCACCTGAATTCCAGTGTCAACGGATTTCCTGAAGAACTAAAATGCATTATTAAGTTTTAACATCATCTTTTTCAAGAAAGGCCACTTTGTGTCACTGCTGACTCCTACCTCACTATCTCAAAAATGCCATTGTGGTCTGGAATTTATTGTCCTTATGATAACGGTGTGCTCCATTTTCCCCATTTTGTCAGTTTTTTTACTCTTTTTGTTATGCCTAGTATGACCAGAACTGAGTTGATTTTCTGGGTGGATTATTGTTTCTTTTGAATTACAGTTGCTATTTTGTCCTTTTTTTCTCCACTACTTTGGTCCCATGACATTTTGGGGGGGAAGGAGGGAGGCAATGAGAGGTTATATCTTGAAGAATTTCACCCTGGTGGAAAATACCAATGATTTAAAATAAATATACTCTCTGAGATATCACATTACCCTGCCAAGCTTATGTACAGCAGAGATAAAATGGCTTTTTTAGAGCTGATTTTTCTTTTCCCACCAGCTGAATGGAATATCAAAGTAAACAATTTAAAGTAACTGTTAGAAAAACGTTATACACAATGCTATCAACAGAAAGGAGCTGAAAATTAAATGCAATGATTACCAGAGAACTCATTTCCTTTGCTACTGGGAGGCTAACAACAATAATAAAAAAGAATTTAGAAGTGAAAGCTGAGATTCTCCCTTTGATGTCTGAATATTTTTCTGTTTATGTTTAAAATAAAGGGCCACATTATAAATTAAATGTAAAGCTTAATTTCTATTTTCTCTCCACTCAAACAGCATGTTTTCCTCTAGGTGATTATTAAAATAATGGTTCACCTCTCCAACTACTGTATACTGGCAGGTTTTTCTTCAGGCAGTGGAACAGCACAGGTTGAGTGATAGCTGGGTCCCAGACAGACAGATCCCAGTTGCCTCTTGGAACAGAGATCAAGGGGGGTTTTATTTAACATGTGAAAATGTAGAATGAGAAAGAGCCTGTGCCCCCAAGGATTCCTGTAGGTTCTTCTTAACTGAGCACCTTCTGTGATACTCACGCTATTTAACCAAGTTTTCAACTCACTTGAGCTTTGGAGGCAACTTCATTGCTTTAATGAGAAATCTCAGGCTAAGTGATTGGCCATACTCCAGGGTGCTACATAATAGTTCCACTGGGGTCCTGGATGGCTTTAAAGACCAGTGCATCACTTACTACACACAGTCACCCTTGGGTGCCATTGCAGGCTGAGCTGCACTGAAGCTGGAAAGCCCAAGCACACCCACCATGTTAGCATGGACCCAGGCTCTGTTCAGGCAAGGCACCTACGGGCAGAGTCTTGCTAGATCCCAACCCACCAGTGGCTGCCCCAGGACCTTACCAAGTACTCCTGAAAGGGCCTCAGCTTCTCTATGGCAATGGACTGTGGGAATTTTCTGTGGCTTAGTAGCTGGGGCTTTCTAAGCTAAGCTGCAGGCAGGCTACTCCCAGGCTATATCCAGCCATATAGACAGACATGCAGGAGCTGTTTGTTTTGATGTGATTAAGCCCTATAACCTGAACCCTCTCTTCAACTGGTGTGCAGAATAGAAGAAAGCAAATGTCACTCCTATCTTCAAGAAGGGCAAGAAGGATGCTAAGGGATCTACAGGCTGGTTAGCCTCACCTCCATCCCTGAGAAGTTGATGGAGAAAATCCTCTGAGAAGCAATTTCCAGACCTGTTAAGGACAAGAAGGTGATTAGGAGTAGTTACTATGGATTTATGAAGGGGTAATCACATCTGACCAATCTGCATAAAAGCCTTCAACAATTAAATGATTAGATTGGTGAAAGAGGGGAGAGCAGTTGATGCTGTTTATCTTGAGTTTAGCAAGGCTTTCAACACAGTCCATAACAGTCTTATAGACAAACTGATGAAGTGTAGACTAGCAAAGGGGCTGGTGAGGTGGACCAGCTCCTTGATTGTTCCTAGTTATAGTTACCAAACCAGGGTGCCACAACAGAGACCTGAGTACCATGACACTCCCAGCATATTCATTCAGCACCAGACTTGGGAGAACCAAGCCTCATTCACAGCCAGCTGAGGCATTTTTATATTCTCTGTATTTACTGGATGGCCCTACTATATCTACCTGAGAGTAAGGGTCCACTGAATCCCAAAGTGATGCACAAGGTGATGCACAAGTACACACACGGCAGGACTTGCCTGCTTTTATAGGAAGCGAAGGGAGAGAAAGTTCAGTGGACAGTTCTGAGTATCTGTCTTAAGATGGGGTGAATCATACTCTTAGGCTCTTTCCACTGATAATAGAGGAAACCTAGATGATTACTTTGGGTGAAGCTAGTTAAATTTTAACGAACTTTTAGGCAACTCTGGTTATTGAACTTGAACTCCATTCCAAAAGCCTCTGCTCTGAACAACTCAGAACAACAGAGTATGAACTATGTCCATACAGAGGAAGAAAAATTAAAGTCTAGCAAGGTATCTTGCACCAGGTCACAGGAGATACATATAGCAGAACTTAGAAATAAATCTAGGTCTACAAAGACTCAGCAGCACCTTAACCACAGGATTGTCTTTCCCCTATGTCTCTTTGCAAAGTTGTGTTGAATATTGTTAGTTCAGTTTTGCTCCAACTTAACCCCACTGAGTGATCAACTAGGCCTTGTTGACCTTTTGAGATTTCAAAAAGCATCAAGGGTTTGCAATGCACTTCTGCACAATTTTCATGGAGGCGGACAAAGATTTCTGGCAGAGCTTTACTTTGAGTTTTTGACTCATCAGATCCTCAGATTCAAAATGAAACTGAGTGTCCTTGTGGAGACTGAAAGCAAAGACTGTTCTCAAAAGACCATAAACACTGAGTTTGTGCCTCTCTGGTTGTCACTGTTTTAGTGTGGGAGAAGGGAAGATGCTTGTTAATGGGAATGGGAATGCAGTGTCCTCTGGTCCCCCTTAACGATGATGTACCAGGAGGATTGAGAATTTCCTTCATGAAGTTTCTTTTGCAACTACAGAAAACGTGTCAGTGACTAATTTTTGACTTCTTGCAAGGATATTCCTTGACAGGGTCAAAGCCTGATGACACTTCCAGCCTCTAGGTCAGGCTGTTTCAGTAGCTCAGTGCCAGCAAATGTCCCACAGGCAGCTACCGCATGCATGCAGATCAGGTCTGCCTCCCACGGGGCTCACACTCTTTGCTGCCAGCAGCTGCAGACTTCCTCTGGCTTGGAGGCTGGTGAGCACCATGGCAAAACCTATTTGTTTCTGGTGCTTTTCAGGACATGAGTCAAGGAGATGGTATTTTTGCAACCCAGTGGCAAGAGCAAAAAAACCCCAAAACAATTGTATATGTTGAGCTGTGACGTGCTGTCCCCACCACAAGGACGGACTTGGCTGGTTGAGTGCAGGTGCCTGCTGTAGGGTGAACTCAATCACCGGGCTTGATTCAGCTGTTTATGCAGAGATGTCCACTGCTATTGGGGTGCTTTGTGGTAATAAGGCTGTGGGTTATGCCACAGATTGTAGGAGAGACCCATATTCAGTGGAATTCCTCTGGGATACCCCAGGGCATCTCAGTGATACTAGATGACTAAAGGTGAGCAGTTACAGAATCACAGAATCACAGAATGGCAGGGGTTGGAAGGGACCTCTGGAGATCATCCCGTCCAACCCCCCTGATTGAGCAGGCACACCCAGAGCAGGGGGCACAGGACCATGTCCAGGCGGGGTTTGAATGTCTCCAGGGAAGGAGACTCCACAGCCTCTCTGGGCAGCCCGTCCCACTGCTCCGGCACCCTCACAGGAAAGGAGTTTTTCCTCATATTCAGGTGGAACTTCCCGTGTTCCAACTTGTGCCCATTGCCCCTTGTCCTGTCATTAGGCACCACTGAAAAGAGTCTGGCCCCATCCTCTTGACACCCACCCTTCAGATATTTATAAGCACTGATAAGATCCCCCCTCAGTCTTCTCTTCTCCAGGCTGAACAAACCCAGGTCTCTCAGCCTTTCCTCATAAGGGAGATGCTCCAGTCCCCTGACCATCTTGGTAGTTCTCCGATGGACTTGCTCGAGCAGTTCCCTGTCCTTCCTGAACTGGGGAGCCCAGAATCGCACACAGCACTCCAAATGTGGTTTCACTAGGGCAGAGTAGAGGGGGAGGATAACATCCCTCCACCTGCTGGCCACACTCCTTTGAATGCACCCCAGGACACCGTTGGCCTTCTTGCCCACAAGGGCACATTGCTGGCTCATGGTCACCCTGCTGCCCACCAGCACTCCCAGGTCCTTCTCAGCAGAGCCGCTTTCCAGCAGGTCAGCCCCCAACCTGTACTGGTGCGTGGGGTTGTTCCTCCCCAGGGGCAGGACCTGACACTTGCTCTTGTTGAATTCCATGAGGTTCCCCTCGGCCCAGCTCTCCAGCCTGTCCAGGTCTCGGTGGATGGCAGCACAGCCTTCTGGTGTATCAGCCACTCCTCCCAGCTTGGTATCATCAGCGACTTTGCTGAGGGTACGCTCTGTCCCTCCGTCCAGGTCATTGATGAGTATATTGAACAGGACTGGACCCAGCACAGACCCCTGGGGAACACTGCTAGTTATGGGCCTCCAACCAGGCTCTGCCTGGTTGATCACAACTCTCTGGGCTCTGTTGTTCAGCCAGTTCTCAATCCATCTCACTGTCCTCTCATCTAACCCACACTTCCTTAGCTTTTCCATGAGGATGTTATGGGCGACAGCGTCAAATGCCTTACGGAAGTTGGGATAAACCACATCCACTGCTCTCCCTTCATCTTCCCAGCCAGTGGCACCATCAGAGAAGGCTATCAGGTTGGTCAAGCATGATCTCCCCTTGGTGAATCCACGTTGACTACTTCTGATAACCACCTTTTTCTCTTCATGCCTGGAGATGACCTCCAGGATGACCTGCTCCATCACCTTTCCAGGGATGGAGGTGAGGCTGACTGGCCTATAGTTTCCCAGGTCCTCCTTCTTGCCCTTTTTGAAGATTGGGGTGACATTTGCTTTGCTCCAGTCCTCGGGCACCTCTCCTGTCCTCCATGGCCTTTCAAAGATGGTGGAGAGTGGCTTGGCAAGAACATCCGCCAGCTCCCTCAGCACTCGTGGGTGCATCCCATCGGGGCCCATGGATTTGTGAGGATCCAGTTTGCCTAGGTGATCTCTGATCCAATCCTCCTCAACCAAGGGGAAGTCTTCCTTTCTCCAGATTTTCTCTCTCACCTCTGGGGCTGGGATGCCTGAGGGCCAGCCTTAGCAGTAAAGACTGAAGCAAAGAAGGCATTCAGTAACTCTGCCTTCTCGGCATCCTGCGTTACCAGGGCACACACCTCGTTCAGCAGCAGGCCCACTGTATCCCCAGTCTTCCTTTTACTGCATATATTTAAAGAAGCCCTTCTTGTTATCCTTGACATCCCTTGCCAGATTTAGTTCCAAGTGGGCCTTGGCCTTCCTCATCGCATCTCTGCATATGCTGACAACATTCCTATATTCCTCCCAAGTGGCCAGGCCTTTTTCCACATACTGTGAACCTCCCTCTTCCATTTGAGTTTCCCTAGAAGCTCTTTGGTCATCCATGCGGGTCTCCTGGTTCCTCTGCTTGACTTCTTCCTCTTAGGGATGCACCAATCTTGAGCTAGGAGGAAGTGGTCCTTGAATACTGACCAGTTCTCTTGGACCTCCCTACCTTCTAAAGCCCTAGCCCATGGGATTCCTCTAGGCAGGTCTTTGAAGAGGCCAAAGTTGCAAAGTTAAACTGCATTCCTATGCCATAGACAGCTGAATTCAATTATTTGAATTGGGACCTGAATCCAGATTCAGGACAGAAGTACTTGGATTTCTGGGGGACATGTCAGGGTAGGAATGGCTGCTCTGTGTTACCCAAGAGGCCAGAGTAGAGCCATTCATCTGTTCTACTCTTAGGCTGTCCCATCCTCTGAAATCTCAGAAAATCCTGTGCTTCAGCTATAAAAGCAACTCTAGGATTGTACCAGTGGCTTTGGAGAAAAACAGCAGAGCTGCAATTGAAACCATTGAATGAAAGGAAGTGTTGCATAAGATTATACCAACCTGTATTCCTCCTTTCTTCCCTACTTTACTTTTCTGTGCTTGTTTCATCTTCCACAACTCAGTGATGTCTTTTCTTTGTTTCATTTTCCTTTTAATTTTCAATTATTTCATATCCTTGTGTATATAAACATTAAGGTAGAGGATAAAGGACTTCATCATGCCTGTACTCAAACAGTAGAATGGACTGCATCATGTCAGGTACAGTCACTGAGCTGTGCAGGACCACTGGCTTGCAACCAGTCCCAGTTACAGAAGAGCCAGAAGTACATTAATTCCTGTATTTCACCAGCTCTGCATGTGCTGTCTTGGCTGCTTTGATGCAGCGAAGATAAAACTTCTTTGTAAGCAAAGCAGGTAGAAAAGCTTCCTGTGGCCTGCACTGAGACCTCCGCTGGCTTCACAACACCACAAGGCACACTTTGGGCCACATATTGATTATGATCTTAGCTGCTGTAGGTGATATGTTAGCTAAGCTGGCATCTCTTGGGGTGAGAGAGCAGTTTAGGTCCCAGCTGTGATCTCTTGCTTGGGTTTGAATTGTCTAAGGTACAAATACAATAGTAAAGGGAGAAGCATACCTACTTGCAGTACGCACTAGTTGGAAATGTACTGGCAGACAGGCACTTTTGGTGACACCTCTCCACTGCAAGATGTGCCTGGTAACCACTGGGTGAAGTTGCCTTTCCTTTCTGCATGGGCAGCAAAGAGCATGGTGGGGTGCAGGATGGAGCTTGGTCTTCCCTGTGGGAGAGGCAACCATACCCCGGGCTGCACGCTGAGGAACTGTGCGACCAACCAACCTCCTCTGGAAAGCAACTTGGAGGTCTTTGCAGGAGGGCTGAAACCAGGGCTGTCACTCACTGGTGACTGCCACTTGTCCTGACCTGTTTATCAGCCTCAGGTTTGATTTGGTGAATGCCAACAAGTAGGAATTTGTGCATCTGTCGAGTGAAGCAGCAAGACTGGGAAGGAGAAGTTGGGTGGTGAGGACTCCCAAAACTTGAGCTGAAGCAGGTGGTGCTGGAGGTGAGACCCTGATGTTTGCAAGTGCCATGCACCTACAGCAGTGCTGTGATCCCATGCACCTCCAGAACAGGATTGGGCCTTCAGCAAATGAATAACCAAACCTGTCAAGCCCCATCTACTATGCCAAAAAATGAACATTTTATGGAGGAGGTGAAAGAAAAAAAAAAAAAAAGAAGGAATCACAAGATGGGTATGGAGGTGCCAGGTTGAGTCAAGGCAAAGAAACATCTCTGTGAGTACCTGGGTTTCTGCTCATTTCCGTGCGGGTGTTTGGCTTTCAGCCCTCACTGGCTCCTATCTCTCAATCGCTGCCACCACAGGAAAATGCTTACTGCTTACCACGTCACTCTTTGCACACCACAGGCACAGCTGGGAGGGTTTTCAGGCTGTGGCACTTCTGAGACACACAGCACGCACGTTCGTGGTGGCTTGTACTCACCTCTTCTCACCTCCCTCCCCCCATTCTCAATGGGTTTATTTGGTTTTCAAGCTGAAGGCACCTTGCAGAGAGAAGCAGGCACTTCTTGCGGTTTGTATCAGAAGCCTTACAGTAAGCCTAACACTGTGTCTGCTCTAGCTGTTACTCAAATGTGTTCCTTTACAAGTCACTCTTACGTTTGGCTGCTTTAGCTATATGGACCACAGCTGGAGTGCAGAGAGCCATGCCTCTGGTCAGAGAGGTGTTAAACCCTGTTGCTCTTCAGTTACTTAACCACATGAGGTGATTCAGCACCCTCCTTCCTTAGTCTATGCTCTCGGGGTGTCCCTGCATTGGTGTCAAGCATAAACCACTGTGCTGTTGCAAAGCAAACAGTCATTTAGACTGGAATACTGTCAATCTTCAAATGCTTAGAAATGCAATCCCTAGTCTGGATCAGGCCATCCAGACTCCATCCATAGCACGTGGACAGAGTCAGGCCCTCCCAGGACTTGGGTGATCCAGCCTTATTCAGGTGTCAAAGGAAGATGACCTGAATCGCCCCGTAATAGTAATGACCTCTGCACATCTGGCTCTGCAACCCCTTTGAGATAACAGACCCCATTTACAGCCATGTCACCTTCTGGTAGTGAAAAAGGAACATTTTACTCTCTTCTTGGATATCTTTGCACAGTGCCAAATCCTTGTATTAGATACTGATCTGTGGAGTAGTTACAGTTGTTCGAGTGCTTGCTGATCTTGTTTATTTATGGGTTGAAATTCCCCTGGGGAACATCCCCCAGAAAGCACAGAGCCATTTTAATGGCTTTTCTAAGCACCTCTGTTCTTCATCCCTATTTAATCACTTCAATACCCATTTTCCAATTGTACACAACATTTTATTAAACTGTACAAACAGCACTGGCATTTAAAAAATTCATGTTAACTGTTCTAATTAAACATGATGACCAGCTGCACAAAGTGTGAGCACAGATGCCCCCTGTGTTTCATACAGCACAAACAAGGATTTCATGACAGTCACCGGACTAAAACCTTTTTCAGGGTGCTCTGCTTTTCTTGTTGATGTTAGGCACTTCTGCTCTTCGTTCCTGCAAGATTCAGTGCCTGCAGTCATTGCCAGCGGTATCCCAGCACTGCCTGCAAGGCCGCGTTCATTCTGTCGGGAGGTCCAAGTTGACAGCCTGGTCCAGCAAAGCCGTTCTAGGTACCTCTGAAGGGAATGTGATTTTCAGATGACTTACCTTCTACAGCTTCTTTTTCTCCATGGACTGGAGGGATTCATGCACAAAGCTCCAAAAGTATACACTTCTATTAAGGCCTAACACCAGCTGGGGTGACTGCCTGAGTCTAAATTATTACAGAATCCTCTCTTTGGGCTTTGACTTAATTTTGACATGGTATTTAACTGGTGTCTCTGTGACAAACAGTAACTGGGCAGTTCTACATCTCTCCAACCTCAGAAAAGAGTGCATCTTTATTTAAAAGGATACCAGAATAAAAGGGTTTCAGAAAAGATTTTTTTTTTTAACCTATCTACATTGCCACAGAATGTAAAGGGACAGAACACACAGCAAAATGTCACAAGGTGAAGGAGAGGACCACCCTCATGTGATGTGTTGTCCTGCCTTGTGACCATTGGGTGCAGCTTGTTGACCTATGTCTGCAATGCATACGAGAGAGTTGGGACATCATTTAGAGCAATAGAAAGTATACCAGCCTTCGCAAGAACTGATTACCACCTTTCAAGTAAAATATGCCAATGCTGTGACTGGAAGGCCAGTTTTATGATGCCTAAACAATGGTTTGAGGAAACCTCTTCTACCTTTCTCATGCAGTTTTAGGATAAAACTCCAGAAAGCTCAGTCCAGATTTTGCTCTGAGCCTGGTGTGTGCGAGGACAGTTAAAGCTTTAGAACAGGGGTTCTCGAGGCTTTCTGCTGGACTGCAGCTTCCCATCCTTCCTGCTCAAGTACTAAGTGTAAACCACTGGTTTTCTGTATTGATCTTGACACTTGCCATGGCAATGATCCTCCTTCGGGATTGAGTCCTTAGCTCCAGGGACTCTGACTGAGATGTACAAATGCTGGAATGGGCATCTGCAAAGAATCTTTGTCCCAGTGGAGCAAAATTGAATCCTAACACCTGTGAACATTAGTTTTAAAGTGTGTAGGGAGTAAAATTGCTTCTTCAAAACTCCTGTGCACACATGCACAATTCTGCACATGTACGAGTGAAGGTTACCAAAGCACCAGCCTGAAGTCTTCCCAGATGCCCTCAGGCCTTGAGCAAACCACTTGTCCTTCAGAAGGAGGTGGGCTGACGTGAGAATTGCAGAAATGGGCACTGACATCACCAGAAGCTCAAATATATTTGTTTTTTTTCTTACAGAGAAACCCATTGGCTGTGTGTACAAGTAGTGGGGAACAGGTTTTGTCACTTTCTTATTTTCAGATGCTCTCAACTTCAAGAACACTGGGAAAACAGAGAAGAGAGACCAAAAGATACCACGAACAAACTTCATCATTCGTGAAGAGTGACTGTCATCTGCTATGGACTGGAATAAGCTGGAAGCCTCCAGGCATGGTACAAACTTTCACTGAGTTGTTTTTCTGGTGGGTTCTTGATAAAAATAACCATGCACAGTCTTCAGTTGACAAAGTGTTACTCAATCCATTACAGAGAAGTAAGGTAGATCTCAGGAAAATATTTTCTCCATTTTAGGGTTCACGAAAGAAAAGTTGCTGAACATATTTTGGTCCATGCTGTTAATCAGCGCTCTGTCAGCACAGGACAGTCTAGGTTTTTCATTTAGAAATTCCTTGTCAAAGTTGCTACAGTCACTTGGAGATTTCTTCAAGAAAAGAAAAAAAAAATTGATGTCAAACCACTAATATTCAGATCTTCATTACAATGGTACTGGCCCTATCAGGCTGCTTCCTTTGGGCTCAGCTCAACTAGTTGGGAGCAAGCTCTGCTCGGCCAGGGAACCTGCAATGCATTTGCTCTTAGCCTTTTGCACAATGATTACTTACTCCAGCCCAAACAATACACAGTAACATGTCAAATTACAATGAACTTCTGTCTGAGCTCTTAATATCCAGCAACCAGTGCTACTCACTTGTTTATTACCATCGTAGTGAAATAGTAATGGGAATAAATATTATATAGGAGGCGCTGAGCTTGTAATCCATTAATTCTGCCAGGCAGGGATGTTACAGCTTTGTATAATACAGCAGACTGGACCCATCAATTAAATAACACTTGTGAAGGACTATAAAATTAGAGTATGATGCACTTGTCAAATTAAATTATACTATTGTTATTAATAGGACTTTACAAGTTTAATAGGACTGTTATTAATAGTCAGGACTATCCTGACTTAGCCAACCACTTGGTTATGTGAACTGCTTTTCCTTCTTTACCTTCAGCAGTGCAGTGAAAGATAATCCCTACAGAATGGGTTGCACTTATATGGTTAAGGGAAGGTGTTTTGAGTGGCATCCAGACCCCTGCTATCGTAACTGAGAAAGTGATGAGTAATTTATGGTTTCTCAGGCGTGGGCATATCAGACCCAGGCTAATAGCCATCAGAAAGTAGTAGTCATGATGATCAGGTCAGGCAGTTCAGCCAATAGACGTACATAGTTCTCAATTATCTTTCCAACAACTGTACAATGAGTGAGGCTGTGGTAGATCCAAATTGTAGATGGTTTCAGCTGCTTGTATCTGATGTAAACAACATACCAGACAGCCTGTGAACAACTTAACCTGCATTTGGACATTTAAGTAAGAGACAACATTTTCCATTCTGACTGCCCAAGACCAAGGTCCTCCATCTAATTTTAGACAGAGAGGCTGCATGTGCAGAGCAACTCCAGAAGATATCCCTGAAAGTTTGAGGGCATTTTGAAAGCCTTAACTCGGTGCCTTAAACTAGTTAGTTCCAGCGTGAAGCAGACATTTATCCACCTTTAAAATGCTAGCTCCATGAATCTAAACAGGATTTGATGTCTCTGACATTAAAGACTCATGTCTGAAGATTTTGGACAGTGCCCCTAAACAAGTGGATTTGTAATATTACTGTGGGTCCTGGCTTTGGTTTATTGCTAGCATGTGCTGGAGAGTTTAAATATTTGGGGAATGAATCATTCAGGAAAGAAATACATGAGATGGGTAGACTTGAAATGCATTCTTACCACTCTTGGTTTGAAAGGAGGCTCCACCCTTCTTTCTTCTAAAGCCTCCCAGTTTATTTCCCGGAAAAAGGCATGCTGGCGGATGTTCCCTTTTGCTCCCAGTCTCCTCTCAGGTTCTCTCACAAAAAGCTAGAATGAAAGAGAAATTTGAAGAAAGAGAAATACCTTAGTCTTTTATCAATAACAGTGTATTCATTAGGACAGTCCTACCAGACAGGGCCTCAGATTTTAAACTCAAGCATGGGTGGTGAGAGTGTGAAGACACTAACTCACTAAATTTCTGATCAGGGAACCAGTTCAGATTTTTTGCCTAACATGCCAAAACTGAGAGACCTTGGCCATATTTTTCCTTTGCAGGAGAGAGAGGACAAATTTGCTACAGCTGCAACAACATATGTGTTGCATGCAAATATGCAACTACACAGATGAAATATCTGGATCACACTTGCAAGCTTTTGTCTGAACAATTTCTTGCTATCAGGAAAATTTGTAAGGCTGAAATATAAGCATGTGAAAATACTAGTCTGACCTGCGTGGGGTTGTGTTCACCTCCTATACCTCTGGACACTTGGAGTGTCACTATTTGACCCTTTATAATTAATGGAGAAAAACAGTCATCTTAGGTGCAAATCATCTGACCTCCTTTACACACTTAAAAATGAGATAAGAGACACCCTGGAAGTGCTTGCTTCCCTCCGCTGACTAGCTCAGATGTTGACAACTGTCTACTTTGTCAAAAGACTCCCAGTTCAGATAGCTTGTGTTTGCTGCACACTGCAGGCTACAAGTCCTGTGGATGACTAATTCTGCTGAAGGTAGGCAAAAGCTAGAACTGGGAACATATCTTTTCACCGTCAGCTACGTGCAAGTCTGAGCCTTCTTTTCAGTTTAGTGTAAACATATCCTGTTTTGTCATAGATGTTTTCATGGTGATGCAGGAGCCATTTGGCTCTGGAAGCAGCTGAAGTGCTTCTGGGGGAGAGTTTCAGGAGCGCTAAATGCTTCAGAGCTCCTCTCAGTGTTCTTTAGCAGGAAATAGTGCTGATATATTGCTGTAATGATGGGTGTGAATAGTTTAAAATTTATCTTTACATCTGCAGTAAAATGTAACACCAGATCCTAGATCCCTCTAAAGTCAATGGAGAGGAGTAGTGGCAACACCTGATAGCAGGTGGCCTGAATACAGCCAATATGTCCTATTTCAGAGGTAAGGGGAAATTTTCAAAAGCACTTACTGTTGGAGGTCATCTCAAAATGGACTTGGGTTACATATGGTAGAAGTTTCTTGCTACTCTATTTGGCCAACAGTGAGTATACAATAGATACCACTCAGAAAAGAACAAATATAAATATCTAACGCAAAAAGTGTCAGTAAAAGATTCTGATGTATGGACCATTGAGGGCCTGTTTGAAAAAACCCTAGGCATTGGGTTTTGGTGAACACTGTGGGCAAAGCCTCACCAAAACTTAAGTGTCCTACAGACAAGTGATTACACAGCAGTGCAGATTCCATAGGTTAAATTCTGTGCTGATAATTCAGGCATTAAGCAGGGTGGAATATGTAATTATCGAGAGTGAGTGGCAATGAGAGTAGCCCATAACAGAGAAAATGTTTTTTTTTCCTAAGCAAGGAAGTTTATTGATTGGTATAAAGATGATTACCATCTCTAATCCTGACAGGAACACAAGTTGATTGTGCAGAAAGATGGCAGTGTATGTCCCAGAAACAGACATTCAAAATCTCAGTCTGCTACGGTACATCTGCCTGAACAACAGCTTTTGAATGTTTTCATTATTGTCATTTTATATTGATACCTAAACATCTGGCCCAGCACAGATGCTAAAGTAATCTCCTCCATTTTTTTGTAGTGGAATGCTGTATGTTGCCCTGTCACTTTGTAAATGCAAAAGTAAAGGTAGGGACTTTAGGTCAAATATGACCAAAATCTAGTGATGAACAAGTTACCTCACATCAGCTGAGCCATTATAACCCTCTGCGTATGCTCTCTCTCTTAGATCATGTTCCACATCAGTCCAAAGCCTGACTGAGGGGAGGTAACTTATTAGACTAGCTGTGCCTTCCTTGCATTTTTTATCTTGAAACTCTAGAATAATTTACATCCCAAGACAGAAAGGCTACAAGGCTAAGTGGGGCTGAGAAGGAGGCAATGAAAAAAATCAGCGTATTAATGGAAGGGAACCTAAAAGATGAGGAGGATGCCGATTAGAGGGAAACAGAAGAGTGCTCCACTCAGAAAGGACACTATGCATTACTATGTAGGAGATTCATAAGGCTAAAAATCCAGATGACATGGTGCTACTAGCTTCAGTAGCTCTGCCACTTCAGGACACAGCTCAGTTTTTCTGCTTTTTAGCTCAGTGCAAAGATGCAAAGTATTCTCTACTGAAAATCAAGCTGAACACCAAAGCAATCTACCCTAGATATCCTCATATCTCTGAGGCACAAGAACTGCTTCAAAGCCATAATTTTCAAGGAAGTCACTATAACCCTAAGTTTGAAGTCTGGCAGCATATCTTTTCCAGGAGTTAACATGCCTTACACCTACAGGATCACTCTGCAAAGAAACTGATCTCTGCTGGTATCTGATACCCTGCAATCCTACTCACTGGATGTGAGGAGCCACCATCACAACTCAGGAGAAAGAAGACAAAAAGATGGCCTTACAACTTAGGTCAGGTGTGCTTTGAGGTCCACAGACAAGAAAGTGATTCTCTCTGGTCCTATCACACTGAACTTTTTTCTCTGACCAACAGCTGAAGATGCACAAGTCAAATATGACAGTTCTGGCAAAAAGACTTTTGTTCAACATGTGGTAATTCTTACCTTCACCAAAATGTCTTTTGCATCCTTGTCAAGCCAGCGAGGGTAGAATGGGTTATCCATACGGATAGACTGGAAAAGCTCCTCTTCATCTTGGCCATGGAAAGGAGATTGGCCAATAAGCATCTCGTATAGGAGGACACCAAAGGACCACCAGTCAACAGAGGTGTTGTACTTCTGCCCCAGCAATATCTGCCCAAAGAGAGGAGTGACAAAGACAGAGGCAAAATGTCTTACATCAGTATTTCAACTTCAGAAGGGTGGCCAGACCCTGACCTTTCAACAGCCACTTTGCACTGAGTGGGATAGCAGAGGTGCTTCCCCCTGCCTGAAGCATGAGCCAGAGCATCTGCCAGTGGTGCAGAGGCTGTGGTTGAGAGAGCTCCGAATCGCACCCACACCTGGATGCCAAAACAGTCTTTCCCACTACAGATAACACGTTGCATGTTTCTCTAGTTACTCCTAAGTTACTTGAACAAATCCTTGGCTACCAGAGAGATCTGAAACAGAAAAAGCAAGGCAATCTTTTGCTTGCTAAGTTATCCCAAGGGTTCAGATCAGGCTTGTGAACTCCAAGAAGACAAATGGTTAGATATTAGTGTTTTGGGACTGATTTAACTCACACAAGCTGTATTTTAAAATTACAAGTTTGACAGTGTAAGGGTACTTAGGACTATCAGTCAGTGGAAATGGTGTGAATCTAACCCAGCAAAATCTGCCCCAGGAAAAACATGAGAAAGTTGTTGCTGGTCTGTCCTCTTGACACCAACTGAGTTACAGGTAGAGCAATGGGAATTTGTCCTCAGTCAGTCCACTGGTTTGTGCCTTTCTGTATCAGCTCTAAAGTGAAGGCTACATCCAGTATGTGGGGGCCAGGGAGGGTCAGCTGGAGTCACAACCTCCCCTAAGAAGGGACGTGGCATTTTCTTCCCCTACAAACCTGGCCAGACACCACCAAGTTCTCAAACTTCTCTTCTGGGGAAGCAAAATTAATCTCACCTGCCCTTAGATATATATTAGGGAGATATCTGGAGCTGAACCAGTTATCATTAGCTCCTTTTATAGTCAAGGAATAGAATTAGTCCAATTTTAGACATCCAGCTAAGTATCTACCTGCTGTAAAATACAACATCCTATTTGTCTCCTTTGGTTATCAGGGAGCCTAGACAACTTGCACATATATAGATATTTACATTGCAGATGTCTAAAGGTACATGTGATGACTGTGATGTCTAGGATCCTTATCAGGATTTTAGAGCTGGAGAGGGGAATAGTTCATTTTAAGGCACAAACTTTACTCTTGAGACCACAGCCTGGCTGCACATGTGATCCCCTATCCTATAGCTACGGTGTAGGTATCAATGACAAACCATGGAGATGGCTTAATACCAGTGAAAACAACTATCCAGAGCAGTACATATGAAACTTCCGCTGGTTGAAAAATTATAATTTAGAGAGTTGATCTTTACTGCTGGCTCTGAGGTACAGTGGAAGTAGGTGAGTAATTTCTTCACTGCTTTCATACCTTGTCTGCATTGCTTGTAAATTGTCACTTGGACCCAGATTCATCTTATTGTCTAAAAGTAATGTGTCTTATTAATTTAGTTATCCAGAGTCTCTGCACCAGGGGAGGTTTAAACTGGACATTAGGAAGCATTTCTTTACCGAGAGGGTGGTCAAACACTGGAAGAGGCTTCCTAGAGAGGTGGTTGATGCCCCAAGCCTGTCAGTATTTAAGAGGCATTTGGACAATGCTCTTAGCAACATGCTTTAACTTGGTCAGCCCTGAACTGGTCAGGCAGTTGGACTAGATCATTGTTGTAGGTCCTTTCCAACTGAAATATTCTATTCTATTCTATTCTATGCTATTCTATTCTATTCTATTCTATTAATGGAGGAAAAACAGTGATTTAACTGACTGACACAACTAAGGTAGGAAGGGATTACTTGTCTTCTGCAACATTTGCCCTTCTACAACACTGTAAAGTGCCATCAGATGCTTCACTTTTAGATGGATTTTCTCACATTAGGTGAGAAGTAACCCCCTCTAATGCACCTGTGGCATCTAGCAAAGGAGGACCTTAATATCAGAACTCTAAGCCTATGTAGAGTGTTCATGACTAATACATCTGTCTCCAAAAATGCCAAAAAAGGACAAAAAGGACAAAACTCCTGTTTGAATATGAGGCAATAGACACAATGTGTTTCACTCATTGTCAAAAAAAAAAAAAAAAAGGAAAGCAAAAAGACTCCCAAATATATTTATTCTGAGTCACTTATAAACAAAATAATCCCAAAACTTCCTTCTGAAAAGACACATTGTTTATATAAGGCTTTACTTTTTAAAGTACAAAATCTCTGGAGATTGAAATTAAATGTTTTATGGCAGTCAAGGAAAAGATTTATTAGCTTTGCAATTGTCTAGAAAAAATAAACTCAGAAATTTCATTTCAGGTTAAGACTTTTTTTTTTTTGTCAAATATTTTTTGAAATAAAAAATTGCTTGCCTACTGACCCAAAGTCCCCTTATTTGCACGGCTGCAGCCAAGGTGCTGGGTCTGTAACAAATTACAGTGCTAGTAGCCCCATTGAAATACTGACAAAAGTCCAGTGCTCCAGCCTCTGGCAGGAGAGGTGATCCATAAACTCTAGCAGTGCTTTCAATTTAGAGGTAAAACGTTTTATATGCACTCGTTGAATCTCTAAAATAAATGATGGTGCAGAAATAAAACTCTGAGCTATTTTAGTCTTTCTCTTTTCTATAAAGTAAAACCACAAATCATGGATTATCACTCGGTTCTCTTTTTTTTAGGATCAGAAAATATATTTTTTTTTTAAATAAAAGCATATTGAAGCAGAATAAAAGACAACTGCTGCTTGACAGAAAAGCACACTTACAACTGCTCTTATGCAATGCAAAATCAATTAATTTGAAGGGACCAGCCCTTGTGTCAGCAGTGGTGTAGCCTAGATCAGAATCAAGCCATTGGTGCACAGTAAAAGATCAATGAATTATAGTGGAGTGGAAAAAACCAAAAGCTTTAAAAGCTATTTGGAAAGTACCAATACCCATCATGAAAACACTAAAATCAGGAAATGGGGTCTTGAAAGGCAAATAAATGGATTCCAGAGTGATGTCAGACATGATGACTCGCAGGTTCTTCTCTGAGCAGAAAATGTTTTCTTTGGCCCCAGTTTGCCACCTAATTAGTCCAAGCCTCTCTATAGTAAGTTCTATCATTGGGTGAATCACCAGGTTAAGGGAACTTTCTCTTTTCTGGAGGGACCTAATCCAAAATACCTAAATTTTCTTGGGGGGGGAGGCAGGGGTAAAGAACAAGTTTTGTCTGGGAAAAAATTGAAAGAAGTAAGGAGAAGGGCAAAGGATGTCACTATGGGCAAGCTGGAGTCTGGTGTCTGTAACCACCCAGTTTTATTGCATGGGCACATGGAGGCCAGGTTCAGCTTTTCTCCACTGAGTATCAGTAGATACCAACTGCAGAAGGAGGAAAGGAGCTGTTGGTATGCTTTTGCACGGAGCTTGAAGACTGTCTCCATGCAAGCACCAGCCTTCCTGAGTTGAGGGGACAGAGGAGGACCTTAAGACAAGCGACAAGCTCTGCCTTGCCCTTGTTAGCTCAAGCACAGCCTGGCCCTGATACAGCTCTATCACCTCTAGTTTTAAAGCCTCCTTCACCAGGGGGCAACTTGTGGAAGCATGTCCTCTAGGGATGGATTCATGCAGTGACATGAAGTGCTCTGGTACTGTGCACAGCCAAAACAGAGAAGCAGGTAGTCCAGAGCCCAGAGTGAGCAGGTCAGGTCCCAGCTGTCCTCCAGACAGCAACACCTACCCTCTGACTGCTGGCATTCAGAGGGGAAAAATCAGGATGTATGACCACTCTCACATTTATGTCTCCAAGCATCTCAGTCCCTTTTACAAGCAGCTATTGGTTGCTTTTTATCTAGACAGACTTTCAAGCCTGTGCTCAGTTTTAAGGTTTTGCCTCTGATGGCAGAGCATTTTCAGAGCATAGAGTGCCTTATTCAGCTCTGGGAGGATGCTTGTGATGCAGGCTGTGTTTGCAGCCAGCTAAGAACCTGTCTGAGCAAGAAAGAAGTCCAAGCTTATGGGTGCCATCCCTATTCAAGCATCAGAGCATATCCCAGAGGGAAGGTGAGCCTCAACCTCTGCTTTATCATGGACCCAGCCTCTCTTCTCTATCTAAAAGGTGTTTAATCAATGCGGAGGGAGAATCAGCTCCAGGCAGGCATTTTGTCCCACCTTTCTTTATTTTCTTTCTTAGGTTGTGATGAACGGCATCCCTTAGAAGAGCCCATAGCTCCCTACTAGCTATCAAGGAGCCTGTACAGCCATGGAAGCCTACTGTTTGTTAGCTAGGGAACATGTTTCCCATTCCTCATGCTGTTTCTGTCCCTTAATTGCAGGACCTGCCTCTTGGAGGTTCTGCCATGGCCTGAACTGGATTTCCATTAAGCATTCTGTTTCTTGGTTAAGCCAGGCACCACTTACTTCCCAGGCCCATTTGCACAAAAGTTGCATTAGCCACAAAAATATGCAGTGCCAGACAGCAAATCAGACTCTGAGTCAAACTGAAATCCAGTATCTAGCCTGGAACTGCTCAAAAGCAGGTTATTACTCTTTGCACCCTCCACCACTGACTGATAGTCATGTCTTAAGACATGTTCTGTGTCCCACAGCAGCTTGCTGACCTCCCTGGACCCCGCACCTACCTCAGGAGCAATATAATCAGGAGTCCCACAGAAAGTACTTGTCTTCGCTTCTCCAAACATGTTCTCCTTGCACATCCCAAAGTCAGCAATTTTGATGTGCCCCTCACTGTCCAAGAGGACGTTGTCTAGCTTCAAGTCTCTGTGGAGGAAGAGAAGGAAACCCCTCCTTTAAAGTGTTACAGAGCCACACAAGTTATTTTAGCAGGTTAAACTTATTAACTTGCTGTCTGCCTCTGTGTAGTACCTACATGTTGCAATTTCAAAGGAAGGCTGAGGGCCAAAGGAGGAGCCGCTCTCTTGGACTTCAGTATCCCTCTTCCTCATTTCTCCTGTCCCAGCACTGATTCATTTGCTGGAGAAGACTTTACCTGAGACATCTTCTAAAAGCTGCCTCCTTCGAGGATGCAGAATAGTGAAGGTAAAAAGGGCTTTGCACCAGCTGGTGCTTCTGCCCTGACACAGCCTGGAGAAGGTGAGCAAGAAGGGACTGGCTAATGCTCACTTTCTCCTTCCCTGGGAGGCTCAGTACTCTCTCTGAAACTGCTGCCAGCTCTACAAATGTTGGAAGAGGTAAGGACCTGCAGCCCTGCATGGCTTGAAGAGGGTCAAAATAACCCCAGATATCAGCAGAACATCCACCACCTTTCCACTGCTGGGCTGCACTATCTGAGCCCCAGGGATTTACAAAGCCCTTCACACACAGCTGCCAAGCTGTTCTCAGAGGTTTCAGGCTCTGAGCTACTGTGGAAAGCAAAGAGCTGAGAGAGAGAAAAAAAGAAATGCACAGAGAAGGAAATAAAAGCAAGTGAGCTGATGAATCATGGGCACTGACAGAGAACAAAGAGGTCCCCAAGTAGGAACAACCTCTGAAAGGAGAGAAAAGCATGTAAGGAAAGAAAAAAAAAAAGGCAGAAAGAAAGGAAGACCGGCATGGCTTCTGTGTTAAATTTTTTATATCTTACCTAAACATTTTGGTTTTGATTGAAATAATGACTCAGGGAGATGTTTGGATCCGTGATGGTGCACTTCACCTGGCATGTAGGTAGAATTTGGGTTACCTGGCCTTGGAGCACCCACGCTCCCGCACTGCCTATCCTATGCTGTCAATCACTGCTCCTTCTCAGGGCTTCCAAAACACCCAAACACAACATTTGCTTGTGCCCACAGCTGAGGAGACAATCGGTCTTTTCCAACTTCTGCTGATTCACAGCCTACACATATTTTCCAAACCTCAGGCAAGAGTCCTAAACACGAGGCTGCTATATACCTGCTATATACCTACCCTCCTGGCGACAACTGTTTTACAGTGTGTTTTTCTCAGAAATGGCTTTGACTCCCTCAAAGAATATAATTTCTAATGCATGATGCTCCTGAGATGATTGCCTACAATTGCAGGAAAGATGACTGTTCAGCCTCTCTCTTTATGCAAAGCTCTCATCTTGTTTCGGCCATATCCCAGTCAGGGTGGGGGACCTTGTAGTGTCTACACACTAAATTGTTGTCATGGGGCAATTGTTCATTGCTGCTAGAATATTGCCCAAGAAAAAGTGGGAGTTATCAATCAAAAAGAAATATAGAGACAACCGAGACATTTGCCTTCCAAGTGGCAGACACTCACGTTGTCACAATTTCCAGCTGGAATGACTTATTTTAGTTACACCATTGAGATCAATCTCTGGCTGCCAGCACTGCTTTTATTCATCTGGTAGATCGAAGCAAAACAAAAAACCCATCACCTACAGTTCGCTTTCATTATTTTGATGAGTCTCAAACTCATTGGCTCCAGGGATTGGAGTTTCTGCCAAAAACGCCTCGGCTCATTCATTAAAATTTAAGCCAACATTTCCAAACGTGGGTGCATGAGACAGAACAGCTGGATTCATTATTCTTACTACATCACAAGTGATGTAGTTTCAGAAATGATTTCTATTCATTTTCCTAAATGCTTAGTTAGCTCTGACTGAGATACTGATGGCTGTGCATTCTCTACTGACCTTGTTGTCATTGTCTCCAATGAAAAAAGGAAAAAAGAGTAGGACTGGTTAAATCTTTTCTCTCAAAGCTTGATACCCAAAGCAATGCCGCACCAGCTCCTGGGAATGAGCTATTTCTTCCTATCACCTTGCTACCCAATGTCTAGCTATCCCAATTTGCCTGCATTTCCCAAGGCTCCAGACTCTAAACATCTCTCCTTTCATGAGGAAACAGGTCCCACACCCTGACACCCCACTGGTGTAGCAATTCCAGATAAAAATGTGAATTATCAATAAAATGTCAGCATTAACAGTCCTGCTACAAACTCACAATGTCCTGCAGATATTTTTAATCAACTTTTCTGAGAAATCTGAGTAAAAATGACAGACTTGGCTAAGTGATATGGGCACATCAGAAAATGTTTCCCTTCAGTCATCCAGAACAATAATTAGAGCCAAAACTTGCTGAGACCCCAGAGATCATCTTAGCTTAATGCCATTGATATTGATCTCATGTTTACACAATCAGCATCGCTGGTCAATAAAGACTATAAATGGTTCCCACATAAGTACTACTAATGAATAATAAGGTAAGTTTATATGAATCAAAGCTTGCATTTTAATGAGAGTGGATTGTAAACAAGCTATTCACTTTTAGCATTTGTTCTAATGTTCACACAACATGACAAACATTGAAATAAGCTTATTTTGGTTTCAGCAAACATTGTTGCTTTAGTGAGCTGTCCCATTTGTTTGTGACAAGCTATTTGCTTCCTGCTTTTACAGAAGGCTGCAATGTAATAACTCACTTTTGCCATGAAGATGAACTGGAGCAGAGCTCCCCAGAAATTCAGTTCCTAGAATCACAGAATGTTCTGAGTTGGAAGGGACCCACAAGGATCATCGAGTCCAACTCCTGTCCCTGCACAGGACAACCCCAAATTCACACCATGGCTCTGAGGGCCTTGTCCAAGTGCTTCTTGAATATTGCCAGCCTTGGCGCCGTGACTGCCTCCCTGGGGAGCCTGTTCCAGTGCTCCACCACCCTCTGGGTGAAGAACCTTTTCCTAATACCCAACCTAAACCTGCCCTGGCACATCTTCCTGCCATTCCCTCAGCTCCTATCGTTGGTCACCAGAAAGAAGAGATCCACGCCTGCCCCTCCTCCTCCTCCCCTTGTGAGGAAGCTGCAGACCGCCATGAGGTCTGCCCTCAGCCTCCTCTTCTCCAGGCTGAACAAACCAAGCGACTTCAGCTGCTCTTCATACGGCTTCCCCTCTAAACCCTTCCCCAGCTTCGTGGCCCTCCTCTGGACACTCTCCAGTAGCTTTATATCCTTAATGTCCTGTGGCGCCCAAAACTGCACACAGTGCTCGAGGTGAGGCCGCCCCAGCGCAGAGCAGAGCGGGACAATCACCTCCCTTGACCAGCTGCAATGCAGTGCCCGATGCACCCCAGGGCACGGCTGGCCCTCTTCGCTGCCAAGGCACACTGTTGGCTCACGTTCAACTTGCCATCCACCAGAACCCCCAGGTCCCTCTCTGCATAGCTGCTCTCCAGCCTCTCATTCCCCAGTCTGTCTGTACAGCCAGGGTTGCCATGCCTCAAGTGCAAAATCCGGCACTTGCCCTTGTTAAACTTCATACGGTTGGTGATTGCCCAGCTCTCCAGTTTGTCCAGATCTCTCTGCAGGGCCTGTCTGCCCTCGAGAGTGTCAACAGCTCCTCCCAATTTTGTATCATCAGCAAACTTAATTAGTAATCCTTTAAGTCCTGCATCCAAGTCAATTACGAAGAGATTAAAGAGTACCGGCCCCAAGATGGATCCCTGAGGAACCCCGCTAGTGATTGGCCACCAGCCTGATGTAACCCCATTTACTATAACCCTTTGAGCCCAACCCATCAGCCAATTTCTCACCCATTGTATTACGTGTTTATCCAGCTGTGTGCTGGACATCTTGTCCAGGAGGAGACTGTGAGAGACAGTATCGAAAGCTTTACTGAAATCCAAAAAGATCACATAGACTGGCTTCCCTTGGTCAACTAGGTGGGTAACCTTGTCATAGAAGGAAATCAAGTTTGTTAGGCAAGACTTCCCCCTCGTGAACCCGTGCTGGCTGGGACCAATTACTGCGTTGTCTTTCAGGTGTTTTTCAATAACTCCCAGAATAACCTTCTCCATAATTTTGCCAGGCACAGAAGTGAGACTGACAGGCCTGTAGTTACCGGGGTCATCCCTATTGCCCTTCTTGAAGATTGGGACAACATTTGCCAGCTTCCAGTCAACTGGCACCTCTCCAGATTCCCAAGAGCATTGAAAAATCATTGACAGAGGTCTCGCTATGACATCAGCCAGCTCTTTAAGTATCCTCAGATGTATCCCATCAGGCCCCATCGATGGGGTCCTGTTTTGGCCATGGGAAAGCAGACTGTAGCCTGACTTCTGTGGCCCTTCTTGCTCCCATTTTGTCTCTGTCATTTTATATAGGTCTGAAGCACAAAACTTGTGCATTAGATCAAAGCATCCATGCATAACTTTGAAGCTCCTAGGGAAGTCAAGCAGAAGCTGGAATGGGCAATTTTGTAGCAGAGGACTTCTCCTCAGGATTTGACAGACTGATGCATTGTGGACTAACTTCATACCAGTAACTTTGGGAGAGGACTCTTCTGTCTGAGTGCAGCGCCTGCAGTGTCCCACCTAGTCCCCATCAGCTCCCTGTAGAGCCTGCTGGTAGAAATGGGCACTTCTCATACACGCTCTAACACAGGTTTGATGAACCTAAAAAAGCCCACTCCTCTCTGGTTACTACAAGAAGAGCTTGGGCGGCTAGCTGAGATTGATGATGGTAGGTGAGATGAATCCCATCTCCCCATGGAACTGTGCACAGCAGACCTGTTAATAACCCCAAAATTAAGGTATATCACTGTGTCCCTGCTGTTGTTACTTGAGCTGAGCTTGTCACCACTGTCCCAGGTTAACCAGCACAGCAGATATACCAAATTTCTCATGGCTAGCTTGACCTTATATACCTTCATATGTGGAAAGCTTAAACTGGGTGCCTATGCTGGGTGCTATGTGAAGGACTCTGTGTAAATGCATCAAAGGGTTTGTTTTAATGTTAACTGAAATAGGACTGGATTCTCAAAAAGAACTCAAAACTGCTGTTTCTACACTATCTCTTCAAAATGAAACAGCCAGACTCTGTAAAAAGGAAATCTGCACAGAAATGCAATGTTAGTGAGTACATCCAACCAACAGTCTCTCAGTTACCATTAGTGCTTGCAGGGAAAGCAGAAAAAGTTTGGCATATTAGACACTAAAGAGTAAAATTACCTGTATATTATGCCCTTGGAATGGAGGAACTGGAGCCCGCATATGATTTCAGCAGCATAAAACCTGAGTGGCAGAAGGCACAAGTTAGAAAGGATACTTCCCAACAGGTGCTTTCAACCAGACCCAAAAAGATGGAAACTCTGTCTCCATAGAAGGCAAAATTTCATTAAGTTCCCAGAAGGCTTGGAGTAAATGGGTTTTACAGGTAACTGATGGATGATGTGAGATTCCCAAAAGCATGCCACATGGCTAGCAGCCCAACTCCCACTGCAACCACTTTGCGAAACGGTAGGGATTTGGAGCCTGCTCATCTTCAGGGATTTGGAAGCCACACTGCATGGCTAGCTGCCCTTTTTTCAGATGAAACTGACTCTGAGGATGCGCCCTTCAGTGCCCAAGGACGTCTCCAGATCAGCTGTGGAGGAAAAAAGCCACCACGCAGTTCCTACTGCCTACCCTGCCTTGCCTTGAGATATGGTCCCTATCGCAAGCTAGGCGGACTGGGTGGTGTCAGTGCTTCTCCCTTATTTACATATTTAAAGTAAATCAATGAGTTACAGTGATGCACCAGACTGTAAACTGCAGATTACAGTTAATGCCTCAGACCTCAAAAGAGCAGCTATAATTTGCCATGTTCAGTAGCTGCTGCACAACCAGTGGAGTGCTCCCAGCAATGGCACAGGCAGGTAAGCATCTGGGTTTGGGGACCACAGTCTCCTTGGCTTGTCAAAGAGATCTCTTCACTGCTCCGATTTATGTCTTGTTTTTGAAATTTTATCCAAGATATGAATTCGCTAGCAGCTTGGTGGCCTTCCTCTGGAGACTTTTCGAGTTTGAGATCTTTGTTCTCAACACATTTCTGCCTAAAGGACAACACCACATCCTGCTGCAAAGAGGCACCATAAGGCTGAAGCACCATTGCACCATGAAAGTGCTCTCCTAGAAGGAAATGTAACCACAGGATCGTATGCCCCTCCAGTGTTGTACAGCTCTGCTCCCTCAGTCTTCAATGCATTTGCCCTTAATTCTGAACATTCAAACGCTTTTGAAAAAAATCACCAAATTAAACACTGATTTAAATGAGGGTTTCATTCTTTTTTTTTTTAAATTGTTAAATAAAAATTAAGTCCTACAGTGGTTTCAACATTGACTTTTTAAAATACTTTTTGCTCGCAGAAGGATTAAAAGCACCTTTCATTAATTCTAATTCTTCTATTTACTTTAATTGAAGTGAAATAAATTTTTAACTCCCTGTTGGTATATTAATTTTTTATTTAAATTTACCTTTTGCACTTTTGATAGGTTTTATCTCTTCCCCCTCCCACCCAGCCCCACTCCTTGAACCTTAAAGGGAAGAAGGGAAAATCCCATTACTTCTAACAAACAGCAGCTTCACCTCTGATCACTGGACTGAGAACCTCAGCTTAAGCAGGGCCTGCAGCTTGGCTACAGGCCACCCAGTGTTGTAAAGAACAAGATATTTGGTTCCACAGATGGCTGAAAAATGCATCTGTGGGATTTCCTTGACGGTGGTAGGTCTGGTGTGGAGGTTGGGTCCACGATGTCATTACTGGGGCCTCCAATTATGGGCTGAGCAAGAACTCAATGAGTACAACAAAGAGCAACCCCAGGCTGCTGTAATTCACAGCAGGCACCTGTAGGTTGCTTTAAAATGACTGTCATCCATGGGCCATGTAAATAAGGTCTTAGGCATGCTTGGGGCTGTCTATAGCCAGTGGAGGCACTTCCAGAGGTAAGATCTCAGGTGAACTGAATTTTCCCTTTGGAGTCCCTCTCTGTTTGAGGGACTGCAGTCCTGGGAAGGGGATTGATCCAGCAAGCAGGGCAGCCTGAGGGACAGCTTCTATCCAGCTCTGCTTTCGGCTCTGAACAAGTGTTTGTGGGACTATGCTGAGGTTAGCGCAAAATACAGGAGCCAGGTCACAGGCTGGAAGGAAGTCCCTGGTTTAAGGGAGGATCATGCTTGTCAGCACAAGCCTGCAGGCATATGCAACGCTGACAGGGGTGCAGCAGCATCTGTAATGCTTCCAGACAGAAATAGCTTCCCTGGTTGCCCAAGAATGCAAAGCAAGGTCATATCTGACTGAAATCAGCTGTGTAGATGGGCTCTAAAAAGCCTGTGGGAGGGAAAAGAGGACAGGGAGAGGAAGTGACTTGCTCCCAGTCCATCATTGAGTCAGGGCGACGATCTGCATGTCTCTTTTGTTCAGTTTGGAGAGAGCTGGGATAGAGAGTGATCCTGCTTCCAGCACAAGCATTATCCCCACTTTGCAGCTGGGTAAGGTGCAGAGTGGTCAAATGATTTACCCAAGGTTTCCTCTACAGGACAGTAGCAGAACTAGGAATCAAATGAAGATCCCTGGTGCCTCCAGCTGCTGCTTTTGCTTCTACCGTGCGTGTGACCTACAAGCCAAAAGGTAATAGTAACATCTTACGTTGCTCTGGGAAGGTCGAACTTATGACAGCTCTGGATATGGAACATGAGGTCTCCTCCATTGAGGTACTCCATCACAAAAAAGAGGTTTTCCTAGAGAATGAGACAAGATGACAATAAGGGGTGGGGAAGGGTGAGATAAAATTGAAAAAAAGAAAAACAACCCAGAAAGCACTCAAAAAGAGGAAGGAAAAGATTACAGCAAGGGTTTCGGAAAGAAAGCGGTTTCTTTTTCAGATTCCTTATTTCTCCTTTGTTCTCTGAGCCCGTACTCAGGCTCTCTGCTCTGATTTGTATAAACAGCATTAGCAAACATTGCAAATCCACTTAATAACCAGCTGGTGCCATTGATTTTTACCAGTAGACCTCAAGGCTCACTAGAAGGAGATGAGTGACTCTACAGTGCCTGTATAACAGAAGGACAGATGGACAAGCTTCCTGGGGGACTAGTGGAAGAGGCAGAAGTAAATCCCAGGTCTCCTCTGGTCCCCAGTCCAGTGCCTTATCCATCCAGTGGAGTGATCTCAAGCTGGTGTTACCTGCATTCCTGCACATCTTTTGTGGAGGCACATGGGTCTGACCTTTTCAAGTTATCAGAGACACTGGACAGATGCTGCAGCCTTTTTAAGCACACGCTTGATTTTAAGCCTGGGAGCTGCTCTATTAAATAAGGCAGGATGTAACTTGCTAGTGGGAAGATTCATGAATTAATCATATTTCTGGATGCCTATTGAGTGCTTGCATGTCAGAGAAGACCGGAAAAAGATCCAGTTTTTCTGCCCAATTGCATGCAACCAGCAGCCATTCTACCAGGGCAGTGGAAAACACTTCTCCTGGTACATGGGAAAGATGGGAGGTATTGAATAAAGAGCAGAACAGATGATCAGGGTTCATTTTCCAGTCTTGGATGGACACCACATTGATCCCCTTGCTGCTTCACAAGCCATAATTTCACCACCAGGCACCCACAGAACCTGGAGGCTGATTCAGACCAATCTCTTCTACATTGAATTATACCTACAAAGCAGGAGGGGTGTCTTTTTTTGGAAGAAGAGTATCTGTGCAATAAGTTATGCTCCTAGTTTAAACTTCCTCAGCTTTTTGCATAAGTGCATGGATAAAATAAAATGGATGCAGTATTTTTTTATTCTCTCTCTCTGTTCTGTACATATCTGAAGTCAGTCATCTCCAGGCTATGTTAAAGTTTATGAATATTTTCCCTTTGTTGCATATTGCCCATCACAATTTTTTTCAGGGGGAAACAGGGTTCTTCTCACTTATATGTTTAACAGTCAAAGTAAGATTCTTATCCATAAGACCTAATGTAAACATCTCTGGCAGCAAGCCAACAGTGTTTGTTCCTTTCAAATAACAGCTGTCTGCTCTGATTTGAGCAATTTCTTTAGCCAGATCCTTTTAATTACAGTACTCTTATTTAAATGGACGCCTGGCTGGAAACCCTACCTGTCATCCAACAAGCACAGGGCCAGATCTGGCCTCCCAGGGAAAGAATACAAATTTTGCCAATAAACCAAATGGGTGCAGGTTTTCAGTTTGAAGGCCTTGCGTCTGTAGAGGTCTGTGCACATAAGTCAGTTTAAGCAAGTAAGAAGGCCAAACAGACATGGGCAATTCAGTATAGAAATGCATAAATCTTGGACATAATGTGAGCTCAGGAGCCTGTTCAGGAAAACACTTGAACAGATGCTCTTTGTGAGGGTACACAGGGGTGTGATGAGTTTTAGCTAACAACAGACCAGCAGCCGCATGTATCACACTGGGACAGAAGAAACCTCATGGGTCTTCAAATGGGCCAGACTCAGCTTCAGTGGACTGGGAAGGAGAAAACCCCTGGGTTTCCCTGGAAAGTCCACTGAGTTTGGCTACACCTTGTCATGCATCTTTAAGCATAACTTCAAGTCCATGTTTATCCAGCAGTTGTGCTCTGCTTGCTCATGGATTTGAGCAACCATCTGATGCACCTGCCTAATGGAACTGGGAACTCTAACTTGAAACTGGGGACTTTGGCAGCATCCTCCTGCCATCTGAGGAAAGAAAAGGTGGACAACCTCTCAGAATAATTGGCAAAGATCATTATATGAACTCAGTTGCTCAGCTGTTTAAAGCTATGAAACTGAAGACTACAAACTTGACTTAGGCATGATTAATGCTGAAGTTCATGGTCTACCAGGTGCCACAGAGTGGTACATAAATGCTGTTGAAAAGAAAGATGGCATCATTATGAGTTTTTTGCTTTGAGACCTGGAAGTTCCTCTTGCTTCTTACAAAGATCAGTTGTCTGGAATGCCCATTATGAGTAGCAAGATGTAACCAAGCAGTGCAAGCTGCAACAAATTATTGGAGACAGCTTCCTAAGACTGAGATCTACAGAGCTATAGAACACCTTAAAAATGGGAAGTGGCAAAACCCATCCTTGAAACCCCTGAAAACTCAACAGCGTGCTAGAGGTTAAAGGGTTAGAACAGCACAGAGGACATGTCTGCAGTCAGGCTCCGACCTGCACTTCCTCTTGTCCTGGGAAAGTGATCTGATGGCTGCTGTCTGCTACTGCCAGGCTCTGAAATCTGTCAGCACCTGGAGCAGGCGAGAGTGGGTTAAGTGGGTATTTCTCAAGACATGGCAGTTGGGATGGCATGACTGTATCATGCCCTTATCCCCTATGATGGTCCTAGCTCAGGGATGCTAAGCAAACAAAGAGGAATGCTGTTCCTCAGTGATGAGACCTACACAGCTCTGAAGGAGGCTTGGGAAGGGCCCTCAACCTTCACTCTACATGTTTCCTTTGCAGATAGATGACAGACGACTTGCTGACCGCCCGTGAGAACATGCTCAGGCAGCAAACACTCAAGTCAAACTTCTGGTTCTGGTTACTTGCACAACAGAAAAGAACAAGTCTGGTCTCTCAGCGGAGTTTGGGGCCATCTTTTACAACAACAGAGCTCAAGGAGAACTGTAAAGGCATTTCCTGCATTCAGTGATGGACACTGCTCCAGGATAGCTGGCAGTAGTTGTCTTGTGGACATCCAAATATCAGCCATTCCCTATTTCTAGATCATCTTCCAGGGGCCTTCTCCATTGTAGCAGAGGGAACATGACAAACCCCTCTGCAGGAGGACAAAGCGCTGCTCCTACAGCAGACAGAACCCTACAACATGATGTTGTACAACACACAGTTAGACACATACAGGTGTGCATCCTGCACACAAAATAACATGGTTCCCTAGTCAACTCAATCCTGCCAGGTGCTGAAAGACTTGATTACTGCAAGCACTCAATTTCTTGCCCTATCAGTCCCTCAGCGCCTGTGCTGAGCTGAGCTCCTCTCTGCAGAACCACCTGCTCCCTCTGCCTCTCCAGGACATGGCAGGGATGGAGTTAAACCAACCTGCTTCTGTTCTGCATGCAACTGCTGTGAGAATGAATAGTCGCTATCAGAGAAGCTTTCAACTTTATAAACAATGAGTATAAAGCAGGCAGCATTTAAATTGATCTTTTTTGAAGGTACATCCTATAACAGGCTCTTAAAATCCTCAAACCAGCTGGAAGCCCTCCAGAGCACTTTTCTGCAGAGATTTTCAGATTTTGTTTTCTTTGCATTTGAAAGCGCTTGCATACATACAAATACACAATTTAACACCATTTACTGAAGAGCAAAAATTCTTCTTCCTAGGGCTTCCAGGAGGATGAATATCAGAATAATTAATGCTGCAGGATAATGTGGCTTTACCATTATTTAGAGCAGTTACCCTAGCAAATGGCTGCATGCGGAGAAGGCTCCATGATGCATATTAAGTAACCTAATCCCACCGGATGCCCACTGAATTAGGTTGGCCCTTGCCAAGAGAAAGGTTTGACACCATTCAATTCCTGCAGCTGATTCTTGTCTTACATTTTCATGCAGCTCAGCCCAGCCCAGTCTAGGTGCTCATCCATGCTTTGGATTTATTTTATTTCATGGGATAGATGGGAGCCAAAGGCCTGTCAGCCCTTCTCCACCACACCACCCAGTGAGTGTTGCAGTCCCATCACAGCATCCCACGCAGTGGGAAAGCAAGCAATGCACATGCTCCTCACTCTGTCTACTCCCATGATGAACAGCTAACGCAGGGTCACTCCCTGCTAGTAGGTGACCATAGGAGGGATTAACATTGCTATTTGCAACGTCTGGGGATGAGTAAAGTGAATTATTTACAGATTAAAGCAACCCCAGGTTTAATTTTGTTCTCTGGTTTAAAGACTTTTTTTTTCCCCCTCATGTAGTATCAGTCTATCTTCTGGAGGTGGCAGCATTTCTTACAGCTGTCAAATAACTCAGTCCAGTCCCTGATCTCATGATTTATTTTTTGTTCTAATCTTCACACTGTCAGCATTTTTGACTGCATGTTTAACTGCTCATTGGGGATGCTTAGCTTTGTGTGCCCATCTACTTGGTACAAAGCATATGGATATATTTATACACATATATAAAAATACATATGTGTACATAAAGGTGCAGACATGGCTGGCAACAACTCCTTTCACTTGAGTTCTGAGATCCCAGGACCCTTCCTCAAAGCTCAGAGCAAGCAGAGTACATCACTCATGGTGCTAAACTGAGTTACTGTCAGCTCTGTCTTGCAAAAGAAAGTGGCCTTCCCTATCAGTATTGGGTGGGATTTTGGAAAAAGTCTAATTTTCTCAAGGTTAGAAAAAAACTTCTGTGAGAATTTGGGGAAATTTTCAGACCAAAAACTAAACAAAAAGTAGTCAAATTTATGAAATAGAAATATTTTATCAGGTGAAAAATAGGGAGAAAAAAGTAATGTTTGTATTTTAGGAAGTCAACTTCTTTTCAGGACAAAGAGCAGCTACACTGCAGACTTTCAGAAACCTCACGCAAAGCTGATGAATGCATTTTGGGCTGATTTTCCTCAGAGCTGGACAACAGGAAGGCAAGTAGAATATGTATATTTTATATGTCGATCATCTATCACTTAAAAAAACTATGCTTGTGAGCTGGCCCCCTCTTTTCCTTGCCAACACACTCCACTTGTTCATACCACATGGACTGACACCACCTAGAAGTGTCTTGTAAAGACCTCATATTTTTGGTGTTATAATTACAGCTGCTCATACCTTCTCTGGCAGAACCTTACTGAAATCCCAAAGCTCTGCTGAGACGCTGCTATTTCTACTGAACCATGTTTAAATTTTGGCCGGGATTGAATGAGACCTCGCCAGTTTTCCTGCCTGCTGGTTGCAAGAGGTAAAATCCCCAAAGCCTCTTTAAACTTCCCAGTTCTTCCCCAGCTTTCCCATCAGCTGGCTCGAATTTGGCCAACTAGCCTTGAATCAGACGTTTCCAAGCTGACTTATCCCCCATAAAATACTAGGAGGCTGGAGGAGGATTGAAGCTTGAAGCTTCAAGATCGTGTCTCCCAAAAGGCTGAACACCAAGGCATGGGATGGTTTGTGCAAAGGAAAAATCACTGTGTTGCCCTGTGCTCTCTTCCTTACCCTTCATTCCTGGTCAATGCCAAAAACTGGATGCTGGCTAGAAAGATATGTGGTCTGGCCTAATAGGACACCTCATCCTGTGACCAAGATTTTTGTTGTGCTTTTAGTTTAGTCCATCTGATATTTTGTTGTGCTTCAGTGGTTCAGCAGTGTTGGAAGTCAAGGCTTGCAACCTCGCCTTCCTGCAGAATGGCTTCTCCTGCAATGCATCAGCATCCTGCAGCCATGCTGTGGTCAGAGAGGATCCTGCATGGCCTGGGGAGGGCATGTGGGCCTGACTAAGGGCTGCTCAGAAGATCCGTGGCACAGCCAGGCAATGGAGCTGAACGGCGAACGGGTGTGAAATGAGCATGTGCCAACCTACACGCTCTGATTCAGGTCAAATAATTCAGCCCTGTCCCTCTAATGGCAAGAAAAAGACAGAAGAAAACTGAAATTGCCCTTGGAAAATTTTGCCGGAATTACAATTTCCTCCGAGGAGATATTTTAATGAGAAATCTTCTGAAAATACTCAGGGAAAACACTTCAGAGCCTAGAATTTTTAAATTAGGATCACGGTCCTTATTTACAATTCTTTTCCCCTTCCTGCCAATGTAAAAGATTTTAAAGTCAGTATTAAACACATTAAAAGAACAGAGCGTGTGAAAATGGCTCACCACCAGGACTTTGAAAAGATATAATAGATTAGTAAAGCAGAAGAGAAATGTTTCTGTAACATTTCCTTTTAAATTGCAATAAAGATTTCTTCTCTTTTGGGTCGAGATAGTCTTCTGTGTCGCTTTTTTGTGCTACAAGCCAAAACGCCTAAGGACTTAATTTGCATTTAGGTAAAGGGTGTGAATAAAAATTTGGTCAGTGAAGTAAAGAAACAGAAACAAAAGTGACTTTCAAAAACGGAAAGCCTATTTTTATCACAGAAGATCAGTGAAATGCAAAAAGAAGAATAAAACATAAGCACTGGGATGCTAGTCACTGTTTTGGCATTACTAATTTTGGGATTTCACAGAATTATAAACATGTTTTTCCTCCTTTTTAACATAACAGTGTCCCTTTAAATCTAATACAACAGAATAGCTCTCTGAGCTTGTTGTTAAAATTCACACCATATAATTATGTCAGCTGAATATCTAGATGCAAAGATTACTGCAGTACAATAAAACAGTCAAGTTCAAAAACGATTGGGAAAAAAACCCCATGCATTTGAATTTATTCTCCCGTAGCAAAACATGGCAAGTAGTCTGAGTTTCGGAAGCACTGATCATTCAGTCTCCGCAGGAATAAAAGCGAGCATTAGGTGCCTGGTGCCTACAAAAACCTGTCTGAAGGGCTGTCAAGCTTTATATATTTCAGCATTCACTGATTACCTGGGTTGAGGCCAGGAAGAAACTCATCGCAGAGCTCAGAGAACTGCAAACAGATTATATGACTTTTTTTTTTCCCTCTGGAGACATGGGGACTACTGAGGTTCTTGTTTCAATGTAGGAATATCCCTGTTTTTACTGTCCTTTGTAGAGGCACTCAGCACCTGAAGCAGCTCAGAAACCTTGCGAGTCAAAGCATTAGAGATTCAGGGCGGCATTGACACATGCATTTCTCTTTGAAACTACTTATCTATCCAGTGAAACCTCAAAAAACCTCATTTTTTCAATTGAAAATTCAAGCTTTCAATATTAAAGTCCAGAGAGGGACTACATGGCAGTTCCCTGGCTTCTAAAATGATTGCTCTAAAAGATATTACAACTGAACCGTGCTGTCTTTTGAGCCATGAAAGACTGTCCATGGCTTGTTACAGCTCTCCTGCTCTGAATGACTTCCATGTGTTGAGCCATCACCACTCGGCTTGCAAAGGTCAGAGGAGAAAAGCATAAGCTAGAAATCAGTCACATCCCAGAGCTTCTTTGGCCTGGGCAGCCACATTCCAGCTTCTGTACCTATGAACTTGAGGGCAAAATGGAGAGATCAAATAATTTTAAAGTGGCAACGTTGACATGGGATGAGATGGATGTAGATTCTTTCTATATGTTAAGAGGGCAATACTGTGATGCTGCCCATTAGAGACTATAGGAAAAGATCACTTGGGTTTTTGAGCCTGGCACCCAGAATTTTTCAGGCGCTCATTACTTTTCCATCCTGCAGGTTTTCTTGCCTCAGCCACAGCTGGGAGCACAGCTTCCCTCTGGCCCTTAAATGGTCAGTAAATCCCATCTGGCTCCTGGCATGACTCTGTTTGGTCTCTCATCTTTTTGCTGTGGTCTCATGACGGAAGCGGACACTTGCATGCATGCGCTGCCTGAAACCAGAGCTGCAGACTGCCACCGCTGTATCCATCCTGAACCTGACCTCTAGCTTCCAGACCAGGGTTGGACCAGGGCTGGACCACAGACAACGCGGTTCTGCTGCTGCATGCAAGTCAGCTGGCATTAGTCAACCTCTCCTTGGGCACCTGGAGTTACAGGCAGCACAAGCAGCTCTCCCTGGAGTATAAACTCCCTTGTAGAGCTGTGACTGTTGTGAATATTTTGTCTTTTTAATTATGTCTTAATTTTATTTGCTTTTGGAGTTGGGTCATTTATATTTTCCTCTGAAATCTAGCCCCCCAAAAAAGAGAATTAATTCCTTTCCTCTCCAGGCAAGGATCCATTCCCAGGATGTGCTGACAGTACTGAAGGGGTTAAACACGAATGCCTGGGCTTAGTGTCACATCGCCTATGGCAGTTCGCAGATGTTCCCTGTTATAAATTTAATCTGCCTTTAAACAGGTGCCGCATCCCAAGGGTGACTAGGATATACTGCAGAGGTTATATTTGTTTCTCCTGACCCTGCAGAAGCAACAAGCCTCTTGCTGAGCAGGTCCTAAACTCACACTGAGCAGTATTTTGTATCAGTAAAACCTGGGACTGAGCGGGGACTGGGAGCATCTTAAAAAAACCCTGAACAGGAAGCCTTGAGGCAGTGATGTTCCTCTGAATTTGAGCTTTGGAATAGCAAACACCTCTCAGGAGTGGTTTGGGTAGGTTGGATAGACAAGACAATCTCTCAGGTTGAGAGATTGATCGGTTGTGGCTGTAGAAAAGGCTCTGGGAAAGCTAGTCAGTTGGTGGTCTGTTGCCATGTAGGGCCATGAAGGTATATATATTACTTAAATGTCTTCAATTTTGGTTTGGAGTCTCTGACCCAGGCTAGTCACTGCAGCATACCATTTCATGGTCCAAGAGGTTCAGATAAGGCCAGTGTGGGCACATCTGCACCCTGGCTGTGGATGTGGCCTTTGCACACAGCCCAGGGTACCAGGACACAGATTTTAACAGTGGGTCTCTGCATAGCCACCTCAATCAGTCTTGGATGCCATAACCCTCAAATGCACCCCCCAGGTTAATGTGATGAACGCAGATGAAATTTCTAGAGCCATTTCCCAAGTGGTTAACTTGAAGATCCCTTCCCTTAGCACCACTTCATGTCCAAGCTATTCCCTAGCATCTAGGAGACTTAAGTGCTTCAACAAGTATCTGTACTTCAGCAAAGCATCCTCAGCCCGTGGAGAAAGGTGACAGATCCTTGTCTTACCTTGGTCTGGAACGTACAGAAGACATGAGTCAGGAAGGGGTGCTCCCAAGCTAAGGAGAGGACTCTCTTCTCCACCATCGTACATTCAACGTCATCATCCATCAGCACCACATCCTTCTTCAGGGCTTTCACGGCAAAATACTGGTCTGTGCTCTTCAGCTCAGCGAGGAACACCTAGGGTGGAAACAGCTGCTCAGAAAGGGCGATGCTCTTCTCTCAGAGCTGGCAACACAGCTGTGTGAGGATGGGAGCTGAGCTCTGGGGGATTCGCCAGGGTAGACCTTAAAAAAGCTGATGTTTAAGGCCCAATTCTGCAATTAAGACTTTGTAGACTTTGAGTTTGTTCCCCACACCCAGAATAGTTTTATGAAGCTGAACCCTGGGGAAGGATGAGAAGGTCTTGGCGATTACAAGAGCAGGGTCGACGTGCCCATATGGACAGGACGTTTCAGAGAGCCAAACACTTCTGATAACAGAAACCATCTTTATGCAAATGCCCATGAGATACATTTCCTGTTTTCTGACTTCAAATAACAAAACATAGAATATTGCTTTGTCAACATGTGAAATGCAAATGCCCTGCACCAGATCCTCAGCAGGTGTAAACTGATGTCCACCAGTAGGCTGATCTATGTCAGATGTGACTTTCTCTCCTTCCTCCCAGTTAGCAGGAGGCCTGAGCAGACAGGCTGAGTCCCCTGTGCTTCTACAGGACAACTTCTCTGAGAAGAGCAAAACACATCACAGAGGAGTTAGGACCCCTATCTGTTTTTATGGGCTGGGAAAATGAGACAAGGAGCAGCAGAGAAGGGTTTTCTAGAGACCACAGAGCAAGGAAGTCTCTGCTGGAAGGCAGTGCCAGTCCTGATCTTTACGCTAACAGCCTGTCAACACTGTTTCCCATAGACTGAATAAATACGTAAGATTCATCAAAGAGGTCTCTGAAGTTCTCTACCAGACACTATTTACTGAGTAAGCTCAGACATGTTTTAACCCTGACAAAAGTTTTATTTACCCTTTTGGCTACTACTGCATTTCACTTTGTAGCACTAGACAGAGAGTAGAGCCTAGAGCCTCCCTCTATCTCTGCAGTGAATGACCAGAAATGATAACAGTGCTGATGCTGCAGGCACCCTTTTTACCCTCATTTTTGTGCAGGGCACTGCTCTCCTGGGGAAACTGGGGAACACAATACCTTTGTGACTTGTGCTGTGACTTCCAAGGTGCAGGTAGGCAATGCTAGACCTCATGCAGAGGGGCCTTTCTCACAGGTCTGGCCCTCAACCTCCTGGTCCATGCAGAGCTGGAGAGACCCCTCAGGCACCGAGATCTGCACACCCTGTCCCCTCTATGGGGAAGTGAATCTCGCTCCAAGCAAATAAGGGCACCAGGAACAACACCTACACAGGAAACTTGTGGGTGACATTTGTTGCAGAAGGGCGTGAAATAGCCCATCCTCTCCACACCCGCATGGTGCACTGCAGAGAGATGCAGATGCTTGCAGGCTTGCAGAGTCCATGTTAACACAGGAGGCTGATGCAGGGTACAGAATCTGCTTCAGTGGAGGCATTCAAGACTTGACTAGACAAACCCCTGAGCAACCTCATCTGATTAGACATGTTCTGAGCAGCAGGTTGGATTAGATGACCTCCAGAGGTCCCTTCCTTCAAATATAAATGTTTCTATGACATCTATGCTCTTGAGTCCAGGTTAGTCTGGGCTGTGGATTTTGGGGTATTCTGGCTTAGCTCTAGCTGAGATGCCTCAGCTCTGCTTCCCATCCAAACTGTAGACATGCCAAGTATTTTTGAGCATGGAAAGCCAACACAGCAAATATTTCACCAGTTTAAGAATTGGCTGCAGTAATTTCTCCAGCTCACTTAGCAGGCAAAAAGCAGCCCTTCTTTAAGTCACAGTTTCCACCTTGGAAAGATATGGGATCTGAGCAATGCGATACATAATAATACTCGTTCTCCTTATTGGCTGTGAAAATACAATGGTGAGTTCCACTGAAATTGCTTCATGCAGCTATGTGCTGGCACTGCATAACATGAGTCCCCTTCCAGGGGGCATCTGTAAGAAGGAGGAATAAACCGCAATTCATCAAGATTAATGAATCTACTGAAAACAGGTGGTTCTTGTTTCAAAAGTACAAATTCTTGGCTGTTGCAAAATTTGGTTTATGCTCAAGCACAGATTGGAGCTGGGAAAGAGCAGTTAGCATTCCCAGCTGGGCACCTGCTGCTCTGGAGAAGGGAGGTGATCCATACTCAACTTTTCAGCTAATGCTTCTGTTTCTCTCTGAGCTTGCTCAGCTAAGTTGGCCTTCAAACCACATGCTATTTAGTGCCATAACAAGCAATATGCAGACCTATGCAGTGGCATCTAGTCCCCTGATGCTTACCTTGCCAAAACTGCCCTTCCCCAGCATCTTGTGCAGGACAAAATCTTCAATGGTTAGTTTTAGCTGCACTTGGTGCTCTTCCTGCTCCTGGGGCTGTTCTCCCAAGTCTGACTCTATTAGAGACTCCCCCTTCACTGTGCCCTCCACCGGAGTCTCCCAGGAGATGCCCTGTGGCTCTGCAACACACATCAAAGCATTCAAATAAACCCTTGGAAATGAGCAGAAAATCCCCAGAACAGTTACAGGTTAGAGTTTTAACAGGGTATTTAAAATATATGGAAATGTGGTGGCCACATCTACTAAGTAGATTGGCTCTGCTCCCACATTGCTTTCTCTCTGGAGGAAATTTTACTCCAGTGTAACTCCTTCTTTAGTGATATTACTCCCACTTTACAAACTCCTTCATCTGTCTTTCTGTTTTACGGCAGCAAAACATGACCAAACCCTTCCTTCTGGCCACCCGTGTTTTTCATTCCTTCTTGCTGGTTGCTGTTATGATGTGGTCCCATTTTTTTTTTTTTTTGAGACCTTTTCAAGACCCTTGGCAAAGCTAGCATGTGAAAAGACAGGACAGAATTTTCATACTGGGGCCCTGCTCCAGATATGAAGCTCTGATCAAGTACTCCAGCTGTCCTGGAGTGGAACTACTCAGAGTTTATTCAATATTCCATTCACTTGGATATTCATGAACTTTTAAGATAATCTGTCCCTTACTGGATTTATCCCATGTACTCAAGTGCACATTTGCTGTACTGTCCTACATTGCTGAACAGCAACAACACTACTCAGCAGACAAACAGACCCACAGGTAAACCAGATTTGAAACCATTTGGGGCTTTGCTGACTCACATCAGCATAGCCAGTTCTACTTTTAGAAAAGAAAGAAAATAAGCACAGATGGGGACATCATTTATTTCCCCTTGGGGGCCAAAGGGCACTGTCCCCTTAGCTCAGATGGTACCAAAACCAGTCTTTCAGGCTCAGTAGCCTGGTGCTGCACAATACCAAAGACAGAGCACTGGTGTAAGGTGGCTCTGCCGTGCTTTAACTGGTGCCTTCTGGCATTTTGCTCTAGGTCCAGTTTCCAGGATATTACCTCCACACAGGGCAGTATTAACTTGCATTGAGAAAGTGGCTGATAGTGGGGTCTGGGCTCACAGCTTGACCTTTGGTTAGGGTTGGGGCTGAGGACCCAGTCCTTGCTAGGTTTAAGTATTGATTCACTTGTACTTTTCTTTTTTCCCCTCCTCTTTCTGGTAGATGCATTTCAAAGCTTGTGGGAGGCAGAAAAGCATTGTGCCAGCACCATCATAGGTCTGCTGCAGTTACAGAACAGTTCTTGGAGGGGTACCAGGAACCATGAAGGGAGAAAGGTCCCGAAATGGCCTTTTATGTGGGTCACATGGGTCTAACAAAAGATGGTGACATTTTTGCTCCTAATATCCAGAGTTCTGTGACTCAAGCACAAAGCAGACAAAGAAAGAATCTCCCCAGGAGACTGAAATTTTTGTTTTAGGCCACTGAGGCTCCAGTAGCCTTGTCCAAGGTCTGTTAATCAATGCTCTTCCCCAATATCTCATTCACCATCCTAAACGTCTGCTCTTGTAGCACAGTGGGCTGTGACACCTAGATCAGCTCCTGGGTGAATGAAGTGGGGATCTGTCAATGGTTTTCAAAGGTACTGGATGTCAACCCCCACCCAAAAATATGAAATCAGAAAGAGAATTGGCCATGGTGATCAGAAGGACTCCCAAACTCCTGTTTAGAGCTTGGTTTCTCCTTAAAGTTCTCAGATTTTACCGTCTACAAGTCCCAAAAAGGGAATAAACAGATTATTGCCAGTGCAGGTATGAGGTGTGCTCAAGTACCGGGTCAGAAGGAGAGTGTAGGATTTAGCTGAATGAGTGGTGGTTGGTGTCTCATATTACCAGAGGTTGGGATGGCACGGGGAAGTGCAGGGTTATAGAAAAGAAAGGAACCAGGTTGAGATCTAGGGTATCTGCCATGCCCAAATGATGTGGCTGGGAAGAGCTATTGAAATCCTGGGATGAGAAGCCTGCTGTCCCGTATCACTAGGGGAAACTACCTTTTTTTCCTGTTGTAGATGCTGGCAATGCCTGAAGCGGTGTTACCTCCTTCACAGGAACTGGGAAGCCAATTTCAAGAGGTCCATCCCTGGAGATCGGTTCAGTGTCACGCTGAGAGCGAGCCTGGATTACAGAAAACAGCAAATTACTTTTGAGCCAAATGCCATGTTCTGAGCTTATGGACACTGTGGCTTCTTGAGCGTGACTGTCACAGAAGGCCAAGATCTAGAAGAGGTCTTTGTTTATGAGAAGAGCAACTCTGTACCTAACGTTGAGGGATTTGGTAACCTAGAGGAACTCACAGCCTTCTGTGAGATGTGTGCCGGTGTTAGCAGGTCTTTGTACTGCTAATGTAGAGAGCCCCTAGAGATCTCCCCTAGAGAACCCTATGAGAGGTTACTCAAGAGTTGAGTGACATCTTAAAAATCCTGATTTTAAACTAGAATCTCTAAATTCTTTTATGGTTTTGGGCTCGTTACAAGCTCTTTTTCCTTCTTTTAATTCAATTTTCTGTGTTCATACAGTGTTGTTTATATGACCGTGGTATCTAGATCCTCTCCCCAAGGCCCAGGCCTCATCATGAGAGTCCATGCTCTGGGGAGTTTCATTCCAATCAGATCAGAGAGTCACAGGACAAATTGCTAAGTCACAAGCATGGAGCAAGATAGAGATGGCAAAAGGAGGCAAACCAAGTTCTTTTCACTTTGCCGTGGACCTTGTTACACAACCTCAGCTACAAACATAATGTAACTATAACTGTACCCAATTAGAGCAGGAGTCCATCCAGGTCATGTCCTGTCTGCAATGGGGGTCAAGCAGACACCAGGTAAAGATATACAAAGAGTGCAGGTATGCAAAGTCATCTCCTCAGAATATTCTCCCTATCTCCAGAGATACGCGACTCAGAGATTTCCCGATTCAAAGGCAGTGCTTTTCTATTAACAGAATCATTCTATTATTCCTGAATGGATTTCTCTTCTATGAACACTGGAGAAGATTGTCACCTGAACCCATGAAAACTTTTGGAGTCCGCAAAGTGCTGAGATGAGCTTAACTACCTATTCCATGAAGGACCCATTTCCTAGTCTTTACTTTGAACTTGCTATCCACAGTGCTCCACTCAATGCCCTTATTTCTTGCACTGAAACAAACATTGAATAATTGATCCTCCTTTCTCCAGGTCACTCGAGGCTTAAAGTATTTACCTGCTGGGTGCTCTCTATCATTGCCAGAGCTTCAGCCATTAGTTTCTGGTTAACTCCACAAAGGTTTGCTACTTTTGTCTGGCACTTGTGATGGACATTCATGCTACATGCTGAAAGAAAGAACAAGAGGTGTCAGGACAACAAAGGATAGCTAGGCTGTAAAGGGTTTGACATCAGGTTGGGCAGCAATGTGTGCTGCTGTTGGCCAAGGGCAGAGATCAGCCATGTAAACAGCTCAAAACCTTGGCACCATTTGTGTCTCATGTGATGGCACTCAGGTAATTTTTTGGTTCTCTATGGAGACAAAGTTTTTATATATCTTCTTCTGGGCAAAAGGTTGCATTTCCACATCCATCAGCCTTTGCTGCTACAGGTTACCAAAACTCTACGGTCTAGCAGCTCAGAGATAAACTGTAACCACAGAACAGGATCTCCCTGTTGGTATAGGATTATGAAGATGGTGAAGTGTCTTGGGTCTGTCTGATAGTGGAAACAGAGCATGCAGGTTGATACTAGGAGTGATTTTGGAAGATCAGCAGTGTCACTGAGATGTGCTTTGCCTCTCTGGGAAGCAACTCTTCAGTCTTATGGACAACATATCTTTCTGTATATTGGCAGTTGTCATCCTCCTTGAAGAATGATCCTCCTTTAAGGATGGCCCTCTTGACCACCCCTTCACCACCCTGGATGCCATCTCATACAGGTCTTGTAGAGAAGTGTGATAAATGAGATTTGGCTTTTCAGGTTGCAACCCTCTAAAGACAACAGTCCACTCCCATGCGCAGCTCGTGCCACATACATCAGGGACTCACCATCACACTTCAGTCCTTGCCGTGCAAGGCCCCAGAGGAGAGTGCCGCAGTGCTCACAGAAAGTTGGGCTCTTGTAGTTGTAGACTTTGAAGCGGTGAGGCACATCAATCTTGAACCGCTCTTTATGGAACTGCAAGAGAAAAGCCGTGTTGGCAACTCGTTCCTCTCCACCTCAGCTCTCTATGGAAAACCAACAGCCCCTAGGCTTGTACCACAGAAGTTGGGAGGTCTACTGCCCCTTTTTCTTTGAGTATGACCACCAAGAAGAAACCATCTATAATTATCATTCAGATATACAAAGATAAATTTTGATACATAATATCTGCACAATTCAGTGGGAACTAGGAAATTTAATCCCTGGGCTTGATTTATCTGACCAAATAACTTGCATCTCAGCTAAGCACCCAGGCTCTCTTAATGTTCAATGGAAAAACAGGGGTACTTCTAAAAATTATTCATTCCGTCCTGAAATGAATGTCTATATTTGTTGTCATGAATCAGTCTTTGGAAGAGCTTATTTTTCTTCTTTTAGTTTATGGAGTCAAAGGTGATGATAAAGTTGGATACATCTACCCTGGAGATGTCAGAAGACAGGGGAGATGAATCTCATTTCTAAAGACTGTAAGAGGAGAAGAGGATCCAGAGTAGGACTGGAAGCGAACAGAAGCTGTGGGACAGAATTAAGAAAAAGGGAATAGTCCTATCAAGAGTTTAAGTTCCACTTTTGCCCACCAAAAGAGAAGGTTCATTATAAACCGATATGAGAAAAATAAAATAAATATTAATGGAGATGTTAGATCTTCCACTGACTGTTTGGAAATCTCAGATAACACAGAGTAGGATATTAAAGTACTGCTCTGAAAACTCAGTGTAATGTCCTGCCTAACATCATGTAGTGAAGAATTTCCTCCAGTAAATCTCCATCTCATGTCCATGACTTCCTTCTGAGCTGTACTTCATACATTAGAAAAATGTCAGTCCTGATTCAGCAACTGCTTTTTCAGCAGCTGCATTTGAGTAAATCAGAAGTAGGAGGTAATGAGACCACTGGGAATGTAAAAAACAAAGGGCACAGATCAGATCACCCAGCCTTTAGTTCAGTAGCACCTTTTCCTTCATCAGAAGTTGTTTTACAGCAATGTAGGAGAAATCTGAATGACGCCCAAGTTTTTTAAAAGCAACCAAATGATAATACATACCATTGTTTCTCTGCTATTGACTGCTGATCCTGTACACTTGGCTATTACTTTATCAATGCACTTCTTATGAATGGCAGCATTACATTCTGAAAGAACAAGTGTGTCATGGTGTTAATAAAAAAAATCCTTAAGAAAGGATCAAGTAAATAATGATGGTAACAAAAAAAGTTCCTTACGTCTGCATTGATAGCCTTGTTTATTCAGACCCCTGAAATAAACAGAGAAATGGTTAATTCTGAATTTTCTGAAAGCCTCAACAGAAGAAAGGAGAGCAACATTTATGAAAGAAACAGAATAAAACAGCTTTGCTTTTTATCAGTCTTTATAGAGCTCCTCTAATCTAAATATCTTCATTCAATCTAACTGTGGAGTGATTCTCTGTGGTTTTCACAGCCTTTTCAGCACATATTCACATTCTGAATTTCACAATATCCAAATAGCAAACTGGGCTGATGAGACATGTCTGTGCATTTGGCCAAAGACAAAAATATTTCTAAAAAATAAACTAAAAAATGAAGTTGGAATTACAGCTGTGAACCACATCCTTGAAGTGATGCAATAACTCTGCAAGTAAGATGCCAAGAGTCCAGTCCTGCTGCCTTTTCTGACAGCAGGAGCATGCATATTCACCGGAGAACCATAGAATCATAGAATCATTTACATTGGAAAAGACCCTTAAGATCATTGAGTCCAACCGTAAACCTAACACTGCCAAGTCCACCACTAAGCTGTGTCCCTAAGCGCCAAGTCTACACAAGAACTGGTCCCTAGGGTTAAAAGGGGAAAATGCATAGATCTATTTTGATTTACCATACAAACTCATGACAGACAGAGCAGAAGGTGGGTTGTGGAAAGAAGGTGGCTGTGAACTCATGACACTTGACATTATGGATTTTGGCCTGTTTGATGGCTCCCCTGCGCTGGTGCAAGGAGAAGAAGCCTTCAGTCTCACAGTCAGCCAGGTCCTTTGCATCTGGGGGAAAGGAAATAGAAGATTTTTTAGGGTACCCTGTCCTGATCAGGCGCCTTGAGAAAATGTAGCTGCCAAAATACTGAGTGACTGAAGCTAATGATTCATGCATGGAAATTAATATTTTTATGAAAAAAACATTTTCGGAAACCCACACAAGGCTTGTTCGGGTGGTTTTGTATCTACCATTCCTACAAGGACATTAAAGCAACTTTAAACTTGGGACTCTGAGCTTCCTTGAATATTCATAATGCTGCTTTTGAAATGTAGACCAGAAATTTCCCAAGGAGAGATAATTTGCAGTTAAACATAAAATTCTAACTTTGTATAGCACTGAAGAACCATGCCCTAAAAAATATGAATTTACATAAAAATTAATAATTATCTATATATGCACACAAACACACACGTGTGTGTATATATATATGTGGGTATTTAACTGAATCCTTTATGTGGGCATCTACGTGTGTGTGAGTAAGCATGTATGTATGCTCCTAGGCTATTCTTTTTCTTGTTATTTTTCCATGCCAACAGCTGCTTTGCTGTTTGCTGTGTCCATGCCATTATCCACAGTTCACATTTAAACTTTTTGGAACAGCAAACAAACCAATTCTGACTACACGTGCATATACACATGTGCACGTATATATGTGCTTGTGCCTACAAATCTAGATATGCACACAATATCTCACTCTCAATCTCTGTTTTACTCATGGATTACACAGCAAGTTACATAGGTGTTCTGTGGAAACTGGCTCCCTGTGTGATCTGATGCTGATCTTGCTATTTGTAATACAAACACAACTTGCATTTTCTATGCTTTGGCCTCTCTGATATCTTATAACACACAAGGAGGCAACAGTTGTCTATTCTATATTAAAGGTAGGAATGGATGAAGAAAATATAGCAGTACGGACATGCTATTAGCTGCTTTCAGTACTTCTATGTTTCTATAAATGGAAGGTCCTTCTAGATACCTACACCTTACAGCTTCACCCCTCATCTGTGAAAGGCAGCAAGAACTTTAGCATCAAAGACAGAAGAATAAGACTGAGCATTTGGATTGCAACCCACTTTCTTCAACAAAGCAAAATGCATTTCACATGGACATTGACATAAATGATGGTGTGTCTCCTGTCCAGGGTGACTAAGCTGCTGCCACATCCCTGGAGGTCTAGCTGGAGCAGACATTGGAGCCCACTGAATGACTCAACTCACCTTGCAGCAGAAACCTGCATTTGATCAGATGAATCAGTCTCTAGGTTCTCTTCCAGTTTTGTCTTGAGTGCTCCTGAACTTAGAAGACCAACTAAGACACATACTTAGGTGTTGTCAACCGTAAATTGTATCCCAACCTTTACAACTGCACTATGATGCACACCATGGCACATACGTACATGCATGCATACAAGTAGAATGATTTCAGAGGAAGCTGGCTCCTTATGTATCTATTCTGTCTTACTTAGCGTAATGAGAAAATCTACCATTTTAGTGGTAAAATGGCCAAAAATCTGCCTTGCAAATCACAGAGGAAGAGTCAATCTTCATCCCTACCACACAATAAAAATTGCTTTTCCGGAGTGTTCATTTCAAACTGTTATGATAGTTCCTATGAATAAATCAGTAAGAACATAGGCACTGCTTTCAGTGAAGACACCATGTCTGCCCCACATAATCAGAAGTCACATCTATCAATTAACAAACAAAATCACTTGCCACTTATTTCCAGGAAGTATCTTGCATTCATCAGCATTCGGCCTTGAGGTTTCAGTTCTAGCTGGTTGAGATAAGTGAAAAACAAGAAAAAAAGACCAGTGCAATCATTAAACAGTCATTCAAAGGAGCAACAATCATTTCAGATGGCTCAAGCTATCTCATTTTCTCAATGGGAACTGATGAATGTCAATGAATGCTAATTTTCGGGTTGCTCCTACCCGTGTGAGGCAACAAGGCAGGGTGGGAGCAACTACAGAGAGAGAAGGCTAGATCACCTCTTATCAAACTCTTGGAGTGGCATGATAGAAGAGATAAATGTGGCTAAACCACAGAAGCTGTAGGCAGGTTTTTAGACACCAGCTCAGGAACAACACTATCTATAGAGAAAACTTGTTCCCAGTGGATTCTGCAAGGGGAAAGTGGGATAACCTCAGAAACAACAGACAACTTCAGACAGGTACTTAAACGATGCTGAAATTTTTTAGACACTTCATTCTGCAAGTCTAATTTCCATTACAGTCAATGTGAGTGATGCTACAAGCTTACTCAGGCATTTTTTGGGCATTCCCACTGGACCTGGAAACTCTCACCTATCTGAATGTCCGTCCATAGCTGCCTTTGTAAATCTGGATCCACTTGTCTAGGAATAAGAAGACCTACATTCAAGGATTTCTTCAGCCTGAGAACCACAACTGTGCCTTCCCCACCCACCTCCAGCACAGCCTGAGCAAGGTTACCTCTCTACCTTCCAGGTGAAACAGTGCCCTTGCAGAGAAAAGTGAGAAAAAAGCCACTCTCTCTCCTCCTGACCCTTGTATGATGAGGGACCACCCTCCCCAGGTTGTAAGTTGTCTCAGGGAGTGAGTGGAGAGAAGAACTCAGGAGCTGCTACCAGGCTGGGACACAACAGGACCAGGGTCTCCCAACTCCACTTGACCTCAGGTCTGCTACCCTTGATGCAAGCAAGCAGCACCCCAGACTCTGTGCCCCCTCTCCTCCTCACCAGGCTACTGCCTCCCATGGCTTTGAAGCCTGGGGTTGGAGTCATGCTGAGCAGAGCCTTTTGGTTTTCAATTCCATCCCTAAGTATCTCAATTCCTTCTAAGTTATGTGTTAAATGTGCAAATCTCTACCAAATCTTGCTCTTAGGTCTGTTAAGTGACCGAGGCTTTTTTGACTTTTCTACACTCTGCTTAACCCAAGCAGCTTAGCCTGACAACTGGCATGAGAAATAAAACAAAAAATTCCAGGAAATCAGTTTCTCTCCAAATGTGTTTCCATGTTATTGTTATTCATGGCATGGCTGCTGAATACTCCTGTTAAAGACTATTATCAAGAACTTTCTTGCTTGGACTACCAGGGAACACAACCTTAACATTTAGCATCCTTATGAAGACTGTTACTTCAAATTTACTCCACTATAAATCCAGTGATTTTAAAGGAGTTCCTCTGACATAACTCTGAAGTCAGGCAGCTGTGAATCAGTTACTTGATATTAGATTAAATTTTTAAAGCTGTTTCCCCAGAGCACATAAAATAATTCATATTTAGCCACTCATATTACCATTTGTCCCCAGTGGGTTTCCTAAGCAAAGATTAATATGTGGGCATGGCTCACCTGAACCAGAATCCTTGCTAACAGAGGGCATATATTTCAATATAACAGCAGCAGGTGATATAAATGTGCCATGCTCTTTTTTTCTAATATGCGTGGAAGTTTTTCCTTCAAGTCATACCCGAGTAGACTCAAAACATTATTCCTTGGATGGCAGCCAGTTCTGGGTGCCCTGCTGGTTACAGTCACAGGCCGGCATGGACACGAGACATTCCCTTACCCCACAGCAGCTCCCCATCACATCCTGCCAGAGGAGATAATGATGCTCACCCATATTTCTGTCTTCCCATTGCTCTTTTTGCACCTCTCCGCCAGCACCTTGAGTTCCACCGTGGTCTCTGAAACCATTTCGGCACTTTTGTCCTTGACGACAATGTGCATGACCCTGCCATTGTTGATGTGGGCATCGAAAGTGCTGTTCCAGGGTGGGTACATTGTGGGCTTCTTCTGCACGTACACTTGGCCATTTTCTGTCAACAAAAAGTGGTTTGGATTGACTGGACTTTCTTCTCATCTGCACTAGGGCCACCACTCTACAGTCCCTGAGACAGATCTCTGTAATGGGTGTGCAATGGATCACGTTAGAGTGTCCTACAAGGTTACTGTGTGAAGTGAAACCTAGGATGGGATTCATCTCACTTAACTTTTGGTGTCTACAATATGCATGCCCATATCTGAGCTGTCTAAACTTTTCATCCCTTCAGAGCCAGTGAAGAGAATATAATCAATATAAATCGATGGAGTTAGGATGTGTTCATTTGACTAAATGCAGACATTTACCTTAGAAAAGATAATTCCACCCTTGCCTCCATTAACTCTACTGAGTAGACCTCAAATGTAGACTCTGACACCATAGATACCCACTTCTAATCAGGTGAATCTCATCACAGATAACCAGCTACATGTATCATCTGTCCCACAGCAATGCAAAATTTGCTTCAATCCCCCCAAAAGCTGGATGCACTTTATGATTAATGTTCAGCTGCACTGCATGTCCAGTCAGTTGCTACAGCTCAGCTAACTCAGGGATGTTAATATACGAACTGTCTTGCAGACCTGCAACCACATACACAGTGGTGTAGAGTTTTCATTCTAGCAAACTTTTCCTGCACCTCTTCCTCATGCATTAATTCCTCTTCCTTCACAGCAGACACATCTTAAAATGGTGAAGGGTACCTCTGAGGCTTAGCATTATTTTGCGGAGAGTTATCTCAGTTTGTTCTCTCTAAAAGAGTCTCAGCCAGTTTTATTTATTTCATACAGCCCATTTTATTTCAGATAGCCCTGTAAAAGTCTTGGACACTTACTCAAAGTAAATTCTATTTCACAGTTACCCTCTGCAAATTTTCAACCCATCAGAAGACAAAGCTGGTGGAATAAGAGACTAAAAAGCAGTCATGTGAGCAGCAGACCTGCAACTCCTGTCTCCTAAAGATCCTGCTCCTATTTCCAATAATCTCAGCCTTTCCCTCATCCCATCCAGCTGGAAAAGCACATGCAGCCGACAGCCTGGAGCACGGCACACGCTGCAGAAAATCTTTTCCTAGATGAGAGGACTAATTCCTCCGCTCAGCTTTCATTTACACACCTTCAGGATGGATTAAAACTGGTAAACAAGTCCAAAGTTATTGGAGGCAGGAGAGAAGGAGAAACAAGGAAACAGTGACTCCTGATTGCGTAATATTCATCGCTGGAAATGAGAGAATGTTTATTGAAAAGAGAACAAATATCAAGGCTGCGAGATTATAACAAAAATCTCCCTTCACTGCCCCGCACCACTTTCCTATGAAAGGATAAACACCTGCCAGAGCCACTAGATAGAACTAGGTTGAGAAAGTAGCTTCCTGAGCAGAGGCATGCAGGATCCTCCAACCAACACTGACTTGCTGAAATGTCACTCCATGACCCAACACCTGGCTCTCACAAAGCAGTTTTGCATTTAGTTCGATTACATAAACTGATTTGAGCTGCAGTCCGCTCTGACCATAAGCACTGGTCTGCTTTGTAAACTGAGCAGAGATCATTCCTGCAGTGTAAAATCACTTCTCACACTTGTCCTGCCCAGCATGACAAGCAGTTGTGCGGCTAAATCTTAAGTTCAAAATCAGTTTCTGCAAAGTTTAGAGCACCTCAGTCAAAGGTGAATCCATCTCTACCAGCTAAGTGAGGCTGACTTTTCACATATGCAGATTTAGGCAATCATATACTATCTCATTTTCTGCAGGCTTAATTAATTTCCATCAAGCTTGCAAATATATATTCAATACACTCTTTTAACAAAGGCAGGCAAAACGAGACATAAAAATGAGACACAAACTTCCTAGCATCACGGAGACAGAAATCTCAGTAAGGACCCTTATTTCTTTGCTACATCAGTGAAACTCCATGGATGTGAAACACAGCACTTGCAAAACAAGTGCTTTTATTTGCGTTGCAAATACGGCTTAAATAAACAAACCCTGGAATGTGAATGAACTGGCCAATATATGGGATCAGACAGTCATCCCCGGCACATCCCCACTGACGTCTGTGGAATTCTGCCAGGGATTAATCTAACCCTGGGTTCCTGAAAAATAAAATAGCATTTGTCTTTCCTGGGCAGCAGTGTCCACTGTAGCTGGGAGCACTTCTCCTGGAGGCTTGCTGAGCTCAAACATGGAGCAGGATCTTTCACGAAGCAAATGTCACCAAGACAGGTGGTAAAATGGCACGGGGCCAGGTGGCTCGTGAAGGCAGAAGCCATTTTTAAAAGACAGATTTTTTTATACCTCAGAGGTGCCTATGATCTCTGAAATGGTTTGTCTTCAGTAACAAATTGCTATAGCACTTCTAACTACATGGAGGTGCTTGCGTGGTTGGTTTTTTTTTAAAGATTATATCGTAATACCAGGATCCCTTTTACAAAATGAACAAGTGGAAAAAAAAAAGGCTGCCCCATATCTTTCCTGAGCTTCTGAAATTTCTGAGGGTGCCCTTGTTGTGACACCCTTGTCTCCCCAGATGATGTGCCTTACTCCCAGACCCTTGGGGTCCTCTTCCCAATGACTTATCACGGCTTGCCGACAATGGACAGCCTTTAGCATGAACCCAAAGGTAGACTCAGGCTCCCTTTTTGGGGGAATCAAACACATCTATCATCTACCAATGCTCCATTTGCAAAAACGATACCACCCCCCCCAAAAAAAAAACAAACCCACCTCCTCACGCTTTGCTAATGTTACACATGCTGTATATCCGATCCATAATAGGACATTGCAAAAGTCAGCAGAGTCATCTACCAAAATGGCTCCAGCACAGAGCTTGCAGGGATTTGGGACTGGATCTATCTTGGATTCAGCTCTGGATTTAGGCACGCCCTACCCTGCATTCTGAACTTACTGCTATATAGCAATCATTTGCCCTGAAGAAATCTTAATGGCCATGTGTCAGAGCACAAGGCTGGGAGCCAGGATTGTTTGCATCTATTACCAGCTTTGCAGATGATTCACTCCTGCTCCTTGGACATGCCACTTTAGCCAAAATTGGCATATCAGGGCATCAATATAAAATTTTTTTTAATCCCATTACCGTTGAGTAGCAAGTGCTTTGTGAAACCAGGGAGCTGGAGAGCAAACTATGATCAGAAAAATCACAAAGCAGGGATGCAGCTATTTCAAATAGACTCAGCTAATGCTTGTCCTGAGACCTTCATTGCCTTTTGCCTTCTCTAAGCCTGTTTGAGCACGACAGCTCCTCAGGATGGTCATGCTGAGAGCATTTCTGGCATTTAGACTCAGGCTCATCTCACTGAACGTCAGATGTGTACCTCTGAGTGGACTGTCTAAACTGCCCTTGGAGTCAGTGGAGAGCACTGGGCTTTTCTAGGGTGTGATTCATCAGATCCATTACGGATGTCTTCCCCAAGATGAGATTAATACAATCATGGAAATCCCTGTTTGTTCCCCTGGGCTATATTGCAAAAGTAGTTGACTTGCTCAGATATCAATATCCTTTCAGAAGGAATTATTGGGGAGATGGATCCCACCATGGCCTCATCTTGTCTTAGTCACCTTAAGGTGAGGTTAGCCATCTACACATTTAGACACCCTCCACCAGCAGCAGATTAACACCTCCCAAGGGTGATTCAACCTACCCTAAGAGGGGGAGTCTGAGGTGAATCAGTCTCAGGAGTTTCCTGTTGCTATCATTGATGTGACTAGAACCCCTCTAGCTGCCCCACCATGCTCTGAGCAATGGCTAGATGAGTGCAATTATACCCCAGAAAACAGAAATCTTCTGATAGAAGGATATAATTTTTCCTATATTCAATCCTCAGTAATGAAGTTCCCCCAAACACATTTTTTTATTTCTTGGTGGTAGAGGTATTATTATTATTATTATTATTATTGTTATTATTGACTCTCAGGAGCAGAAAAATTGTATCCCTTAGTACATTTTTATTTGTTAGATGCCAGAAAACACTTTCAGCTCTGTGTAAGACAAATGAATATAGGTCTGTGCTGACCAAACTGGTTTTATTCACTTTTGGACTGACAAGAGACTTCAATTTGAGCTATGGCTTTCAAAGGCTTCATAAAGCAAACAGCCAAGCCCTACAGAGAGCTGAAATAGGACACATTTTCAGTAAAAAGTGAGATCTTAGGGACGTCGTGTCATGCAGTATTTTCTTTCCTTTTGAACTTAACAGTCACCACATCTTCCAGAATCATTTAAAGTATAATTTAAGCCCAGACAAAGTTCAATGTGATAAATGCTGACTTTTTTTAAAAACAAACAAATAAACAGGCAAACAAAAAGTGAAATAATGAATTGGTTAAAAATTCTAAAATGTCTTTTTTTTTTTAAACTACTTTAACATCCTCTAGAGGTTAGAGTAATAGGGTTTCTCAAGGTATAAAAAGGGATTTTTGAGTTGGCTTGATTTTTAAAAGAATCACAGCAGTCAAGTTAGGAATTTAGCAAAGATTTAAGATAACAGCCAATATGATGAATTCCCTAACACTGAAGGACTTGATCTTCATGATTCTTGAAAAGCAGAACTGAAGAACCTTTCATCCCCTTACTGGGACTATTTTAATGCATAAGACATATAAGAAATGTTTTCCCAATGAGAACTCATCAGTGTTGTTCTATCAGGAAAAGTGTGCAACAATCCATATATCCAGACACAGGGAACAGCTCAGCAGGAGGTTTCACTTTCAAACATTTTACATAGTACAGCAATTACAGAGAGAAATTAACTCTCTCTGCAAAGACTGGGGTTGTTCGAGGGTTATTTTTTTTAAATGGTGGGAGTTGCTGGACCTGTCAGTTCCTCAGAAAAATCTGATAAACAACGACAGCCCTCCCAAGATATTTCCAGGACACACAGATTTCATCTGTCTGGAGTCCCACTGACAAACCAACAACTGCTCATATAAAAGTGAAACCAAATACAGCTCAGCTCATCTGCTCTGCGACATGCTGGGACCTGTAATTCAGTTCATAATAACCTCAAATAGAAGACATAGACTTGTTAGGCATCATCTTAAAATCAGATTGCTTTGCGGGCCATGCCAAACCCAAACTTATGCTGTGCTGAGACACAAAAGGCCCTTCACAAACCCTTATAAATATTTACCAATGTGCTTCCTACACACCAGTGATGACACAGTAAGGTGTACATGTCTTATAAAAGCTCACACACGTATTTAAGACCTCCCCACTTACCTGACTCCACGGCTTCTTTAACCATCACAGCACAGTAAGGGTTAATCACTTCCCCCTGGGATGGCAGGTAAGGGCCACTGTCGTAGTTGGATAAACCAATACGCAGAAAGGGAGACATGACAAGTCCTGTGTCAAACAAAAGACAGGCAATATTTGGGAAGAGTCTAAAAATTCCCTTGGGTTTTAACCAGGCTCTTATCTCCGTCGGACAGGGGTATGCCGGCCGTTAGTTATCCATTCAACTGGAGACTCTCTGACTTCCTCCACTGTCTACCAGGATGATAGACTGAACGAGTGCCGTTTAACGTGCGTAAGGTAGCGTAACTCAGCTGTCATCTTAACCATGTAGCTGAACTCATCGCAGGGCTGGAAAGACCCGCAACAGCAGCTTTGAGTACTACTGACTTGACGCCAACCGTCAGGAACAAGAATGACAATACACAGAAGCCAAATCGGGACTTTCTTGGCTGGGATAACCTCTGCTGTAATTTATGTTGAGTCATGCGTTCAAGAACCCAAATGCTGTGAGAATAGAATGGGTTTCAGGAATACAAGGCTGTTGGAAGCCTGCAAGCTGAACATGAAACTGTGAAATAACTGCGTACTATTTATATACAGCATGGAAATGATCTCAGGCATTCAACTGCCTGGGTGCTGACCCATATTCATAAGGGAAGCTATAAAGAGAAAATTCAGCTCATATGACCGCACTGTGTAGAGAGTGGAGCAAAAAAAATGGATCTCAGGATAATTTTAAGCAGCTGAAAAGAGAAACATATAAAAACAAGATGCCAGGAAAGACAACAAAGACTTTAGGTTGGTCTTCTCTGTAGGCTCTTTCAGAGCTTCCAGAGAGAAGATTTAGTGAAACCAGAAATTATTAACTGCTGTAGCTGGTGTCCATCATTGTGCCATCTGGGCCCAAGGACTGGGATTTACCATCCAGCTTTTGTGTCAACTTCTGAGCTTGTCATTCCTCGCTCCCCTTCTACTCAAAGGGGAGCAAGAGGCACTTTGAACTCAACTGCAGATGTCTATGTCTTGGACCACCAAAGTTAAATGACATGAGTCCTATCACCAGCTGTTACCTGTCAAATATCTAGACAACAATATATTGTCCAACTGCAACAGCAAAAAGTTGAATGACTTGTGGCGTGGGATGCGGCCCAAGTCTCTCCTTGTTACACATAAAATGCTCTATCCCAAGGGCAGCTTCTCTAGCCTTACACAGAAGATCTAGATTCTTTGCTGGGAATGGCATTTTCTTACCTGTAAATGGTATTTTCCTGACAGACAAGTTCAGTCTCTGGCAAGAGGGGCTTCTCTTTTCATCACAGTTGTGGACAACATGGAAAGGATTTTCTCAGCTGAAGGAATGAGGATAACTGCTCCTGTGGCTGGGATGACTTTAAAACTTGGACTCTCTGTTCAAGGAGACAGGAGACAAGACCATCAAGGAGAGGGGAAAACTTGAAAAACCAAGATGTAGTCCTTTGCTTGAGTGTCATCTCTCTTACCCAGCAATGTGGAGTGATGAGTTTCCATCAGCCCCCTATGCAAAATTCTAGGGCAACTGTAAAACTCAGAACAACTTTCTGTTATTGCGTGGCCAGGTCGCAGCAGGCTGTTTTTTTGCTCGTGTCCTGGATATGGTGAGATCTTTTCCTTCTTCCTGTTTTATAAAATAAAGACAAACAGCTACGGTTAGCACTGGGACTGAAACACCAACTATTCTGGCCCGAATATTCACAAGTACTGAGCACTCACACTGCAACACTTTCTGACACTTTGGCAAAAGATGGCCCATGCAGCCAACTGCAGCTATTCTCTGATAGAGTTTTCAGCAGAGGAGGCTTCCCAGGAGGTTTCCCTAAATTTGTAAACCTATATAAGACCAATCTATACAATGGTCAGTATAGGAAGACTCTCCTTCCCATTTGAGCTCCTGGATAGGTTAGCTAACAATCGGGCTGAGTTTTCAAGAAAACAGCAAAGACTCATAAACCCTCTTGGATACTGTGCTTAAAAGAGAAGAAAACCATCAGGTTTTTGGGGAAGACAGAATAGGACAGAAAGAGAGAAAAAAATCCTGTGACTCATGACTACTGTGTCACAGATCATGGGCCACCAGCAGCTATCAGACCTCCTCTGAAGACTGTCCAAGGACCTCTGCATGTGGCATTGCCTTCACCTGGGAAAACATCAACACTTTTGCAGTTTTAGAGAAGCCAGTGGGAAAGGCAAAGCACCACCTGGGGCTGGCTGCAGGAGATTAGGACAATCCTGTTCTCCTCTGGATGAGGGCAGCATCTTTCTGAAGGGTGTTTCAGAAACACATTAGCCAAGTGCCTGATGAACTTGCTCTGGAAAGCCACTTGCATTTAGATATTCAAGCACAGGTAGCTCTGTAAGGAGAGGCATTTGTGGCACTGCACAATATTACAGTGAATGGTTTATGAGTAGTCCATGGCACAAAAAGGCCAAAATTTCTGCCTGGACTGACAGAAGCAGAGAAATCTGATGAAATTAAGTAGAAAAAAATCTCTTTAACAGGAAGGATTATTTGTATATATATTTCTCCCCTCTGTTTGATGCAATTATTTACCATTTCCTTTGTTTCAAAAAATAAGAAGCCTACTTAATCTAAAGACAAAGGGAAAAACAAATCAAAGAGGCTCTGGCAGCAGAAGAGAAATCCAAGCAGTTGCATGTTTTGTCTGTGCAATGTAGCGTCAGCGTTGAAAGCTAACAAGAGCCAAAGACGACTAAGGCCAACAGTCAAAACATCTGCAACATACCTCCCTGTGTGAACAGAGATATATTTTCTCTGCCTCTACCATACTCCTCTAATACTTCTGGTGACTGGTGGGCAAGAGAAGATTATGCATCCTCTTCCAAAGCCCCAATTCCCACACCCTTGGCTTTAAGAACCTTTTGTTCCAAGGACAGGAGCAGGAGGAAATGCAGGGAGGGCTGTAAGCACTCCCTTACCAGGACTTTCAAAACTCACCTTTAAAAACTCAGAGTGCTAGCCAGAATTACTAGTCAACAAGCTGGGCATCTAAGAACATGAGTGTTGCTAAAGGAAGCCAAAGATTTTTTGATTACTCCTCGGCACTAAAATGTAGTAACACTATTGGCTCAAGTACTAATGAAACAAAATTAGGGCTAAAAGTTTGAGCCTGGCATTCATCATGTTTCAATGAAATCAATGTAATTCCAACATAGTTAAAACTGTCAAAGCATCTTGTCCTGCTAAATACTCACATCACTGCTCCAGAAATCACTGGCTGGATGTGCTACAAGATACCTGTTCAGATCTGTGGATCTGCTCCCTGAACAGTGACATTTAAAACTTTTCTTAGTCTTAAATGCTGGACACCCCCTCCCACCCCTCCAGTGCAATACTTCATTTTGGCTCTGTGCAGTCAAGCGCTTCATGAACAGGTTTCCCAGAGAGGTTGTGGAGTCTCCATCCTTGGAGATATTCAAAAGCCATCTGGACATGGTCCTGGGCAACTGGCTCCAGGTGGCTCTGCTTGAGCAGGAGAGCTGGACAAGATGACCTCCAGAGGTCTTTTCCAAGCTCAACCAGTCTGTGATTCTGTGAAAATATGGGTGGGACAGATCTCACCTAATCATAGATGTCTACAGCATCTGCTTCTGCATGTGAGGCAGTTATCTGGGCTCCTGAGAGAGGAACAGAGAGAAACTGGCACCCTCAGTTCATGAGCTGGACCCATTTTAGACCCCTCTGTTAGCATGTGATGAACCTGTTTCTCTCCTTTCAGAGCTAAGGGGAATGCCTGGGGATGACCTGTTCACACAGAGTACCTCCACTGTAGAGATCTGGTTTTGATCAGATTCCTCAAGCCATTAAATTTCAAAAATTCCCCTGCATTGTATCAGTACTAAAAGACTTATGCTGGGACTTCATATAAACCAGTCTATTGCATAAGATGTTCTGCAGCCACCAGCAAACAGGCGAGAATTTTCTACCCAGCTGCAAAGCATGTAGGTCTGGCAAACCTAGTGTAAGCACTAGCAGATCAACAGCTGCCCATATAAGCCTTGCAAAATCTGGCTAAAAGCTAGCTAAAATCAGAGTTTACTGTTGTACCAGCCTTGTGTGAGCATTCTGCCCTAGGGTGAATTTCTTCACCCTGTCCAATAAATCAGATAGATAATTGGTTTCCTGCTTCTCTCTCACTGTCTTTCCTGAAACCACCTTGGCTTTGGCCCAAACATCTGTTTTCCAGGTCATATCTCCAGAGTTTGCCACTACAGGATGGCTGCTTGGCTCACATCCATAGCCATAAACAAGGAACAACGCAACTCAGCTCCAGCAATGGCTCACTGTAATAGCAGCAGTTTAATTTAACATGAGAAGCAGCTGCAATGGATACAGAGAGTGTCTGCTTAATTTCCCAGCAGAAAGGATACTATAAGTTATCTGAAAACTAAGGACAAAATGCATCTTTCTATAAAGGGCCACCTGCAACCTCTCCTCCAATAAAACACTAAACACACTGTAATTGGGGTTCAGCAATACCACACCCTGCTTTGCTGGCACAGGGAAGCTTTGCCCACTCCAGAGAGTAATGCAACATATTGAAACATATCCCAGATGATAGTAGGAAGTAATAAACTCCTTAATATCCTTAATCAGCTGTGGTTAAGGAGAGAGGAAAAAATGAGCTCCTGCTCCTAGTCAGCGAAAGAACTGCACTGAGGACAGCTGCCTTTAGTGGGATTTATGCTTTTGTGTTTCGCTGAATGAAAAAGGATGCATGCATGATGCACTAAAGATGGCAATTTACTGAATGAGGGCCAACTGAGAGGGGAGGGGAAGTATTTCTGGATTTGAGATGCTGCTTTTCTAATGTCATCAAACTCTTATTTTCTAGAGGTCAGAGGGAATATTTCCAACTCTCTCCCCTTTTTGGAGCAAAATTCTGCATACAAAATAAGTTCATAATCTGAGGATCAGCATTACCAAGATGGAAAGGAACCAGTGGTTACAGCTGAAGGGTATGAACTTTCCTTCACCCCCTGAAAAGCATCTCCCAGCCAAAAAGGCAGGTTCTGACCCTGCAAAGATCTGTTTATATAGCTGGTGGAGACCTGCACATGAGCATTACTCAACACACCTCAGGGCCTTCCTGCAGATTTCAAGAGCAACGCTGAATACCAACAGTGATGGCTGGAGTCCCTATCTCTGCCCCCTGACTCCTCATATCCCACAGACCATACAGTAGGGAACAGAGATCTAAATAACTCCCTTGAGTGACTTTCATTTTGGGTGCCCATATCACCTGTTATTTCCATGGAGACCAAACCAGCCTGTTCATAAAGGAAGAAGTTCAGAACCCCTCTGGGTGCCACTCAACATTTCTTACACTTTCCTTTTACAAGGATGTGGATCAAAGGAGGAGGACGAAAAGCAGGGGAATTTGCACAGCCATTTAATTTTCTCTCTTTTTATAGTCAGCCACCCCATCTGCAGCATCTTGCAAAGGCAGTGGAGGGAGAGGGTGAGGAAAGGCAGGACCAGCAGTCTCTGATGGAATTGGTACAATACCAGACTCCATGCAACTAAAGACCTTCCCAAATCTTCATGAAACAACTTGATTTCAAAACATAGGTGATGGTCTCCATGCAAACCCTTCCCCATCACTTGCAGACACAGAGGACCCAGGCAAAGCATGTTTCTGCCATGTGGAAATGAGGCTTGCAGACTTTTCTGGGGTGAATGGCAGGCACAGGAACGGGCATTTCTCTTTCTAAGACTCTGGGACACCTTGTGATGCTGTGTTTAGAGCAAGCTGCGTGTATCAGTTACAAGACCTAGTCTTCTATATATAGCCTTACAAACATGGCTCTTTGGACCGCTGAGTTCACATGGTTTCTTCCTGTTTTATTTGTTGTACACAAGGCAAGACCGGAGCCTCACATCTATTTTCAGATCTTATACATGATTTAGCTACAGTGGAGTTAACTCAGATGTGAAAGGGTTGGTATTCATCCCACTGGTGGAATTGCACAAAATTGCTGCTGGGAATGCCAGTGGTCATTGCATACATCCACAGACTCTAGGATGGAACCTACAACCATTCTAGCAGATACATGTATAGCTGGGTCTTAAAAACCGGAAATTTGTGCTTTTCTATCCTTAGGTCTCTGCATAACAATTGCTTTATCCTGACCTAAATGCAGGCTATGTCCAAAGACTTGGTTCCACCCCATCTCACACTGCAGGTTCCCAACCTCTTCCCGCACAGCCTGGTGTCTGTGTAGGGCTTGGGATCAGGGAACAGATTTCTCTAAAAGCAACCCTTCTTCTTTTCTTTATTTGACAAGCGAGTCTGCAGCTGCATCCATTCCCTGATTCAACTGATCCAGCACGGACGCGGGGGCCTGCACTAAGGAGGAATGATGACATGGGGGATGGTATGCAGCAACTGCATTTTGGTTGGGATAAAGAGACTGAGAAATCGTGGGTTTGCTGTCAGTGAAGAGATTAAGGGTGGATTCATATGAATATATGCAGACAATTGCAGCACACTTATAAAGTATCACCCCAGCTCCCATCATACACAGTGAGGAGATATAAGTACTTGTAGGGGTGCATCACCCCATCCTAAAGAAGACATTTAAAATAGGTTAATCCAATCCCATTCTGGAATTGCTATTTCCCCGCTATGATTATGTCTACCCAAAGATGCCCAAAATCGGCTAAGTCCTACTAGTGATGTTCTGATGTCCAGCGAAAAGGACCCAGGTTGTAGGGTTTGTTCTGGGCGCAGATGCATTCATGTCTTAACAGTTACGATAGCTTGAAAAAACAATGAAATACAGCTGGGTGGGGACCCCACACATCCTGCCTGTCCGGGGTCATCTGCTCTGAAAGTTGCTTTAGAAATGGAAAAGAAGGTCTAGTGCCCAGGGACACTCCTTGACACTTCTTAATTTGTTCATATAGAAGGAGCCAAAGTCTCCCATCAAAAGGAGGACCTTTCAGATATGCCTTTTGTTTTCCATTAGACAACGTGAATTTATCTCCCTCTGGAGAGGTAAGATTTTTCAAGCTAAAAACCTTGTTATTTCTGCAAACTGGAAAGAGAAGCAGAGCAGACTCACCAAATCTCTACTGGGAATAAACCCCTCCAGGTCCTGCCCCTGCAGCTAGGTAACAACCCTTTTTTTCCTCACATTTAATGAACATTTGTCATGTGTGGTCCTGAAACAAAGCAAACTTGCACCCTCACCTGTCACACCTGGAACATGCACAACTATTCAGTTTACTCTCCTTTGTAAATATTTTCTTTTTTTGTGCATTTTTTTCCTCTTTGAGTTCAGATTATTCAAAGGAACTTGTCGGTTTTGCTTTCTTATTTTCCTAGAGAGCTTCAGCTAATTTAATTTCCTGTATCACTCCATTACTGCAACACTTGGGCCACAAAAACTCAAAACAAATGTTTTCAAAATAATTATCCCCATTGTATTTATTTATAATTTTTAATACTGACTTCTTTTTCCAGGTTTTAGTTGGCTTCTAACAAACACAGGACAAACCTGAAGAGACAGCAACCAGTTTTTCAAACACTGCACACAAAATGTTTTCAAAGAGCTTTTCAGTGTAACAAGGGAAATAAAAATATCTTGAACTGAAATGTAGCTACAATGTCTCCTTTCCTTTGGCCTCTTGTTCGTTAGCCCAGCAGTTCCTGTATTTCTGTAAGATTTTGGCACTGGTTCACAGACTTCTTGGTTTTGGGGTTTTTTTTTTTTGTTTTGGTGTTTTGTTTTTTTTTTTTTTAAGTGACACAGGTGGAGTTTGCCTTAAATACTTCACCATCCTGTATCAGGATGGTTGTTAATGCACTGAACTTCCTGCCAGTGCCAGCATCTGCACCTGTTTTTTATTTTCTTTCCCTTAAAAAAAAGTCCCAAGGAGGAGAGCAGGACCATAATGGGACATATTAACATCCTTCCTCTGCAGGCACAGTTTCATGCCTACGGTTAACCTTGTTCAGCAGTAAAGGTATTTCATGTCTTTATTTAATCTGGAAAACTGCTAAAGGTATTTGGACCCCGAATCATGGAAATGTTGGGCTGGAAAAGAGCATTTTTCTCATCCCTCTGCCTCCTGGCAGACTATGTCTGCATCATCCTTGATATATCTGTCTAGCCATCTGTCAGGAACGAAGCTTCTTGTGTGCTTGGTGTTACCACATACTCCTCAAAAATGTAGACAAATTTGTCACAGAGGAGCCTCAAAGTGTAAGTGGATTCCACATTGGACATCCACACCTTACTTCTGTGTGACACAAGGGACTTTGCAGATGTATTTTAAGAAACAAATTTTGATCTAGGATTGTCTCATGTTTCTCCAGAGCTTGCCCTATTATTTAAGGAGAATTAGTGTTTTCTCCTTGCTCCTTTCCAACACTGGATATTTCCTATTAAGCACAGCAGATAGGAACTGCAGGAAGATGCCTGACTGCCAGATAACTTCATTTTAGGCACACCAACAGCACAAGCCCAGCTCTGGTCCACAGCCCACAGCTGCCTTCTCCTTCCCCTGTAGTCCTCCCAGTAAGTCTGCAGGTATCTCTACCCCCATAAGCACCTGGCCCAGCTCACACATTACAATGAACACCACCACAGATATTTCAGATAATTCAGCCTTCTCCACACCCTTGCAGTTTCATGCTTATTCTTAAACACCTTAAAAGCAGAAAAACTTCTTTTGCACAGCAGAAGCTGGCAGACCTGCAGCTTGTGTCTTCATTATCTGCTCCATCAGTCTTTGCTTCCATGGCTTCACCAAAATGACCCTCAATGAGGTTTTTTTTATTTCCATCAATCTCAGGGCTCCCTTCTGTAGATGCCACACCTGTGCCCTCTCTTGTCAACACCATTGCAACACCAGCCTCTATGTCTTTCCCATTCCCAAAGCCTCTGGACTCCAGCCACCTCCTTAAACTCTGACATATCATTCCCTCTTCCTCAGTCAGACCAATTTAAAACTATACTTCTATTTAAATAACAAAGCTCTGGCTCCAGCTAGGCTGCAAGCCCTCTTCCCACTTATAGTTGGGTGTCCTAGTCTCAGCATTAGAGCCTCAGGCGGGTTCCTGAGAGACCGTCCATGTCCATCTCTTCATATTTTTCCATCCCACTTACCATTTAGCTCACATCAATTCTCCGAGAGGTCATTTGTCCACCAGTTTCTTTCTGTGTTTCTGCCCTTAGTTATCTTCCTGACTGGGTGGATATAGGATGCACAGTGGGTGGAAGAATGTAATACAAAACACAGTCAAAATTTGTTTTAGCCCAAAGAATCAGTTTGTTGTTTCAGTTTTGGTTTTGGGTTGTTTTTTTTTCATATCACCTCCTGGCTGGTTAAGCAAACCTTCATGGGTTCATCTTCACACTGTGTGAGGAGCTAAGTCATGATCATGCAGACAACATCTGCCTCCTTTCTCCCCAAAACTCACACTGTTTTTCCTACTAACTAGCCCTGGCTCATGCTGTTCCCTGAGCTCAGGAGGTAGCACAGAGCCTCGCATAAAGCAAATGAATGTTCAGTCCATCCTAAACCAGCTGTCTCAGTATTACTGTGGCTCACAGTCCCCAGGAACCACGCAGGGTTCACCTCAGCATCACTCTCCTAGCCCAGCTAAGCAATGCAGAGCATAAGGAAGATGTGCTGTCCCTCCTGCACACACCGCTGGCCAGCAAACAGCTCAGTTACACGCTCACATATCCAGGTGCAATGGTACAGGTAGTTCTGGTGCACTCACAAAATCCCAAACGGGTACTAGCTGAAAAGCTGTGTCAGCTCTGTACAATGGTATGAGTTACAGCCATAGCCGCATTTGCAAAGATGCAAAAGATGATTGTTTATTTTAGACAAATGAGGTCCCTTTTACTATGATCAGAAAAGGAAGGCTTGACCAAAGAAATCAAGGCCGTGCTTTGCTCTAGAGATGAAAAAGTTTATAATCAGTTACCACCCCTTCCTCACCACTCCCAAAAGGAAGAAAGTCCCTTTTTCTGAGGTGATAGCATAGTTGTCTAACATAGAACTGTGGAGCCAGAGGGGCTGTGCAAGTGGGAGCTGTACCATGAAAAGGCGTATTGGTGGCTACTAGGACTTCAGCAAACACATACGGCATTCCCTGAAAGGACTGAATTCAGAGGCTCACATCAGTACCGTGGTCCAAAGCTCATTCAATTAGCCCCAAGTCCTCCTTGTCTGCCATTCCACTGCCTTCTGCTCCCTCCTCATCCACCACCATGTCCTCCCGCTGTGTGATTAGCAAGAGGTCCATGAGCAGATGGGGCAGTAGCTGCTGATGCTTCTACTACCAGGGTCCTCTGCCCAAAAGGGACCACAGTCCCCAGGAACCACCCTATGGCAATTTCTACCACAGAGATTTGGGTCCATCTATTGATCCTGATACAGTGGAGGCCCCCTCCTCTCTTTGCCCAGACAAACCAATATACAGCTGGCATTCCTGACACCTCCTCTCTACTACCCACTCCATATACATCTGCATATGGACTAATCACCCCAGGCTCCCTTCATGAATGACAGAAAGAAAGAGACCTGCTGGGTTTTCAACGTCCATTATCTCCATGTAGCTGACTAAAATGGGTCAAATGCCTGGTGACCTCAAATGTTGCTTTCTCCCCACAGCCAACAGAGACCAGGTGGCTAGTTCAGGTGGAGATGTCTGTCTGGCATTTAGGCTTCTGAGACAGGAGGGGATGGCTCCCAGCTGTGGTGTCTCACCTGCCAGCAGTTAAGCAAAATCAGAGATCAGCTTATGGGTCTTTGTCGGCATTGAGACCCAAATGAAGTAACACATGTATTGCAGAGAGAGACGAATAAGCTGAGGGTGCAATGATGGCTTTACCTAAGTGCAACGGACTCTGAACCAAAACTCTCTAAAACCTTTATTTAACTTTCTATGGGGCTTGAATCTGGTCTATCAATAAGGCAGAAGGACAATGTTAATAACTATGAACCAGAAAAACTGACATAAGCTGTATAACTGAATTTTCTAATGATGAGATTTGGTAAAAGCACCATCCTTTCCAATTTCACTATGAAATACATTACAGAGAACCACCTTGCTTTGATGGCAGGGGACAGGGAGACATAAAGCCGTTTTCAAGAGACCTTCTCTATCTAATTTGCTCAAATGTTTTAATAACAAAGTCTGTAGTTGCCCTGACAAACACCCTCCCCTTGTATGAGGGGGAGGAAGGAACAGGGGAGCTGAAAACGGAAGCTGGAGGGTGCATGTTCTTCATTATTTCACCAATGTTATAAATCAAAACATAAATAGCAAGTGTTACTGCAAGGGTGGGAGGGGAAAGCCTGGGTAAAATCAGCTCTCAACATGCACACAGTCCTTCAAGACAAATAATGGTGACTACCACATCAGCATTTGTCTCTGGTTTCCGTGGATAAGTAGGGTACGACCTTGCCTAAATCCCATTCACAAGCCAGAACAAGTCTCTGTAAGCCTCAGCTGCTCTTTCTGTTCTCAACACATCAGGCCCAAAATGCCTTCTCTTTCACTCAGACTGATTCTTCCCCCACCACAGCTATCCCTGACTTGTACTGCTGATTTGCATCAGAAGGGGAGCAGGCTCACCAGCACATAGAAACTCCACAGCAAAATCAAATGACCACATCAAAAACCTCCTCAGAAGAAAAGGCTTGAATCCAAATGAAAAACTAATCATATGCAGGTTTAGCTTTGAAACAAAATAGAAGTTAAGTTTCTGCTCCCAATGCACTTGCAGAAGTGCAAGTGGTGTGAGGTTCATGGGGATTTATGGCGCTAGATGACCCCAAAGCTTGGCCTCTTCATTAATGTGACAGCCGTCCTATTGCTGGTTGTGGAGTCCCTGAGTACCCCTGTAGATTGTTATCTGCTATTCACAAAATCACGGGGTCATTAAAAGACCAAGCTGAATTAGTACTTCACTTGTGCCAAGGCAAAGCTGCAACAAGCCTGCACGTTTCAGGAAAGTTACCCCAGCTTTACACGTGTGTGTTTGCAGATAATCCTGCTGCCACTAGCATCAATCTCTCCTTTTTTTTAATTAAAAAATAAAATTAAGGCCACATACCTGGGCAGTTTATTTAGGTTACAGGTTAAATTTGGCCTCTCAGGCAGAGACATTTAGCACACGGTGCGGTTACTGCTGCTGCACGTTTGGTCCCAAGCACTGAACTGGGTCCAAAGCACTGAGTTACTGCATCAATGAGGACAGAAAGGGAAAAAGTATACAATTACCAAACCCAAGAAAACCTTACTGTCAGTTCAAAGTTATGAATACATTTGTTAGAGGGGTTCTTTTCCCACAAAACACCAGAATAACTTCACAAATCAATGAGTTAGCCAAAGCCCTACAGCCAGTCTGCTTTGAGAACACATCCTCTTTTACCATTGATCCCTGCATCCCCGAGATGAGCTACATTAAATCCACACTCTCAGTAAATGCATGCATTTATAGTGGTGCGACAGCCCTTCTGCTTATTGGGATGGAATGCGTTTATTTGCTTTTCCAGAAAGCATGTGGTGCAATGGGGTATGAGGGAGGAATTGCACTTCCTGGCCTGGGGGGGTGGGGTGGTGGTGGTGGCTGCTTTGCAAAGAAATATCCAGATGTGGCAACAGAGGAGGAATCTGTGTTTGACTTAGACCTATCGTTTGGGTTATAAGTTGTCTGCTGTACTGTTACTGGATATTTCAAATGCCTCTTACTTATCAAGGTAAGAAACAGAGGAGTCCAGATGAGTCTATGCCCTCATAGATGACTTTTTATGGCTGTGATTTAGTCCACAACACTTGGCCCAGACGGAGCAGTGAGGAGCAGGTCCATGCTGGTGACCAGGGAGAGACATTTTTTCTCACCTTCTCTGTTGACGTGCAAAACTTGCTATATGCAGCATGCAAAGACAATTCATTAGGTTCATTGCCCCTTTCTGGCTACATCCCTTCCTGAGGGCAAGGGTATATCTCCTTTCTGTCCTGTGAACAGCACGTATGCTATAAGTGATTCTAGGTCATGAAGGTCCTATTAAACCTAAACAAGACATTTTGATCTTGTGAAGCGAAGCCAATACTGTGGGGATCAGAGTGCATGGACACCCATGTCCCACACTGAGTGGACCAAGATACCTTCTCTGGTCCCAAGAGCAAAAGCACATCCATCCCTTAGGTATATCTCCCTTCTTTGAAAGATCCTCATCCGTCCTGCCTACAGGGAACAGCCCCTATCATATACTATTGCTCAAAGTGTGCCTGCCAGAGCGCTGCTCTATCAGGCCACTACCAGACATGGGACTGTGCTGACACTTAAATGGTCTTGCCGACTGCAGCACAGCACTCAGCCCTGTTATTTTATTAGCATAGACAGTAACTCCGGACACACAATAAAGAAAGGGACATGCTTGCTCTGAGAAGCACATGGAGTGGCTCACACCAGCTATCAGGTGGAGATGTGTGTCCTGCCCGGCAGGAAAGAGTGGGCAGCAGATCCCAATCCTTTGCTTAACACCAAAGATGTGCCAGCAAGGAAAAGAAGTATCACTCTGGGAACGTGACCAGACCTCATTGCTTTAGTTTGGACTGGGACTTGTTTTGGGCTACGTAAGATGAACATTTGGGTTCACTAAGTTGACCTGGACCTCTTGAGACCTCACCTTCCACCCTGAAAGTAAACAGTGGCTCCATATTGCCCATATGGTGGGAGTTTGAGGAAAAGGCACGCTTGCATTATTGAAAAGTCCGAGAGAGTTAGCTCTGGTTCTGGGGTTACATGGCCTTCTTTCCATAAAGAAGCAACAGGTAGAAAGGTCTTATGCCTTGGATATCACCTAACAGGAAGTAATTAGCTCAGACTGTCCCAGGCACATTTTCTGGAGGTGTCTCTTTCTTTCTTACAAAGAGAGAGGAAGAAGGATGCTCTTGTCTTAGCTGCTCTGGCAAGGTGTGTAAGCATAAATCTTCATGCCCAGGAATGAGGCTAACGTAGCCAAGGAATGAGCTAAAGCTTCAAGAAAACTGAAGAACACTTCCTTACAATGTGCTAGACCTAAACACAGGTGAATCTCTTCACTCTTCTGCAGTAGAGAGGAACATACTAGCCGCCCGCAGCCCCACATCCACCTCTCATCATATAGCTATCTGTCTTCTACCCACCTCATTGTAACCACTGCCGCGTTCTCAAGCTGTCTGTCTACATGGGGTTTTTCCTGCCCTAGACTGCTGTTGTGATGAGTCTGAGGTCTACCCTACCTCCACTCAGTGGTCCACTTCTGCCGGCATGATCACATCTTCTCCCATGTTATGCCCAGCACCTGGAACAACCCTTTCAAACCAGTTTCAAAGGTCATTTTCCTGTCTTTTTAAATGATAAAAACCTCCATGAGCAGCAGGTGGTAAGCTGGTGTTTTCTGTTGCCATGAAAAATTCTGTCAAACATATTTGATACAGAACCACTTTTTCAACTAAAAAAAGATAAATATTTTCTGAAAAAAAGTTGGGGTTTTGCTCTAGAGTTGCAAAGCCTGAAATGTTTTGATTCATGCTGCCTATCATAATGCCTCATGGAAACTATAGATAAGATTCCTCCATATCCCCATTCTTTCTGTCAACCAAGCTTATCCACAGGACCACATCTTCCATGAACGCTATTGTCAGAGACACTGGGGATGGAGCCAACACCTTTCTGCACCACATAAAGAGGTCATGGTGCATCTTGGAAGCTCCAGAAAATCAAGTGAATGGAAAAGCATGTGCCATCTCTAACTAAATTCCTATGACACACAATAACAGCATTCAGAATCAAAACATTTCTGTTGTGGACCAAAATATTTCCACTAAAGAACTAAAAAAACATGAAAATTTTCTGTGTCTTGGAAAGGAAAGCACTTTTATTTCTTTTGTCCTCTAAACCCAACTGAATCTGTAACCCTGAGGCTTCCAGATTAGACCCTGCTCTTCTAACTCCTTACCTGGGAGCATGCCACTATGCCCATAAAGAGCTATGATCTTGCAACACACAAGGTTGCAAGACTTCCTCCTTCCTTCCATCTCTTTGTTTCACCATTTCCACTTCTATATGTACCATGCTTTTGCTACCTTTGCTATAACTCATTCCTACGTTCATTGTAAACTCCTTAGGATCAACTTTTTATGCATTCATGTACTATCTCATCCTCAGCTCCTGGTCAGGGCAGTAGAAATTATAGAGACAGTCCTCCTAGTGACATGTTTTCTAATAATTATAATGTGCTAAGTACAGAAAGGTTTTTATTGCCACCTTTGAATTCCTTTACATATCATGGAAAATGTCCCAACCATCTCCTATAGACACCTCTCTTTGATGTCACATCAAATTCTTTCCTTTAACTGTTCATGGTTTGGCAACCCGGAAGGAAACTGTCTGAATTTTTCATCATTGTAGGTGCCTTGTCTATGCTAGGAGATGATTTCAGTGCAGCAATACTTCGGTAAACTAATACATATTTCTCAGGAAAAAAAAGGACACTTCTTATAATTTCTTTTTCTGTTTTTCTAGTTCATAATCAGCGGCAGTAAGATACAGGGCTTTTTTTTTTCTCTGAACTCAGGTATTCAGCAGACATTACTGATGAGATATAAATAAAAAAATTATGCCATGAAAGGTACAGTTTCTCCATAAAGAGTCTCTTCTGCCCCTGGAAAAGTGGAATCACCTCCTGATGGAAGGGCAGAAGTGCCCTGGCCTTCGGCGACAGAGCGGGGCAGAATGATCTTTTCTGCTGTTTCACTTGAAGGCTACACACAGCCCCAGTAACACTGCTCAGTGAAGTTCATAGCCTGGTTTGTGGATATCGTGAGGTTTTTCACATTGTTCTGCTGGCTGAGATGCCTCTTTTTGTCTGCAAGCACCTCCCAGGCAGTTCAGAGCTACTTTCTCCATAATCTTTATGGAAAAAGCGGACGTTTTACGCCTGTTTTACAGCCAGGTCCAAACCGACACGCAGGTCAGGTCCTTGACAGCTTAGTGACGGAGCGTCAGTCAAACACTTCCAGGTTAAAACACTTGGCCGTGCAGGAAAAGCATTGCAGAGGACACGGCACAAAGTGCTCACGTGATGAGCTGTACTCACCAGCCCTTTTCTCCCTGTTGACCTGGCAGGGTGAGGATGCTCTAAACTGGTCTCAGCGTTAAGATTCCCTTCACTTCCCTGATGAAATGGCAAGTTCGTAGACGTAACAGAAGTCACAGGAGCAACAGAATCAGACTGGGTACAATATACAGATGGCCACGAGATTCATAATGTCCCTGTTCTCACTTGTTTATCAACTGGAAATTTTTTTGTCTTTTAGGGTTGGTATTTCTTATGCATACACTCTGAGTATATTGTTGTATCACCCGGAGATAAGTGGGACGTTTGTACCTGACAATGATAAGAAAAAGGGGATACAATTCTTTTGAATGAAAGCCAAGCTAATTAAAAGACATAATAATTGAGGCAGCTAATTACTGAGAAGCAAGCCAGCCCAAAACATGTCAAATGTTATGTGGAAGTGACCATTCACAAAAACCAGAAAAATGTTATGTAGAGCTTATCATCTCTAAATCTCAGGGCTCTTTACAACTCAGGTAAATATCAAGAAATCCACTTTAGAGGAACTGAACCCTACATCCACACCACACACATGACACCAAGGTGAGAGAGACAAGGTACGGCTATGTGAAAGCTGCACCATTTCCTTTTCGTCCTGCTCTGGATACATCCTATACAACCGTACACTTCCTCCATGCAACATTTCTGCCCAAAAGGAGCAGAGGAAAGAGTTCTTACACATAGGTGGAGCTAAAAATATCCCCAAATGGGATGGCACAATCCTGCCCCAGCAAGCTGCTCCAAAGCAATGGCATTGCTACAAGGTACGATGCAAACCAGAGGAATTATCTGTTGCTAAAACAGCTGTGTGTAATTCGAAAAGCAATCTGGGTTCTTTCCACACGCATCATTGAAGTTAATAAGCATTATCTTTACTGCTGGATGTGATCTGGTTGGTGGTGACAAATTAAAAATCTTCAACAGGCCTGATAAATCACAAAATTAATGCAAACAAGCAACGATACAAAAAGCACTTTGCAATCGGCTACGGAGAAGGGTTTGTAGTTTACACTGCCTTTGCCAATGTTTTCCTTCCAGCCAGGCCTACAACCAGGATTCAGACGCTCTCATTAGGATGCAAGTGCAGGCAAACAGAGAACAACAGTACAGAATGGAAACAAACTGTCATGGTGAGCTTGCAGGCTAACACAGACTGCCTTCCGATGTCAATCACGAACATGATCCAGCGAACACTTCTATGTGAGAACAGGCAGATAGCACGTGAGTAACCCTGTGAGGGAACTGTGCATGCACACTAAGCCGTAGGCACCTGTGATTACAGGATCGGGGCTCTGGTTAGTCCTATAGATGATTTCACACATACAGGTTTTGGATGTTCCTACTACTGTATTGACTTTCTCTTCCTTTTCTATTTTGAGAATCACTTTTTTGAAGCTTAGGCAAAGAACAACACTCCGCTTACACAAATCCTGGCTTCAGCAAAAGGGGAAGCAACAGCAGAATTTGCAGCCAGGTGTTTCAGCTTAGATCCACAAATCCACGTAAAAAGCCAGGAGCAGCTACTATAGAGCAGCCCTCCTGACAAAGCCCTGGTAGGTGGTTAGTCCTTCACCTCCTTCCTAGGCTGCTGCAGAGCTCTTTGCAATTAAACCCAGACAATAAGAGAAGAAACCAAAAAGTTGCCATCAGAAGTTATATTCACCATATCACCTTCTTCAGAACAAAGTGGGACGATATACAGAGACTAACCTGGAAAAGATCCCAAGGAGGAAAAATAAAAACTTGTCATGCAGGGAAGCGAAGCTGCTGGGACTCTCCTTCCCTCCGTCCCTCCTTCCTTGTCTCTGCCTCTAAGCGTTTCCTTTGAGACCCTCCACCTCTGACACGATGGTGAGGCACACACTGCAACCGTGAGAAGCTCTGAGAGTCAACTGAGTGACTTTCTTTGAAAGGAAACACACTTGAGGCAGAAAAAAAAAAATAGTTAGCTCCACCCTGGCAGTGTAGTAACCCTCTGCTCATAGCTCTCCTTGGTGTGAAAAAAAAGATGAAAAGTTTTACCCAGTGTAGCAGCATGATTACAAAAACAGCCTGGGCACGGAGGGCTGCTGAGATGCAGGATGGAGATTCAGGACAGGGATCTGAATCTTCGACAGGGCTTTGAAAAAAGTCCCAAAGGACATGCAGAAGTGGGGAGAATGCGTAAACTCTTCATTGCCTATGCCAGTGCCACTGTGGCATCATCTTAAAGCAGGGATTCTTTCAAGTCATAAACCTCTGCACAGGCTGAGCATTACTTGCTTCATTCATCATGTGTCCTCATGGGGTTTGGCCAAAAAGTCATGCGAGGAAAATGAGGCGTTCAACATAGCTCAGGAATCTTTGGCAAGTGAAGGCTGGTGGACATCAAAGTCTCATGTCCAGCCTAGACACGAAAAAAGAGACAGAGGCAACAACCCAGGGCCCACACTGGGATCCAGATTCAACTCTGATGTGAGGCGTTCAGCCACCGGCAGCTCGGTGGGTCTGTTTGCTCCAGGAAAGCAGCTGTCTTAAGAGGCCATCTGATATGTCCAGCTGAATGCAGCCCTGCTCCACCACAATCAGGTGGGACAGGAACCTCCTTGGAGCAGGTGCTCCTTGCTGGTCCCTCGACTCGGCTCCTAAAGCACATTCCCTAGAAACTCAAAAATGCCTGGCGGCCTCAACTGGGATGTGGAGTCCTTTCTCCAATCAAAAAGAAGGATGAAAAAAGAAGTAGAAAAAACACAGGTCCAGGACCTCAAGGATTTGGCTGTTCAAAAACACAAAAGTCAGAACATTGGCCTATTCACCACAAATAGTTCTGCTTCTCCCTCCCCCCGCCTTTTTTTTTTAATAGCAAGTTCAGTGAAACTTTATCTCTTCCTGCCCTAGTAACCCTACTAAATAATCTGCTATTAGCATGACTCAATTAAGTGGCTTTCAGCTGCTGAAGTAATTTTCTTTGCTACTGTTGTTTCATCGGTGGAAATTTAAAAAAGAGTTCGTAAAAAGCTTTCTGCCCCTGTAAAGTATCACACTACTGGAGATTAAAGTACAGCCGAGAAGTTAGTTAGTTGCACTGTAGTTACAATTAAAAAGGATACGATTACACCCAAGAGTTTAACTTCATTAACATTCAGCGTGCAGGCAGGGAACATAACCCAGGTCTCAAGACTGAGCAGCCAGGCTGGGTTTTCGAGTCCCCTCCTTCAAAAGGAAATGCAGCTCACAACACTACGCCGCGGAGGAGGGATGGAGACAGTTCATTTCTCTTTACCGCTTAAATCTGCTTTCAAACTTATCACACTGCTCACTTGTAGAATATGACAAACTCGATCCAAAAATTATATATCCAGCTACCGAGATACAACATCACCTCTAAAACTAGATTTCCATCTGGCTGTCTTATTACATACTGCTGTAACCAAGAAACACCTACAAAACATCACAGAACCACATGGGGGAAAGTATTTTCCCTCTATATTTTCCCCAGTTTGTTTACTGTGTTGAATAACACTTTGGTTATAGTCGGTTTTCATTGTTTTTCTCGTTTTCCCCTCTACTTTGTATTGCATGAAGGCACATGGGAGAAAACAACTCTTTTTTAAAGGCAGGAAAATGTGATTATGAAACCACAAACACTCGCAAAAGACATCAGGTATAGAACCTGAAAGTAATTTAAACTCTTATTTAAGAAGAAAAAAAAAAAAAAAAAAAAAAAGAACCCTTTGGCTAAGTGCCAAGTTGACAACTTTAAAATCCCGTAACAGAACAAGAACTGATAGCTGAAGCAGAGCGTCCTGAGCAGCGTCCCAGGTAAAATGAAACGCCAACAGCACCAAATAGTGCCCTAAATTTTCTCGCTGTTGCTGCCCCGCTGGGCGCAGGTTCTCCCTCCTGCCCTGCGCCCCGCCTGCGCGCCCCCTGCGCCCCCTGTGCTGCCCTGCGCCCCGCCTGCGCGCCCCCCGCGCTGCCCTGCGCCCCGCCTGCGCGCCCCCTGCGCCCCCTGTGCTGCCCTGCGCCCTCCTGCGCGCCCCCCGCGCTGCCCTGCGCCCCGCCTGCGCGCCCCCTGCGCCCCCTGTGCTGCCCTGCGCCCCGCCTGCGCGCCCCCCGCGCTGCCCTGCGCCCCGCCTGCGCGCCTCCTGCGCGCCCCCCGCGCCCGGGGGTCTCACCCGCTCCCCACCAGCCCCCCGCACATCGCCCCGCAGCGGGACGCCCTGCCCGGCCCTGCCCGCGCAACCCCCGCCGCCCTTCGCTCCGCACCGCTCCGCAGGCAGTACCTGCTGCCCGCGCAGCGCCGCGCAGCCTGGCTCAGCTCGGCTCGGCGCAGCCCGGTTCGGCTCAGTTCAGCTCGGCTCGGCGCAGCCCGGTTCGGCTCGGCGCGGCTCAGCTCGGCTTTGGCACGGCTCGAGCGCAGTTCAGCCCGGCCCTGCTGGGCTCCGCCCGGTAGAGCCCGCTCGGCTGGGCCCGGCTCGGAGCGGCGCAGCGCTGCCCGCCGCAGCCGCCCCCGCCCCGCCGCCGCGGCCCGCGGGGGAAGCGCACGCCGGGCCGCCCGCCGCCACCGCCGGGGCTGCCCTCGCCGCCTCTTCCTCCTCCTCCTCCTCCTCCTCCTCCTCCTCGGCACCACCCCGCTCCGCGCACCACCGCGCCCCCCTCTCCGCCCCCGGCCCCCCCCGCCCTCCTCCCGTCTTTGCCCCCAAAAAGGGCCCGATTCCTGGGGGCTTGGTTCTGGCTGGGAGGTGAGCATCGTGTCCAGCCCTGCAAGCAACCCCGCTTTCGGGGCTGCGTGCACAGAACCCTCTTTTGCAGACAGGGAAACCACGGCTGCGAAGAAACGCTCACCAAAAAGAATGGAATGATTAGGACAACCTGAATTTTTTCAAGCTGCAGAGCCTTGTCGTCGTGGCTAGCGGGGAGGTTTGCTGAAGGGTGCAGAGGGGAAGTCAACGGGGAAGTCTTTCCTCGTTCATCTGTCCCACTGTGTTACGTTCTTGGCCATGGGTGTTTGAAACATCTCTCTTCCAGGCAGGCCCAACCTTGGACCAGGTTGCTGTATGAAAGAAAGCCAGGTGGTACCTGTTCACTGCACCCCTTTCAGAGCTTGAGGGTGTCAGAGGTGGGTTTTGCCTGGGACGTTCCCTGGGAGACCACCTCAGTCCACTGGCTTCCTCCTATGCTGTAAGGTTAGGTGGGATGCTGGGGGTTGTGGACAGGTGGATCTGGTGGGGGAACCAGGGGGAACCAGGATCTGGATCTGGCCTGGGAACCTGGGAGAGGAGCAACAAGCAGGAAAGGAAACCCCAGAAATTTGGAGGACAAAAGGTTTTGGAGAAGACTGTGAGAAATCCTGCAGGAGCACACCCAGCCCTGTGAGACTAGAGGGCTTTGCTGCCGCTAATGGCCAAACGAATATGATTACAGCTATAGCAGGGAAACCTACAGACGTCCTTCATGCCCCTGACGTACCCGTAGAAGACATGAGGCCATGTTCAGGAACCTTCCGTGGGTCCTAACTCTCTGGTGAAGAATCTCAAACGGTGTTTCCTTAAAAGGTCAATGCAGCATTAAAGATGCAGAACATGCCACCTGCCAGACCTGTAAAAGAGCTGTTTTGTTTGAGATCGTTCAAATGAGTTGTTTAGAAATTTTAGGACCTGTAAGCGTTCACTTTGAACAGACTGGGATGGTTCTTTGAATACCGTTGTGATTATTTTTCCCTTGCTGCTGATTCCTAAAATGTAAACTGTGCATTAAAATAAAGAAAGGGGAGGCAAGGCAAGGCAAAGGGAAAGGCTAATGAGCTTTTGGAAATCAGGGGCAACAAATTGCTTTCAAAGAGTGGTTTGCTCCTATTTTCTGGAACAATTTGAGCTGAGTATAATACTTATTCCTGTTACCAGCAGGAGAGAAAAAGACATTTCATGAGGCAGGTGATTTTGCATTTTAATTGCAAACACACCATTAACTTACATATCCCTCCTTCCTGTCTGCATCAGAGTGCATTATATTGGGGAAGCATGGGATGTGGTGTTGATACTACAAGCATGCAAAAGAGGTTCTTTCACCCCGAGTGAAGGTGAGCTATAGATAAATAAAATCCTATGTATTTCCGTCCCAAGCTTCAGTTTTCAGCTCCACTGGTTGCTGATGGTGTTGCTACAATTTGCACAGGAACGTGATGGTTGGAGGACCATCGTATCCACCTGCACTGAGACCAGATGAGTGTAAGCTTTGGGCATTGCAGTGGAGTATCCCCAGCTGCGATGCAGCCCCATGGTCTCTCCCCCGTTCGCTGACCCCATTGATATTGCCCCCCCACATACACCAGATTCGACCTGGGGGACAGAGCATGACATAGCAGCTGGTTACATGAGGATCACTTTGCCTATAGGAAATGTTGCAGATGTGCAAATTTTTAGGCTCAGGATTAATTTCTGGATATCACGCACAAACCAGCGCATTGGGCCACTTAGCTGCAACACAGGGGCAGAAAAGGGCTTCAACCTGCATCCTCTCTCAGCAAAACAACTGGCGGCGCAACGACAGGGACTCAGAGCAGGAAAAATCCTTGGCAGGACACCTGTCAGACCCTGCCCCATGGAAAAACCAATACGAGCCCTTTCTAAGGGGACATTCACCCATCTTGTCTCTCCAGACCTCTGGTGACAGCTCCACGCCTGCCCGCCACAGTCTGTCCCAAAGCTGTCCTTTATTGCCAGAAAGCATTCCCTTAATGTGTAACTTAAACCTTCCTTGGTGTGATTTAAGCCCACTGCTTGTTACAGAATCATAGAATCATAGAATGGTTCAAGTTGGAAGGGATCTTTAAAGGTCATTTAGTCCAACCCCCCTGCAATGAGCAGGAACATCTTCAACTGGATCCTATCCACCAGGGACGCGGAGAACAGATTTTTCTCCTTTTTTTGCAGCAGCTTTGTGCATATTTAAAACCAACAGTGCTGTAGTCTGGGAGGCAGCTGCCATAATAATTACCCAGCTGACACAGAGCTTCCACTGAAACACGGATCAACTGCTGTATATTATTATTGTCATTTAACTTGACTTGTACAACTAATCAGGCATTGCCTTCTACAACAGACGAGGCCACTCCTGTGGGTGTAGGTATTCGGAAACCAAAAGCCCTTAAAGATGCATCTTTCTGGTGGAAAATATCACCACAAGCCATCGTGTTTTCTTTCCTGTATTTGAAAACCACCCACATTTTCAGTAAGAAAAGAAAAATCAAACTGATTGAGCGTTTTGCCTGGGCAATGGGCCTTTCTGAAGAGTTTCATTCTCAAAATATTTGGTCTCTGTTGTTTGGTTTTTAAGGATGGTTATTTGCAGTTTGCTGTTAATTTAAAGGAGGTGTGGGGAAAAAATAACTAGGGAACATATTTAATAACTGCTGTGAAACAAGGTTAAATATTCCTCTTTGGTTTTGCTTGGAATTAATTGCAACTCAGTTAATGAGTCATTGCAGTTGAAAAATAAAGAAGAAAACATAGAGGCTTAGATCATTTTCAGTGTTTAAATGACACTAAAACTGGGCTTTATTTTTTTCTTTTCATCCCTAAAGGTTTCCATTTTTGCTGAAAGTGTGCACTGCATGTTAACATGAGGGTTACATTTCAGTCTCTTCTAGCAGTCGTTATAAAAGGACCTTGAAAGGACCAGAGAGGTCACTTTATCCCTTCTGCTATATGGCAGGTCCGACACTCCCCAAACCACCCATTCCCAAGAGAGGTCTGTCCGCCTAGCTGTTACACACTTCCAGCTCGGGAGCTCCCCAGCCTCCGCAGAAAAGGACAGGAAATGCAGTGAGCAAATCAAACCACTTGCAAAATACTGTGTGACAGTGCATATATCTCCCAGGCTTCACTAGAAAAGTTTGAGTAATTATGGGGGAATCTTTCTACAAGGTCCAGCCTGATTTTACTCCCTTGGCATTCCTTGACTGGAGATACGTATTGTCCCTTTCAAGTCATAAAGAGAAATAAATCAACTGTGATGCTGGTCTTATCACTGGTGTTGTTGCAGAACCCTCCAAGAGTTGTTAAGTCTCATACCAAGGACCAACCGAACATATGACACAAAATGTGTTCCCAGTCCATAAAGTTTGCTGAGCTGTGATTTTATAAAGGTTCAAAGCTTTTTCTCAGTCCCTATTCAGTCATTTTGGGCTCAATATTATGGTTTGTCAGCAGCCATTAGCTGGTGGCATTCAAAATAATCAATTTAAGCAGATGCATAAAATGCATTTTAAGGCACAGGTTGCGGGAGGCAAAGCCACTACCTGCCCTCACATGCTGGTTCCCACACTCTGCCTCCCTCCTGCTTATGTCCTGCCTCCCCACCCCAGGTTATGGCTTCCTCACTTTACTGACTCAACTGATTGCCTCACTGTACTCTCAGCCAGAGCAGCAAAAAGGTCTGGATTTAAGAAAAACAAGCAAAGCAAAACTGAAGAAAAAAAAAAAAAAAAAAGAAGGGTTGCCCTTTGCCTGTAACAGGCATCATTTTTGCAGGGCATGGCCACATGAAGGGCTGAGTGAACACAGTGGTGGTAGGGAAGAGGTGGGGTGGGTGGTGGAGGGGTGGGGGTGGGTGAAAACCTCCCCAGCCAGCTCCAAAGCCAAAAGATTCATAGTGTGTGACCACATGCTCTAGTTGACACTGCATGAGAGGTGTGGTGCTTTGAAACTCCTAGAAAAACACAAAGTCATTTGTAAATAAAAGGTCCTCTCCTTTCCTGGAGAACAGTCCCCCGTGGTTTGTGTGAAAGCAATACCCCTTCACCAACTTCTGCACAAAGACACCATCTCTAGTGAGTCTCCCTGAAATGGGGATGATCAAAAGCTGACTCCAAGCTTGGCCTGTTCTCATGCCTGGGCATGGGGTGCTGACCACCCTTGGAGACAAACTGCCCGGTTTGGGGGGTTGCGGGACTGCTGGCACACATATTCTGCCGTTCCTAGTGCCTTTGATAACATTAATTAATTTCATGGGGAAATCTGAAGCAAAATCAACAGTAACGATCTTTGAAATTACAGAGTCACAGAATGGTTGAGGTTGGAAGGGACCTCTGGAGGTCATCTTGTCCAACCTCCTTGCTCAAGCAAGACCACATAGAGCTGGTTGCCCAGGACCATGTCCAGACAGCTTTTGAATATCTCCAGGGATGGAGACTCCACGACCAATTTGGGCAACCAAATGACATTGGACTCTTTCTGTAATGTATTTATATATCCTCTGTATTTACTGTTAAAAGAACTTCAGTTTAAATTCAGTTGGGATTACCTGAAGTCATTGCCCAGGGAAGTCACAGAGGTTGAGATCAGCAGGAGCTCAAGTGTGCTCACATTTATCTTTGTAACTGCATTGGTATTCAGAATAGAAATTTGCACCCCTCTAGAGGTACTGTAAAGACAAGATGACTGGGAGGTTGATCAATCTTCTACTGCTGCTGTGCTAACAATACAGGGCTTTTTGTTTTGAACATGAGAGGTTTTTCTCAGTTTTAGATCTGGAAGTCTGGGTTTTGAGCCTTGTTGCCAACAACTCACACCATGGTCTCCTCCCATGGCTGATGTCTGTACCAGGATTTAAACTGAAACATAACTGAAATCTGAAATAAGCATCATGGCTAGAAGATGCTTATGATACTTGCTGAGGTGGGGCACATGTTCTCCTTGAAGACATAGTCACGTCCTCCAACCTAATGGGCTCCAGCAGCCCAGCTGGTAAGGGCTCTTGCATTTGATCTAGTGATCATGTACTCATAACGGGTTTGAACCCTCCTCCCAGGAATCCAGAAATGTTTTTTTTATTATTACCTGTGCAGTTTCAGCAGACAGACAGTCACAGATTCCTAAAACTAAAATAATTTGTCAGAAAGAACAATAAGACACCATGATGTTAATACAAATTCGGATCTTAAATGAATGCTGTCTCATGTAATGGTGAGGAGTTGAGAAGTTTTGCCTGGTAACTGATTCTGGGTTATACACTGCAGTAACTCAAAGCAGTTGATCCCTAATATTTCAGAAGTGCTGAGTGTCCGACACAGAAACCCCTTATGCTGGGTGCTGTACAAACTCCTAAAAGGGACCAACTCCCAGCAGCAAATAGCCTCCTTTACGCAGGGCAGTCTGGAGGAGGAAAGCCCAACAGAACAGGTTGTCTAAGGCAGGACCAAAGTCTCTCACGTCCAGTATATTAGCACCTCATGGTTTTTAATGTATTTATCCTTATTGTGCCCTAAAAAGGAACATCTTTCCCTGTTTTATAGGCAGGTGACTGAAGTCTAGGGACTTCAGAAGGGCAATGTCTAGCTCTTGGGTAACAAGTCACACATCCTCACACTATGAGTCCTCAGATATCTTGTCTCAAGGTGTCTTTTGCCCTTGGATCTGTTTAGAAGGCATGTGGTGAGAACTGACAGGTCAGGCCTGGCAGGGGAGATGATGGAGACTTGTGCCATTGGAGAGTCTTTGAGGCATGGCATTAATTAATGCCAGAAGCAGCTCCAGGTTGTGAAGACTTAGCCAAAGGAAGAGCTGATTTAGCATGGGAAAGACTCCAGGATCTGCAGTATCTGGTAGATGTGCACACAGCCAGTGGTGGAGATGTAAGCAGCAAGCAGGCTCTTTCACCAAAGGCATATGCAGATGCTCATTAGTGGTCTTCATGATCTCAGTAGTGCTTTTTCCAAGAAAGTCTTTGAGAGAAGTCATCAGTGGTTTAGTAAACAGGGCTGTGAAACTGAGATGTAGCTCGAAAGGTGTGGTGGGCTAAGCCTGCTAAACCTTGACTCAGTCCACTCTGCCTCCCTCACAACCCAACGCGGGGATGCTGAGTAGCCCTTCACTCCGCTGCCATCCCACTACTCCACTGTGTGCTGAGGCCATGCTGTCACCTTCTTGGTGCGGCAAAATGAGTGCTGATCTACCTCCTGCGCTTGGTTTGCACCAGTGCCACCTCCTAGCTGGGAGCAGCCAGCCAAAACCCAGCCTTTTCTGTACTCTTTACTGCTCCTCTGTAACCTAACCATGTGCAGGTGGGAGCCAAAGATGACCCGTAAAGGTCTTTGTTTTATTTCTCTGAATTCTCTCTGTGTTTCTCACATGAGCTGGCCTGCTAATTATTTTGAATTGGCCTATTCACAAGAAACAAGGACGCCAGCAGACAGTGTTGTTTGCCCGTGAAATTTTGCTAATAATGAGTTATTCAGTTGGGTGCTGTGGTGTGCACGCTCCTTCTAAATTTCCCAGTAATCTGTCTCCTCTGCTGCAGAGTTAACGTAAACTGGGGTGAGCAGAGGCTGCTGACGGTAACATTTCAGACCTGACCTCCTTGTGGTGAATATTTTGGGTGAGGAGTGGGTTTGCTGGCTTGCTTTCTTTTAGTGGTTAAGGTGAAAGGTCAAATCTTTTTCTTCATGGTGCTATGAAAATGTCTGATGTGAGTGCATTTACCATCAATGCTGGCTGATGGAAACGTATCAGGCTCTGGTTAAGGGAACCATTGTTACATCCTTTCTATTATGGCCACAAAATTCTCAGAATGATGACTTTCCACAATAGCTTCTGTTCACTGGAGGATGCTGGGTGTCCAGGATGCTTTTTCCATTAATGACCTCAGCTTTGGGACACCCAGCAAGAGACATGATGGACTCAATTTTCAGCAGCATGGAAGAGAACAAGATTAGATGGCATTAAATGTGTCAGCTTCCCTCTGACAACCAAGTGCCCTCAGGCCATCTCTGGTCCTCAGAGGTAGATGCTACAGAGATCTCAGCTAGGATCAGGAGGATTAGGAAGGTACTTGAAGATAAGGTAAGCAATGATCTTCTCTTTCTGTCACTGGCCACAGTCAATGGGTTATAACCCCCTTAAGTACTCAAGTGTCTGCAGCATTGCTAGCAGGACTAGAAATGGGATTTCAGCAAGGGAAGAAATCAAAGGGAGATCCCCAGGCATTTCATGGCTGTGGTTTGGCTGTGTGCTCACTGTTCATTACTACTTTCCTACAAATGACTGAAGGCCACTCCATCAGCCCCTTAGAAACATAACTCTTTTCTCTGTGCGAGCCTCATGTCCACTGTGGTCAAGGGGTCTGACAGGGTAGACAGAAGCGTTGAAAACCCCACACTCCTGTTAGAAAGCCAGAGGAGAAGAAAGAGTAAGAAATTAAGGACGTATTAGTGCTGTAGGTGACCTTCAGTACTCTGTCTAAGCCATGAAGTGTGGGAAGATGAGAGGGCTGTGATAGAGGGACAGGAAGAACATATATACAGTGTGGTTGTGATTTGGGGCAGCACACAGCGAGGACACTCGGTTTGGGTAGGTGTGAACACAGAGGATGTTGCCTCACTTGGTCTGGTTTTGGGGATGCCAGTGCTGCTGCCTGCCTTGCAGTACAGTGTGGAAATACCTGAGCTCATCTGAAATGAGCTCTTGTAGCTATTTCCAGGAGTTGCTCTGTGACAGTAGAGATGTGGGGGAGGAAGGCCTGACTGATCATATCAAGAAGTCGATATCTGTGCATTAGATCACAGTCTTCTTCATATATTGCCTTTGTCACTACAGCAGTGAAAACACAACTTTGGGATAACCTAACAACTGTCGGCAAGTCCTCTGCACTGCTGTGTCTTCAGTGCTCTTGTTGTGTGTTGGTAAACAGATGAAAGCCATGGCACTACTTCATGATCTAGTCACATCTCTGCTTAGAGAAGGTCAGGATCTGAAGGGTGAAAAGGCTCCAGAGCATCCTTTCCTATAGGATATCTCCTAGCCATGCTCCAGGGGCCTTACGCATTTACCCCACCCACCCAGTTCTGAAGAGTTCACTTACTATTAAAAGTAGGTCATCACAGTCGCAGCTCGGGATATTTTGTCTCTGGCAGATTTGGTTTGAACACTTTGCTTTCCAGACAATGATAAATACGACTGTATATGAATCATTTTTTACCTCCAGCTTAATTTGGTTCTTAGAGAGAACTTTCAGAAAGGATTAGTTGACTGGAAGCTTGCTCGATAGTGCCTGCAAATACAAGGAAAAACAAAAGATGGAAAGGAAAACCAAAACTACAATCACTTTTTTGCTGTCTGATCCAAAGTGTCATCCAGGCCTGTGATTTCCTTCAGGATATATAAGAAAAAGCTCAAATATATCCTGAAATTAAATGACTGTATCATAGAAGGTCCGCCATGCAGGACACAAGTGCAGCACTCTAGTTGTACCTGAAGTCCATTTTGAAGTCTTAAGCGGGACTTAGGTAATAAGTGGGCTTTGTGTTTTATCTTTCAGTACAGCCTTGCAGATTTGGACTTAATCCGGGTGTTGTGTAAAGCATCAAGGTACTATAACACTAAATACCTCAAAAGTAACAACTGAAACCTGCAATTCTTTTCATTTGTGCCTCTGGTTTGTACTCAACTGGTCTTAAAATTGCTGAGCACTCTTCCATGCACAGTAGCTTTAGTCAAAAGTCCTTTTCCAGATGAGAGAATCCAGGGCTCCACTTATTAGCAACAGAAGAGACTTAATTCTCTTGAAGTCCCAGAATGAATAAGGCTGAAGAACCAGAAGAACCATGCAGTGACAAAAATGATTTTAAAAGGTCACGGCATGTAACTGAGAAAGGTAAGTTGGGTCCTACACACCAACCCTAGGAAATGCAGGGCTTGTTTAGTATTCATTGTGGGCTTTCCCTAAAAGTCAGTACATGTTTAAAAATGTCACTGCACAAACTCTCAATTCATGTTATTTCTTAGGCCACTGCACGTTCAGTAATGGAGAACCAGGTCCATGTTGCAATTGGAAGGTCATGCAGTACTAGGGCCCTGACTTTTTGTAACATTGGTGCACTTAGCATTGAAGACTATGCAGCTGGTTTTGTAATTTCATTCTAGTAGTGTCCTCCTCTTCCCCCAGTTCTTTTTTATTTGAATCTTCAAGCTCTTTGGGACAGCAATTGTCACTTCTACAGGTCTGGACAAGTTCTAGCATGATAGCTTTTCATCATAGCTGATATCAAGATGCTAGTGAAATATGAATGCTAAATAATAACTGTGATGGTACGGCAGTGTATATTCCCTTTAGGAATTATAGCTTTGGCTTCTGAAATTCATGCAGAATTTCTCTTTCCTGAAGAACTGCCAGTCTAATTCAGATCCAACTTCACAAGATGGTAAAGTCAAAGAGACAGCTCCTTGTAAATCAGAAAGAGTTCATTGACTTGAGCAGGGTTGTGCTCATTTAAACCACAGTAGGCTCACCTCCAGTTATTTTGGAAGTCTGAATCAATAGAAATACTTGAAAAATTTCAGTTCAGTGTCAGTGAAAGGGATTGTTCTTTTGAGCCTCTGGGGACAGGAAGAATGTGCTTGTGGGAGAAAGTGAGGTGGTAAAATTGTTGGAATCAAAAGTTAAATGAGTGGTCTGTGTTTGGGGTTTACTAGGAGAGTAACATAAGATGCAGGTTAAGAGATTAGTTTAAGAGAAAAAACATGCTTTTTAAGAGCCAGAAAACTTTGTATAGTGGAACTATTGTGCATTAATCTAAAGGCATACAAATGACAAAAGGCAAGATATGCATGCATACAAACCCATATTCATACGTATCCATGTGTAATCTGCAGACATGTTTAGATGCAGGGCTGAGCAAGGCCATCATCTACACAGGCTATCAAAAGAGCCTATTTATATATACAACACCCACAGGCACCCCAGTATATTGCCACAGGTGTCTGCATCTAAGTCTAAGAAGAGGGCCTTGTCATCTCCAGCAGCAGGGCAAACAGGAGGTGGCAGCAGCTTAGAGACATAAAAAGAGATGCCCAGATGACAAAGGAGAGCTGCAGTAACAGAACAGTCTTGTGTCCCATCTGCCTATGTATTTGTACATGTATATATTTGTATTCTCCACCAGTCTTACTACTGGTTTTGCAAATATTCTTATTATACTTGTACACATATTGGAAGAGAGGGGACACACTTTGCAATACCAATGACATGACTGAGCCAAGGAAGCTATTTCAGGCTGTTATAATACCTGTACAGCCATTTTTCCGTCTCCACTGTGAAAGGAGTGTGGAAGTAGACAGATTGACTCTTCTGTGCTTGAACTTTTAATCCTTGCTTCCGTGCCTCAGTACAGTGTCTGAGTCACCATCAGTCCCTCAGCTGAGAAGACTTACGGACACAAGGGAAAATGAGAAAAATTGCAGAGATAGGCACAGACATGCACAGCTAGAGACAATGTAGGGAGCTTTCCGAAGGTGCATGTCTGTGTTTGGGGGGATAACCTGGAATACATGGAGCAGGAGAGGTACAAGATTAAGAGCTACAGCATTGGCCCAGGCTGATGTTGCACAGCCATTTGCTTGCCACTTAAACAGAACTGATGCAATTTTGCTTTTGATGTTCCTGCTGAGAACTGTGGGGTTATGGAGGAGGTGGCTGCTCCCGTCTAACCTGCCCAAGCGTCCTCAAATGTCACATCTTGTTCTCCAGGTTTCTTGCAGTAGAGACAGCACTAGCTCTCCAGCTGACCAAGCAGAGGGCTGTCACCTATGTTTTGGAGGAGTTGTACCACTGTCTAACTTATGCTGACAATCCACTCACTAACCACATCTTGGATCTGGCCTTCCTCCTGCATCCTGAACTTGGAGGAATCACTTTTATTATTGCACAGGTCTATTTGCCTGTTCTTTGTTAGGCTGCTCTGCCGAGCCCATTAGCAAGCATTTGTACCCCTTGCTCAAATAGCGTGTAGATGTGGCATTTTAGGGCATGGTTCAGGAGGCATGGTAGTGTTGGGTTGATGGCTGGACTTGATGATCCTAGAGGTCTTTTCAACCTTAATAATTCTATGATTCTGTGATTCCAATGTGCTTTCCCTCCCTGCAATCAGTTTGTTCAGTTTGTGTAGGGACTGGTTTTCTGTTTGTGCAATACTCTGCAGCATAAAGGGAAAAAGGGGAAGCGATCACTTGTGACTGGGCACTGGGCACTATAATAAGCAGAGGATGATGATATACATGAGGCTGAAAGGAAGGCAGGAAGTGCTCATTTGTACATGAGTAGGTTTTATTCTAATCCTTGTGACATATGACCGCATTAGTCTGGGGTCAGGCAGTGGCATCCTATAGCGGTGAGCACACTGAGAGCCACAGCAGAATAGAGGTGGATAACCAGGATACCTCCGTCCAACCTGCCAGAGATACAGTCAGCTATCAATCAGTCTTCCAAGGTAGTTTGGTGATCAAACCGTAGACCACAGAAAAACCAAAGGGATCATTTTCATATGTGTGTGTGTGCAACTTCCGCTTTGAATCCTTCCGTGCTCAATTTAACACAAAGAGAAGAACAGAGAAGCCACTGCTCAACCCAGTGGGGCAGATGAAGTGAAAAGTCAAGGTCTTCACCTGCAAGTGATCACCTAAGTGTGATTTAGTGAGTGCCTCCTAGTGGAGAGTGTATAAGCCAACTGTTTAATGGGTATTTTTGGAGTGCCACCCAACAACGTAACATGGGACACGCTTGCTTCTGGTAGGTGCCTCAGATTTTATAACTCAGGCAACATCCTTGACATCTGTAAGAATTAGTTATCATGCAGGGAGTTTCAGTTTCACTGTGATCACCTTATCTGAATATAAATCTGAGCCCTTTGCACATTGTCAGACATAGCTTAGGACATGAAAATACCTAGCATGATGTTTATTGCTGTACAACCTAGTCATGTTTTGCTAAGATATTTTTTCACTGGCAGGTTGTTGGTTTACTGCTTCCTAGGGTAGAAGAACAGTGATTTGGGTTTGCCCTTTGCTGTCATGGATTTGAGTGTCAACATAGTCATCAGGGTCACTGGGACATGTGAACAGTCCCCAGTACACCTCCAAGGAGGAATCTCTGACATCCTAAAAGAGCTTTTTCACACTCTCAGCTGCTGTAAACAGAAAATAGCAATGCTATGCTTTGTCCTGGGTGAGGCTTCTCCTTTAAAGTTTATAAGCATTTCATTAGTGATGTGCTCTTCATTGTGGATTAGGAACCCATTGTGCCTGGTGCTGTGAGTTATGAGAAACTTCTGACTCCAAAATTTGAATGTCAGATGTCTAACCCCAGCTAATCACCTCAGGCGAGTGGAGACAGACAAGTGTACTATGAGTGGCTTCACATATAGTATGGGTTTGCAATTCAAATTCTTCTCCTTTAGGTTAAACAGACCTTCATGTCTTTCCATAGCTGTTGAACTGACATGTACAATTCAGAACAGAGATCCTGCAAGGTGGATGTTAGCTGAACAACAACTAGAAAGTGGCAGCTGCATCACAAACTGGAAACCTGGCAGCCACTGAGGCTGAACCTACAAACCCACAAGTTTCCTGGAAGTAGACTGGATCTGGAAATATTAATGCAATCACAGCACTAGAAACCTGGGCTTGGTCACTCCCAGCAGCAGATTTGCCTGCTGATGGAATGAAATCATCATCCCCAAACTCTTTCTACTGGATAGAGTGGTATATGAACAGTTCCAGAAGGAGTTCCCTGTTAGAGGTGAAGTTGAGCTCCAGTATGGAGTGAGGTCCTCCCAGCAGGTGCATAGGTGAAGCTGAAGAATTCAGATGATGGAAAATTTATTGGGAGATTTTTGATCAAACTCTTGCTGTAAAACCCTCATGTTCCCACTCCCTACAAACTTAAAGCAAATGAGCTGTCCCTTCTTCGAGCATAGGAAAGCCAACACTTCCAATGGCAATTTGTTATTGGAGTTTGTGGGCAGTTTTTTTGTTTTATTCCCCCAGGATGGAGAAAAAAAACCCTAGTATAAAGCTATTGACTTTTAAAGTAATTCTTTCTGTCAATATAGGCCAAGCAGGTTTTGACTTCAAACAATTTATAGAGATTTGCACACCTCATTTCAAGTGTCATGCCATGATCTTGACTCCATGCTGCAAGTTGTTTAATTAGCCACATTAATCCACTAAGTGGTGGCAAAATGTTTAGTAATGATATCTAACTGGGGCATTGCAAGGGAACTTTGTTGTTTAATTAGGAGATAATTGATGACAGTGCAGAGAGTACCGGGTTATAAAAGGCTTTTGGATGTCAGCTGGGCTTGTGCTGAGCTCAATACAATAGCGTTTAAATGGCCTGTTCAAATTAATTGCCATTATTATGGTATATAGATTTAAGAGGGGCCATCATTCATGAAAAATTTTATTTTAGTGTTCCTTCAGGTCTAGCTAATTAGACGTAGGGCTAATGAAAGGTACCTGGAAGGAATGGAAAGATGGTGAATTAGCCATCTGACACAAAATTACCCATAGTGACTGATTATAGTCACTACACATAGTACTGACTGAGGAATCAGCTCCATGAGGGACCTTGGACATGGAACTGTTGAGGCTTCATCTTTCTACTACTTTTAATGTAGCTATGATTTAGGAGCCCAAATACTCATATGGATATGGGGCGTGGAATCCAGGTAGGTCCTTGGTGCTGACGATTGTTGTGTCTTGGCTGAGCTGGTGATGCCTGTCAAAGCAAAGGTCCTCTTTTAGTCATTTCCACCATGGAAATAATTTTGGGTGAGCCAAGCCCTCCTGAAGTCAGTGGCTGTCCCATCATGGACTTTGAGAACTTCTTGCTTGGGGCCTAAGGAAGGTCTGAAGGACAAAACTCAGACAGAAAATGTACTGAAGACAACTGGGAGAGGAGGAAGCCAGCTGTGGATCCCTCAAGTTCCTGTAGGTTTGGGACAGGAGGAAGCATCCTGGTGGGCAAAGCCACAGCATTAGACAGTCAAAGGGGAAAATATCTACTACAGGGCTCTGCTGAGCACAAGGAAACTCAGGTGATGCTATCCTTTCCTACCATAGTTCAGTGTCTTGGCCTCACTTCTATTCCATGACCTGGCAGAGCACAGCCACTGTTTGCAGCTTCACTACACAATTTGCAACGTCAGAAGAATATGTGGGAGTTGAACTGGTGTTATGTGTGCTTGGCATCAAAGAACACCTAGGAAAAGCAAGTACTTGAAGGCATTATCTCAAATAATTGTCACGGCATTTCAGTAGCTTTTAGTGGTTGGTACAGTTTTGCTAAAGATGGAAGTTTGGCAGTCCTGCTTTGCCTGGGTTGACTCAAATGGGTGGGATTCTTCTCCTCTAACTTTAGTTATCTCCCTGAGAGGAGGCTGCTGAGACTCCATGGTTGTCGTTGGAGATCTTTCAATAGTCAGTGGAGTTTAAAGTGCAATTTAATTGTCCGAGCATGGACATATACTTCAGAGTGGGATAAACTGCACCATGAACGTGATTGATTGCCTTCTTGACAGATACACAATCAAGCTCAGTCCTCTTACTATACAATCTATTTCAGCATCTCATTCTCTTTACCACTAGAAAGATGATTTTCCTTAACATCCAACTAAAATCCACCACAATGCATCCGAAGTCTCTGACTTCTTATCCTCTGATATGACACAGACCTATAAAATGATGAGTGCCATTAGGACAACATGTAAGATCATTGCCCACAGTCTTTTCCAGTGCAAGAACATCAAAGTATCATCAAATTACATGAAAGAAACAGGTTCAAGGAAACATGCAGATGTAGTTCTTCATGCAGCAGGCAAGACCTGTAATTAAGTTATGAAACGCTCTCACTGACAGATGTTCTGACCACTAAAATCTTAGGCAGGTTCAGAAAGCACTTAGACAAATACACAGATAAAAATCCCTTGAGGGTTATTAAATTCCAGTAGACATTTTCTGGCTTAGGAAGTCCTGGAAATACAAGTTGCTAGAGGCTGGGAGTGTCAAAGGAAGATGTTTGGCCTATTATGATTTTCCTTAGTTCATTAACTAAGTTAATTAACTAAGTTCCTTAGTGCACCCACCCGCCTGCACTGAATTTGTCTTAATGGTACGTTGCTCCAATGCAGTCTACTTTTCCTTGTAGATGACGTTTTCTCAGCCTCTGAGGTCTTTCTTGCCACCCTCTTCTGTTCCATACCTTTCTTGAAGAGTAGGCTCCAGGCTGGACCTCGTCCTCCCTGGGTACACAGCTGATATCACACACATCAGGTTTACCTCACTTTCTTTTTTTTTTTTTTTTTTGAGTATGTGCTGTCATTTCTATACCCCAACGTGTTGTTTCCTTCGGGTATAAATATTTCTCATGAACAGACACAGGCTGGTGTAAATCTATGCTATGCAAATCCATGTGATATAAGAACATCTGCTCTGCCAGCATGCTAATGGGGGAAGGAAAGGAAGGGATTTAAAGTCCTGAGAACTTTCCAGGTAAACCCATTCCTTTGAAGGTGTGGCTAACCCCCTCTAGTTGTCCTCACCATATTCCACTCTGTCCCTGGTAAATGTGGCTGGTATACTGAACAGCTGGGAGAGAAATGTCAATTATATGGTTAAAGGACCAGTGGATGGTTATAGTACGTCTGCATTTAATTCTTGTAGCTGTTGGAGACTTGATGTATGACCTCCCTCTCCTGATCGCTGAATTTGTCTGATGCCTGTGCCTCCACACCTGACTTGCCTGCTGGGCTCATCAGAGACTCTGGGTGCTCGGACCTCTCTGGGCTGCTATTAGTCTAATTTCTAATTTTTTTCTGATGTTTTACTCAGCAAGATCCCAAGCCTGGAGATCTTGACACTTCACGAGGTGTAAGATCTAGATCCAGAATCGAACTTTTAGGCTTGGGACCGTTTTCCTGTTACAAGACATATGTTATTTGCATACAGTTTCTTGCTTCAAAATGATATGATCCTCTGAATTAGCATAGGTCTAATGAAGAACATTTATTTCAGGACACTTTCTAATAATTCCCAGCTACACTTTATAGCAGACATTATGTTCTAACAAATGTGCTCCACAGAAGCATTGCCTTCTGGTGCTTCTGAAATCCTTTAGTGGGTGGAACATGACTACAAGGAAAAAATATGTACAATACAGAAAGGTTAAAGCAGACAGTTGTTGTGAGGTATTTTCAGATCTGAACATCTTGATCTTTGTGACAATTTGTATTCAGACATGTTATGCTTGCTAAAGAAAAACTTAAAATAAAAGTTAGTAAAATACTTTTCTTCAGGGACTAGCTGGTTGGCTGTGAAGTGCCAGACTGCTCTTTAACTTTCCTTGGCATTTACAGGCTTATCACTTGCTGGGTTGCACTTAAATGTCATATTTTCTGCAGAAAATGGCTCTGATTTTGTAGCAGGGTGCCTGGACTTTGGGGGTGCCAGACAGTTGCTCTGTCTTAGGTGTCTAGTGCCACTTAAATGTGCCAGAGTATCATGCTATCACGCTCAGCTTCTAGCCACACATCCAGAAAGGCACAGGTCCCATGTAGCCAGCCTTATCTGAATGTCTCAGATACCCCAGGCATCTCAGATGGCCCCAGCCATCTATGTTTAGGTAAGTGAAACAAGCCCTGACTCTTTCTCATGGGAATTCAATTGATTAACGATTGATTTAGGAGCATTCCACTGAAATATGGAAATAAAGAAGGCAATTAAAACATGATCCATGTTCTTCATTGAAGTGTTCATCTCCAGATGTTTCCCCACACTTTGATTGCAGCCTGCAGTACCCTGTCATCATTAGTCTTCAGAGTTGACAGTCTATGGAAGGGAATCATACAAACTCACTCACTCAAAGGCTGTCTGATGCCCATTGAAAATGCAGGATATGGCTTGCGTTCATATGTCCCTCCCACATTCCAATCTTCTACCTGCAGTAAGATTGTTTTCTCAGGTATAAACTGAAATCCCGCAGCACAATTCTCCTGGAAGGCAAAAAATTCATTGACCAATTCTCTGACATCCAAACAGTGCTCTTAATCATGTCTGGTGGAGATAACATCCTGTCTTCCTTTGTGTTTTCACTGATTATTTCTACCATGATCTTTCATGATTAGCCACCTCCCATGTTCTAGTCAAGTACACTGGTTTCCTCCTCTCCCCAAAACATCAACCGGCCTCTCTTCCCCTCCAGAAAATGAATGTTTGCATTGGTGGGGAATTGTTTTAGACTGGGGAAACTGTGGGCTGTCCAGATGCTGGCAGACTACATGAGAGCTGCCGAAAGGGATTTTTTTGGCTCCTTCTCTGTAACCGCCCCCTGCAGCCACTGTCCCATGAAAGCAGAGCTGGTAATTGTACAGCTTAAGCTGTTGCATGGCGGTGCAATGTGGGGGATAAAGCACGCAGCTCAGGAAATCTGGGGTCGTCTTGCCTTCGACAGCACAGAGCAAGTTCCCTGCCTCAGTTTCCCCTTCTTTCACAGAAGGAGAATGCAGCGCTGGGGTGGGTTATTTCTAAGCTGACAGTTTTAAGGAAGGAAGAAGTCATTCCATGAATTACCTGTGGATTTGCTGCAGCGCCCAAGCAGCAGCACAGATGTTTCTCCTCTGTGTTTTCTCCAAGGTCTAATAAGGGTTGTGTTTACAACTGCAGCCTTTGTAGGTGGGGATGAGTCTCTATCTTCTAGCATCTGCCTCTTTCTGTGAAATATGAAATACTCAGAGCTCTCAGTATGATCTTCCTGAAGCTGTCCCAAAGGTATGGAGCAAGAGACAGACATGGGACATGGCTCCACAAGCCTTATTGCTATGTGAAATAAGGCTGAGACATGGCACCAAGCATGTGCTCTAGAGGAAATATTGCTCTGTAAGGCTGGGAGACAGCAAAGATGCCTCCCTCAGTAATGTGCAACACTGCAATAAGCTCCAGAGGTACCCTTGCATGCCAACAGCCAGACAAAAGAAGACCAGACTGAGAAATGAAACACTGATTTAATTATTATAATGAATTGTTTCCATTGCTGCAGGATTACAGGTCTCCTTACGGCACTGGGAACAGTGTGCTTGGGACTGAAAGAAAAATCAGCTACACAGGTCCATTGGCCTGCCTTGAGGAACCAAAGTGTTTGCATGGCCAAAATGTTTTAGCACAGCCAGAGGTGGCTAGAAACACAGGATAACAAAGTTTGAAAAATAGAAGTGACTTGGAAAAAGAAACTGGGAGTCAACTTCAGCATCTAAAGGGAGTCTTCAATCCACAAATGGGGCAAGGAATAAAGGTGGTTTTCTGTTGTAGACTGCCCTTATCTGGGCCTCCATGCAAGGTTGTTTCTTGAGGCCTTTGGCCTCACCAAGTTTTTTGCTGTGTGGAAAAACACCTAAACATGTTTTTTAATCCCTGATCCTGCACCAGTGGCTATATCGAGACTGCTAAGTCAAAACAGGCACCAGTTGCCTGTCCTGGGACCTGGCTGTGTCCACACTGCATTGCACTTGGCCCCGGATCTTCTCCATGCCATGTCTTGTGTTCCCATGGTCGTGAGACAGTTTTCTTATCTGCATTGTCTTTATTATCTGCACACATTTATTATCTTGTTTTCAGGTCAAATTCACAACAATAAGGCTGCAGAGGAGCCTGCCAGAGTTGTGCTTCGTAGCAGGAACCTGACAGCAAATGTTTTATGCCTCTGAACGTGGCATGAGGATATATTGGTGGATGTGAAGCCTGCAGGCAGCAACCCACCCCTTGAGCTTATTCTCTATCCCTCTTCCATTTTACAGCATCTGCAGAGCCAGGAGACCCACTATGGGAATACTCCTTGCAGTCTGTCAGTTTGATGTCAAAAAACAGAAAACCATTTAGGAGAGGGATAGAAGTGTGATAGACCTTTCTCGTACTCCCTCAGCCACCTCTTCAGCCTGTAAACGAGTTTAAGGTTATTTAATTGTTCCTCCTCAGGCTGCTATTCCACACTTTTTTATCATCTTTGTCATCTTTCTCTGCACCTTTCTCTTGAGCTGTAAAGCAAAGCTCTCTTTCATGTTCTTTTACAAGTAAGTAAACACAAGACATGAAAGACATGTTTACAGAGAAATCCTCCTTAATGTATTATTCATTTGACTTTTTAATAGGAGTGTTTCTGTAACCCTGATGTCCTGAGGATATAAGTAACACAAGGTTTGTACAGAGAGGTAATGGTTTTGTTAGAGTAATGGATAGATTTAAGGAGGAAAAAAAAAATGACCAAGTTGTGGACATAGAAGCCCAGCTTAAAAGTCTTTTGGAGAAAGGTTTTTTTAAGTAGAAACTTATCTGTGTTCCGGCTGCTATCTGGAGTCATACAAGATTTGACATCTTTCCCCAACATTGCTTTTTCTTTTTAAAAGAGAAAAGAACAAGACTGAGAAGCTCGATGCAAAGGTTAAAAGATGTGCAATGCTGTTGACTACCAAGCTAATTAACCTAATACAGTCTTGTCAATACAAATTGCTGGGAAGATATATTTCTTTCATTGACAGGCTGATATATTTTAGTTTGCCTTTAACTTGCTTTCATGGACTTACTGTACAAGAGAAGATTACCTGCAACAAAATAAGTGTCCATTTGAGTATTCCTACTAGTTTTACTCTGCTGATTTCACTTTGCACCTTCAACAGTGTCATAGTGGCATCCTCATGCTGACAAAATTTAGGCCTGTGGATCTGAATTATAAACATTTCAGAAGTTAACAATTCTGGTTGGTTTTACCACCCTCCCCCACAGCTGACCAGTGGCTTTCACTACAGAGATTGCTAGAACAGTTTAAAGCACTGCAGAGGATGGATTTCACAGGATCAGGACCAGTCTTGCCATTCATTCTGCCAACACTGCTCCAGAGATGGGAATATCTGGTGGAAACAGCAACAGGCAGGAAGAGATGGCAAGATCTGAAACGCAGCACAACACATAGCTTGATGCTTTGTGCCACTTCCAGGGTTGCTGCAGCAAATAAATCCCAGTGGTTGCGATCCCCTTGGGTTTCTATGAGTTTCTGAATCATCCTGAGATATTAAGTTAAATAAAACAAAACAGGGGAACAGGAACTGAAAAGGAAACCAAAGTGTTAAGGAACTGCTTTCAACCAAACCTTAGTTTGTTGCTTGAACAGTAAAAATAGAACCAGACTGGATGCAACGGACAAGTCCCTCTGAGCACAGACTCCATGTGAAGGGAAAAACTGCTGGTTTAGTGCAGCCTGGGAAGCCTGTATTTAAAGGCTGGACCATCTAGAAGTCATCTTCTCTTTGACTGCAGTGGGTGCCAGGTGGGCTCCAAGGTTATTTGAGGAGGAGGCCAGAGGATGGTAACAAGGATCAGGGTGTAGGGAACTTGGCCATGGCAAGCGATGGAAGCCATTGAGGATGTTTAGATCAAGAGAAGTGAGCAGCAAAGCAGGATATGCCAACAGCTTTCAAATAAGCCAACAGTGGCAAAGAAAGAGGTGTGTCTCTTCTCTGTGTCTGCTGAGAACAAGACATTTTGGCCTGAAATTGCAGGAAGGGCTGGCTGCGTTAGACGTTTGGGTGTACTTTGTGATATCTCTCTGAATCATTGCTGTTTAAGAAAGATATCCCCAGTGGCTTCTTGGGTTGACCTTGCCTTTGGCTGTGTACGGTGTCCTAAGAAGACCAGAATGGTTTGGTTTGGCTGATGGCTCTGGTTTGACTGATAGCTTTGACTGGTGGTTTGAACTGATGTCTTGCTTCAGTTTTGTCCTGACACTAGCTGAGATCTTCAGATTGCACTGCAGTTGAAATAGTCCCAGTAACATAATAATAATAATTTAAAAAACTTATACTTTGCTGAGAATATTTACAGAGAAACATCTGTAGAGTTTGTGACTGAGAGATCATATTGAACTTTTCATCTCCTATTATTAGTTTAGTCATTGAAAAAGCTTTTTAGTGCTAGGACTAGTGATTACTGGAACAGCTTTCATGGGGAAGGGATGGCAACTTCAATATTTATTTCTCTTTTCAAAATAACTTAGGCAAACATTTACTGAGAAGGTCTTGGGTAGGGCTGATCTTGCCTTGTGATAGAGGGATGGAGAGGATAATATACTAGGCTCCTGCTAACTCCATTTCTTGTAAAGGTGCCTCCTCTTTCCAGCCTTTTGGATATCATACTTTTAATGAGAATCAGCCGCCTTTTGGCACTGCTAAAATGAAACTAAAGATCCGTGTATATTTTGGTTTGTGTTCTTGGGTAGCGATTTCCTGTGTTTGCTGTGTAATGTATCTGAACTGAAATGAGATGGAAGGGTTGCAGCTGGCCAGCCCCAGCTCCCTCAGCTCCTCCATCTCCTTGGCTCAGCTTGAATGCTCGTCTTGGAACAAGCTCCTGAGGAGCACCAAGCCTTAGCTTCACAACTGCCAGATGAATATGTCACAAGGTTGTCAAAAGATTTTTTAATTTTGTCCACCAGTTAAGCTTGACTTGCAGTTCTGGATGTGCGCAGGCCTCATTCCAGGTCCTCTTTCCACTTTCTTTTCGCAACTAGTATCAGCTGGTCCATGTACGTCGAGGTGATGATATTGATGTGGACCATGGGAGGAGTGTGATGGGTAATTGAGGATAGGGTGACAGATGACAGACCCATTATATTGCCAATAAAGTCAACACAGTATGAGTGCTAAAAGGGCCCTTGCAGGTACACATCAAGGGTTTGTGTCTTAACTGTCCTCCCCGAGCAACCCTTATGTGGTGCGGCATATGGTCCACACAGTGGGCGTATCTCAGCCACATAAGAAAAACCTTAAATGATGCAGGGATGTAACTGGAGGAAGTTCGCAGGTAGCATTTTGGGGGTTGCTGATGTACAACATAACAACACGGTGCTCAGAGTGAGCTGAGCCCAGGATATCTGCTGGCAGCTTGGGCTGCCATGGGCTGCATTGGATCCAACAGGCTGGATGAATCAGAGCTGGGCTTATGCAAAAGCCATGTAGATGTGGCTCCCAAATCCTGCAGGATATGGGGCCAATGAGTCCATAAAATTGATCTGATGGGTGAACAGCCATGGATACTTGCAGAAAATGCAAATCATTCACTTTAATGTATTTGTTTTTTCATGGCTCAGGTGATAAGGTTAGGTCAGCGTTGCTTATATTCCCTGTCACACAAAATGCAATCAAGTTGAAACCCAACCTCAAATCAATCACTCTTGTAATAAGTCTTAGAGGAGCGCATTTTCCATGAGAGTGTCAAGGGTTACAGATGCTACAAAGAAAGAAGGAAGCCTGACTTTCAAAAGAATAGAGGAGTTTTTATAGCAGCTTCACGTTACACCATATAAAGTGAAAAGAAAATAGTGTTCCCAGATGAAAAGCCTGGGAATAAATGAAACTAAAATAAACGTCTTCAGCTTTACAGAGGAATATTATTCTTCTCTCAGTTGCTCTACTTTCATGCTGATGTAACTCCAAATAATTCATTTAGGTTACTTCCGTTTGTGCCAGCTTTGGGGAGGAGAGATTCAGGCCCAAGCACTGGGTTAGTGATTGACTCATCTTTTCCATTACAGAGAGAAAAACAGTGCATAGAGATTTATGGCTGAATCTGGCTTTCAAACTGCAAAAATTGCATATATATATACATACACACATATATATGTGTTTGTATATATATGTGTGTGTGTACATTCTTTTGAACTTCACTAGAACCCATTGGACCCTGTTTATTTTGACAGGCTTCTGAAATGCACCACTTAAAGAGAATTTATTTTTGAGTCAAATCTCAAATGTGAAATTTTTGAAGACTGTTTGACAGCACGACATGCCAAAACAAAACTGATGATGCAATCTCTAAAATTGCCTGGAGAATCGCAAATTCTGGTAACCTATTACTCATGTAGGTTTCTGACTAAGTATGAATATTCTTCATATTTTTTTTAATGCAATAATTCAAGGGAAGGCTGTTTTCCAGTATATTTATACAGAAATATAAGGATCAATTCAGACTTCAGCTGTTTGGGCTTATAAATCATGTCTGGAGCCCATGAACAGCCCATAATCTTTAAAAAAGAAGAAACATGTTTATGTGAATGAATGTTGCTACTATTTATGTGTCCACAAGCTTACTGGAACAAAATTGTTCAAATGTTTGCAGGATAGAGCTATTAATTAAATAAGAAGTAATATGGGGTAGTGTATAGTACACTATTTGGCTGTCTTTCAGAGTTCTGGCATTCTTGGAGTATCACTTTCTCCTTCCTTCCTTTCCCTTTTTGATAGTAAGCACTTCTGGGGAAAAAAGGGTGCCTTATTATATATTCTTCCTTTGTAAAAAAGGATCTACATTGAAGGCAATTATAACCTTAAAATACTGAAGGGCATTTGCTGTGATATGTGTTCACTGGCTCCAATGATAGGAACAGAACTGGCAATAATGGGTTTAAGCTGCAGCAAGGGGGAATTAAGGCAGACACTGGGGACAATGCTTCATCAGCTGCGACTGAGAAGCTCTGAACAGGTTGCCGCAGGCACATTGCAGAGGCCCTATCATTTGAGGTTTTAAGAACAAGTCAGTTAACTTGCACGTGCACAAAAACTTGTAGGAGATTTTAATGAGGAATTAAGCAAACATATAGGGAACTGAAATAGGTAGGGCTGATCCCACCCTGGGACAGATGATGGAGGATGTGGTCTCTTGAGATCCTATTTTACTGCGATTTTATGATTTCTCTGAACACACACTTACACCACCTATGAGTCTAGCTTTATATTTTTTTCTGTAAATATTTTTGTACAGCACAAATAAGAGCAACTACTGTGGATGAGAAACATGGTACATTTCAGTGAGCTATGCAAGGTTTCAACCCACATTACATTTAATGGAAATTATTCATCTGAGTCACAGACCAAAAAAACTGCATAGAAAACAAAAGGTGATAGAAGACTGTCTATACATTTGGACATTGTAGAAAAAAAGTTTTAATTATGACTAACTTAAGAAAAATTTGCCGTTAACCTGTAAGCAGTTAATCCTGAGTTCAAAAACCTAACGCTGGTTACAATATGCAGTTGCAACAGTGCAATGGGGAAAAGAGGCGGTGCATGAAAAATCTCTTTAAGTGTATAAACAACTCATTGCTACTCAAATTTATGAAGTTTCTTTCCTGACAATAAGAAAGAGTTTCTCTGGTTTGATCTTAACATCATGGGTGATTTTCTGTTTCAGAAAGAGCCACTAGAGAGGAAGTAGTGACATTAAATAGATATGATCACCAGCACTGAGGTCATATATAAATTGACATTGGAGTAGATTGGCCATGAAATGTCAGAGACACGTTCACCTGAAGTCAGACTAATTCACACTGAACATGTCTGGAGAATCAGAGTTCAACCCTGGAAATTCAGGACAAGAAGAAGCAAACCCAAGCAGTCCTCTTAGGACAGGACTTCCAGAAATCCTTTGGAGCTGCTGATGGGTTTTTGTGCCCACATGGAAAGGGCATGGTAGGGATAGACTTCATGAAAGGTTGAGTGTCATCCCCTGAAAGTGAGCCTTTATTAAGATTCTTGTGTTGAGTCACCAAAAATGAGGCTTCCCAAAACACTGGAAGCTTCTCAAATCTTGGGCGATGTGCTGGAGATGAATCCTTGTGAAGAATAACTCTGCAGAGATTGAGGAACTGAAAGATGCCTGAAGGATTGAAACTCTCTCCTCATCTTTGCAAACTTTCTAGAGCCTTTCAGGCCTTGATTTATTGGCTGACAGGGCTGGCAGGCAGCTTAAACAGTATTCCAGCAGCAGTCTCATGTACATGTGTATTATACATAGCAACAGAAGTCAGGTCATGAATCTCATTTCAGAAAACAGTTACAAGCCAATCAATACACCAAGTGACTTTTACACATTTTTTCACCAACAATGGGAGCCATTATCTTGGAAGCAATATTCTTTGCGTACTAGGATGAACACAGAGATGTAGCCACATCGCATTTACTGAAAACCACCAGGTATGAGCAAGACACCTCAGGTAGCTTTGGTTAGCTTACCCCTAAATAAAGGGAATAAAGAGTTTGCATTTGGCAAGTGCTTGTATGGCAAGCTACCATGAACTGAAAAACATAGAAACACAGACAATTTATCAGGAGCAGCTAACGTATGATTACATGCTACTGCACAGTGATTCTCATGTGTGAAAATAACCTAATTGCACAATGCGAAATAATTGAAACTCAGACCCTGAAGAAAGTGGGGCCCTGGCATACTCCTTGGGAGTGATCAATGAACATTTCATGGAATAAAGAGTAAACTAAACTAATAAAAAGTAGTAATACACTGCCTTGAAGATGAGCCCAGTTATGAACCCTAAACAAATTGCACCTTTAGGGACAAAGGAGAGCCACTGCTTCATATTGTATCACCACGTCAAATGTGCTGCAGAAAGGAAAAGTCAGAAGGTTGGTTTATTTCTGACAGCAGCTGGCTGTAAAACACTTTATGCTTTTAATGTTTTTCAGCTAACTTGGGCAGAGGAAGTTAACTATGAAAGCGTGCAGCAGGAATGGAAGGAGTACTGCACTCCACATCAAGATGAGACATGTGAAAGCGATGCTTTAAAACAACTATTATCAAAAGAAGCTGAAAACATAGAAGACTTTATGACCGATCTAAGATTGAAGAGAAATTCTTGCTTTGTGGGAGGCTAGATCCCTTGACAGAAGATCAGAGTGTGATGATAAGCAGGAACTAAAAAGTCAGAAGGTATCGGCAGATTAAGATTAACCCTTGACAATGTGGTTAGGATGCATTGACGGAAAACTGAGAGACAATTCCCTCAGAGCACAGCCAGAACTGTGACATCTGTTCTTGACATCATGAAGCCCCATGCACAGCTGAAAATGTAGTAAGGAGTTTTCAGTGCCATCAACACCAGTGGCAACTGGTGTTTCCAGCCCTGCCTGCAGTTTTGGGTTGTCTATGTGGCCAAGTACTACCTAGAAGCATCCTGTGTAACTGTACCACACAATTTATGTGGATGGCTATTTGACTTCAAGATTATAGCACATGCCTACAGAAATCCTGTGGAACAGTAATATTAGATTGGGTGAACACCTGTGAAAAATAAGAGTGTCAGTAAATCACCTCATTCTCAAGGCCATATCCAAATGTCTCCACAAACATGATCTGGCAGCTGGAATAACTAACTGGCATTTACCCTGTGATAGTGTATAACCAACATGGGATGCAAGCCTTCACAAAACTTTTCAGAAGCTGAAAAGGTTCATTATAGAGTCCCGGTATTACCTGTCCAGAAGTAATACAGATAAGACTCCCATAAATACTTCCAAGAAGGTACATGAGAACAAGAGCTCAAGTCAAACCAGTAGTAGGTCAGAGCAAGACTTGCTGTTCGTAGACTTCCTGTAGTTGTGGCTTTATATTCAATACCTCTTCATGGATTTTTCTTCCGCCAGTTTATCTGGTTGCTTTTTTCATAACAGTAACCTTTCAATATTCACCACATTCTGTGAGAACTACGTGCATTAGCCTCCGGCAATACAAGTATTTACCAATATCAGCACCAACAACAGTGCAGTTCTTGGATGGGAGATCTGAAAGGGCAGTGACTCCAGAATTTCAATGAACTGTCTAACCAAACCTCAGTAGTTAATGAATACTTCTTGTCATTTAAAGTTCTGCTTTCTGTTAGTGTTGACTATTGTTACTGTTATCACTCTACTATAGTTATTTCAGGCATATGGGTCTGGGAAAGGAATATGTGCAGAACTGTGTTTCTAAGAGGTTTTGTTATAAGCCTTGTGGCTCCAGGAGTATGGTTGTAGCCAGGACCTGAAGTGGGTAGACCTTTGCTGGATTACTTAGCTTCAGGTTGCTACTGAACAAATGTCTTCCAAGGACCTCTCAGAGCTGTTTTATCCCTGGTTCCTTCTGATTGCTGCAGATAAGTCATATCTCTTTTGCACAATAACTTGCTTTCCAAAGTCATTACCTTTGCCGAAGGATCCTGGACTAACTCTGACTCTCTGAAGCATGTCCTTTTTGCACAGCTCATGGTGATATGGTGCAGCAGTGACATGCAGAGCTCTGTACCACACTGAACGAAACCACAACCAACCCCAGCCCTCCCTCCACCCAACAAGTGGAATACTCTGACCACGGTGCTGGGGGCTGCTCCCCCATTGCACTCTCCAAGAACCAAGGCTTGGGTGTCCCCACTGCTCCCCTTGCCTCTCCAGGAGCAAAGAAAAGGAGCTCGAGTTGAGTTAAGATGTGGACAGAGCTGGAACAGTCATTAACTCCTGGCCTCAGTAGCTGAAATTAATAAAATAAAAATATGGGGGGAGAGTGACAGAGGATTTCAGGGGAGGAATGTGTTGAGAGCATTCTCTGGAAATCAACAAAGCAACCCACAGGAGGCCACTTTAAGTCAGGCTGAAATGTTTTGTTCCTCCCCAGGTTCAGTGGTTTCTTTTATTTCCCCTGTATTTAACCCCTTCTGTTAGTGTTCTCAGCTAGCTCCACTTTTCAGAGGAAACAGGCCGCTTGAACTCCCAATGTTCTGGGCTGCTTTGTTAGCTATTTTGCTTCTCTCCATGGAAGAGTTTGAGATGGGATGCTGTGCTGCAGTCCAGCATCAGCTGCAGGGGCAGGAAGGCATCCTCCCCCTCTTCCTATATGCTGTTTGTAGCCTAATGGGGCAGTGCCTCTCCCAGACAAGTGGAGCAATGGATTTGGATCTCCTCAGGTCTGAGGAAACCTCTGAATGACAGACTTTTCCATAGGGTTGAAATCTTCTGCCCAGGCCTCCATGAGGGTGGTTCTTCTTTAGCTTCCTCATAAACAAGTACCATAAACTTTGATTTTCCTTCTAGGAAAAGCAAAAGATCATGAATCACAAACTGCATTGGTTATGAGAGCAGCTCTGTTTCACCTTTCACTCTGGGTGCCTCAGAACAGCCCTTTGATGCCTATTTCCTGTGGCAAGTAAAAAAAAAGAATAGATGTATGGGTACACGTTTTTATTGTTTTTCTTTCACCCTGTTTTTGATGATTCAGTAGCACCAGTCAGACCCCAGCATCCATCCCCACTCTGCGTTACCTTTCCCTGGGGTGAAGGCATGGAGGGAAGACGGGAACCAGCAGATAGAGCCCGGCTGTGCATTCACTGGGACAGAGCATCTAGTAGAACTGCAGAGCCCCATGGACCAAGGCCCCAAGATGTAGCTGGGCCTGGTTGGGAGACCACAAAGTGACTGCTCAGGAGGTTTCTGCTCTAGTTTATTTTCCTGTTGCCCAGGCATCTCCGAGGGTGAATGTGTCAGGGGAGTTGAGGGAAGAGTGAGAAACCCTCCAGTCTCTGCCTCCCCACGGAGCCCAGAGGAAGAAGATATTGTCTCTGTGGTTAGAAAACCAGACACGTATCAAACGTTTGCATTCGAGTCCTCAGAAGAAAAAATTGTCACAAAAACTGTATTACAGCTTGTGGCAAAGCTTTATCTGCTGGGCCCACCACGGGTTGGTTTGAGGTGAAAAAATGTGACACACAAATGCAGCTATTTTCCTCCTGCAGAAGGACACTCTCAAGCTTTTCAGTTTTGGGGATTTCAGGGGTCTCCCCTTGATCTCAGCAGAGCAGGGGCTGAACATCAATCCTCCCTCATGTGTGGCCTGCAGTTCTGGAGGAGAAACAGACAACAGAAGCAAAGCAAGTCCCTGAAAATCAGAGTTTCTGTTTGTGCCTTTAAGAAAAAGGAGTGTTCAGTCTTTTTTTTTTTTTTCATGGGTGAAATTCAGATCCTTGGTGAACCGCTCTGTGCTGGCTCTGTGCTGATAAGTAAGTGCGGTCTGACATGTAATCACTTTTCTTCATGGGGAAGAGGCACACAGGCATGCTCTCTCTGCAGTTATTTCAGCACGTAGACTAGAAGAGCATCCTTCCCACCACAGTCCCTAACCACCAGCTCTGCGTAGACCTGTTCAGTGTTCCAAATGCACCTTCTCCATGCTGGCTTAGCACATGAGAGGTTGGTCTGTCTTTGTGTGTCTTCCTTGGCTTAGACACCAGACAGGCCATAACAATGGGCTTGGGGACAGAGAAGGTGTCCTGACCCACTTAACTCACTACTACAGGTATAGCTTTGCATGTCTTCTTGGCTTTCTAGGGCCTCTTTTAGGTCATTCCCTGTACTTGGTTCCCTTACTGGGACTCTACATGACCCAGGACACAGAGGGAAGGACAGTTTGTATCCTCAAAGTTTTGTTTAGACAGCGAATGGTGGTAACTGGTTGAGATGCCTGATACGCAGAAAAGGTTTACTTCCAAATATGTCAATGAAAACAAAATTAGCAATTTAAAAAATTATTTCCACCCAGACTTACTGTTGGCTCTCTGAAACAAAAACGGCAGGACAGAGTGCGCCGTGTTTGAAGTGGGCATGAATCATCATGTTTTGCCTCAGCAGACGGTTCCTTTACAGGAAGCAGCCACAATTTTTGTTCTGTGGCTGAACAGGTCACAAAAACCCTCTCCACTGCCACCTCGCTCATCCACGTCAGTGAGTAAAGTCAAAGGAACCATTTTCTTCAGCCCTTTGGGGACTTGAAAATTCGGCAGGGACCATTTTGTAAGTCCCTGTTGCATTTCCCCCTTTCTCGTGCAGTGTGCTTGCACATTGTGGAGCCAACGGCAAAGGTACCTGAGATACGAGTATTTGTGATGCTGGGGGTTGGCACTGGCAGTGCAGACACAGCAAAGCAGCAAATCCATTCTGGCCATTTGTGCGGGAAGCATTGAAAGAAACACAGACACAATGAAAAACAACTTTTTAGTGGCTGGACAGTTACTGACTCTCTAAGTCACTGAGTCACTTTACCAGTTCTTTTATTTTCCTCTGGTGGAAATGACACCAGATCTCCAAACCATCTTGTTAGTTTTGTATCATCTTTCTACCAAGCTGTGGTTGGCACAACACCATGGTGCGAGACTTGGGCTACAAGGCTGAGCAGTGACATTTGGAGGCTATTAGTACAGTTTCTTTTATTTTTCTTCTATCGGGGAACTAACCTGAATTTTTATTTGGTAACAGATGCTCAAATAGAAAACATTATATAAAATCAAATTACTGCAACAGCTCAGACCATAGGACCAGACATGTCAATTTCTCCCCACAGGTCAATAACTTGTGTTTCTAGGGAAGGAAGTGTAGAGATTTCCAGGTTCAGGCCAGCCTGGATGGGAGCAGCACACAGCATGGCTCAGCACGGCAATGCCGATGTGGGGTGCAATGAGTGCTTTTCCAGTCCAGCATCCCACATCCAACTCAGACAGAACCCTTCTGTGGCTTCTTGGGAAATCTAGGAAGATAATTCTGGTTCTGTTTGAGATTTTCTTCTGAGCTTTACCAGACAGGGGTAACTGTGCAAATATGAATATGAACCACCTTGAAATTTTGGCAACAGCCCTGAGCAACCTAAAACCTGTGATGGACTTGTCATCTTAGTTTAACAAATAGGATCCAACTCAGATAAAGGAATATTATACAACTTTTAAGTTTCTGGTACTGTGGTCAGAGCGTAGTAGGTTAACCATTATCAAGATAATATAAGTGAAGTCAAGATTTCTCAAACATATGAATGTCTTTAAGACCATCCATAATAGAAGATAATGTAGGAATGGAGTGTGCTTTGCTTACAGATGTTCCAGATGTGGCTCCATCAGAGCTGATAGACACAGCTGAAAGAGTTAGACACTTACTGAAGTTAATGGCAAACTTAAGCGTCCTGTAATTGGCCACCGAGATAGCTTAGAGATGAGCAAGAGGAATTTTTTTCCTCCAAATAAAAAATTTCTAGGAAAACTGTTAATTGTTAAATGTCAGTCTTATGATTATACAGATGTCTGAAGAGCCTGTGCTGATTCAGGTGTGTAGGTTAAAAGCATGTGCTGGATCTGTTGATAAGCCTAAATTATAAACAAAAATGTGATCAGGCATGGGATCATCATTTCCATCTGGTCGTCAGGTAGAAGAAGGGAGTGTGTGCAAAACACACGCAAAATCTGATCAAGTCACTGTCAAGCTGAGGAGAGACACTTGGATGTTTGTGGAAATAAATTAACATACGTTATGTGTGAAGGGTGCAGTCATTCTTTAAAAGACCTAATGACAAAAAGCTAATCAAATGACAGTGATAATGACTTGAGCCCGAAGGGAGCTGTTATAATAATTATACAACACGCAGAGGATTGTAATAACAGGGCCTTACCCACCAGAAGATGAAAGGATCATGTCAAATGGAAGCATGTGAATTCCAAAAGATGCTAGGAAGGCACAAAGAGAAGAGCAGAGGAAAGCTGCATCAGGAATCAATTTACCTTAAGTAGTTTTGGCCCCAGGGCTGCATAGCTTTAGCTGTTATTTGAGTTGAACGTGGATTGCTTGATCAGTGTGTGAACCAGAAAAGCAGATCCAGCCTCAGACCAAAAGTACTTGTGGAGGGTGATACGGCTCTGCAGCTGGGGTGGCTGGTGGTCTGAGTCACCATCTCTGATCTTCAGGGTAGACGATTTCAGTTTCTTAGAACATTAGTCAGTGAATGACATCTCCTCTTATCCTCACATAGATCATCTTTGTTTTGCCTAAGGTGGTACTTGCAATGTCCCTGAGTGATGTTCCCAAAGAAAAGGAGGCTCGAAGTGCACAGTGGAGTGTGGAACTAATCTGAGCATTAGCATAAAGAGTTTTTTCCTAACATAATGCTTGTCTCTTAAGTTAACCTTCTTGATTTTTCTCCATCTCTTCAACTCTGTTGCATGAACTCACTGTTGCAGAAAAAAATAGGTGTCGTGGCAAGATAGCATATTCCTCGATGCACAGTCACGTTCTCTGACATAAATGGAAGCAAAAGGAGATAGCATGAGCTAGGGATCCCTGTGCTTCAGGCAAGGCCTGTGGTAAGTTTAAAGGTGTTGTGCCCCTTGTATTGCCATATATTTAATTACAATATCAACAAGCCTAGGAAGTATTAGTGATCATCATATCAAATGAGAACTTCATGGGGAAAGCTGTACCACAAATCTGATGTGCTGCATTTTATAGGTCAAAAAATTCTACTATCAAAATCTGAAGTCATCTACTCTTCAGATCGGTAAAAGGAGAACACGTTCTTCCTAGGCATTGTCTAATTTTCTCAAAAACATGTTAGCTTTATTTTTATCTCATTGAATACTAATAAAACATTTGGTTTGTTTTCCCTTAAGGACTGATTTTCCTGGTAGCTGATAGGAACACTTTATTTCAAAGCTTTTCATCCTTTAGGCTACTCTCTTCATCTTAATCTGGATGGATGACCCTTCCTAACAGGTGGGGCTCCCAGCGTTACTTCTAGACTTCTAAGAAGAAATGAAATAGCTGTTGGAGAGCCAACAGATAATGGAAATAAGTCTGACGTGGACTTGAAGTTCAGCAAGTTGGAAAAGGACAGTTTCATACCTGAACATCAGTGGTGATGGAACCAGAACCACATGTTGGATCTGTGTATTGATTAAGATCAAGATCTAGTCCAGTCAGTTTTATTAAACTTTCAGTTGAGGCGGTATTGTACATTCACAATGATGTACAATAAAGGCAGAATTTGGCCTAGTGGTTCTATCCATTTAGGCCTGGTGGCTGCACATAATAAATTAGACTTGTAACTTGATCCACAGTAACTGTAAATGTACATGCTGTTATTCCATTGTCCTCCATAGTAAATCTGTGGTAGTTTATCCCACTCCTCTGAATAACGCATTTGTTTTTCCCTCTGTAGCTCAGAATTGTTGAAAAACCCTTGTACTGAAAGGGTCTGACTCACTCCTGACTAGTACTGTGTCAGAACTAGCCTGGAGTATATATATGACAGTGCATAAGAGCCAGTGGCTCAAGGCTGGCTCAGGGAGGGATTGATGTAAAATCCTGCTTGGATTGGTTCTGGATTCCATATCCTACAGTAAAAAAATTAGCTGAAAATACCATTAAAATGTCAGTCTGCATTTTGCTACTGTGTTTTCCTTTAACATTTACTCTCAGCACTATTAATTCTGCTTATTTCCAGCTGTTTCTTTTTGTGAAGTATGCACTACGATCAAGAAAAAAAGGTTTAGTCTCTCTTGGCCATGGTACATAGGTATTAATGCATAGTTCCATTAATGCTCTATACCAGGGCTTTACCACTGCTTGACATGTGGTGCAATTTATCCCTGTTGACAGAAGGAACTGAAATGAGCACGTTCATTTTATAGCCTAATCCTGTACTTCATATTAATGTGTAAACAGTGACACATAAGTATTTTACTGCATGACATAAAACATACATCAGCATTGAGGGGATGTGTCTGTGTGTTGGAGGGAAGCTTTTTTTTTTGTTTTAGGAAAGACTGTTTTCTTCACATAGAAATCTTGATGCAATAAGATCAAACCACCTGCAATGGAAAAGCAAATGTGTAATATGGAGAACAAAAGGAGATAATGCATATCTTTTTGGTACCCTGAGAGATGTAAATGTTCAACTTTAGTGTTCTAGAGTGCAAGTGCCAATCTATGAGTTTGATGGATGCTTGGCATCCACTATAGTCCATGGAGATTTAGCGCAGGAAGTCAGCAGAGCCTAAAGAGTGACCCAGAGCCCAACAGTGACCCAGGCAATAAGATAGCCTAGAGTATTAGTGGCCTCTGCATTAGGATTCCTTCACACTTCTGGATCAGCAGCTAGAGTCCAGGTGAGTTCCACAGCTGAGCTGTGTCCCATTTCCCTCTTATCTACAAAAGAAAGCCCAGCTACATAATGCATGCACGGACCTTCACATCTCTACAGTCTGGGAGGAATTCAGCTCCAGATTCAAGCACTTAGATATCTGGTGTTGAATCTTCCCTGAAGTTTTACAATTCTATGGTTATGTAGGGCCTACAGCAAGGACCTGCTCATGAAACAGCTTGATTCTGGAATAAAGACTTACAAGAGTCTTGTTATGATGACCATTTCTAGTTTAAATGCTCTCAGTTCATATGTTGCAGAACTAATTGAACTAAATCAAGCACCCAAGAATCTTAGCATTAAGCCTAACTTAGACCTGCTTGTAACTTGTATGGAAAAATCTGGACCAAACCTAGAATTTCTAGGGTCCATTTAGCCCACTAACAACTGACTGTAGACTCTGAACTGCACTTAGCTGTCTGAAACTTTGTGTAGATTTTAGCTTGGAGAAATGGGAGCTTTCTTCTTCCGCCTTGATTCACATATGCTTTAAATTCTTGCCACCTGATTTAGCACAGATCCCTACCTTTCATACAAAAGTTGCCTGAATGTCAGACAGCACCATCTCTATAGGAACAAAAAAGCTCAGTGACCAAGTTCCTTTGCCTTCTTCATCTTGAACCTAGACAACACTGAGCCATTTGCATGCATGGGTAACCTGACTGCTCCTGGAAAACAGTGTCAAATCCATCTAAGGCCTGGAGTCCTTAAAGCAACATAAAAGCAGATGGATTTCAGCTGGTTTAATTTTTCTTGGGACTCTAGACACCAGTTGGGAGGCTAACATGAATAGCGATGTTGGGCATGAAGGGTGGGATTTGTCTGATCAAATTTAGGTTTTTATTTCGAGTGAAACAGGCACTTCCAAAACATATTCAACTCAGACTTATGTAAATGTGCAAAATAGGTCAGATGAATCACACCTTAAAAATGACCACATTTTCCTTTAATCACAAGTGGGGAAAGGGGGACTAACACCTACACAGGTGATATTAGGTTGGATGAATCCTTCCCTCAGTGTCTCTGAAAATGAAGCCATTTTAGCTGATGAGACACAACGTCAATGTTCCAGACATAAGGGACCATGTGCTGCATGGGACTGTCTGAAAAAAATGAGGCCTTCATGATTTACAAAACACAGAGAGACACAGCATTAGTTTCTGGTGTATATCTGCGTCTAGGTATTGAAATGTGTCCTCTGAACTTCTAGTGCTTTGCTCTTCTGCATGCTGTCTTGATTTTTTCTAATGAGAAATGTTTGGGTTTTTTTTCTGTGGGTGTTTTGGTTTTTTGTTTGTGTTTTTTTGTTTTTGTTTTTGTTTTTGTTTTTTTTTAATTAGAAAGAGATTCCTTACTAGCTTTGGAAGGAAGGGAAAGCAGGCTTCACAGCTGGACTTGCCTGAGGACTTCTCTGCAACCTGAATTCTTGCTGTAGGAGGGAATGAGCCATCTGGCTCCCTGACTAGTGAGATCCATGGACAACCATAGACATCTGCCTACAAACTATGGCTCTCCTGCAAGGTCCTTGATGGATGTGATAGGCATCCTTCTGTCTTTCAGCAGTTTTGGTACAAAGCTTCATGGTCAAGAAAAGTGCCATCCGTGTTCTTCTATATGGTCTTTGCTAATATAACAATAACAGAAAACATCATTACACTACTATATGAATCTTTTCAGGGCCTTCAGCTGATGTTATTTATGCTGCTATCCTGTCTCCCCACCTGAGAGTGCAATATCCTGGGACTGGAAAAATGCTAAAATATAGAATTGTTTCTCTAAGATGAACAGTTACATACAGTAGGACTTTTTGGTCTGGAAAAGAGGTACCAGAGAGGGCATCTGATATAAATGAATGAGTGGCTTAGAGAGGGGGAACAGGGAACAACTCATATCTAATTTTCCTAATACTAAAACCCAGGGGAGCATCAAATAACATTACTGTCTGGTTAGTTCAGAAAACAAAAAAAAAAAAAAAAAAGAAGACACATTTCTTCTAGCAGTGTGAAGTGCAACTGTGAAACATTTTTCCAAAAGACAAGGGGATGCTAACACTTACATGTTTTCAAAAAGTGATAGAACATTTTCAGGGAAGAAAACTCCATTAAGGGCTTTACTTACAAAATCATCCTGGTAGCTGTTGAAGGCCCAGAGTAGCAAGATGTCAGGATGTTCCTGGTTTTCCTCTTCTGTCTACATTTTCTATTGGCCATTGCTGGAGACAGAACTTTACTCTGATCTCATACAGCTTCATGCTACTTCACCACATATAGTCTGTACCCACAACAACCACGTGCAGATGAGGTTTATACACTCTGAAGGACCCCTCTTAAAGCAATGGTGTCCACCAAGTGCTTTACCCTGACCTGCAGCAGTAGCTGGGTAAGTCCTTTCACAACTACTGCATCTGATCCCACGGAAGAAGGCTACATCAAGGAGACCATACCAAAGTCCTCAGTGATGCAAAACCCCAAAAGGCTTCAGGAAACATACTTTGTGTAGCCTGAGTGAGGCATTGATTAACAAAGTGCTCGTATGTATTATTAGTTTTAAGTATACAGGGCATGTAGGAGGACCATTTGTGAGACTTCACCAAGCTTTTAAGGATGAGCACATTTGAAGAACAAAGCCATGATTTTCCTGCATCTTTTATATCCTCTTTAGGAAGAAGAGGAAACACTTCTGTTCTCCTGGCACTGCTATCTACAAGGCACTACCATGAGGTTAGGAGTCCAAATGTCCGCAAGGTGCAGAAGATACCCCGTGGTTGAAGGATCCCCAAAGTGGGGTTTATCAGGATCCTTCATTCAGCAGCAATGTCCATCTTTGTGGCTTTGGACTCTTCCACATAATGAAGTCAGTGCCACCTAGTGTTGCTCTCCTTCAATGCAAAGGAGCTGGACCTTCATGGATGTTGAAGGGGACAGGAATAATTTTGTCTCTGCTTAAGAACAGCTGTGTTGGGGTTGCCCACTTGGCCATGACGGAGCCCAGGAGAGCTCCGTTTTGTTTTGCTGAGGGAGACTTTAACTAATTGCAGACCTATGAAGCATGTCACAAGCATGGAGCATGACACATGTACAGCTTTATGGCTCTTGTGGCAAACTCACTGTTCTCCTCCTCCACAATCTCCTGTTCCTGGCACCAAGACTCATCCTGACCCATGTGTCTCCAGCCAGATGCACTGGATCCTTATGGTCATGCCACGGGAGAGAGGTCAGGGTACTGCGCTGCAGGCAGGACTATGGTGCATGGCACCAGGGGCGTAAGAAACCTTCTAGATATCCCCTGCTCAGCTGTTGTCTGGCATCATGCTCCTTCCACTACCAGAAGAGCTTTAAACCTGATGCATTGCCCTCATGGAGCCTAGACAAATTCAGCACTCAAGGTGAAATCACAGGTGAAGTTGACACTCAGCTGCTTTATCAGAAGCTTGCCTTGCCCATGCTGTAGGAGCTGGCTGTTTTTGAAAGCACAGAAACAAGAGCAGGAGCCCAGCTGTGCTAAGTTGATTTGGTTTTCAGCATGAAAACTAGCCTGGAAAAAATTTAGATGCTTCTGGTTTGTGATTCCTTCCTTTCCTCCTCCCAGCCTCTTCTTTTGACAAGTTGTTTAAATGTTTCCCACATACAAGGAAAGCCTGGGGAGCAGAAATGTTTCTGACCAGGCAGCTAGCTGAAGTGTTGAAGGTCTGAGGAATGAAATTTATGGTCCAGCAGGTCAGCTAACAGTGTCTCTCACAAAGAAGCAAACTAGAGGAATTCAACTCCTTTAAGCTGTTTATTTCTCACAGAAATGTGGTTGAGAACACATTCTGACTGTCAGAGTACAGATCTGCTGTTAGTCCATCCCTGCTAACATCTGAGCACATCAGCAAGGTGGACTGAAGCTTAACACAAGGACAGCAATCTCAGAGCTACTACCCACAAGTCCTGGAAGTGTTCATCGTTGGGTGCAGAGAAGGTACCCAACAGACAGCAAGAAGAACCCAAGCCCTTTGGATTATCTGTTGTGATTACATCCCCAGAACAACACATTCACTCTCCACAGCCCTTAGCTAAAGAGCTGATGGACATGAGGATAGCTGAGATATTTCAGAGCAAGGGCATTAGCATGCAGGAAGAAAATGAAGGTACTATAGGGTGGGCAAGAGACTTTTGCCAAGTGAGGCTTATAGGGGACTGGACAGGAAGCTGGAGTGACTAAGGAGGAGTGAGTGAGGCCGATAACACAAAACTGTAAGAAATCAGAATAATCATCCCTGAAAGGCTCCTGTTTGCTACTCTGTTATATGTCATGTTTGCCTAGTAATTCAGAAACAAATAAGAACCCATATGATACTTTTTTTCATTATATTTTCTCTAGCTAGGGACAATTTATCACTGGTGTACATCCCTGGCAAAACAACGTTCTGAAATTCCTTGTTTCTTGATATATGAGGCAATTGTCATGTGACGATCTCAACATATGTTCTGGAAGATGCTCTTGGTGTGTTTGGTGTAGCTCACCCACAGTGTTGGGTGGTCTCACTGGCTCTGGCAGCCTAGCTCTGCCAGTCTGAAGGGTGGGACTGGGGGTTTATGAATTGGGGTCCCAATGTGTGACAACCCCTTCGGTTACTGCATTGACCAAACCAACCATGTCTGGCCACAAGAGAACAGCTGGGGCAGAGATAAGGCCTGGTTGAGGCCGGAAAGGAGTGGAAGGAAGCCCCATCACATTAGTTCTGTCCTCAGCAGGTGAGACATGGTAGCCTTGCAAATGTGTGTGGCAGCCTGTTGAAAGGTGCACCACAGGTTTAGCTGAAAATCACATAAGAATAAGGTTGGTGGGTTTCATTCCACTACTGTGAGGAAAGGTTCCTAGCTTAGGGTCCCTGGGCTCAACATCCCCAGAGGCAGAGGAGCATCACAGAGGACAACCACAGTTGGGGCAGACCATTAGCTGGGGAAGTAACGCAAGAAGGTGTCACAAAGGAGGTGGAGACAGTGGCAAGGAGGTTTCGTGTACTCATTGGAGAGGGGCAGATACAATAGAAGAATGATTTAAAGCACTTTTGGGAGGTAATTAGCACCCCTTTGGCCACAGAGTGATCTACAGGTGACTATGCTTGTAAGTTAACTGTCCTGGTTATCTGACAAAAGTTAGACAACAGTAGCCATGCCTTTGTGTTTGAAAATCGGGTAGTGTAACTTTCCTTCTCTCAAACAAATTACCGTGGTTGTTGGGACAAACTGTTTAGTTACTGCTGTAATGCTGTTGCTGCTATTCCTGGACCATGTCCCTTCTCCCGTTCAACTGGAAAGATCCAAAGTTCATCCCTGCCAAGCCCTGTCTAAGCAATATTAACACAGCATCTGCCAGGCTGTTTTGAATAGCCACTAATATCTATGCTGCTTTAAGCTAAAAGAAAAGCCTTTTCAAGTGTTGCATACATTACCAGGAACAGTGGGGAAGGATGTTAATAATTCATGCATGCTCTCAGACTCCGGAGTGTGCTAGATCTTTCAACTTATAACAATAGACATCACCCTGCAGGCTGTCATGTCCTGCTTTTAACAAAGGAAAAGAAAAGAGAGCGGGTGAAAGGAAGAAGATTTCCCGGGTAGAAAATCTGAAGCTTGATGGAGAATTAAAGCCTGTTAAATGTCTACTTGAGCCAGCCATTGAGCAGTAAAACCTATTTACAACTGGTTGTTAGAAGAAAGAGCTGTGTGTATAGGAAAAAGCACTTGTTGAGAAGATGCTGGCATTGCTTTCCATCGGTTGTGGAATATATCACCCGCCTAGGGCTCCTGTTCCGCGAGTTTTTCTTATTGAGGCCAGAGCAAAGATAGACGAGGAAGGAGTTACCCTGAGAAAACATATGCATAGAATTTTTTTTTCATGTGACTGGCCCATCTATGGAGTATCTGCATAGTCTTCAGCTACAGCCTACCCCCATAAGAGGTTCCCAGTGGATGTGATACAATCCAATACACCTATTTCCAGCTCTACCAGAAAAAAAGGGAACTAGAAGTGACAAATATTAAGAGGACTGGTTTGGGACATAGGACAAAGCAGGCAGGAAAGCAGCCACTGCTGAAGGCACAGCCACTGCTGAAGGCACAGCCAGGATATTTGGGCTGGTGACCATTGCTGAAATGTGGTCACCTCCAGCAGCAGTCACTGTGCCCATCACACAGGAAGAGCAGCCACCCATTTCTTCAGGACTCATCCTGGGTCTTTGCTGTCTTTCCCTCTTCATTCTGCTTCCATGAGTGGAACAACCTGGCCCATCCCTGCTCCATCACTCCCAAGGTGGTAAAATCCTACCTGTCATGTTGAGAAACCCCACAGCAGTCCAAGGGTCAAGGACTGTTCTTGTCTTGGTGGAAAAACATTTTTAAAGAGAAAGATTAAGGTCCTTTATGTGGTGGGTGCTAAACTACACTCAAAAATAGCAAGAAAGTCCCTCCAGCAGAGATTGGTCCATCTGAATGAGCAAGAGAGGGAGACAGAACTGAAATATTTCCTTCTAGGGTAGGCAAGAGATAAAGAAATAGAATTTAGTCCCTCTGAGATCCAGGCAACTTCCTTATTTCTGTAGCCGTGTCAACAGGTTTGAGCTATTTGACAAATTCTTCATGCGACTCCCCTCATTCCCATTCAGAATTATCCCAAACTTGGTGACAAATGGAGAATAGGGCTTAAGTCCTATCACCACTTCTAATGTCTTGATGAAACCCCTACTTTTCATTGCATGGCCTGGCCCATTGAATACAGTATTTTATTCCCTGGAGTTCATTTGCTGCTAGTTCTCAAGGAAGACTTCACATGGACATTTTTCTGTACTTGAGAGAAGAAAAGCAATGCTTTAATTCTTCCCTTGTACAAGTCTGCACATCAACCACAGAACAGTTTTCCTGCAGACAGACAGGTTCCCTCAAAGTAGCGTTGCAATTTGAGCACTGCTGCACATAAAAACAAATTGGAAATTTCAGCCTTGCTTCCCTCTGTTGTACTCCAAGTTTAAAACAGGCAGATTCTGCTGGAAAGATTCTTACAGCTGTGTGCAAAGATGCTGGGATCCTCTGAACAGAGGAGTGGGGACACTGATGCCCTGGAGAGAAAGCCAAGGGGAAAGCATTTCACAAGACAGGAAGCAAGCATGGTAAGTGGTATGTAAATAGCTTAGGGAAGCAGAGAGAAACATTCAACAAAATTTTGCTGATGTATTTCTTTTTTGTAGATATCAGTAGAAAATCCATCTGGATGGCTTGCATCTCACATGATTGTAATTTGAGTTCTCCCTATGGTTGTGATTGGATTCAATTTTTGCTATTCCCGCCACTCCAAATGCTCTTTTATGTTTCCTGCTCAGACTGACACCCCTTTTAAAAGGGGTGAGTGCTGAAGTTGTTCTTCATCCAGCATTTCATATCTATATGAAAACTTCTCTCTTACTCTGTGAGCCAATGAAGAGAACTCGGAAGGTAGGGGCAAAGGCTGACAGAGTGAAGTAGCCTGCCCAAGATCATGCAGAAAGGATATGGTAGGGCCAAGCTCACATCCATCTCTGTATGTGCACTAAAGCTGTGCGAAGATGACCACAGGAACCGTGTCCCCTGTCCCCATCCCAGTTTTCCCTAGTTTTCATGCCTTTGTGCAGTGATGACATACAACATATACCGTGACATACAAGAGACCATAGAGTTGGGCATTCAGATAAAGGGTTGTGATACAGGAGTTTCTGAAGGCCTGTGTCCATAAAGAGAATATAGCAGCTTAAACATGTCCTGTCTTTGCCCTGTCCCCTCTCCATCTGTTACATGCTTCCAAAAAGGTCTTTTGCAACCTGGCAACCTATAGGCAACTCCAAGTTCGAAATCAAATGAGGCCTCTAAGGACACAAGACCTCTCAATGGGCATTGTTCTGCTGACTTCCAAAGAAAAAGACTAATTTACACTATTTTTGTGCCTGTGGTACAATCATTTTTTGTTCTTGCTACAAACAAAAGCTCCACCAGAGCAACGCTACCAGCTGGGTTCATCTCGTAGTGAAGGCAGTCCATCAGCTGGCAGTTGCTATTGATTTTTTTCCAAGAGACATTGCTCACAGGGCTGGTTTGCAGCCAGCGGTGAACTGTGTTAGGAGTTCTACGATACATCAGAGCAATTAATGTTTTGTTCATGCTTCTGTGATAAGATGAAGGAAGGGGATTTTTACATGGACATGATTGCACAACATACAAATATGGTCTAATTTGAGGACATTGGGACCTCTAAGCTAAGACCTGTGCTACAGTGGACTGTGAAAAACATAATTTTGAAAGCTGAAGGTGTGCAGCTAATGATTCCTCTAGTTTCTTCATCCACAAATATGGGAGACCACCTTGCGTCCAGAGATGCATCAAGGAAGTGATGGAGGGTGCCTAAGACTGCCATCCATGGTACATAGCAGAGCTTTCAGGCCACACGACAGGGCATGGAGCAGTGGCAGATGGCAGAAGCTGGGCCTCCTTCTTGGTGCAATGCAACCTTTGCAACCATCAGCTCCCCGCCTGCCATCTGAGGGGTCTGGTGCACTGACAAAACAAGGAGAGAAGCTGCAGACAGGAGGACACAGCACCTCCAGAGAGTGTAGATGAGATGACAGCACCTTGAAGGAGCCTTCTAAGATGCTAGGCTTGGTCTTTCAGAGGTAAAACCATCTCAGGGAGGATATGTCAGTTGTTGTGGGACCTCAGTGTGGCTGGAGCCATCAGCCCTGTTCAACACAGCCTTCCCAGGGAGCTTTAAATTGGTACTTGGGATTTGACCCAAGTTTGACCCCTTCTCAGCCAGCCTCTCAAGCCCCTAAAAGCCCCTTTCATGGGGCAGAGGTCTTCTGAGGTAGAGGTGATCCCTGGACCATTCTAAGCCCAATGAACTGTCATCATGTCTTCTGGGGACATGCTAGGGACCGAGGGATGGAGATAGCCTGGGGAGCTGGCTTGCCCTTTCACTCTCATGCAGGGGAAGCACACTTCAGGTGTTTTCACAGCTCGTCCTCACTCCCCAGCATGGATGTGGAGATCTTGGAGAAGGAGATGGACACTGCCATGCCTTCCCTTGGTCCCTCCATTCACCCATCTCCTCCCTGTCACCCTTGGCATCTCCTCTGCAGAGGTGCCAGTATGATATGACAAGATTGCAAATAGTCTTGGCACAAGAGTCCCGCTTTCTTTTTTCCTTCCCTCTGTAGGGACACACAGCCAAGAAAGTGTCAACTGCATAACTCTGCCCCAGCAGAGCCCTGCAAAATCCCCCAGCCAAAGCAGCTGAATAGCAAATGTGATGGAGCTAGAAACTTGTCCTTGTCAGCTGGGTTCTCCTTCCAACAACTCATAAAAAACCTGATGTGAAAGCAGCTGGGACCATTATAGCTTAGTCCTATCTGAGGAATGGCATTCAATTCCCTGACTGTTTATTTAACTCTATACAACGGTTGTGTAACGTCATGTTTCTCTGTCCTGATCTAATTCCACAGCGTGACTTTTTGGCAAAGGAAATTCAGGGGTCAAACTTCCAGATCATGGTGTTTTGTAGAGCTTTGCCATGCAAGTGATTATTTTAAAAAAGAAAGCCCTCTAACCCAGGGCTTTGGAGACCTGCAAAACGAAAAAAAAGTTCAGGATTAGTTTTATTTTCATTTTAGATACATTTGTGATGAAACACTTGCATTGAGCCTAACCATGCAGGAACAAGCAGGAAAACCTAGGGCCCCAGGTGTAGTGGGTTTTTTGCCAGTCGTCTTTATTAAGGATATTTTGAGACTATTGAATCCTTGGACTGGGCTATTTTTTTTCCCTGATTACACCTATATGACTTGATTTCCTATTGAAATGACTTAGCTGAAGCCAAGGAGGATGGCATAGCTGAGAACAAGATTTGGTCTCACGCTCCCCAAACAGGACCTTGAGAACTAATGCTTCAAAACCTGATGACTTTCCAAAGCTGAAACCATGCAGAAGAAAGCTGGCTTGAATAAAATAAATTCCCCACATTTTTGGTAAATGGAAGGGAAAAGCTTGATTCTCTGCAAAAGATGAAGAGATTTGGTTTGCCTACTGTACTGCAACTTTTTTTTGTGTTTATCCTCATTTTCCAGTTTTGTCAGAATATAACCTAGGAAATTTGCTTGCATTGAGTTACAAGTACATCTGTACACAAGTGTTCACTTATTACTTGGAAATTTTATAGTGACTTTATTCCATTGTGCTCCAATAACTTTTTCTTTGATTGTTTTCTGTGTAGTAAGAAGTTAATTTTTAACAATAAGCACAAGAAGTACAGGTGTAGGTTTGATAAAAGCAACTTGCATAGCCACAGGGGATGACATTTAAATGTAATAACTAATGTGATGAAGAAATGCAGAAAGTCAATACATAGCATAGATTAAATAAGGTCTAAAAGGTGTACATAAGGTTGGGTTTGGCATTTTCCCTTGCATAGTGTTTCTGGATGTCATGTTATCTTCTTACTGCCAAGCAGCGCTTAGACAAATATGCCAAATGATCGCTGTAAAAACACTAATCCTACACCTTAATTTGTGCTTAGGTAAGCATGCAACTTTGTGCAATAATTCTTACAGTCAGAAATGAACACACAAGATATTCAGTTTTCATTTAATTGTGTTGCAAGCAAAATCATAGACAAATCTCCAGGAACAGGGTTGAGGGTCAGCGATGATGAACTCCATTTAAGCAAGTCCTGATAATATGAACTTAAGGTATTTTTAAAAAACACCTCCAGTGGTGATGGAGAGCCCAAGACTTCCTGGGGTAGGCAATTTCTTTGCTTTATCAGTCTCCTGGTTGAAATTGCTACCCATTCCTGCAATATTACATGCAGGGAGCGAGCCACAACACAGGGCTGTCTGGCCAACTCGGAGGCTGCCGGCGCTGGCTCCAAACTGATCTGTCTTGTGGCTGCTCTCACAGAGTGCGATCAAGGAACAGCCTTCCACCTGCAGCCCTTTTCCCCACTGCACACATGGAGCAACAAATGGTATCTAAATATATGACAAGCAATGGATACAACAAGCAGATGGTGGGAGAACAAGGGCCCAGATCCATTAACAGAAATCTGGATCAACATGCAGATGATTCACCAATGCAAATCAGGGGTAAATACATAACAGGCACTCCACGCCAGCCATCCCCCCAGGAGATGAAATTCTTGAGCGACAAATCCAGGGCTCTCACATCCTTGCATGTGTCTTTTTGCAGTTGTACACAGGAGGGCAGCAAACATTTACTCAGTGTTTGGCACCGCATCTCTTCCTAGCCTCTGCCATAAATAGATGCTGTTGGGATAGCATAAACTGTCCGTCTTCACAAGCAGATGCGTGCTAAATAGCCCCATAAAAAAACCCCAAAGTGACTGTAATTAGACGGAGTGCACATTTCATTGTTACGACTAAGACAAAGGTTGTCTTGGATTTTTGCCTGCTGTCGGGCTAAATTCACCCCCCACACCAAATTATCTCCGAATATTCCTTTCTTCTCTCTAGTTCAGTTTAATAGGGTGTTTGCTATCACTTGTGTAAGTTTTTGCAGTGGTTTTCATTTTCCAGGGAAATTACACTTTTGTTCTTCCCATTGAGGTGCTGACACAGGCATTTCAAATGTGTCTGCTCCCCTTGTTTCCTGACGGACAATAAATTAGGGATGGGGAAAGAGAAGTGTGTTAGAAAGATTCTCTAATTCCAGCTAATGAAGCTTATCAATGAAACTGAAAATAATTATTTAGGTTTTGAAAATAAAGGCCTGCAAGAGAGTGTTTCTCAGCAACGATTCTCTTTTTTTGAAGTGGGTATAATTAAAGCAATTGCCTTTAGCCTGCAGAAATACCCACTGCCTCCTTCCTGCTCTCAGTCCCCCTCCATTCATTGCTTTGATTTTGACTTCGGCTTCTTGGTAAATTTGTCCATTATCCAGCACAAGCAATTCTGCACATTTATATTGATGCTGATTCAGATTGAAACCTTTTGGGTGGGGCAGTGTATTCTGCCTATGAATTTGCTCTGGCTTACCCTAATTAAAGTATTAATTGTCATGTGGTTTGATTCTCTTCAGCTGCCTAAAAGGAGTCCAGGATGGGTGTCTAAGGTGAGATGAGCTACCCTCCACAGTCTCACTGACTACAAGGCGAGCTGATGGTGGCTACCCACTCTCAAACAAGCCATTTCAGACATCTAAAATTAGGTAGGATGAATTTTGATGCAAAGGCCCATTTTCCTTCCATTCAACTTCATGTACCAGACTGAGGGTGCATGCCTGGGGTACAAAGCACCTCTATAGCCCAAGGAGACAGTGAGCTCTTGGGTAGTTTGCACTGCACTCTGAAAATAACTGTTTTCTTCAGCAGTAGAGAAGAATCTTCAGAAATCACACCCTCAGGTAGGTGCTTAAAATTAGATAGGGTGATCTGTGTGCAAAAGCCAAATTTTGCATGGTTTTTGAGCACTAGAAACTTAAGTGCTTAAAAAAAACCCCAGAGTTTATTCATCTGCCCACAGTCATGTCAGTAAATGTGTGGTAGTAATTGAACACAGATCTGTGTCCTGGTCTAATCCACTAATCATTCACCCTGTGAGATTCAACAGCCTCACACACACAGAGCAAGCCTATCACAAACAAAATGTGTCAGAAACCATTGTGGGAAAATGACTGAAAGTGTATGAAACAGTAATGCTATTTGTTGCTGTAATCTTTAATATGATAATGTCATTGGGGACTGGGATTATGAGAGATGCTGTGTGGAACAAGGTTGTCTTGTATCACAGGAGTCCACTAAGACAAAATATACAATAAGAAAAAGCCTGACCAAGCAAAACCCAGACATCGTCCAGCTGTGATTTCATAGCAACAAATATGATTGGGGATTTTGCTTATCTAAAAGTTTTATCCTGCCTTTTGTCACAGAATTACAGTCCAAACCATGAATTCTGATTTGGGGAGTTAACCTCCTGAAACAGAAATGCGAAGTTTAGGGGTGCCAGGAATACAGGAACAGTCTCAGTATGTTAAAATAAAATCCCTGGCATGGTTTACTCTAAAGGTTGTATTGGGAATATGATGTTAATTGCTGGACTAGGCTTTGGGCAGCTAATGAGTAAAGAATCCTCAGTGGACTGGGGTCTTAATTACCTGATTTCCTTTAACCTGATTTCTTCTAACCCACCAGGTCAGTGGGACTAATCCCAGGACAAGACACTATGCTATGTGAGAACTTCAAACAGGTCCAAGGATTTCCAAAGATGAAAAAGGAAGTGGAAAAAAGTGCTAATCTCAGTGGAAATTAAACACCTATGCCTAATATAATGATCTAGGAATAATCCTTTGCTAACCACTTACCAGCCTGAAAACCCAAAACCACATCAGATCTTGGACCCCCCAAAATACTTTGGTGCCTAGATTTCTGCTCCTGCCCCCAGTCAAGCTAAGGAAGCACTGTGGGAGGCATCTTACCTGATTTTAGAGACCTTCAGTACCAGCACTACTCACCTCCCCTTCCCAAAACTCTCTGTGATGTGCAGCAAGTCCTACTATTTCCTGTTTCTCTCAGCTAGAACCCAAAAAAGTCAGATATTAAGAACTCTCCATCGATGCAGAGTGGGAAGGCATGTGTCTGAATCAGTAGACACATGGTAAGTTAGGCTTGGTAAGACCAGCACTTGAATTGACTGTATGATCTCCAAAGCTTTATCAATTTCGTCTACCTGATGCTTGCTTTTCTTTACATCTTAGGAGGCACCAGTCCCAGAAAGTGAAGTTTGCCCTGAATGCAACTTCTCTGAAGTGATTTGCATAACTCAGCTCTTCTTTTTCCCATGAGACTCTGGACCCATTCTGGTTACACTCTGCATGAGGTTTATCCAGCTAAGGATCTGGTCTTGCTCTTTATTTATCCTATAAGGAACAGCATTGGGTGCCACTCAGTGGTGAAAATCAGGTTAGAATGAGGTCTGTGAACCAGTGGACAAAGTCCTTGCTGGACTCTGTGAAGAGGATGATAAACTCTGCCACCATCTGGAGAGGGCACCTCTCTTCTCACCCAGTGTTATTACCACAACAGGATGGTCAAAGGAATTTCCACTTGTCGCTCAATATCAGAAACTGCAACTACATAGAGATGGCTCTAATTAAATGAAATATTCATCTAAAATAGCCCTGATTCTGAGTTAAGCATCTTTTATAGTTCTGTTTGTTTGTTTGGGCTTTAGCTTGTACCCTGTGCTCCTCGTTCGGTGTCTTCAGCTCTTGTTTCATTAAAATGTAAGAGAAAAAGGAAAATAAATTAAAGAGAATCAGCAGATTATCCATGAAAACCTTGAAGTAAAAATGAATTGGAACTGCTCCCCAATATGTAGGCTAAGTTTCAGACTCACCTCACTGTCTTTAGTGGTCTAAGATTTAGGCTTTTAGTCTAGACTACCTCTATCTTTAGTAGACATAGACACAGGAAAGACACAGGCGTCTCCAGAGACTGCTATCTAAGATGATTTACCATTAATTTAATGGTCTCACTGGGCCATAAACTGAGCACGTCTTGTGCTTGAAGTGGCACATATGGCTAAATGACTGATTAGGAACTACAATTATTAGCAATGGTAGTTGGTATTCCTTGGGTTATGATGACATGCAAAGCTTTTTTATGCTAGGGAATCTGAGTCAAGTTTCACTGTAGAAATCTGTACCCACACATTTACAGTAAAAACAAGTTCTCTTCCAAACCTGCTCTTGAGAGCCATTTACTTAACCTATTCTTAAAATCTCCAGTAATGGAGAATCCATCATCTACCTCGGTAACTTAATGCCATGCCTACCATAATTTTATACTAAGGTACTCTTCCGAACAGAATATCTTAGTACTTTCCTCTTTTAGCAGAATTTCTTATGTTTTTAACTGATGTAGGTAATTACTTCCCATCTTTAAAGCCCAGAAGGAACATATTTGGTCACCTTGTTTTATCTCCTGACAATAGCTCTCCACAGAATTACACTTCTCTATTCCTGAATTTAGCCCTCAAACATAATGCATGCATTTCATAAGGGCAACCAACCTTGAATAAAGTTGAAAAAGTGAAATCCAATCAAGCTTCTGATTTACATGCTGATTGCTTTTTTTTATAAATACAGAAGATTTGAAGAAAATTTAAAATTAAGACATGCACCCTTCTTTCCCCCAGAATAATGTAAACAAGATTGTTCAACTCTGTTGCTTCTCAGCTGCTGATCTGCTGCTCTGACCTTGTAATCAGAAAAGACTGTGAGCCCTGCATTTGTCTTTGAAGACTGCTAATAATTAAATCCTATTGTTTCATTGAAACAGAACACGACTCTCACAATTTGTAACCAGAAGCAGTATAGCTGCAAAGAACAATGTTGGATAAACATGCCCTTCGAAGATCAAAGGATGGAGGGCTTTGTCAATTAAAAAAAAAATCAGCATAGCTAAACTGCTGTTTCTCAGCAACTTAGAGTGGGTTCAGATCTGAGGCTGCCTAGATTACTTTGCTTTCATTTCATAGTCTCAAGGGCATCCTTATTCCCCAAAAGTGCATGGGGAAGCTGGCACACCCAGATGTGAGTTGTGAGTGTGCGGGCAGAGGGAGAGAGTACCCCCCTCATCACTAATTAAACGTTCAAAGGATTCATGCTCTCTCCAAGAGGCACATCTTTGTGACATTAAATAAAAGTCAGCCTCAAAGACAAAACACATACACAATATGTTCAACAAGGCAATGGGCAAGCGGATAACAGGAAGATTTGGCTTTGTAGTGACACTGCTTTCATTTCTTCCTTGTGAGAGCCCTTCCCTTCTCCACAGCTTTCCACTGAAGAGTTTGTCCTCCTCACCACAATCAGAAACTCACCTCTGATGCCACTTCGGCCATGCAACTCCAAGAGGAGATAGGAGAAGACAGAGTTGCTTAAGGAGTTCACCCCTTCCCATGAACAGCCATGTGACTTATGGCCAGCAATGCCTTCTCAAATTAATCACTATGACGTGACTCTCACTAACTGTTTCCTGGTGGCCCAGAAAGGGGGCAAATTTGCAGCAAATGAGTCACAGCTAAACCTTGGCATATCTGCTCAGTATTTCATAGATTTTCCTCTCTCTGTTGAACAATTTCCTTGGACATGAAGAGTCCTTTGCTGAAATGTCTCTACTCGTGCAAGGATGGGTCACTGCTGAGAAGGGCAGATTGCATTCTCCATGGCCTAACCCTTCTGGTGGGAGCTGTGGGGTACAGTCCATCTATATATTCATTTCATAAACTTCTCAAGCGTCTGTTGTACCTGTGCATGTGTGTATGGCCATGCTCTCAGCACATCTAGGTCATTGACTAAGGGGTTGAGACAACCTCCCCAGTAGCAGTGTAGACCTAGGACCTTTCTCTTGTCCATACAGAGGTCCAAGTGGATCACCTAGCTATGGTATATCGGTCCGAAGGCAAAAGAGAGGTTATCTTGCAGAGAGAGCCTTGTTGAAGATCAGGATGAGGTAGGAGCAGATTGTATAAGACAAAGGTGAAACTGGGCAGATCACAGACCATCAGTGAAGTTCTTATCCGCCCAGTCTTATGCCAGCACATTCTGGAAGAGAATGAGAAATTGGAGGGCACTTAGCACCACTTTCTGCCATCCATCCAAACAGCAATCAAATAGAGGCAGCGCTTTTGGAGGGGGCTCAGCATGGTGCAGGGTGAAATCTGCTCTCAGGAGGTTTTCACCCAATAGTCCATGTATGGGTGTCTTTTCTGGTGTCACTTGTCTTTGCAGAATCAGCTACCACAGGTATCAGTCATGGTCCTTCACACTCCTTTGCTGTGATGAGTTTTCCTTGCAGTCCTCTCCCAGCACTAAGTCAAATTTCTGCAGCAGACAGAGAGGGAAAAGATGAGAAGAAACTCATCAAATCCCACCCAGACCATCTTATTCTCTGCTGTACTCTTCTCTGAACTTCCTGAGTAGTTCTGGTCTTGCTTGGGTAATAAGGTTAATGATATGTCTTAATGCGAAAGCGAATTTGACCCTTTTTCATTTTAGAGAAGGGGAAATTGAGGAAGATGTAAAAAAGAATGAACAAAATCTTGCTGAAATCTTGCAGCAGAGCTGTCTCATGCATAGCACTGTGCTTTCTGCTGTAGATCATGATACCTCAGCTTGAGAGGGAATGAATGAGCTTCAGATATAGTTTTTTTAATTGAGGAATCAGAGTTTATTAGCAGGTTATTGCAATACAAATGCAGCATAGAGGAAAAAAATGACTGATTTTTCCAGTTATTAGGAAAAAAGGAAGTCTTTGTAATGGAACCACTCCCCTTTTCCTTGTCGTTAAGTTACAGGGTGGATCTTCGGCTCACATTAAACTATGGTGCTTCACTCTTCATGGCATTGGGTTTGCAATGGGCACACGGCAAGATCTGAGGGCTACATCTGCGAGGGAGCTACATCTTCAAATGCTCCTTTTCCCTTATAGATGGGGAGCAAACCTCTGGTAGAGAGTGGGGATTGTCTCATTTTGAACTTAGATATGACCATAAGGTTTTCATCTGAAGTAGGGGAGGAAAAAGCTTCTTTATTCTGAGAATGAGGATAATATTTGTTCCCCTTACTTCTTGTCCTTTTGGATTCCAATGCTGCTATTATGAGTGCCTGGACTTAGATTTATGAATATAATGAGAGGAATGTAAAGCATGTACTGTTGAACCTATGTGCAAGAGAGCTATCTAACCCAGATGCCTGCTAAAGAATTACTGATATTTGTTGTTTGTTTGCTTGCTATACTTTTTGATAAAACAGAGCTAGTCCATTCTGCTTCCTGTTTATACTTCATTCATATTTCCCAGTTCTTAGACATTATCATTCTACTTCGGGGAATGTTTTACAGTTTCCTTGAAATAAATCTCTCTCTCCACCTTCCTGTCTACTAAAGACAAAATCTTGTTTTAATGAGTTAAATCTAATAACAGTTAAACTGAGGAAAGAATCTGGCCAATAAAGTTTGATGAATGATGATGATTTTAAAAAATAAAATGTACACATTGTGTCTAAACACAATTGACCTCATTCCTCTCGACTGTCCTGATGTTCAGCTGCTTGGAAAGTTTCCTTCAGGGAAAACATTTATTAAATGATTTGTGCTTCTTTTACATTTTATTCCAAATTATCTCACTCCCTCATTTTATTTCTTCTTCAGGCTGGCTGCTTGCTACAGCTAATTTGGTTGTCCTTGCTGGGACTACCATAAATACTCTTTCCCAGTACTACTTTGTAAGCTGAATTAGTCAAGTGATCTTAGCTATAACATTCAAGAAAACAGTCGATAAGATTAAAGACTGTGAGAACTTTATGGTTGGAGACATCATTTTAAAGTCACCCATAAAGGTGCATGAGTGAAAAGTGCTGACAAGGCCAAGAGATTTGATACATGCTAAAATTGTGACCTTCAGCATTGTATTAGGAGGGATAATTGTTCACTCACTTCTCTCCCTACAATGACTGTATTAAAGCACAACGCCCTCTTTGGAACTATTAACAAGGACCCTTCCACACAAATAGATGAAATATCATATTAAAAACAAGGAGATAAAGGCTGACCTACAAATTGAAAGACAGAGCATTGAAGCCTCCAGGCATACTAGGTCCCCGTCCTTCTCTGACTGTGAAGTAGAAAGGGTGACATCCCACCTGGGGTAAGTGATACCAGGGTCACCCAAAGCAACAGAAATGTTGTTTCTGCACCTCTGTCTTTGCTCCTCAGGGTTTTATTTCCCCTGACAGTACCTAGAGCTTTAACCCATACAGGGCTGTGGCTCTTGGATGGGAGTCGTAGTTGGATAAATCTGCTGTTGGATTCAAGGTGGCGTAGATTTGGATGGCATCCCCCCAGAATTAGCAGTGATCACTATGGCACATGGTCCTGCATTGTTCCAGGCAGATGGGGTCTACAGTTGCCCTTACAACGGTCTCATGGCTTTCTCTCATGAGGTCGAATCTCCTGCTTTTATTTTAAAGCTGGATGAACACTTCCTTCACTGAAACCTAATTCTGGGGTAGTGGAGGGTGACAGCAGGCCTGGAATTATTTGTGACTGGGTAGAACTGATGAAGAGGTTTCTGTCAAAAATTCCCCTTTTCATTTTTCCAGCTAAGCACCAGTTGGGACATTTCATTTCAGCATTTTTGAAAGCAAATGTTCTTCCTTTTCAGTTATAAAATATTTGTTTTCAGACTGAAATTGTCAATACTTCATTTAAAAGCATTAGCAAAATAATTAAAAATGCCCTATCAGCCACATGAAATGTTTTGACTTGAAATATATCTCTTTAACTAATTTCTAAAAAATATTACTTTTTTCCCCCTTAGTTTGACCTATATGTCTTTCCTCCCTTCACCCCCCCCCCAAAAAAAAAACCAAAACAGTTTACAAAATCAATTATTCCCACAGTTTGCTCAAACCTTTTGAGACATAGTGGACAGAGCCACTTTCATGTCAAGGTTGACTTTAAATAAAGAAGTTTTCTAATACTAAATTGAAAAGGTTCAGATTTTATTCTGATTAAAACGGTGAACTATTTTGATTTTATATCTAAATTACAATGAGGAAAGTATTAAAATATTGGTATTTCTTATAGACTCAGAAGTCCATATTTGCTTAACTCTCCTGTACCATACACAGGATAGACAGGTCTTTATCTTTACAAGGGCTTTCTTACTGTTAAAAGGTTAGTCTCTTCATGTTACAATAAAACTGAAAATTCTAGGGTGAAAAAATGCATGGCACAGTGCAAACATGATCTGAGACATTTTGGGTACAAGCAACAATTCCACTTTTCCTGTAACAGATGACACTGCTTGAGGTTAGAACAAGAAGTACCTGTTGCCTGTGCTGTAACAACTCCTGCAAATAGCTTCTTATTTGTGGCACTGATATAAAGACTGTGTTTTATGGAGCTTACCCAACCAGCTTTTCTATGTCAGGTTATCACAGATACATTTTTTTCCAATACATTTTGAGACCAAATGCTGTTAAGAGGCTGTAACAAGGGATGTAACTTGTTCCTTTCACTTCCATGCAGACAGTTTGAATAAACCCACATTTCAGCCTTTTATGGTTCCTCTTTCCATTATACTTATTTTATTTTATTTTTCTCCACAGGGATTGAGCCACTTTATTCAGGTCATTTTCTGCAATATCATGTTAACCCATTAAAATGTCAAATAATTTATTGTCCATTCAGTCCAGCCGCCTGTCCTTTTCCCCTAAAAAGCACAGTCATTTCCATAAGCTCTCTGTTCTCCTGCATGTTCAAAGGGCCTCATGGATCTCCTCACCTTCTCATTAAATCTTGCTGAAGAACAGTTGCCTTGGAAACCAGGGAGCTGATCCAGCAAAGGGGCTGAGCATCTTCACCTTGCCTTGACTTTGGTGGGAGGTGAAGCCCTTCAAGCCCTTCAGCACTTCTGAAAGGACACTTAGCACCTGGCCAGCAGAGAAACCATTAGGCACTAACTACTGTTCTGCTCTAGTTTCAGGATGATGGGAAATGATGCTGGTCCCTACAGGCCCTCCTATCCTCCAGATGAAGAACAGAAGAAATTGAAACAGCTGATGCTTTTGTGGCATCTGTGAGCTCATTTGTAATTGCAGAGACTTTGAAAATGCAAATGCATTCTAAATATTATTCAAAAAACCCAAACCTTTTCTAAGGTTCGATGTAAGAGGACTGAACTTTATTTCCAGGTTATTTATAATGTGTCAGTGTATTTGTAAGGGAGCAACCAGGGTCACTACAGACGTGGATTAAGAAACCAGTTTGAATTAAAAAGAAAAGAAAACCAAATAATCTGCAAATCTTAGATGTTCTTTGAGATAAAAGACCACATCCTTCCAAGGACTCAACCAATGTAAGCACCAAATCTCAGCATTTCCAAGAAAAACACCCCAGGCTTTGTAAACTTGTCAGTGAAAAAATGAAGTCTAGATTGCAGTGATAATCACAGCAAGAGATATCTTATGTAGATAAACTACACCCTAAGAACAGAGCTGGCTCTGCTCAGGCCACCTTGGTCTATCAGGTTCCTTATCTCAAGGCAGAGCCACGCAAATGCAGCAAGTTTGCTTCCAGTGCCAGCTCAGTCCAGAATCAGGTTATCTGCTGTCCTGAGGCTTTCAGACCTCCCCACAACTTCTTCCCAGGTTCACCTGGCTCCATACAGAGCCATTTCTTGGATCTGCACCTTGATATAGGTACAAGGAGCATTATTCAAGGTCCAGAAGACCTTTGCAGCTGAAGCAGCACTGCACAAGCTCAGCACAGGGACTTCAACCTGAAGGATCTACATAGGTTCCTGTGGGGCTGAGTGTGAGTAAAGCAACCCTTCTCAAATGGGGAGTCATGACTATGGGCCTGATTACTGAAATATTTCCATTCTTAGGCTAACTGAGCCCATTCTGGACCATGGAGAGTTGCAGATCATAATGTCGCCTGTCCAAATCCAGGCACTAGCCCTGAGAAAACTAGCTACAGGACTGTCTTTGGCAACATGACGGTATTCTGAGTATGTCAAACCTGCCCACTGCTGTCTTTATTTGCTTTCTACAGGCAATTTTAAGTTATTGGTCTATGGTTAATAAAGAACAAAGGACTGCATTCCTTTCCCATTCAGTCACAGTTTAAAAGTAGATGGGAGCTGTGACTGTGCTTTACAGACAACCCACCACTACCACGATGTGTTAGGTGGCTGTGAGAACATTTATTGAGTTTACAGCAATTTCAAGGGCATGGAGAAGCAAAAGAACCTTCATATCTGAGACAGAACATCTATCAAGCCTAAGCAACCCCAGTGCAAAAGAGCGCTTTGCAGATTCACAGTCTAATGGAGGTCACAAAATCTGCCTCATTCTTAGTTGTAGGTCTCAAAAGATTCATTGGAGCTTGGTCCTGATCCTTATGTGCTGGCACTAAAATGTCCATGGGATGTGCATCTGGGAGGATGCTTCACTTCTGACTGAAGGTCATATCGGGCTTTTCTCCTCTTCAAACATGATGGAGCTTTTAACCCCCAAAACAAGGTTTGCTCCTATGGGTTACAAATCTTTCTCTGGGCTCTCCCCACAAGGAATATCACCATCCTCTTATCCAGACAACATACAATGCTTTGTCTCACTTTTCTTGATGGCAACTCAGAGTGGTAAATGCTCAGATAACTTCTACTGATCCCAACTTTTTTCAGATATTGAATTTGGTCAAGATATTTTGCAGAATGTCTCCAGGAATATTTTTTCAGATGCATTCCCTTGATATTTTTAGTGTTCATTCTCAAATAAGTTTTTATTTCTTTTGTTTTCTTTATATTCAGTTGTGCTATCTATTATAACAGAAAATAAATTCCTTAAGGGCAAAAGGATTTATTTTTATTTCACATAGAAAGGAATTTTTAAGCTTGAGGAGATGGAAAACAGAGAGAAGACAGAACTCAAAACCCATTTGAGAAGAAGACCTTTCTTCTTTTACACAAGTCCGTCTGAAAACCTTTCTACCTAAAAAGCAGTTTCTTACAAAATACGGCACTATAAACAGGCAGAATTTCCCACAGAAAGATGTGAGGATTTCAAAAGAGAAATTTGCCATGTCACAATGCATTTCTTCAAAGTTTCTCATGACTTTGTTTCCATGTGTCAAACTGATGTTTTTAGAGAAAACAAATTAATTGAAAATTATATTTTGGTCATGTCTAGAGGCACTAAGTGACATTAGAGCTACTGGCTAATAAGTGCTCTAGAAAGACCAAGGAAAAGACTTTCCCTGCCCTGAAATGTTTGCAATTGGGACACAAGTTAGCAAAAAAGATTCAATATCTTGGTTTCCCCAAGTTCACCCCAGGCATGAGAAATGACTCTCCCAGCATCACCCAGAAGTGTGTAAGACAGAAAAGCAGATTTTAATGACACCATGTGGAAAGGACAAGAGCTTGTAGAATTGTTATTACAGAGTTGTTGATGTGCAATAACTTGTTCCTGTACAAGGAAACCCAATAGGGATCTGAACATCCCTGAGACCAGGGAGTAGGAGGGGAATTGGGCATGGACAAGACAGTGCTGATGGGCAGAACACGGCACTGAAGTCTTCATTTGGGGACATGAACTATGTTGAGCTACCTACATTAGAGCTCTGCTCTTCAGAAAATTCAGACAGGAGCAGTGATAAAAAAAAAGACTTCTTACTCAAGCTAAAATCATAGAATCATAGAACCGTAGAATCATTAAGGTTGGAAAAGACCTCTAAGATCACCAAGCCCAACTGTCAACCCAATACCACTATGCCTCCTAAACCATGTCCTGAAGTGCCACATATACACCTTTTTTTTTAACCCCTCCAGGGATGGTGACTCAACCACCTCTCTGGGCAGCCTGTTCCAATGCCTGGCCATTCTTTCAGTAAATAATTTTTTCATAATACCCAATCTAAACCTCCTCTGGCACAGCTTGAGGCCATTTCCTTGCATCCTATTGCTTGTTACCTGGGAGAAGAGACCAACCCCCACCTCACTACAACCTCCTTTCAGGTAGTTGTAGAGAGCGATAAGGTCTCCCCTCAGCCTCCTCTTCTCCAGACTAAACAACCCCAGCTCCCTCAGGTGCTCCTCATCAGACTTGTTCTCCAGACCCTTCCCCAGCTTTGTTGCCCTTCTCTGGACACGCTCCAGCATCTCAATGTCTTTCTTGTAGTGAGGGGCCCAAAACTGAACACAGCATTCGAGGTGCGGCCTCACTGGTGCCTATTCCCTACCTTACAGCATTAGTTGGTGCTAAATGTCTCTCCTCTCTGCCCTTTCTCCCATCATTTACATTGCCAAGTTTTCTTTCAGAGACTGTTGCTTGGAAGAAAGCAAAGAAACATGTCTGAGGGGGCTGAAAGAATAGGTAGCATAGAGTAGCTTTCTAATACAACAAGGACAGAATAAAGTAGGGGCAGTCTCACCCAGGAAGAAGAATTCACTGTTACCATCCCAACACTGCAGTGTTGGCACAATACCTGGTGTTGACTTCACACAATAACAGGGGACTTTCAGGGCCATCCTGGTCCTTAGGGGTCATGGATCTGAATTCCTTGCTCTGCTGTATGCTGATTTTCTCTCCAATCTTGGGCAAGCTAAGATTGGACCAAGTGCTCAGTGTCACCTTGAAAATAAGGGTAAATGCATTTCTGAAGTGTGAAATGTTTGGACAAAAGCCTCTTGCTTATGGTAGATGGCACTGGGGAGGAGGCAGGCCAGGATACCTGCGTGGCAGGGATTTACACCTCCAAAAGAGGCTTTTTGTCCTGACAAGTAATATGCTTCTAATTAAAGCTGCTGCTGCTCTAAAATCTCTAATCTGATAACACAATGTGCGGGAAGCAAGGAGACATCTGTTCATATGAACACATCAATATTAAGGTGGATTCTGGATGCAAAATTCTCCCCACGCTGTTTAATAATGCCACTGGCAGAAGAGATCTCCCGCATTAATATCTGGCAACAAATGTTTCGCAACAGGAGCATGTATTCCACGGAGGATTGTGTGAACATAAGATCTAATTTTCCCTGGCAAAGCATCCATCATGTGTGTGAACTTTTCGTGGAAGATAATAATACTTCTTATCAATAAAATCGAGTTGGTGGGTGAAACAAGACTAGGTAGAGTCACAAACAACCTCACCTCCACAATTACCATCTGTGGCCTTTGTTTGGGACTTACTAAATAGAAAGCATCTCAGGTTGGGAGAGATGATCTAAAATGGCACCTCTTTGGTGCTTGTATCCATCTCACAGAAATCTCCGAGGATTACTCAAATGTCATTAGCCTCATGCCATCCTTAACTGATGAGGTAGGGAGGATCAGAGGTGGAGGGTGAGGAGCCAACAGCCAGATGAATTGCCCAGTTAGCCTGGACCTCGAGCAGGGGGAAGATGTGGGATCACATCAGACAAAGGGACATATCCATAACACAAGAGAAAGGCAGAAACAGTCACCTCGGGAGGTATTTGTAACACTCTTCATTTACTGGAGAGGCAGAGAGATGGAAGAAAGTCCTGCTGAAGGGGAGGTTTTTGGGTGGAGGGGAGCAGTGTGTTTGGGTTAAGATCCTAATGCATTTGTAAGGAGAGATGCCCAGGTGTGTCCCCATCATGTGGCCTGGTGCACACCCTTGTGCAGCTCAGGTCAGAAATGAGTGGAAGAACACGCCTTGTTTAAGATGTTGTTCCCTTCAGCACACAGGTATATTTTATCCCCAGGCCATTTTGCACCCTTTAAGGATCTCAGAGCTATTCCTGAAGAGTAGGATAATGCAAGACTGAGTTTTTCAGAACAGTCCAAGGGCTGTACTGACTCGGTGGTCTGTCACCACCAATAGTCAAGCACAAATCCCTTGCAGTATTTCACAGAGATAGCCTCCTCAACCCTCCTTTTCTTCCAAAAACTTGCTGCTCAGCATATTACAAGCCAGAGTTAGTGTCTTTATATTTAACTGTCCTTAATGCCTTTTTCTTCCATGAGTTTGTCCTGCTGTTTTTTTGAACCCATGTAAAGTTCCTGCATCCTCCTGCGACAGAGACTTGCACAACTTAGGTACAAACTGTGAGAAGAGCTACACGTTTCTGCTCTCCTGGACCCTCACTGGCATCTGTTAGCTTAATTTGCTGCAAGCTTCAGCCTTGCGAAGAGGTTTGCTGGTAGCCAGTAACACTGGCGATGCTCAGCAGTACCAGTGGGTGGCAATCTCTTACTGACACCGATCTGCCCTCTAGGCGGGTTCACTGTGGGTGTTCAGTTTGGGTTGGCTCCAAAGCGCACTTCTACGGGTAAAGAGGGTCATTAGCTTTCTGTCAGGCCTATTTTTCCATTAACTTGGTTTTCTTCTATGCAAATAGGAAAGCAGTTTCTGTTTTTGACACACAGATGTGTTGGTGACAGTGCCCAGCCCCCCAAAATAGCTTTGTTGCTAACATCTAACACCAGACTTGCTGGTTTTACCAGGAATGGAACAGGAAGTTTGATTAACTGCACATATGAGGTGATAAAAATAAACCGCCAACCCACTTACCCTGAAGCAGAGCAGCACTCAACAATTCAGGGTGATGCAGCTGACCTTGCATACGAAGAAATAGGAATAGTTGCTGATGTAAAAGACTTTTTACTTCTCCAGTACATCTGGTCTTAAAACAAAGATTGGAATAAGCTCAACCAGTGAGAGGGACTCAAAGAAGTGCAGAGGGAGTGTTTTTATGGAGGTGGTTCTCCATAAAGTGCTGGTCTTCTCTGCAGGGTAGTACAGATCTAAAATGCCCTGCTGAAGGACTCATGGGTTTTGACATACAGTAAACTTTGGGATCCCTTCATTATCTCTAGTAATTGTTTTGGTCATAACTTATCACAGAAAGCCATCTGCTCAAGAACAACCTCGTTAGAGATACCTAATCCTGTTGAAGCTCCCTTTATAACATATGTGGTTCCTCCTAGGAAGCGATTCTGTAGATTTAGATTAAATTTTGGCCATTGTTGGTGAATCTTTAGGGGAGTGTGTGAAGAAAAAGCTTGATCTCTCTCCCAGTTGTAGGTTCAGACAACATTCAGCCTTGGTGCACAAGGAGAGAGTGTGTTAAAAGTGAGTTTTAGGAACTGCAGGCTGCATGGAGGGAAACTGCTATGATGTGATAGCACCTGCTCACCCCTGCTGACTGACACTGCTTTTTGTATCAGTGTTACATGCCTGTGGTGGGGCCGGGACTAGCTGCTTTGCTGAGTGGAGATCGGTACAAACCCACAGTGAAATATGCTACTGGGACAGGGATGGGAAACTCACTTTTTCACAGGACATTTAAGCAGACCTCCTGCATGCAGCATATTTCATTATATGGTGCCCTGTGGGGCCCCCTGTGTTTGCTCAGCCTCCCCAGTGGTCCTGATCTACATAAGGAGAGCTAAGGAAGATGCAGTCAGGGAACAGATTGCTGCTGCTTCTCCTAAAGCCTCAAGAGAAGGAGCAGAGGCTCCATGGACAGCCACAAAGACTACCGTGCCTGAAACCAATGTTGTCCTCTAGTGCTTAGAGCAAGGGAAGCTTAGCGTTTCTGAATCTCAGATCCAATCTTTAACACCAGGTCACCATATGACCTTGAGCCTCCTGTATTTTTGATCTTTACATTAGCAGAATGACAAGAAGAAAGCTGGCAGCAGAAGAGGTGAGAGTGCAATAACACTGAATGATGCAGCAAGATGTGTCTTCAGAGCAAAAAAACCCCATCTCTGAGGCTGTCTTAGAGCAGGAAAACCTGTGTCATAGTTAAATATTTGCACTTCTGAGGCATCAGAGTTACACTGGAGGCAAGTTGGTGGATAGGTTATGCAAATAAGGATCAAAATACTTGCACATCTGCTTTAATCTTGTTTTCTCAGCCTTTTAAGATTCTAACCATAAGTGTGTATATTACAGCTCAGATACCCAAAGGATTTCGGTCACCTAGTTCCCATGCCACACTCCAAGAAAAACATATCAGAGCATGGGACTAATAAGGAGCAGGGTGCTTCGCAACAGTTAAAGGAAATGTAATACAGCTTCTGTCCTTCGTTCATTTGGAAAGAGGCTCCAAACCAAGGGTTCAGAACCACGTAGGACACACCATGGCTTGGGGAGCTCCCATGCACTGGCTAATTTGTGGTACAGCCTGCCCGTGTGCTCTGAGTCCGTGAAAAAGATGCAGTAACTTGATCCAGTAAGCATTGCAACCATTAGGCAAAAGTAAGTGGTATTGCGACATAGTTTTGCTTCTTTAAGAAAGAGTTCATGGGCAATTACCATGACTAAGCTGCTCCACAGCAACTTGTTAAACTGGTATCTTGCTTGCAGCTCTGATGACAACATGGTAGAACAAGAAAATGAGCTGAATGCACAGTGAGGAGGGACATGTTAATTAGAAATGAGGAACTGAACCCTTAAGGCTCACTTCTAGAAACATTTGTGAGCAACTTTACTCATTTGTCACTTCCGATCGGTATCACCAGCAGAGCAGCTCAGCTGGATCCCAAATTCCTCACAGCCCCACCTGTGTCTGTGGTTTGCATGAGTTTAAGAGCACTGTAAAAGCACTTGCTTTAGGAACTGAGTGAGCTTTATTGCTGGGATTAGCGTAGCATCACGTAAAGAAGGGGAGCTGGGTACAGGCAGCACAGAAGGAGGCAGAGCACACCACCAGGCATGACAGACAGCACTGATTTAATCTGAATTTTCTTTGTTTCCATGTTCAGAGCAGGAGCACAGCTAAGAAGCTCCAAATTACCCTCTGAAGATTCCCACAGGATTTGTATGGATCCTACAGAGAAAAGCTTTCCAACTGAGACACCCAAGCTGAGTTGATAAAGCAAAGCCTTTTTCTTTTTGAGCTTTTAAGCACACTTGTGATATGTTTGAAATCATCCTCGGAACAATGCACACTTCCAAAACTTTTTGATTTTGTTGAACCAGCATTTTCTGCTCTAGAACCATATCACAGTAAAAATCTCAGCCAGCTTCCCCCAGGTATCAGGCTTACAAGCAACGACCAGCTTCAGTCCTGCAGACATTCCTGTACTTGAAGTAGTGTGTTCACTGTCAATGTCTTAAAGATTTCAAACCTTTTTACGTGGGTTTGTTAATTTAATTTGGAATTTCCTAGCTTCTCCCATTTCCCTATCTTTTAAAAGGACACAGAAGGAGAGGCTCAACTGCAGATTTCAAACTTGGCTGTTTTGTTATCAATGCTGGTGCTTGTTGGACTGAAACGGCCAACTCAAAAAAAGAAAAATGCTGAGTCAGGCTAAGAAAAATCAGGGGACTGACAAAATAATGACATGAGTTTAAAGAGGAGGGAAATGTTTCAGACCATCTTTATTTGCCCTCTGGTCACATTTTACAGCTTTGCTTTGCAAGTCTGAAACCAGATATATCTTTTTTTACCTGAAATCTGAGTCTTATGGTTTCAGGGCTACTTGAAAATCAACCGAGATCACTAGACTCCCAACACCACCATGAAATTTAGCTGTGTCAAGGCAAAGCACAGCTGTGTGAGATAATCAGCAGAAGTTGGTTTTTGAAAGAAAGAATGACCTGTTTCCCTCATTAACAAAGTCTCACTGCTTTTGCTCGTAGATTGCTCCACTCGTGTTTTTTAGTTGTTTGCATCAACTTTTTGGCACAAAGGTATGTCTTAGTACTGGTATAGTCCTAACAGCAATTGCTAGAATAATAACCAATACTTCTTAGGGTGTGTGATATTGTTGCTAATACACAAATGAAGAGATGGATTTGTTGAAGGTGCTCTGAAGACTGCTACAAAGACCACACCTGCCCATTGCCCCTACTCTAAAGCCTTTGCTCTTGCTATAAGGCAGTTTCTGGCCATTTCCTATTGCTCTCTGGAGGGAGAGAGACAAAGTGGACCTTATTCTTGCCTGTGCTGCCTGGAGAGGTTGGGTCAGTGTGTTACGGCCTCTCCATCCATCTGCCAGTCTCCCCGTCTCTGTGTTTGAGACAAAGCTATGGGAGGGCTAATGGGTTTCGCCTGCCTAAGCCCATTCTCAAACCTGTCTCCATCTTGCTTTAAATATAATCATAGACCTGAACTATGACATCCAAGGACATATGGCATCAAATCCACAACTCACCAAGGTCAGCAGGAGTCTTTGCATTAGCACCACTGAGCTTTGCAGGGCTAAGCCTCAGCAAAGAGAAGAGCAGAACTGGCTCTGGTCTTTCCCAAAACTAACAGAAATAGCCAGAAACCTTTCCTTCTACAACGACCCTTGCCAGCTTTGTTGTTTTCTTACTTTTTTTTTTTTTTTTTTCTGAATGAAGTAAGAGTGGATGTTTTTCTATTAACAAAAAGTTTCCATGGAAAACAAGCAGCCCCCGTCACACCGAGACCCCACGTGAGCACAGCTGGGCTCTCTAGCTGGTCACGCCACATGTAAAATTCATGTGGCTCTATCTGCATGTGAGGCACTTGTGCAGCCTGGCCAGGGCCAGGAACGGTGCACACACCTCGCAGACCAGCTCTGCTCTGCAGCTTGCAGAAGGTTTCCTTCGCGCTGAAGCCAGGCGAGACAGACAAAATCCCTGCTCCCCCAAACGCACGTCTCAATGAAGAGATTTGCTCCTCGGAGCCAAGAACACTGAACTCCTTTACCTTTCATTTTGATGGTTTCCATGGAAACCATAAAATTAAGCTATGCGGTTACTTACTGCAGGATTACATAATCCGCCAAACACTCAGTTCCTTTTCAACAAATGTGTTTGTTCTGGGTTGCCTTTCTTTTTTTTTTTTTTTTTTTTTTTTTTGCCAGTATGATCAGCCTGATCTGTGTTGATCTGATTAAACAAGGAGCAATGGTGTAAAATCAGATATTAAAATGCAACTTCTGTCAGTTCTGCTCTCCAGAGAATGACAGGCTGCCTGCTTCCACTGCCGGTTTAGGGCTGCGGTTAAGGTATTACAGCATTGCTCATTGCCTGATCATATAGATGAGGTTGGATTGATGAGGGTCTGATCCCAATTCTGACCTCAGGGACAATAAGTGGGTTCCAGTTCCATGCTGCTTCAGGTTATTTGCATCCATGCAAATAGTATGTAAAATAATTTGGTCATATGCAGCATATTTTTTTTGTTTAATTAGGGCAACAAGGCAGGGTAGAATGGACTGAATTCAGTTCGATTTCCCACCTGGACCTGAGAGATCAGATCTCACTCAGAATATTTTGGACAAGCACTGTGGAATATCTTGCAATTTTTTTTTTTTTTTATGAAAGAAAAATCTCATTATAAAGCAAAGCTAATATCCATTTTTCCATGTTCCTGGCACTCAGCCACCCCTGTTGGAACTGCACCAGAGACAGCAGCAATGTTTGGGATGAAGGAAGCTGTTGTACAATAACTTTTTAACTTTTGTGTCTAGGCGCATTATTTTAAATAGAGCTCAGCAAAGCCAGATAGCTCTTCTTTGTTTTGTCCAGGATACACAATCCTGCTACTGTAGAGAATAATGTCAAAAGCTTCTCACCATTGGTGAGAATAAACTGTTCCTTTTGTAGCTGCAGAGGGCAAAGAAAATACCTCAGGTGGACCTTAGGGCTTGCACAGAAAATGCAAGGGGAAAAGGGAGGCCACAAGCACACAGGAATGTATAAACAATGTCTTAGGAGAAGGGTATGAAAAGGATTACAGGTTGTGCCTCAGCATCCATTACCTTCCCAGTGCTGTGTCTCTCAGGCTATGTCTTTGCTACTGAAGTAAAAGAGGCCAGGAGATTACTCAGGCCAGACCGAGTGATTGGATGCTCTAGCACTGTCTTGGTCCTGTGCCAATTCTCACAAGATGCTGAGGAGTGTGCAGATATAGCACAAAAGAGGCCAACCTATCTGGAGTGTAGAATAAGAGAGTTCAGGTGCCATGCCATTTCCCTGAGGGTCAGAAATTGGTCCTGGCCCATTTTATTTGCCAGTAAGATTAGATGTAGTTTCAAAGAAACGATCAAGTCCAGCATGGGCAGTGTAAATTAAAGCTGACAGAGATGCAGTCCATCCTCTTGGCAGCATCCTTTCATATCTCTCCAATCAATTTATCCCTTCAGCAAAAAGCATGTCTTCCTCAAGCATTGCTAAGCCTTGGCATAGCACCTTGAAAATCTCTTTCTGGGGTGATGCTCTTTGTTTTTGAAATGTTGCTGAGAAATCCAAAGAAAAGCTGGAATTTGTCTCCACACCACTGACCATGTTTGCCATCAGGTGACATCACAAAACCACCATCCATATCTCTGGAAAATCTGCCTTTTCATGGGTTAATCTCAGTCTGCTCCAGCCTCTTATCTCTTACTGGCTTTGTGTGATGTAAGACAGTGATCTTAGTATGATATAAAGACATAAAATGCTAAGTAACTGAAGCAGCTGCTGGTGCATCATTTAAAGAGCACACATATCCAATAAATCAGACATTTACAATGTCTATAAATAGCTGGAAATAGCAGATAACTAATTATTTGAGTGCCAAAAAAACTCAGGCAACCTCAGTCAACATAACGACACATGTCATGGTTAATAATTTCCAGCCTGAGATGAGCTGAGGATGAAATCTGAAGGAACTGAAGGTTTCCTGGATTTGCCAAAATGGTCAGTCTATTTTTCCCATTTCAGTGCTAAATATTGGAGATCTTTCTCTCTTTGAATACTTATATATTCCACTTTGAAGTCAAGAGGTTCAGCCAGAGGAAACTGGCATTCCTGTAAAGAAACTGTTTTATACCAGTGGAAAGGGTGGTTCAGGAAGCCAACATAAGTATTTCTTGTATCTTTTGAATTGTAGGAAAAGCTATATTCACTTAGACTGCATAATAAATCTCTGCAAAATAAAGACTGCATTTAACATCTCTACGGGGTCTAGTCTTCTGAATTTCCTGGTTTGCTGTTTCTCTCCTTTCTACATATTGCTTGATGTGAAGAGTTTCCTGACTTTATATATTCATTTTCTACTACACCAAGCAGCATCAGTGCTAGATGAATAAACCATAGGGTAGTAAAAATGTCACCATAGTAAAGAATTGCCAAGAAGTAAAAAGAAAATATCAAATAATGTTAATATTGGTGGTTCTCTACTTTTTCCTGAACTGGGTTTCACTGAGCCTGTAGACAGACCTTCCTGTTAGCTTCTCTGTCCATTAACTTGCAGCATCTGTATGATAAACTCACAGGCTTATTTATCTTCCAAATATTTGTTATGTAGTTTAACTCCTTTTTTTAAATAAGCTGTTCAAGATTGCTAGCTGTGAAGATCAGATGCAATTGTTATCTTCTTGATCTTTTGTTTGTTTGTTTCTACAAATGATTGTTCAGAGGCATTTTTTCTGCTGCGTAAGAGTAGTGTAGTTACTATAGTTACTCTGGTTACTACCCCTGTTTCCAACCTGAAGGATTATTCAAACCACCAGAACATGGTAACAGGTTGAATGTATTACCCAACATGTTCAGAAACAGGGAGAGGACATCACTGCTCTGGTATCAAATGGCAATTAAATAATCAACAAGTGATTAGCAGAACATGTCTTCCTAGTGTTTTAGGAAGGGTGAGACAAAAAAAAAAAAAATCAATGGATGAGGGTATTGATGTACTGGAACTGCTGGGTGGAAAAGAATGAAGTGGCACACAGCAGCCAGAGAGTCATCAAAAGAGTGAGAAATACTAGTTTTAGAACATCCAGAATTATTAGTCCTGGAGCACTGAGGGGGCTTCCAGAAGCCCGAGCAGAGTTACGATAATATCTGGTAGGAGCCACAGTGGCTCTCAAAAAGGAGGGTATAAGGTGAGGACAAGAAACCACTACCTTAATTACAGGAAGGATGAACTAGGTGACACACTATGAAAAACACTCTACCAGTGAGCACTGGAACAAACTGGGAGGGAGTGGGATTTGTCACTACAGCTTTTAATTTAGACAAACATGTCAGGAATAGGTTTTGGTTTAGCTCATCCCTGAGCATGAGATGTGACACTTTGCTCAGTATTGCAAAGAAGGTGTGGAAATGGACTACATCTTGAGGTCCCTGCTGCTCTTCTGATGTGTGCTCCTAGGTCTTTGTGGTAAATTATAAATTTACTGCAAAAAATGAGAATGTGATACAAGTTCTGCAAGTGTGAGAAGGAAGTTGTGATAATGTCCTAGCTTGGGCAACAGTATCAAAAAAGTTCTGGAGCCACACTAGTCATCTGAGCTACCAGGGTCTTATGTAGGCAGGTAACCACTGACCTTAGTGCTTCTGCTGTGGTGGTTTCACAGTGATTGGTACCTGAAATGGCTGGGTCAAAGCCTCTGTGGATATGCCTCCTCACATTGCAGGCAAAACGCTGAACCAACACATCCACCTCTACAGGTTGGTGCACTTGGAGACCTTCCATAGTTTCAAGCTCTGCCAGAGGTCAAGCTGAAGCCCAGCACCTTCAGTTCATCCAGGGAAACTGCTAATATGTTCCCCTGTGTTTGTGCAGGCAAGTGATGTGTCAGTCAGCAGCAACTGCAAAATAGTACAAATTCACCTCAGCACAGCTAATATTTCCCTTTCTCTGGCTACTTTGTGCTCTTGAAGTACAATGAATCAACAGGGCATCCCAAATTCCAGGGTTTGGCTGAGCAAGCATCTTCTGATCATGCTGAGATTAGCACATACTAATACTAATCTCACCTTGGGGCTAGCAGCATAATGAATTTACCCTTTGAATCAAGACAGTGAGGAGTTTTGCTGCTTGAGATCAATCCCAATTTATCCAGTTGGCCCACTTCTCTTGAGCACCCATCTCAGTGTTTCTTGGAATATTCTTTAAGTGGGTCAGGCAAAAACATGGCAGCATGTAAGGTCAGCTTTGTAGGGAAAAAAAAAAAATTCCTGCTTTTATCTTTGACTGATTTTAAATCACTTGGTGACTTATGCTGGACCCAGTTCGCTCTGTGTAACACACACACGGGATTTACCTGCTGTCAAAGCCCAGATAACTTCCTGAGGCTTGCAAGGCAGCTAATGTCTTCCTCTTGCAGGAGCCATTCTCTTTATCTCTGGCAGGAGAAGCTCAAATATTTAGAGCTGGTGTTTCTGTATTAAATCTGTGTTAATTAGCCCAGCAAGGGGATGGTGGGAGGCATGTGCTCAGTCTTAGCATTAGTGGGTCCATTACTGCTCTTACCTCTTGGGCAATGTGGCAGATGAGAGATGGAGATGCGTTAGCTTTGCTTGGCTATGTTATTGATGAACCCTGGAAGGAAGAAAATTGCTTAAATCATTAATTTCCATTCCCATGCTCTGTTGGGTGGGACAAGGTCATGGTGCCTACCCCTCTGGACCTTGAAACATGCAGCACAATGCATAAAGGAGACATAAACACTACAAAAGCCCTCTTGTAAGTCAGGGATGTAATCACAGCCACAGTAATGTCCTCTCTCTCTGTTCTCTCTAGATATCTACATTTCTACAATGTCCTCTGCATTAATAGATGGATATGAAAGTCTTCAAAATATGGCTATTTCTTGACTACTTCACACATTGCTGCAGGTGTCTGAGGTCAAATGCCAAGTGTAGCTCTTTGGCACTGCTTTTTTGCTGATACTATGAGGGAATTGCTCCTCAAGAACCTGGGCAGTGTGCATATGCTCCTGAGAAGAACCCATGAAATCATCTTTATCAAAAGGATATTAAATGCTCCACTTCAGACAACTTCTTCTGCTCCCAACATTAGCTCTGCCTTGGTGGAAGCCAACTCCATTTACTTCACTGTGCTCTGGATCACAACGTATCCTTATGGCCATTAAAATTTGCTTCTTTCTTTCTTGCACATGAATATAAATTGGAGATTTTGTGAAGTGATCAGAAGTGAGTAGGTTTGATATTGCTGAACTCAGAGAAACTCAGTCTGGGTCTATTGCCTAATTTGCAGAGATTTTCTCATTTTTTTGATTTAGAGACCCCCTAAAATTTTCCTACTGGAAAAGCCCTGTCTAAACCAAATTCTGGCAATCTAACTGTAAGATTCATTTTCCTAATCACTTCTCAGAGACCTTTTCATGTTGTTGATACACCAGAAGAAGCCCATGGACCACAGAGTAAAATTCACTGGTTAAAAGGATAATGCACAGACAATTGTTTTGATACATCAAACCCTGAGTGACCAAGAATAGTGAAGTTATCACAGATTTGGGTAATTTTTTCTTGGGAGCTTTTGAATTTTTTAAAAATTCAAATGCTTTCTGCTACTTTAAGATGTTTTCCTGCACTCTGATCTCATAGAACAAATTTCTGAGGGCTTTTCTACATGAGAAAATTTATTTTTGTCACAGTAATGGTGTAGTTGTGCTGCTTATGTATCAAATTCCCTGAGTTTAACTGGCTTTCATTTTGGAAGTATATAAAAAAGGCAAATTTTCATCTGTCTGAGCCAAAGTGAATTTTTCATGGTGACTAATGGCTTAGGTAAATCAGGTGGTGAAGCTGTGCTATTGGATATGTATTTCAGAAGAGTTCTGAACCCTAATGCCCCTATAATGCAGCTACCATGGGTGTCGTGTCAGAATAGTCTCTTGAGAGAGAAGCTTGTGTCAACAGAAGTTTTCAACCAGAAAGAAACTCTTTGGTGTGATTTCTGACATAGTGACATCAGGTGGATATGCCACATTTATAGTTAAGCTTGCAGAACCTTGTTGTGTCAGCCTCACCTTGGGGAACACTAGAAACTAGGAACTATTCTCCTTTATATAATGGATAAACTTTCTAAAGGAAACAAATCTTATTAGCAATTGTTTTAGAAAAGTCTCCATGCTGTGCAAGTTTTGGAGGAGAGAACTGCATCAGGAGACTATATCCTTCTCTATTGAATTCAACTTCAGAGACACTTTTCTACAGATATCAACTCAATGCAATGTCATTTGTGCTAACAAGATCTTTAATTGGGCTAGCTTAGAAATGACATGCTAAGCCAAGACCCAGCGAAATCTCCCTTGGTGTCAAAATCCATTGTTTTTGCACCCAGCGATCAAGAGTTTCCACCCTCTGGTGCTTTCCTAGTGGGAAGCTAGCTGGGTTGGCAAACTTTCCTACTCCATCAGAATACAAGCCTAAAATCTGGGCAACTGCAAAATGAGCTTGAATCTCTCCTTAGCCTCTCCCATGTAAAAAAACTCAGAGGTAATCAACAGCATCAAATTATGAAGCAGAAGAATCAAGCCCTAATTTCTACAAGATTGCCTACAAGTCATATGTGTATATAAGTATATATAGATAGAGGGAGATATATCTATATCATACATATATATATGTTTTTACCAGTCTAAAATACAGGTGTTTTAATGACCCTGTGTGACATACACATTCATGCATATATTACATATATCTGTGTAATTAGATGGACATATAACTACATACACATATAAACAATTTTAAGGTGTGTGTCTGCATGGCTATGTATAATTTAAAGTTATAGAAACATTAGGCATTGATTTCTCCTCAGCTAACAGGATTTGTGATTGGATCTCTGTATCTCAGCAGGATGATTTAGAGCTAGGGAGGGACTTCTGTGCATGACCATTTCCCCCCTGTTGGGAGGCATTAGCTCTCAGTTTGTAACGCCTTTTAAAAATGCCAATGTGAAATGTGCCCTTCTGGGTAACGCTTGCTATAGGTGCTGTAGGTCGTGCAACAAAATGAGTCCTTTGCTACTGCACATTGTGAACACTCACTCAGGATAAGGAGAGGTAACAGGTAGGGTACATTAAAGCTCTTGATTAAGCATGAACTGAGCACTGCTCACTGGGAAGGATTTCACACTCACACCAATAGTTTTGCACAGAGTTTGACCAGATCTGCGACCAATATAATCTGATATAAGAGCATCCATAGATGGGTAGACCACCCCTGTGCACTCTGAAGAATCATCACTGGGGAAATTTTGCTGCTTTCCAGCTTCTATTTACTACATCTCCAATATAAACATGGCAGAACTCAGCCCAAAATTTGAATTAGACTGCCAAGTGGCCAAAAATTATGTCAGCCGTTTTGGTACATAGATGAAACAACAGAAAGAAAAGTTGGGAACAGAGTTGAACTGTTCTCACAGGAAGTCTCTATCTCTGCAGAACAGAGAGGATAAGAAAGAATAGTTTGGTACCATCAGGAAGCTTGAACAAGTCAAGGTTGTATAGAAAAAAGACTCTGGCAAAATACATTGTAGAATACCTCAGTGGTCCAGCTCTACCAGTCTTGTGGTCTTTTGAGGGCTCATCTGAAGTTAAAGCCTGAGTTATGGAGACCTCCCAGTTCCTATCAGACCTCAGGGTAAATTAGCTGGCACAGTCCCCCAAACCATAACTTAAAAAGAGTCATTTCTTATGATGTAGCCTGATCAGAATCACTAGACTGGAACAAGATAGCAGCCCCTAATTTCCCATTTTGTTCACTTCTGGCCACTTCTTCTTAATGGTTCTTTCCAACCACATGGCATCAGAAAGGTTTAAAAAAAAAATCAGAAGAACATCCTTGATGAGGATAATTTTAAGAATGTATAAGTTACAAGCTCACACCTGGCACTCTGCTTCTCTCAGGAAGCAGCACTGCTGTTTGCCCTCTACAAGTGGCATTGCTTACCGAGAGAGACACTTTCTGTGTTATTTTTATGCTTCTCAGCTTGTGCATCTGCCTGAAGAGCAGATCGGACTCCTTGTCTTCCCTCCCACGCAGGCTCTTCATTTACGCATCAGAGATTCTTGTGGTGTCTGGGATGTAACAACCTCAAGGCTGACTTTTAAGGCTTGTTTACTTCCAGGTTTATTGTCTTCCTGGCTGCCACTCCAAGTACTCAGTGCCAGGTGCTCAGGTACTTAACACTTGCTTTTGGTGGCCAGCAATCAGATTCTGAAATAATGATCTCATGGTTTGAGTGAAACCTTTGATAGAGCTGTGTCTCCTTTAATAGAACAGCACAAAATGCATGTTTTTCTTTCCCTCTGTCTATATCAATCCTCTTTTCCACCTGAACAGCCTGGAGAAGAAAACATGGAAGACTACTCAATGGACACTACAGACAGAATTTCACTGGGTTGCCATTACACAGCCTGGCTCTAACTGATCAAAACCAGGTGATATTTACTGTAACTTTTATAACTCTTATCCAGATGTAGGTCATATCTAGAGAAATGGCACCTCCCAACACCTAGCACATCATGGCAAAAGGTTAAAGTGAACAAAATAACTCAACTTCTCAACAGTAATCAGGAGTAACTCCATTACATTTCAAGGTGTTACCTTGGCACAGAACTCATGTGAAGGAGGATCTACACAGACTCTCCACCTATATTTTAAAACTTTTTAATGAGATACAGAAATTCTGAAGGAAGCCTAATTTTTCAACCAAAATGTCTTTACTCAGACCAAAGCTGTGGACTTCAACCAATGGAAGTCTGAGAAATTAGCAGCTTGGGTCTTTCTCTGCTTGAATATTTGCAAGTTTCATCTATTAGCTAAGACAAAGAGCATCTGTGGTCTTTATCAAATGGTAAGGTTTTCCCTTAAGTGACTGACATTATCACTGTTAAAGAACAGCCAGAGTCTAATGCCTTTACATGGGCTACCAAAGAAAACACTTGACTTCTCATGGATTTGAAGAGGATCACAGTAATTTAGCTCAAGGAAAAAATCCTAAGACAACATGGGGCTCGTGGACCTGGCCTGACTCACGAGAGCAGGTTTGAGTCTCTTAGACTCATTCAGGCTCTAAAAATGTCTCTTTTGAAGGCTTTATAGCACTTATCTCCCATTCAAATTACTATTTTTGTTACTGTGTCATGGAAGCACCGTTCCTGACCCAGAACTCACTGTACTGTCATCACCTCAGTATTCCTGTCCTGTTTCCCTGGCTGGGCAGAGCAAAAGTGCTCCTGCTTGCAACATACTAGTTCCTAGGGCTGGGACCCATCCAGCTTTGGACATCTAACCCATCTAACCTGGGCATCTACATGTGTGTAGTCACCCAATCTCCCTTTAGTTTTGGAGAGGAATAGATTACTTCCAAAGCCTGGAGACTTTCTTCTCTGAGAGGAGGAATGGATGTCTTGTAGATGCACTAATGCCAACCCAAGTGTGTCAGTCAGTCTCTCAGCCTGATCCCTGTGATAAAGACTCACATCTAGATAAAAAAAAAAAAACGCTATTCAACTAAAAATTTGGCCAAACACTCCTAGTGCTGAGAAATGGGCCCATTCTTCCTTTACAGATCCAAAACCTGGGGGTACTTGGCCGTGGACAAAGGGAGAAATAACTCCTACCCTTCATCTCCCTGAAGAAAATGCCTTCAGCTTCTTTTACCTCAGACCTTCCCTAAACTTGCTGTCCTTGCTCTGGTTTCCACGCTATCCCACCTTGGTTGCATTACTAGGAGCAGGTGACACAACATCCCTGCACTAACTTACTTGATTCTGAGTTGTTCAAATTAGGCGTCTTTCACACACTGACATGTAAAAGAAAACCGCTGAACTGCTGACCCTCGTTGGGTTTTGGACATTTAAAATGTGTAATGTGGCTGCTTCTTTGCCCTTCTTACTTGACCTCATGCAGAAACTCTGACAGTTTCTGTGCAATTTCAAAAGGACCTAGAAACCATTACTGTAATGTAGGCAGTTTCCCTTTCACCTATGCAAGTTTTCTGACATTATGAGTGTGAGAGTGACCTTTAAATTATGGAAAGATTTCTGTTTTAAACCATCTCTAATGAGTATTTCCGCCTCAGCAACAGAATTAAATTTGTCCCCTTCTCCAAAAGAAATTCAAAACTTCTTCACTTAGTAAACTCTTGCAAAAACTGAAGTTCTGCTAAGAAACCACTGTAAGAGCTTTCTCTCATTAGACATGTCCATAACATATCTTGCTTTCCCAGTGTTTTATAACATGGGTTTTTGCTGTTCTCCTTACTTAGCCTAGGATTACTTTTTCCAGCCTAGAGGAGGTGTTGCCCAAAATGAAAGACCAGCTCCTTCTTTTGTGCTGGAATTTGCACAGTGCCACCAGCTGTTGTCTGGATCAGGTCTGCAATAGCAAATAAAATGAGCTGGGGACCATTCCATGAGGGGAGGCAGCACAGAACAGTTCAAGTCCACAGGACTAAATTCTGTTTTTTCCCAACACACGCCTCTTCCAAATTGTGTCCCAGGAGTTGTCTATGGCCCTGGGCACCTTCTGTGCGAAGCTGAAACCATGTCAGATATGCTAACAAATAAAAAGCATAGATGATCACAAGATGGAGTTCAGACCCCATGCTCTACCCCATTTTTACTTGCAAGAATAGATATAACTAGCGTGGCTACAGAAGCAGAAGTGTCCACCTAAGGGAGAGGGCAGGACTGGGAATGGGAAGGCCATGCCACACTACCACCCTCTCAGCTTCAGCATGGATTTATACCAGACTAGGATGACCATATGACAACCTCAAGCTCCGAAAACAATTCCCTTTTTTTTGGTGACACGAGATTTATTCCTGGACTAGTACACTCACACAGAGGAGCAAAGGGGTCTGGTGAACTCTGGGGCTGGCACAAAGGGAATAGATGGGAATGGGCAGCTGGAGGACAAAAGGGAGGGGGAAGGACTACCGCCGTCAATAGGCTGGTGTGAAACTGCAACCTCAGAGCACAATGGTTTAATGAGTCTGGTGGCATCCTTTTGAGTAGGTAGATAGTCAAGTCCCTGACATAACTATGTCCCTGTGTAGAGATCTTGCCTTACCCAGATCTCATTAACCCTCCCAACCCAGGCAGCTGACTGCTTACTCTAACTCATGTCTTTCCCCTGCTCCCTCCATCCTTACCCCCTCAGAACGGTTTGTGGTTTATATCTTCACTTTAAAACTACTGCTTCATTTTATCTTTTGCCAAGATACTCATCTTCAGTGAAAAGGTGCTGAAGAAGATATATATTCCCTAAAAACTCTGTATCTCAGCAATATGAGCTCTCAACAAGCAGTGATGCCACCCTGGAGTGTTTGGGTTAGAAGCTGATCTCTTCTTGCTGCAGGAGGCCATCAGGAAGACTTGCCTACATATCTCTGCAAGGATAGGAACAGTCAGAGCCTGCAGCTGGGGTTCAGTTATCTAAAAGTCATATCAGTGTACAGACAGCTTTTGTTACTTACTTCTTATTTTCACCTCCAACCAAAAATCTTTCACATTGTTACCTCCTTGCTGATTGCCAGTGTCTTTGTATGAGGCCCTGGATGAAGTGGATGCATTTCCTGTGTCAGTGGCTCCCAAACCTCTGAGCAACCACAGATCTCTGTCAACTCTAAAATTCCCTGTGGTTCATGTGCATTAGAACTGTCGAGTCTATAGGCAGTCTGCCAAATTGCTGTGCTTAATTTAATTTTGCATAACAGCTTCAGACCACAAAGGACAGTCTCATGGACCACAGTTTGGACCAAAGTCACAATTTTCAGTGGAAGGTCTTCTGGAAAGCAACTGTCTCTATTCCATATACAGTTTTCAGTGTGCCATTTAGAAAACAATATTCTTATCTGTGCAAAGAGCAGGCCTAAAATCGCCAGTGTTCTAGCTTCTTCACTGGTGTAAGACAGGCTAGGTAGCCTGTTGCAGTACAACCTGCATCTCATGCTGTCACTGTTCTCTAGCTGCCTCATCCCACAAAGAAAAGAAACAAACAAAAATCAAGATTTATTTTAAGTTTTTTTTGTCAATTAGAAATTCCAAGTAAAAAGAAAAAAAAGAAACTAAATCCTCTGTCTCAGATGAGGGAGACATAGAATTTTGTAATTTTTATATCAATCAATCAATCATGAATTGAGCTATAAATCCTCCTAAATTCCTCACAGTCCCATACTGAGACAGAATTTAATGCTTCATTAGCAGTAAAAGCTTCAGGTTACGTTACTGAGTAACCTTTTGCTCAAACATGATGTCTGGCATTTGCATAAGTGCTTGGGTATGTCCCTCTCTGAGCTATTATGATGTGACTCACCAAGCTCTTGTAAACAGGGGTTTTTTTCCTACCTCCTCTCGATACCGTACATCCTTGCATGTTGTTTTCTCAGAAACACAGCTGTCTGGTAGGGCAATGACATTCTTTGGCTTCACCTGCCCTTTTGCTACTGCATCAAAATTGTCTCTATTGTGTACCTGGCAGCTGGTCCTAGAGACGAGAGAGCCTAAGACAGCAATGCCTAACCCAGCTGAGCACCTGGGTTAAGTGTGATGTAGTTGGAAGAGGCAGTTCTGCAGAAACAGCGAGGCAGAGATGAAATTACTTTCTCATGGTGTCCCAAAGATCTTTGCACTGACCCTGATTTCATGCAATGAAAAGGTCACCTAACAGATCCTTTCTATATCCTCCTTCTGTAATTACTTATTTGAGCTTACATGCAAAATTAACATCATGGGTTATTTAGCCTCAAGCCATCTGTGAGCTCTACAAAAGAACAGACTAACCTCCATGGAGCAATGGGAGGACTGAAGTATCTCTTTTCAGTGATGCCTGTTTCTGTACAGTACGAGGACTTCAGGCTGGCTAGGACATGTTGGGCCTCAGAAATAGTAGTAGGAAAATATAACGGGAAAATATATCTCAGAAATTATAATCTTTCCATAAAAGTACCCAGTTCCCTTTCTAAACCAGCTGAAGACTGCTCTGAAATGGGTAGGAGACATCCTTTAATTGCCAGACAAAACATACCCATGGCTCCATTTCTGCTGTGACTGGCATTGCAGTTTTCCATTCAGACTACTATACACTAAAATGGCTTGTCTTCTTCCTTTCCAGAAATGGGAAACTCAATTCTTTTCAAACACCTGAATGACTCAAGCTGGGCTGCTCTGGGTAATATTTTAAAACTTGCTTAAACCCCAAAATTCAGTGAGTAGAAGTCACTGACAGTCCATATCCTTTAGCATAGACTGACTTAGGCTGGTAACAGCATTATCTCACTATAGTAGATTGGTTGCAAGGCCAGAGTAATACTAAAGCTACGCAGGGCTATATTTGCACAGCTGTTGCTATCACCTTCAGCAGGGCTTGTCCTAAGTTCATTTAAAAGTTTGTCTTGGAGATAAGCATAAGCCCAGGGAACATTTTTTTCTTTTTTAAAATAATTTCAGAAGGTAAGATTTTTGGTTATATATTTGCAATGAGTCTGCAACTGGCATTTAAAACAAGAGCAACTCAGTGAGTTTCACTGTCTCTAGAAAACACCAGAGGAGCTGGAGTAGAAATGAATCTTCCCTATTAACAGACCACCCCACAATTAGGGATCAGGAAGTATGTCTTTCTTCCTCCAGGACCTCCCATTATTTAATTTTCTATTATGGCTTTTTCTGTTCACTGGCTTGATTTCAAAATCCAGAGAATTATTGTTTGATAGGTGAATTTCAGAGTGGGCATATCTAGCTCTACTAAGATTTTTGGTTGGTTGGTTGGTTGGTTGGCTGGTTGTTTTTTGTTATCTCTTTTCCTCACAGAAAATTTGCCCAATGGAGGGAAGATCATCCCTCACAGAGGGAAAAAACATATGTTTGGCACATGGAAACTTGAAAACTGCTGCTTTCTGCAAACGATGTTCAAGGCAAGTGTTTGGAAACTACAGAAAAGGGTTTAACTGACTCTAATATTGCATTAAAATTTACAACACACTGGTTTGTTTAATGTCCTTGCTTCTGAGCATGATATTTTTCTTTATTTCACATCCCTTACAACATCCTGCATGTTGAAACCAAGATAAATCATTTTCTAACACATCCTCAATGAACTTTCATTCCTCATGGAGTTCTTGTGGCCCTTGAATAAGGTGATCGCTGCAACACAGTGGTCACCCTAAATCCTCTCCAGTGTTGCTTAAATAACTACATAGCATTATCTCCATGTATACTGAGCTGCCTTTGCTCTCCATGGCAGTTCTACCTACAGGAGGCTGCATTGGCAGAGGCAATGATACCCAGGTAGCCAAAGCAAGCCTGGGGAGCCTGTAAAGGTGACTGCTGTGCAGGGAAAGATATTTGGGCCACAGCTGTGTGGTGACACAAGTGAATAAACCTTCACTCTATTGGAAGCAGAAGGTCTTTGGGGCTGGGTACTTGCAGTCAGCTTTTGAGGACTGGGTGGATTTGCAGCATGGAGGATGCATGGACACAAAGGAGTCAGGCAAGGATTTATGCACAAGCAGCCACCAGCCTGGCAGGATGGTCGCCTCCTGTGAGGTGCGGTATCTGTTCAGACAGAATTTTTCAGCTCTTTAGCTGAACTAAAGAGCCTTTGAGGCACAAGGCATGCTGTTCAAGACTGCCATCCCTGGCTCCCTGTGCAGTCAATAGGGCAGGTATCTCCAGTGGGACATAACTACATCTCTGTCTGGGCCAAGAGGTGGTTTAGTTCAGAAAAGGTCACTGGGTACAGCTCTTAATTAGCTATTAAATAATAATAGTCCATACATAGAAAACAAGTTTATCTGTTTATTTCCACCTATTAAGAAGCATTCCCAGACATTTGCTGGAAAATAGGCAGGGATCTAGTTCAGGCATCCTATTAAAATGTTGTCAGCTGTGAGCTCTTTAACATTTTCTCTTCAGGAATCCATAAATATTCAGTGTTCTTGTCCTGAAGGGCAGTTATTTTAGACTTCAGGATGTCTTGACATCCTTAAAAGCTGAAGTCCACTGGAAGTACCAGTAAACTTAGTTGCTTCCAGACCCACATGGACAAAAGCAGGTCTTAAAAGTGCAAGGTCCCCATTGCAGCAAACTGTTTTCCAGACTTAGCAGTGTTAAGCAAAGAAGTAAAAGGAGGAACAAAGAAATACGTTTCATGGTCACATTTGGGGTGTGATTACAGGAACATCTGAGCTGCCATGAAAAGGCAGGATCTTTCACACAGTTTCTTCTCATTTTCTCTTTCCCACTGCCAGTTCTGTCCTCCTTTCATCTTGCTCTGCCTCTCTTTTGTATCAATGCTGTTGCTCATCAGACTGCTCTAGTCCTACTTAGCTTGCTGAACCAATGTAAAATAGTCCATTAGCTCTTTTTTGGAAGGAGGGATTGAGGGGAAGGTTCATCTTCTGCCAGGTTAGGGAGTTGTGCTGGCTCTCAGCATCATCTGATGTAAAATATATACAAGATCAGGAGGTGTCCAGAGATGGTAAAAGAGAAAAGTCTGGGTGAGTGAAATGGGAGCTTCCCTTTCTGACACTGGTGAGCCATTAGATCAGTTTACTTTGTCCTGTGCAACTTTATCTTCTGATGCTGTGGACTGCTTCCCTTGAAATTGTATTTGCCATTGTGGGGTTTCCTTGATTTGCACACGATGGAGCCTTGAACAAAATGTGAGATCTGCCTTTGCCATCTACAAGATCTGTTAAGAAAAGGCAGTTGCCCTCAGAAGTGTAATTGGAACAAAACTCTATGGAGAAGGACAGTAATTAGTCTCTGACCTTCCTTTGCTTTAGGATGAGGTCACTAAAGAGTACGAATGAAGGTGTGGAGAATACCATCCTTCTGTGGAAAAAAGACAAGTTTATGTTTCATGCCAGCCCCAAAAGATGTACCCTTTTTTGGAGCTTTCTGGGTTTTTTGGTTTTTTGTCAATGCATCATCAGTTGTTTCAGAGTTTGGAATTTGGGCGCTGTCTGCAAGAAGGAGGTGGCATTTGGATATGAAAGGAAGCTAGAACCCATTACGTTCTCAGGGGGCTGACCCAGACACTTCCCCTACCTCTAAGTACCACCCTTTTTAAATCAGGCTGTAAAAGGTGATTTCTCCCATGCTCTTCAACCTCATGTTTTTCTGTTTCCTTGCATGACATTGAGGAGCCACTCCTTGTCCTAAAATGCTTCATGGAGTTACATGCAGGATGCCTGTCCTGGTAAACTAGGGAGACAAAGCCCTTACTCACCAAAGTTCATGTGAAAGGAGAATTGGCTGGTTTCTCTGCAGAATGGGTCTGGTTGCAAGCTCTTTCTTGATTTACATGTGCTGCACCCAGACAATCCTTCCTGGAAAATGGGAAGTAAATTCAGATCAGCCTGATACACCCTCTTTCCTCTCGGATTGGATACCCAGCCCAATGGGAGGAAAAGAACTGGCTTTAAAATTCAGCACGTTGTTTCTCCTTTTAAATTGGTGATTCGGATTCTGGTTTGGAGCATAAGGAAGCATAAATTATAACACAAATGAGAATGTGGGAGACAGTGTAGGAAAATTCTGTATAAAAAAAGCAGAGAGGGAACAACATTTGGGGAATAAGAAGTAGGGCAGATTTTGAAATATTCTCAAAACCATTTAACACCATCTGCCAGGGGCTTGTGTTGCTAGGGATTTATCATCTATCTACAAAATCCTCTGGCTAGTGAAAACAAATTTGGGAAAAGATGATTAAACTTCTCCTACCCTTTGACTCCCACCCCCATACTCCCACCAACCAGCCTATCTTCCCAAATCTGCTGAGAGGAGGAATCAGCTGAATCCACATGCAACCCTATGGAATGACCAGAAATTTAAAAAAAGCCTAATTAATAGTTGTATATTGTCCCTTTTAGCTTGCCACAGTGTAGCTTTGATTTTGCAGTGCTTATACAACAAACCCTGAAACACAGATTCACAACCCAAGGGCCAGCCAGGCTCTAAATGATAATGTCCCTGAGGCAGAAGATTGATTCGCAGAAGGAAAACAAATGCAGAAACCCAAAAGCATCGGAATCAGAAACCTCCCAAGCAATGCCCAGGGGTTTGTTACTGCACGTCCTGGAAGTCTTTTGACCAAAATCTACCTTGTATGTTTTTAAATCCTATTGATCATACTTGGTCTAGAGGCTGCCTTTACAAAAGGCTAATTAATAGTCTGTAGTGCTGTTCTAGTTGTATAACAATGATGTTATGAGCAAGTTACAGATATTAGAGATGGGTGTAAAGTGCTGAAATAACCTTCTTGGCTACAAATTGTTAAACATTTGTGTGAAAGTTTCAATACCGTTTTTATTTCAAACAAGCAATAGAGTCAGTTCCTAATTGCTGTCACACTGCCTTTGGGGATGAACTGGAAGAACATTAGTTTCTCCCACTCAGTAGGCTTCCTTGCTTTCATATATGCCTCAGGATACAACATGAGGTTTCCTTACAGAAGAGCAGAGAGGGAACAACATTTGGGGAATAGAAAGTATTCCCCGGAATCCTGGCCATAACAAGCTGGAGGAGATGTAACCCCCCCAGGTCTTCTTTATCTACAGAGAAGAATGTAAAAAGAGACAGCTACGCTAAATATCCCATAGGGCATTTCTGCAGAATAATAAAAAAAATACTTCATATTTTTGCACTTTCCAATACAATGGAAAATAATTCTGAAAATTAACTGGAGGTTACCTTTGTGAAAAGCTTATTTGAAAAACCCATTTTTAGAAAAAAGTATTTTAATGATTTTTTACAGCCTCTACCTTTTAAGTTGTTCTAATAAACTAGTTATTTCAACTCCTGTTAAGTACCTAGTAGCCTGCTATAAATGTCTTAGAAATGTGCCTTTAGGTTGAATGTTATTCTTGATGTCTTTCTTTATTTCTGAAAGCAAGTTATAGACTCCATGTAAATGAAATAAAACAATCAGAGAAGATTTTTAAATAACAGTGTATTTGCTGAGACAATTAAATTGTAATTGTCTAATAACAGAGGCTCTGGAATGACAACTAAACACCAGAAAGTACAATGAAGAGCAATACTGTCTTGAATTATTCCATATACTGGGAAGATGGGCCACAGATTGCCAAAGGGTATAGGTTGGTCTGATTTGTGTGAGGAAAGAAAGTCTGTGTGAGCAATAATCCCTACTCAGAGCTCTCCATGGAGCAGCAGGTACTGAGGTGAAGGCAAGCTTTGCTAAATTATCAAGGGTGACAGTTGTTTGTTTCATTTCCTTTGGCTGAGGCTTGTTTTCATTCTGGCAATTTGATTTTCAGTCCTGCAGGACTTCAAAGAGAGGGTCAGTGAGAGAACAGAGGATCCCAGATCTCTGTAAAATTGCTCTGCATTCAAGTGTAATTGAGCTGCTGTTGCTCTTCAGTGCCTGTGGGACTGGAGAAACCCTTGGAGAAGATGAATAGGAGCATCCTGTTGCTACAGCTTGTGTGCATATCTTTCTAGGTGTGCACACCTGCACTGACATGGTTAAACAATTTAAGATATAAAGGAACTCATCCCACGCATTTGAGCCATCCCTATCCATTACTTCACCGTGCGCCAGCTGCTCTGCCTGTAACTGCCCATATGATGCTGCTCTTACACTGTGGCATGTGTGAAGGATCTATGCCTTACACAGCCGTGAAAGAACGATTAGTGCATGAGCAGTTCCCATGGAGCATCTGACATGTGATAAGAGGTGCTTGTGTGAGACGAGGCAGCTCCATGCTCTACTTTGTGCTCTGTTGTGACACCAGTTATTCCAGGACCTTTATTTTTAGAGGAAATAAGACTAAATGGTTGGGAGGAGAGCTAGTAGGTAGAAGGGGTCCTGTTTTGAGGAAGCTTTGAGGGTGGAAGTAGGAGACCACATAAAGTAAGAGAGCAGCACATGGTGGGGGAGGGCTGATTTAGGAAGAGGTGGATGTGGGGGTGGGTTTCCATCTCCAGATGAATTAAAGATACTGGCTCTAAACTTTGTTGGGGTTCTCCCAAACTAATTTGAGCAAGACATGTCCTCAGGACTTATGCATGAATGAGTGTACATGGGTATTTTTGGAGATACCGAGACCTTGGAGTCCTATCTTGCAGTATGACCAACAGTGGTCTTTCTGCCACTTGGAATACAAATGTGTCATTCTTGGCTCAGCTGAGGTGCCATTTTGACACCAATCCAAAGGATGTAGTGGTGTGTGTGTGCTTGCCACAAGCCAGACACTCAATGACTCATCTTCATTCGTTCCGTCTCCAAAGAAAAGCTGCATGTGTATCTGCCAGACCTTCTCGCTTGGGTATTCCTGACAAAGGACAGCTTCAATGCAGAAGAAAGCAATCTGGTCTTTGGTCATAGACAGATCCACAGGTATGACATATCTCCCCATGACACTGTTCTGGAGTCAACTCAAGGCAAAAAGAAAAGGACTCAGCACATTGCTGTCTCAGGTGTGCAGTTTTTTGGGTGTACACTCTGCATGGGAATATGAAAGACCATAGACCTGGGCTGGAGGAAGATTCGTCAGCTTGTGTGCAGATGCAATGTAACTGAAGATTACCTAAAGTCCAAAAAGTGAAGGTGGACTTTTTCATTGATTTCAATGGCCTTACAATGAAATCCTTATTCATTATTCTTTCTTGGGCTAAATGTCAATCAAAGAAGCAAAACATTCCCTAGTGTTTTCAAGTTGCAGAGTCAACAGCAGGCAGCATACACCTGGTTTGCTGTAACCACCCAAAATCACCCATCCCTTTCTCTTCATTCTGTAAAACGGTTTGAGTGACGTGGCAAAGAACATTTCTCATGTAGGCTACACTGGAACTGTATGTTCTGTGTGACCTGCCTGCAAAGTCAACAAGAGCCATCTCTACTTACCTCCTAGCAGAATTTGTCCAAAAAGTCAAGGCGAGTGGAACAGCTTGTCCATCCTAATGCTAATTCCCAGAATCTATGAATCTGCTGGACTATTACTAGGTGCTGAGCTCTGGGAAGCTGTGTAAACTCACAGGAAAATCACTAAGGATGTCACTTTAATTCTATTGACACTGATGGCTCAACCCTATTTTCTCTAGTAGGGTTCAAATTTAGCCTTGAGTTCAAAAACCTGAAAGAGTACTAAACAGACAGATAATGAATGGGTAGACAGATAAGTGCCAAAATGGATATAAGTCCTTCTTTCACTTCAAAACTGGCTTTATAAGGAACATCCATCTTAGCAACATTTTGCTCCCAGAAAGGGGAGGTTTCAAATGCTGGCTTTTAATAACTCATGCAGTGATTCTTGCTGGATGCCATGTGGATGTGAATTTGCTTTTCTTCCTTATAAAGCTTACATTCAATTGGGATAAAAGAGCTAATATTTACATGTGTGAGGATTAACTGATGATGGTAATTGTGAGGTGAGAAATCTTATTATTACTGTAGAATACATTTATGAAATGGGCTCGAGTTGAGGATTTGAAGTTTCCCACAGCTAAGGGACCACTGCACTAGTCAGATGAATGCTATTCTCTGTCTGCAAAGTAAGTCTGATTCATATTTGAGTCCATAACTGTGCTTGAAATATGTTTTTTAAACAGGTCTTTCAAGTCACTCTGCTCACCTTATTGAGATCCTCACTGAAGATGGACACACTTCAGTACTCCTCTAACCCAGCTGCGTCAGTGACGAATCAGTTTCCACAGCCACTTAACACCAACTCTCAGTATTGGGCCACTTGCAGACAGACCAGCTGTGATGTCTGTAATTCAGAGGTAATGACATCTGTCTACTGAAAACCGGATCAATATCCTAAATCTTTTTCACTAAACATCAGAGAATTTTAGTTACTACCAAACTAGGCAGGAGCTACTGGCTCCAATAGCACATCATTAAACACAGAGCCAAAAATGCTCCCCATAATTCTGCCTTTTACCCTATGCCTGAATTCTGCCTTCAGACTTGGGTAAATAAAATAATGAACAGGAAGAGACTGATTGCAATGAAAAAACTTTCAAAGTTCCTTTCTCGTATGAAACCAAGCTTTTGTTTTCCTCTCTCTGTTGAGGGATGTGCTGTAGAAGAAATATCAACAACTGCTCATATGAAGATATGTAAAGTGCAATAAAATGGACTTTCCCTTACATGGGTTTTTTATGATTCAGAATTTTTTTGACAGCTTTGGTAACTGATGAGTGAAAAATTTTTGTGGAGAGGTCTCACAGAAGTCAAAACGATCAATGAAAAATTATCAAGACATTTCATTTCAACACTCTCACGGTGCCGTTTCTGCTAAGGCTTGGCTATATTGTTCAGTCTACAATAGAAAAATTATGTTGCTTGAGTCCAAAGTGGATTTCTTCTAGCTTCAGCAAAGTAAAGCCATTTGATAAGGAATCCTGAAAACATGTTGGATATTCTGCGTTTTGTCCTGTTTCAGTAACTATTCTGTGCAGTGCTTACAGTAGGAACTCCCATTATCTTACTGGCTGGCCACTTTGTGCTCACTAATACTGGGGTTTTTTTGCGTGTCAGCTCTGCAATTTACATAAAAGTTGGCCATTCATTTTAAAATTGGGAATGTGTCTTTCAGAGTCTGAAACTCCACTCAACAAAGACATGCAGGTCTTCAATGACAAGACAGATACATCCTCACATGCAGTCCCTGTTGTTTTCTACAGGAGCTGGATGATGAATACCTCTGAGACTGTGAGACCAAGTGAGTTTCTCAGGGCTTGCAACTCACCTGTAGTCAAGCAGGGATTTAAAAATGGCTATACCAATGCCAAACTTTCACTATAATCCTTGGATTTGCCTTCCTCCTACCCAGCTGCATCATCCATGGTAGCAATAGAACATCCTCACTGCATGGGGGGAGACTGGACCAACGTGTGAATTAACCCATTTGCTCTTAAAACCCTGATCTTTGCCTCTGTTAATGCAAATTTACCTTGAAATTAGCACAGAACCAAGCCTAGTTGGTGACTCATTTTGCAGTGGGGACCTTTCAAATCATTCCTCCCCACATATTTGTACACTTAATGCCTGCACACCGAGAAAGAACTCAGAAGCCTGGCTTCTTTCTGCGAACAGCAAAGGTTTCAGTCTGAATTGAGGCTTTTGATGCTAGGAGGGTTTTGCAGAGGACCTGAGAGCCTCCATGCCTACATATTCCTTAACTACCAAAGTCTTACCCCAGGGCTGTGTGCACAGAATTCAGTGAAGATGAAGGAGACAGATATGTCCCCAGCCTGCTCAGACAACAGTCTCTGTTGCAACCTTGAAACATCTCCAGTCATCGGGTCAGACGGACACAATCATGTGTGCGTTGCATGCTACATGCCAGGTTGAGTTTGTATGACCAACAACTTATTTCTTGCTAGTGCATATGTGGAATAATTCCTGGAAATAACTCTTCCCAGCAAGTCCACCCATGTGGGAATCCTCATAGCTTGAACACCGATTTTTTTGTATGCAGCACCATGTTTCTTGTCCCTGATCTGCCTGTGTTTTTTGTCTATGTAGGTGGTGAGCTGATGTGAGCCAAAACGTGCACCTACACAGCCAGCATAAGACACTGAAGCTAGCTGAGAGCTGTAGGTAATCATGGGACAACCTGTACTTAATTATTAAAATGTATTTGTGTATTCAGTTACTCATCTTCAGAAGTTTCTGTAAGATCAAGGCTTAGTATTGTACCCATGGCCTTTATATTCACTGCATGGGTAGTAGCAAAAAGACAATACTCTTTGTCCAAGTTGCAAGGTTTCTGCCAATATTTGTCATCTGGGATACATTCCCTATCTTTGCCCTTGCCTTTCTGTCTGAAGTAGCATCATCTGAATGGCAAGACACATTGCAGTCACACATGCTTAGTGTTTGTTACTTGGCTTATATTCAAACTCCATGGAGAAACACTCATAAAAATTGTCCTGATCAAAGGACAACAGCAACAAAACTTTGCAGAAATGTTAATGAGATATCTGGGGCTGGACAAACAAAGTCATGCCATTTGAAGGCAGAGTGTTTAATAGATACATTCTGTGTGGATGCTGGCTGGGATGAATCTGTTTCCAAGAACATCACTTTAAAGTTCAAATGATTCATCTTCTCCTAGTGAAGCACTGTGGGATTATGTCTACGCAGTTGTGTCAAACCTCATAAGAACGTTTCTTAGGTTGAAGCTCTCTGCTTGGCATCATTTACTGCCCTGCAGTTCCTGACAATGCTCCTACAGCTTCATGGAGACCAGGAATTTACTCTAAGACAGTCTGAAAAATATGTTGATATTCTTAGAGGTCAACATCTATACCTCTGTAAAAATCAGGTTGATTTTTTTTCCTCCTTTCTTCCCCATCTAGCAAGGTCCTTCGTCTCTCAGAACAGGAGCAGGTACACACACCTGGGGGGACATACCACAGCCCATTGCTGTTTCCAGCACTAAGGATGCATTGCCATCCTGCATAAGTGCAAAGAGCAACACAAGGGACATGGTCAAGAAGAATCAGGTTCTCCTGTTCCAGGACTTCAGCCCTGCAGGTGCCACTTAAACTTTGCATTGAACCCTCAACAGTGAAAAGGGTCAATGCAATTTGGAGCCAACCTGTACTGTATAAAAGTTTCCCAAAGCAAGTCACACCTGGAGTCGTATTAAATTCAAATTATAAGAATTAATTTTAATAACACTGAAATGTCTCATTCCACCTGCAATTGTTTTGAATTTTATAGCGCAGTTACCCAAAAAATATTTTATTTTATGGGGAAATGTTAGGTCAAAAAAAAAGTTAAAAAAACTTTTTTTTAAAAGACCTCGTGAGATATCTGTTCATTTGGAGTCTCCCCCTGCCAAATGAAATTCTGTGGAAGCTGGCAGCTTCCTTTGGTTCATGTATGTACTGTTTCTAACAAGACAAAGGAGTATCTTTAAAACATTTCACCCAGTGATGTGAAATGTCCAACCAGGTAGCTGCATGGCCCATAGGGAAGCAGCATTGCCCATTGAAGTGCTCTGTTTTGACATGGTTGTTGCATCTGGCAATCAGACTTACTGAGAGACAGACATACAGATCCTGTGTCTCTCTTCTAACCCTTCTTATTTTCTCGTTTATGTTAAAGCCTCCTCTCCAGCCTCCAAGTCCTTCCTGACTACTGCTTATGAATCCTACACTTAGAAATTAAGTCGAAATCACTATGAACCCCTTTAAAGGTTCATTGCTTGAATTTGGGTGTTATTTTTGGGGGTGTAGTGAGTGTGGAAAGGGCTGATCCCTATGCAGTCGCCATTATTTCTACCTTTTATGTGGGCAGAAGAGAAGGTAGAAAATAACATCACCAGTCACCCAGACCTGACCCATGCTAGGTACATTACATCTTTCATAGCAACTGATGGTCTTCTTGCTAGCCTTGAGCAGCATTTCAGGAGCAATTAAAATGGTTGGGTATGTGTCTGGGGGAGAAGATATTCCTCTGGCCTCTATTTAAATGAAGCTGCTATTCATTCACTAACATTTCTAATTACCAGCACTATAATTGAAATACTGGAGTAATCTATTTGAGGAAGGGGGGGCAGTGTTATTTTATTAGAACATGGGTTGGCAAGCTTGGTGCCAATGCCAGTTGAGCAAATGTAATTCAGCTTGGAGGGATGCAGGCAAAGATGAAGGGGAGACAAAGGAACGGTGCAGGCATAGCCATGAAGTGGTTGGAGCTTTGACAGAGCGGTCTTTATTCCTCAGCAGACATTTTGGGGTGACCTTAGCCCATGAAGCCTCAGTGACATTGGCTCCTTCACAGGGGTGTATGTAACCCAGTTGGGCTTGATGGAAGATAACATTTTGTAAGAATGAGAAACAACAGAAGAGGCTCTGGATGCTATCTGGTATCATGATCCTGTTGGAAGTGAGGTTTTAGGAGCAGTGGGTAAAGGGAAGACCCTTATTTTCTCTCTCTCCTGCTTTGTTCCCTAGGTCATACATGTTCTGGTCTCTCTAGGGTCTGTGACGATAGCACAGGCCATACTGAAGTTTTGGGTACCCTCCCCCCTCTCCCAGATTTAGCCTCTGCACACCCTGCACAGTCTTCTTCCATTTCCATGCCCATCCCAAGGCCCAGAGATCCTCCCACACAAATGCATGGACATGCGGCTCTGCAAAGTGCTGGGGAGTAGGAGGAAGCTGCTGATGGGGTGTTGGGTAGGAAAGAACAGCCTATTGCTGGCCATGCCTCTCTTGTAGATAGCATCAACCCTGCCCTGGAGAGGCACAGAGCAGAGGCAATGGAGGTGATGTGGGCCTGGGAGCAGGCAGCAGGCAGGACAATTATGTTGTTGTCACCCTAGTCTTTTCCCCCCACCCCCCCCCAGGCCTTTTGCCCTAGACACCCTTTCCAGGGCTTTCTCTATGGCTCCTGTTGAAACTGAGATTCCCTATGGCAGATGCCAGCTCTTGCTACTGCAGAGCCCTTGCCTGCATTATGTTAATGTCCTCCCACAGCAACAGCAATCAAGGACCTGCTGCAGAAGTTCAGGATGGGATTGAGCTCACAGATTCAGACATCAAATTTGAAAGGATGTCATGGGTGAGGCAGAGTAAACAACAGCCTGCAGTGAATCTGAATGCTGGGTTTATTGAAGAACCAACAAGATTAGAGATTTCACCCTACCTGATTATCTCACACACCCACTCACTCACTCCCACTGGCACTACCTTCACAAGATCTTGACTTCCCTTCCCTGCAGGGAATTCACTGCTGGTCCAGGCAAAAAGTCGTGTTGGTTCCCATGTCTTTCTGTTAACTGGGGGATTCAGGACATGTCACTCCATGAACAAGTTGCATGGCATTGCAAATGATATCAAGCACATCTGTATGGGCAACTTGAAACTTTACTGTCTGCCAGGATCAGAGCCCAAATGTGTCTCACTGCACACATACACTCATCCCCTCTGGACCTCTTACCTGGGTCTTAGCCTTGAAAGAAGTTCAGTCATCTCCCTTCATCAAGGCTGAAATGTGTGGCTGGAAAGATTTAGTTCTGAGAAAGACTTTGTGTGAGTATTGCCTATGTCTATTGCAGTAGGTGGTGTAAAAACAGACTGATATATGTACTCTCTTTCTCAAAAAGCTTAAAACTTTAATGGAAATGCATCAGGACAAGGGGTACAGGCAGAGAAAACAGTGCTATGGATGACAGACATATTGAAATGTCTTCCAGGAATGCATCTTGACAGCTGATCTTGTTCATCCTTCCCCTGAGATGTGTTGAGTTGGTTATATGAGTGGTTTTCAGGTGGATAGTATATGTGGCAAGGGTGAGACAGGAGTCCCTTCACAGCAGCATGCCCTGAGGCCATATCCTGACTGCACACTGACAGGTTCTTCTCTAAAGAGCCATAAACATTTTCCACATCATCAGTGGTACGCAGATAACCATTAACTGTGTCCAGGTCCTAACCTTGACAACAAACAATGTGTCTGTGTGTCCATCCCTACAGTCTGCCTCCAGGCCTGGCATTAGTATGGAATATGAATATTTTTGTTCCCCATCACATCTTCAACTGCACTGTTTTTCCTCTTTCCCTGTGGCAAATCATCTATGGAGTTGTAAGCTCTCTTGGGACAGTCTCTCCTTTTTTTTTGTACATGATCAAACTCATACTTGTGTCCAGCTCTAGAGCTTAATACTGCCTTAATAGTAAATAGCCATGAAAATATCCAGGCCCCTCCTTTAGATAAAAGCCAGCTGTGAAGTCTGGATGTTGCTCCAAATTTCCCTGTAGTTTGGGACTGTGCCAAACTGGGATGTGGTATGAGCTAATCACTCACAGAAATTAGAGGCTGCTCTGAAAGGCAAGTGGTTGTTGTGCTGAATGCACAATATTAAGATCTTATCTTGCTTTACAGGCAGACTAAACTGAAAATGAATCAATTATCAGATTAGAATTAATCCAATAATCCTCTGTTCTTCTGTGCCTGGAATCGGATGGTGCATCTGTAATGATAGCGTTAGTTACGGCAAATGAGATCACCGTTTGTCCCATTTTATTAAAGGCCTTTCCCAAGCGTTAACAGCTCGGGTGAGAGGTTGAAATGAAATTAAATTGAAATCTCTTGTCTTTGACTGATTGCCATTGCGCACACATCCTTGGCCTCAGCTGCCCAGAGGGGATGGCCAATGCAGGAAGATGCCCCGTGACTGTAGCAATGGAATATGGAGAAGTTCTGCTGCAGGATTTCCACCCCTGGACATGGCTGCCAGTATAATTGGGCTTGTGGCATGGAGGAACCCAGAAAGCATTGCTGTCCTCCTTAAATTCCTTTCGCAAACTCCTCTTCCAATATTGCAGCTTCTGCTCAGGGCAGAAATTTGAAATGTGCCTCCCTGCCCACCAGTTGTGCCTCTCACCAGCCAGGTCTTGCTGTACTTGTCCTCTCTTCCCTCTTCTATGTGCTTTTTACACTCCCATTTGTCTTGGCCTAAATCTGGATAGTTGCTTTCCTGGCGTATCCTTTGCGTACAAGACCAGACATGGGCAAGCACAATTGTGTCGTTTGCCTGGGTTTACTGTTTAACATATGTACCTCAAACATGGTGCTTCAAAACAAGACTTTTAGTCAGCGTTCCCTACTCTTCTCTCTCCTTTTCTTTAAAGAAAGGAAACCCAAATAAAACCCAAGCCCAAAGTAATACTGCTACATGCAGCTATAACCACTCCTTACTTGGGACATCAGGGCTTGAAACTGAGATTTTTAGTGCTCATACAGCTCTGCCACTGGGTCCAAGACATGGGAGCTGTTGACTGGCACCATTATCTCGGTGCATGCTCTCAGGGGAAGTGCACAGGTGTTGCTCACCTCAGAGCTCTTTGGAAAGCTCAGCCATGCCACGGAGCTGCAGAAAGGTGGGAATCAGACATCAAGAGGTGGTCTTGGCTATGGAGAAGGAACAGGACCTAATGGCTAGAGCAGAACTGGAGGGTACTCTAGGCATTAGATGTACTCTCTAGGATGCTGGGCAGTACTGGGCATCACTGTTTTTCCCCAGTGGTTTGCAGAGTCGTTGTTCATAGTGTAGTTGCTTGTTTGACTGATACTGGAGCCTGACAAGTAGGTTTGGCACTTCACAAGACAAGGATAAGTTTGAGGTTATTATAGAAAAGGCATTGCACAGCCTTTCTGCTCTGCAGTTACCCCATCTACAAAATGAAGCAGTGACAACATTACCAGATCCTGATCAAGAAGAAGTGTCGTGAAATGCATAAAACTGGGTATCATCCAGGGGAAGAGGTGGGACTGGAACAAGGGAGGAAGAAGATGACTCTTTTCACTGTGGTCTTGCATGTGTGTCCTTCAGGAAGCTAGGTTTGGTCCAGGACCCATGTTCTGAAGACGACATTCAAAGTTTGAAGCCTGCTGCTAAGACAAGTGCTGCAGGGCTCTCTTTCTATCACCATTGAATTCCTCTTTCCAATCAAAACCACTCAGAAAAAATTAAAAATAGCAGTGGATTTTCTTTTCATTCTGCTGAAGAAAACCTGGGCAATTTTGTTTAGACTTTTCAAAATAACTGTCTAAAGCAGAGGAGATACCTGGATAATCCCAGCTTTCACAGTTAAAATTGTCAGATTTAGGAGCAACTGAAAACAGGATTTCAAGAAAAGCATTTTTCCATATCTTTAACATTAGGGCCCTGATGATGAAGTGCTGTTTGGAAACTTTAAGAGCTGCTATGACATTTAAGCTGGAAACGTGAGCGGAGCTGTGAAAGGATCAAAACTTAGAATTTAACTTTGATATTTAGTTTTACTTTTCTGAATTTCTTACTCTTCAGAAGTCATCTGGCAGTTTAAGGAGGTTGAACTTCTGTATGCTTCTAGCTAGGCTGGAAATATTGCCAAAGCAGACCCTTCTTCTGAGACACAGGCACTCAAGAAATGGAAAATATTGAGGAAAATAGATGAACTGGACATTCTTTCATGACCCCAGAAAAACTCAACCCCTTCCTGCAGAGTGGCTTGAGGGTGGGGAGAGTTGCACTGTGTCCCAGAGGTGATAAACAACCAGACTTGGTAGAATTAAACTGCAGAGCTGCTTGTAATGACCAACATAGGAGGTCCAAAGCAAAACTCCTCCATCCCAGCACTAAGTTTAACAGGTCCCACTCTGAACTATTGTTCCCTTGACAGATGGCTCCACTGATCATCCAGAGAAGGAATGTTTAGAGCAACCTGATTAGAGGAAAAACTTCCCAGTATTTACAAAGACAAAGAGAGATTTTTCAAGAAAAGCTTTGATGGGAGCTGTGGCTCCTCTTCTCAATAGTTCAGTCCTGCCTTTTGATCTCCCAGTCATCCCTTAAAAAAACCATGTCCTTCAGTTAGGAGCAACAATACTTCATCCATTCCTAGACATTGTTTTAGACATGGGCTGGTCCATGGAGCCTCTTCAGAGGTGCCACATCATGTTCAGTATCACCTCAGCTGCACACTTCATCTTGTAACAGTGTAAGCATTGAAGATGGACAAGTGCATCTTTGGCAAAAGAACAGATCTCTGTAATGGAAACAAAAATGTAGTCTCCCTAACTTTTTTCTGCTTTTTTCCATCTAAGGGAAATGTTAGCTCTATATGACAAGGGAACAAGCAGGTAAGTGAGAAATAAGGAGCAAGTAAGAAAATTGTCGTGCAGCCTCATACTTTGGTTGCTAAGCTCTTTCAGACCTTTCAGGATCTAGGTAGCAGATTTTGTTAAATCAGCTGCATCCTGAGGAAATTTTTTCATCTACATGTAGACCCCAGTTCTCCTAACCTCGGATTCCTGCTCCAACCCACCTCTTCTCTTTGAATGGGTGTTGAATACTTCTAAGTAACAGCCTAACTTTCAGAAGCTGCCAGCTGCTCAGGACAAGCTTGCAGAAGTGTTTAGGGGATCAGTGTTCTGCAAGAACCTGTTGCGTGTCAAATTTTCTCTTTTGAGTGTTTCATGGGAGATGAGCCCAAGCACGGCAGGGACCAAACTGAAGCAAGTTCATGCAGATCTACTCCTATGTCTGAAACCAGAGATGTGGTTTCAGGAGGTATTGTGGCAAGCATGAATGCATCCAACTGCACACACAGGACAGAAGAGAGAGGGGATGTATCCTACTCATGGTTGGAGAATATTGGTTATCAAAACTTCCTATTCTGGATATTTTCCAAGGGAAAAGAAAGATAGGATTAACCCAGAAAGACTTTTTTGCTGCTTGATTGTAACTAAATTGACAACTTTTCAGCTCTAAACCTTGAAGAAATGACAGGAACTACTTCAAAAGGAGCCCAGCTCATGGCAACTGATCTCTTCTCAGTATGCCTGAGAGCACAAAAAGTGACTTGTACTGGGTGCGTCAGGAGGTCCTGGTACACTGCATCCTCTTATGCACCAGTTGTCCACCTTAAAGACATGGCTCCCTAGAATGGAACATGCAGTTGTTAAATAGTATGTCAGACTACTAAATACCAAAAGCCAAAAAGGAACAAGAAGGTTAGGATGAATTCTTCCATTTGGTGTAATATACTGAGTTAAGTAAGCAGACTTACGCCTACAGAGGATTTGGTCCACTGTAATCAACAGAAACTGAAGATCAGATTTCCAGCCACCATGCATTTTAAGCTGTACCCTTGATCTAAAGCCGTTCTTTAACACCATAGCTGAAAAAACAAATTGCAGTCCCCAACAGCAAGGTATAAGCAACAGCCCCATGAATATGTAAAGACCTTTCAGATGGTATTTTAAAACAGCATTCAGTAACCATTATGCCACAGTTAACTGACTTCACCAGGCTTAAAACCAGGAGTCTTTAATTACAGTCGTTTATATTTCCTAAGATAGACTATAACATATTTATAAACAATCTGTGCACTTGGTGAGTAAATGACACACAGCATGAATCATTCACTAACAGTTCTTATATAATATTCAAAGTGGGCATGAATGTTTCATGAAGGCGCTTCCACTGCTGAACTTGGTAGGGAACCGAGCTTTCTTCCTTTCCCATACACAGTTTCTAGGCAGCCTCCTCCATCCGTTTTTTTCTTCTGTGAAAGCCCTGAAAGACTCAGAATTCCTGGTGGAAAGAAACACCTTCGGATTTGCTGGGCTATCTCCATATGGACCATTGAGACTAAGACTTGGAACACCTGTGCTAGGAGTGCAGAGACACCTGCTTTGTCCCAAGGAATTACCTCTGTAATAGCAAACCTTTCATGTCTCACTGATGTGGCACCAGTGCCTCACATGCCACGAAGAGATATGCCTTACATGTCTGACACATTCAACATGGCATCTCAAAGATGAGAAAGGCAAAGGATGGGAAATTGGATATGCAGACATTCAGAGGGTTTAGAGGTTTGTCCTGATGGGGAAGCACTGAGATCGTGTCCTTGGTGCAAAATCACTGAGATTTAGCAGTCCCTTGAGTGGTGAGAAAGGATTGGACCAGGGTCCATCAATGTTAGACGTGGACAAACCTCCATGCAAACACTAGCTCAGTGCTAACTGTGGAGCTCTACAGTCATGCGGACTGGTTGGCCAAGAGCATGGTGATATCCATGAACCATGAACCTGAGTTTATTTGGGTGAGAATGGAGGTGTTCACACACAAGCAGGAGCCCCCGGTCTTCTGCTGGGCATTACCATCCTTCTCTTTATAAACCCTGGCCCAGCTGATCGTGTGGGCTTTGTGAGGTTTCCTTCAGCCCCAGCCTCTGCCCTCACATGTGGCATGGCAGCGTGCACCTCTGGGCATCTCCCTGTTTGTCCCCCGCTTTGATCAAGTGTTTGGTTAAAGGTGTTTGCATAGCACTGCACACAATGGGGAACACACAACTCTCAAAAAGCCATCAGGCACATTTCTGGAGGATAGACCCATGAATAATCATAGAAATGGCCTAGATGCTTCCCTAAGTTCGGGGAATCCTGAAACTGTCAGTTGCCAGAAGCTGGGTCACTATATCAGGGGAGAATAATTTTCAATGTGTATTTCCAATTGCATTTCTTGTGTCTCACATTCTTCCCCAAGGTCCCTGCTCCTGGCCAGTGTCAGAGGAGGGGTGAATGTTTGGACTGATCCATATAGATATTTTTCCCTTTCAGTCTTCTCCTACTCCATGACCTCCTTAAACTCAAAGCAAAAAGTCAGCTTATTAAAGGACTGCAGAGAGGAGAAACCTGAGCTAGCTGCTGCTCAGTGTGAGAAGGGAGCTGGGGATATGAAACTCCTGAGTTTTGGCAGGACACATTTAGGCACCCTGGTGGTAGAGCAGAGAGGGTGTGTGAGTGTGTGCATGTATATGTGTGTGTCAGAAAGAAAGAGGGATCTCGTTCAGCCGCACCAGGTGATGGTGCTGCCGTTGTTCTGAGCAAATGCATGCTGTGACGGCAGGAGAACATCTCACGTGGGAAAGAGGCAGGCAAATGGCTTTTTTGTTGTTGCGACACTTTGCTATCCTCACCCAGCTTTTATGAGGCTTATCCAAACCTCAGTTGGCCAAAGTGACTGTTTCACACTAGAGGGGTGAAATTCTGGAGTTCACAGGAGATCCCACATTTGAGTCTGATTTTCTCATTCTTTGGCAAGACTGACATGATGTGATTTGGTAACTGGCAGTAATGCCAGCATTGCATTCTATCATCCTTTGCTAGATTTGTGCAATTTGTAATTCCATTTATTGGAAAGGTCTTCAGTGAAGGGATAGAGAACAAGGTTATATTCCTATGTGTTACTCAAATCCAGCTCTTTTGTTAAACCAGTTATTGGCACACCTGCCCAAAGTCAGTGTCTTGGCATAAACAGGGATTTATGTCCCTTTTCTGAGCTTCATTAGGTGCAGCAGTATGTAAAGCACAGATAGGAATGGATCAGTGAGGGAACGCAGCACTTTCCAACCTGCATTGTGGCAATCTGTCTATAAAAGTAGGACATTTTCTTTTGCTATTGATGGGTAAAATGAAGTGAGTTTGCTGGTTCTTAGACAACTCCAACCAGTCTTGGTGAAACACAGACATATGTGGAGGTTCTGACTGCCCTTCACCTCTCTGATCCTCATGTAAGATTAAGGAAGAAGCAGGACTGGTAACAAAATTTGAAAAATAAAAATTGAAGTAAATCTCCCAACGAGAAAGGCTGGAGTCTATTTCTGAGATGGTTCCCCATTATTTCTAGGTGTTACTAGAGACTTAAATGATCATGTACATTCCTGCTCTTGCTGTCCACCTAGTGTTGTCAGTATCTTTACTTTCCTACCAGCCATTTCCAACCACATTTGTTACAGGGGTATTTAAATTCCTGCATTTATTATTTTATGTTAAAGTCAGCAGAGTAAAAAACACCAAAGTAAGGGCTGTAGCTGTGAACTGCCACAGTTCTGATGATTTTGCTTGTTAGAAATCACCTCCCAGGAATGAACTGTAGGTCAAAATACATGGGGAATAATGGAGGCAGGGGGAGTGGTGGGGTATAGTGGGGACTAGGGGACACAGCAGAGAACTGGAGGCATTCGTGTCATGGAGAACAGAGGCAGGGAGCTGGACTTAATGTGGTGAAGAGCAATAAGGACATAGGACATGGGAAATTAGGCTCCATCATTTCCACTCATTATAGAAGAGTCAGATTCTCCATCACCTAAGAAATCTTATTTTCTTATAAAAAATACTAGCTTGGGTTAAACAAAACACGCAGCAAAATGAGTTCATGCTTTTAGTGACATTCCTAGGGAAAAGCTGATGAAACACTCCAGGGAAACATCATGAAAAAAACTACTCTGATTTACTGATTTTTCATTGAAAAGCTAACTCTTTTTTGAAATTAAGGAGCTATTATATTTGCGGGGGGGGGAGGGGGAATGAAAAGCACCTATGCTGGTGCTGGGTGGAGATCTCACTGGCAGGAGCACACAACAGTGTGCCGCCCAGCAGGACTGCGGGTCCTGTGTTGTGCAAGCTACATGCAGCCATTTTGCAGCAGCTCAGCACCTCCCAAAAACATCTGTAAAGAAGCAAAGGGCAGCTGCAACAGCTTCATCACGTGTCTGAGGCAAGGACCATTTTTACTCTTTCTGTGCTTGTACAGCACCTAGCACATAGGGAGCCTAGCTGTAACGAGGGCTCTAATGTGAGATGATGATATAATAAATACATAATCATACTTCTAGAAACTTTCTGCTTTTGTCTATTAGACTTCAGATTCCCTAGACTCTGATGGATGTTCACCTCACTGAACTTCCCAGCCAGGTAGGATAATGTTTCTTTGTGTGGACAGCAGTGAATATTGATGTGAACAATCCTTTGTCAGGTGAGTGGCTTTATTGATACATGACAGCTTGGACAGCAGGGGTTATTTGAGACATCCTGTTCTGCTTTTGCCATTTTAATTTCCCTACAAGCCCCAAGGGCCAAATGAAAGCGTGAATGAATAAGTAAGAGGATGCTCATTTGCAATATGCCCACAATTGTCTTCTTCAGAGCCTTCCCTGTCTATAGCCAAGTGTCCCAAAATTACACCAGGCAAATACCACAGGCACCTATTCTTCCTTCACTTTCATTAAAACATGCTGTTCATAGCAGCAATAAAGCGTATCGGTTTTAAATGGACCTAGATTTGTATTTTATATAGGCTGCTCAGTTGTTGTTGTTGTAATAATAAATGACATGGAGACAATTTCAGATTGTTCTGACAAAAATCAGGACTCCTAAGGGGAGTCTGCCTCGTGCACTTGCAGTTGTAGCTCTGAGCAACCAGCTAGGAAGATGCAATTAATTTCCCCCTTGTGAGTAAAGCCATTATATAAAATACCACAGTTGCCTTGAGGGCCAAACTGAAGACACTGAATTATGTATTATCAAAACTGACTTTACAATGATGTCTTCATGGGCACTTCTGCAGCTTGTGAATGGAAAGAGAATGGTAGTCAGTGGCAAGGATCTTATTTGCCTCTTGCTTGCTGTAAACAATATACAGCTCATGTGAAGACCTTAATGAGATGGAGTGACATTGCTCTTTCCCTTGAGGTAGTGACACAGAAAGGAGAGGAAATCCTGGGAACTCTGCTTATTTATATTGTGTATATTAATAGGTCAGCCCAAGTCCCCTGGTCTTTGCTTGAGGCCCAGAGATGTAGAGGTTTTCCAGCCTATTTATCTCCTGTTTGAACATGACTCCTGCAAGACCTAAGCTGAACTGCTCCTTCCAACCTACTGGAGTCATTTTATGTCTGGGAGGAAGGTCTGTGCATCACATGAAGCCTCAGCATCCACTTTGGGTACCTTCTGCTCTAGGATGTAACGCACCACGGACAGAAAGCCTCCCCAGTAAAAACAGTGTGTGGGATTTCATGAAAGGACTCAGCATCTCCTTTCCATAGCCGCTACACTGGCAAGTAATGTTGAGATTTTCCTTGTATCCCATAGGGAAATGGCGGGTGGAAGAGGGGGATTAAAATCATATCAATGCACTCGTCAGCCAGCAAAGAGTGTATCTGATAAGCCAGATAACAGGCATAAAGTCCAGCAGGTCAAACCAGATCAAAAGGGAGTTATTAAGGAGTATTTTCAGCTGGGCATTCACAAGGTACATTTCTACACAGAAAAATCCTTTAAATTTCCCAATTTCAAGCTGGTGAACCAACACGCTGTATGTGCTATTTATCCTCAGCAAGCAGACACGAGGTAAGAAACAAAAAATTGCAAAGCCTGGAGCAAAATTGAATGGTTGCTCAGTAATAAGGGGGAAGTGGGTTTCATTTTTCATTGATGTTTTCCCCTCTTGCTGGCTTCTGATCACACTGATGCTATGACGCAGGTATTCACATTAAAAGCAGCAACCGCTTAATTAAACCTTAGGTACTCTGAACTATTCAAACACACATAAAAAAGGGAAAAAATACATATTTATTTTGGTAAATGATTGTCACACACTCTCTTGTGGCACAGGATTCATCAGCAGTCCAGTGAGACAGGACACGTTCTGCTCATCTTACAAAAGACAAAAAATAAATCAAGATCATTTCTTTCCCTTCAGTCTCATGTTGCGGCAAACTAAAAGCCTCCAGACAGCGTGAAAGGGATTGAATGTCCACTCCAGGAGATGGAGCATCCCACAGGACAGACTACTTCAGTGGGAGAATGGAGGCTTTCCTGGTCTGACTCTGAACAAATATGAGACCTTTCCAAGCTGGAAGTTGCCCTGAGAATCTCCCTAGAGAAAGCCTCAATTACTTAGAACATGTAGAACTACCTACTAAAAGCAGTAATTATTCCTTAAGAGAGGAAAAAAAAAGTAAAACTGTTCAGACAAATAATTCCTGACTAGGGAGGCAGGGGGATACTGAGGACCAACCAAACAGTTCATGGAGGCTGGGTCCCCCCTGCCTCGCCCCTCTTGCATAGGAGGCAGTGCAAATACAGAAAAAAAATCTGAGTATTCAACTCTCCCTGAGGGATTCCCACTTTATTTTGTTATTCAGATTGCCTGGGCCATTTGCCAACTTTCCTCTGTGCTGTGAAGGCAAACCCAGATCTTACCAGCCTTTCTTCTGGTCCTGAGATGTTCCTGGGAGCTCATTAAATCCCAGGTAGCAAAACAACCTCACAGAGAGCAGGATGAGTGTATATGTGGTGCACATGTGTGCTGGGGAGAGGTGTGACCCAGTGGGTTCCCTGACCCCATTGGGCATCTCCACATTGCAAGCAGGAGTGTGCCTATCTGGCTTAGAAAGACATGTTCCTACTCTTGCTTCATTAATCAGGCTGAGAAAATACAGACCCTTACAAAAAAATTTTAAATTAATTGGAACAACAGATGAGCAATATAGAACACTAAACACTTTGAATGGCTTTATCTCAGTCTTTTGGATAAAATGTCAGCTGGCAATTTCTCTCTAGGACCAAAAGGATTTATTAGAGCCACAGGGATTTGCTGTCCTTACTGTGATTGGGCTAAAACAGATGTCACTGGTCTCCAAAACACCTTTTCTGAGCTCAGCCCTGTGCTTAGTGCACATCATGATCTGCTCACACGACTGTTGGGCCACTCTCTCTTTATCCTTTGTCTACTGAAATCACACAAGTTTGCTTTTACTCTAAATAAGAGCTTTTGTTCCTAACCTTGGGCAAAGGGTAAGAGAAGTGTTGGTTGGAAGGAAGCTCTGGAAGTCTCTAGTCCCATCTCCTTCCTGAAGCAGGGTTATCACCAGCGCTAGCAGGTGACCCATGCCTTTGTCTAGCCAACAAAAATCCTCCTTGGATGGAGACTCTCCCACCTCCTGGATGTCCTGCTTGGCAGCACCCGGTTAAGGAGTATTTACTCACATAGTTATTCTGGCATATTCAAGTTTAGCAATGACTTTGGGCAATGTGAAAAGGAAGTTATTCCTCCCCTTAAATCTTATGTACACACTTACTGGTCCTGCTGAAACCACGGTAAGTTCTTAGGAGAGCAACAGCATCTGTCTTACGTTTGCACACTGCCTTACCCTGGAGCATTTAAGGTCCCTTTAGGCACCTATATTAAAAGGGTTGTCTGTCATGACAGTCTGATCTCAGCCCAGGATCAATTCACAGGCAGCTCAGCCCCTCCTTTTTGGGGAAGAAGAGAAGGAAAAAAGCAAACATCCTTCATTTGTTTTTGACAAGGCAAAAGGCGAACATGTAGTACATGTTTGGGTGAAGCGGCTGCCTATTTACAAAATCAAAGAACTGAAAGGGTAACCAGCCATTTCTCTATGTTCCAGGAGTATCCTTTAGCCATATTGAAGGATTTCATGAAACCCTTCGAGTTAGTGGTTTTCTTTCATATCCAGTAGCCAGCCTGCCCTTTTGAACAGTGGGGAATCAGAGCACAATGCAAATTAACCCCTAGTTCTCCTTACTGGAGGATGGATCTTGTTCCTAACACAGGAACATGGTGGTTTGAAACACAGGAATCTCCTCTTTATTTTTCTGAAAATACAGAGTATTTTAAAACCTGAATAGACCTTTGAGGCATTTCTGTGGTCCACACAATAGACAGAAAAGTTGCATACCATACAAGAAGTTTCACTGAAATCACAGCCTTTTGTTTGAGCACATCCACCTCCAGAAGATTGTGACTTGATTCTGCAGGATGCTGGGCATGACTGAGAAGATGGCTGGTACCCTGTGGGGTTGGTTTAGTGTGTAGATTATCATTGGGCAGCAGCTGAGTCAGAACTGATGGAAAGATATCAGATTCCAAGACTTACAACTGCTTTCTTAACAAATTCCAAAGGCTTACAGAAACCTTGCAGTCCCTAAACCCTGTCTTGCTGCCATGTAAAGGCAGCAGCAGCATGAAACCAGGCCCTTTGAGCCAAAGGACTGGGAAACAAAAGTACCCATGTTTTTATACTCTAGATGTGAGCTTCATCTCACCTAACGCTGACTGTCTAGATATTGCTACCCACACAATTCATGACTGCCTTTGTAGTCATCTATTGGGTGTGAGTCATCTCATCCTAACGTAGATGTTTAGCTAGATTGCATGAATCACATTTATAGAAGTATTTTCGTCTCTCCTTTGACAATGTAGCTTAGACAACCAGCTCAGATGGGGCTGTCAACGTTGTGACTGCCTAAAGATATGGAAGACAAATCCCACACTTTTGTTCCTTCTTTCAACTCACAAAATGCAGGAGTGTGGTCTGCAGGTAGAATTTGAATGCTGAAAAGTAACTTTGATTGACTTCACTGAAATGTCACTGTAGCACCCTCTGAAACTTTAGCCCTACTAGTTTGAAAGATCTGTATCAGTCATCTGCTGGGCTCACCAAAAATGGATTCACATGTATGGTGTAAAAATGTCAATAACTAAAACAGCACCAAAAGTTAGCCCTACAAGGTGTTGAGATTTCCTGTCTATTCACAATTCTTATTGTATTTTATGCTGGAGATATGCCAAACTACAGGAAAAAGAAAAGAGAACTTAAGATGCATAAAGGTTGTTAGCATGATACATTTCTCTCTGGGTGACTGTTCATCAATCTTAACCTTCTCGGATTCACTTTGGTTAATCTTAGCATCTTTCTTCTTAAACAAAAGGCCATATTCTGATTTCCTTTTTCGTTTTTCATGTCCCTTTACTCCTAAATCATCCTGTTGACTTTAATGAGATTACCCTAAGAGCAATGTACTACTGGACGGGAGGAGGCAGTCTGCCCAGAGTACCTAATTTGGATTTTTAGCTCCTCTCCTGAAGCTTCATTTTCATCTTTTCTGTTTATTCCATTATTCATGTCTCAGTCTGTAGCTACTCCAAAGACTGCATTGTAGTTCCTGTCACAGAGATGTATCTTTTGAGCACAATTGTGTCCTTTCTGGGAGATGCCGAACTGCCCTTTAGAATTTTGCTATTCTTTGGTGATTTGCTGAATAAAACCTCCTTTTGTTCTTTTCTTCCAGCGTGTGATCACTTCACAGCTGCACATTTTTTGAATGTGTTAGCCTCTCCTGCACACATCCTCCTCCACAGATGTGGTGTCCTTGCATTTTCAGAAGCTGCTGTGGGTGCATGGGCTGACTCACTCTTTTGTTCTGGTTAGAAATTGCCTCAGCGGGTGCTCAGAGTTGCCCACTTTGCAAACACTGTCAGAGGGTGCTGTATTATCACCAGTTCCTTATCTGACAACGGGTTGAATTCTTGAGATGTAAAATGATGGTCCTTTTCTCTTCAGAGGGAAGGGTACTTAGCCCTTTTGGGAGGTCCATCCTCCAGTTCCGTAATGCTCTCTTTTTGAATCAGTAATAATTTTATAAATTTAGTCCAAACAAGAATTTGCCATTCCTTTTTAGGGTTATCTAGACCACTGTTATCAGAGTAATTTCCATTGGTCTTTATGGTCTAAACTGACTAATTTTTGAAGGGTATTTTGTTCTGGTGAGCTGGACCAAGCATATACCAAGCAAAAAGAAAAACACAAGGAAATAAGAGCTTCAGGAGAAAAAAACAGCTTTCAAGAAACCAGAACAGCTTAAGTGTGTGAAGCTGTTAAGATGACTACTGGTTATGCCTTCTGAGGTTTTATTTACCTTGCAGAAAGGGACATGGCTGATTCAGACGGGTTTGGAGAAAAGACTGGGCTTATCCAGAGACAGTGGCATTTTCTTAAATATTCAATGTTGGTTCCCTGCAAATCCCATTCCTGATGTGTGTATAAAGCATTGTCTTATAGTGGTGTTGTCCAGGTGCTCTGGACTGTGCTGTAAAGGGCAGGGAAGAGATAATGGTGTTGATTAGAAAGGCAATGCAATTGTTCCAGAAAAAAAAAAATAAAAAATCAAATTTGATTTTAATTATTAGAGTTTGCCGCTAATGATTTTTAGTCTGACTGTGGCTGGATCTGATTCATGTCATTCCTTTAGATTTCATTGGTTTTGCCTTATTTATCCAGTGCAAGATATGTTGTTTTACAGTTCTCTGGTTCCTTTTTTGCCCAGGGTACAGTTACTTGAATTTTATAAACACCAGAAAGCAGTACACCTGGAGGAGATGTCAAGAAGCTACCAAGTCCATGCAGTTTTCTAAAGGCAGCACTGACTGAACTTAGGTCATATGGTTGTATGACAGGTTTTGTTCCGCTGGAAGCCTGTTTCCTCACTTTCTTTACAAAATCAGTTTTATCCTGGACAAGTACGAACTATTCTGTCTGGATTGGAAAGAAATTGGTCTCAATTCAAGGCAAGAAGCTGGAAAATGGCAACACTGAAAGAGATCTCTGAAAGAGATACTGTAAGAGAGCAAATCAAAGTCTGCAAAGTGATAAAGCAACAAGTCAGTAATTGTCATTTTCAGCTGTAATCGGAAGTGTCTCAGTAATAAGATTATTATTGGTCATTTCAGTTGGAGGGTTACTCAATGGATACAAAAATACAATTGAGGTAAGGGCATAAAGAGCAAATTTGAACATCCAGGTTTGACAAATTTGAACTTAAGGAATTAAATGGTGCCAATATTCAACTGATAAAAACAATCTCAGTCCAATGAACTTTAGAAGAGGTTAGTGGTTGATAACAGCTCAAGATTTCTCCCAGCATTTTTTATTTAGGCAATTGCTTGGCACCCACTGGTAACATTCTGCTAATTATGTCAGATAAGGAACAAGCCAATGCATTAAGAGAAAGCACTCAGCTTCCTGCCCGTATCAGTATCCCTATGAGGAAAGAGGAAGACATGGGAAATGAGGACATCATCTGACAAAGTGGAGTGAAGGAGGAGAGAGAAAAAAGACAAAGGAAGTAGAAATAAGAAGTAGAGCAGTTAGTGCGCTGTAAGTGTCACATTCCCTCTTTGTTCAGTCAAAGAAGGAATCGATCAAAGTCAAAGCCAAAAAGCAAAGCAACAGACAGGTGCAGACGTGGCAAATAGGAGAAAGACAAAATGAAGCAGCCAGATCATTGTGCTGGACCTCATCACCACCAACCTCCACACTTCTCCATTCCACTGAGGAAGCTTAAAAAAAATTTAAAAAAAAATCAACCACAACAATAAAATCACCTAACTACTTCTCTTTAGAGCTTGTAAACTCTTGGTGTAGTTGCAAATCTAACCAATGTGTAATTGAAATTTTCTTGTGGGCTTTTCTGCATGTTTCCAAGGCAATGATCTCTCATTACAACAGCAGAGTTTACCACAGATGTTGGTCTTGACTTTGACATCACTGACTAAGGATCTTAAAACTCCCATTGATTTCAATTAATCAATTTCAATTAATTAATTTCAATTTTTTATGTCATTCACATTATGTATATGTTAAGGAATTTGCTGGCTCGCGGCATCACAGGGCTGGAGAGACATTCAGAGCTCTTCTGGTCTATCCTCTGCCCCAAGTCTGGATGAGCTTTACCTACTTCCTTCCTGACATATGTCTGTCTAATTTGTTTGCAAGGATTGATATGATGAGATTTGAAATGGGAAAGGGGAAAATATGACTTTGAAGGAGATGAAAAAGGATTTAAAACAACCTATATCAGCTTCAGCCAAGTCTTTCTTTGGTTTGTTGATCAACAGACAGTCCCTACCAGTGTGTATATCACTATGCCTCTGCCACATAGCAAGATGTAAGTGGTGGGGTCTTATCACTTTGAACGCTCCTCTGTGTCTTTTTCATCTCAGATTTCAAAACCCATGAGGTTGCACCGTGGTCTTTTTTGACAACTCAGCAACTGTTAATGTCTTCAGAAAACAGCCTGAAAACAGGCACTCTTGCCTTTGACAGCAATGCACAATAATAGTAACACCCTTTCCTGAGCCTGCAGCTAATGCAGAAAGAAGCTCTTTGAAAGCCAGTAAACATGCATTTTGCTCTAACCCTTGTCATCTCCTTCCTTCATAGACTCTGGCTGGAGGCTTCCTCCCTTCTGTATCTGTCTGAAACACATTTTGCAGACGGAGCAAAATTTGATGGTTTAGTTACAGAAGAGACAAGAAATAACAGCTCTTTGTTTAGCATGCAGAAAACTCCTGATTGAATTGTCCTCTATCTGGTATTACTTCAGCAGATGGGACTGAAAACCTTGTATCCAGGGAAACTGTTTTCCCTTCCTAAGACTTTGCAATCTGGTGTGAGCAATTCCAACACTTGGGATTCATTGAAAAATTACACATCTCTGGAATGAGCTTGCTCAATGCTGTGGCAATTCTTGGCCTTGCTAAGGCTTCCTCTCAGTCATGGTTGCATGAGGAGAAAAGAACTGGGTTTGCCCGTCAGAAGGTTTGCTGGAAGATGTAACAGCAGGGGAAGTAGTATGTTATGGGAAATGATTTGCCTTTACAAAGAAAATGTGAAGGCTTTTTCAATGGTTTGATAAGGCAGTAAAGTCTGGCAGCTGTTCATTTGTTGGACCCGAATGACTTTGTCTCATGGGATGGATATCTGAGCATTAGATGACGGAGTATGCTTTGAGAAGATGTTAATGAACTGTGACTCTTCCGTCTCTCTGGGTTTGTATGATCCTTGGGGAAGGGGAGTAAATGTAAATGAATTCATAAACACAGGACTGAGGGAGGTTTATATGCACCCTGGGGTGCACATGCATTGTAGGGTATATGAGCAACACAAAATGCTGATGCAGTCAAACTCAGACTGTTCTTTAGCCCCAACTCCACCACTTACAAGACAAAACAGTTGGATTTCAGTGTGTAATACTAGAAAAAATACCTATGCTTTCATGAATCCCACTTTTCCCATTTTCAAAATGTGAGCAAAGTTAACAAACAGCCTATGATTAAATGAAAGATTAGATAAAATATGGGACTTAAAGAAATGATGAAGAGCAATTTCTGATGAGATGATAATTCTCGACATTTGCTGATCATCGTGTTCTGTCATGCCAAAGGGGTTACAGGTTTGAAAGGAGTAATGAGTTGCTAGTGGAGTTGGGCTTTGTAAGAATCTGTCTTTGATTCTCACATGAGAATATATGCATGTGGCCTCTTGACCACAGGATTAATTCAGCCTATGGATTTCTGTCTTCATTTTAGCTTGATGGGTCAGAGACAAATCCACCAAAAAAAACCCCTCTCACCTGTTATTTGAGATTTATTTGATCTCAATCTCCCCAGATGGTCATCACTCTTCAAAAAAATTACATCCCTAAAATTGCCATTATAGTTATTATACAGTTATTATACAGTTCGCGTCTTGCTGGTACTTCAACCATCAGAGCTCCTTGGCAAGAGCTGGGAGCAGAGGCAATGTTAGGGATTTCATACCTTTTGGAGAACTCCTTCTCAGATGAAAAATCATCCCAGTATCCTTGGTGACATCATGTCTCCGGTGACATCAAGGAAAGAATATTGGTATTTTTTGTTGGGCAAAGATATTTTGTCTTCTTTTTATTATCAAAAATATTTTAAAAGCTTTCAGGTTAACATTATTTTGTTATTTTATTCATAGCAGTCTTGACAAGACCAGGCCTTCCCATTTTTAAAAAATAAATGGCATTAACAAAACAGCATTTAGTAACTTAGGAAAATGATTCATGGTTTAATAGATAAAGTAGCCTGGGAAGATGTCCAGATGCTGTAGAAGTTGCTGCTGCTGCTGTGGACAAGGAACACTGCTGAAAATATTTTTTAAAAAAATTAATATGATGTAGATGATAAGGGCTGTTCATAAAAACAATGTAAATGCTATTGAGGCATTAATTATATTCTTTGGATTTATCACAATGGCTTTTGCATGGGATGAAAATTTCATGTAAAAAACAAAATATTTGCCCTGTTTTTTTTAAATGTAGTTTGCAGATCTAATGGTATTAACAATGAGGAGGACATTCCTAGGGGAAAGTGAAGTCCTGCACTCTCCCCGTGTTAGCAGCTCCTTCAGGCAACTTCATCTGACAACTTCAGAGTGTCCAGAAAATTCATCTGTATATAAAATGATCTTGAATAAACCAACTGTCTGTTGCTGTCAGCTCTTCCTTTTCTTTTTTTGCAATTCCTCAACATGACCATGGAGCATCACTCCATGCTAAAGTAGCTCCTGATCTGCTGAGAGTTTGGGCAGAGGAGCAGCATCACTGAGCCATGCCGAGGTGGGAGCAGAGAGAGTCTGAGGAGCGATGAAGGTGTCAATCCACTGTGCCTGGCACATGGCATCCTGAGCCGGCGGGGGGAGGATGCTTGAGATGCCAGCAGCCTCCCAGGGCAAAGGATGCAGGGGCTGCAGCTGTGCCTTCCCCATGTACTGCGTGGTGTCCTGCCTCTCAGGTGCGGAAAGCTGCTCGCAGTTGTTGCAGGATCAGGGACAAAAGGACCTGCCGTTTTGGAGAGAGCAGTGACAATTTCACAAGTGTCAGCCTTAGTTCTTCCCATACACTCAGGAATATGGAGGTCCCTGACATTTTACAGCACCAGATTATGGGACAGAGGGTGAGGATTCTTGCCACTTGTTTTTGAACCTAAATCCCTTGCTTAGGCTGCACAGCAGACTGTTATTTTACTTCTGTTTTGGCTAATAGCTTAAAAATTGTGTATTTGTGAGAATATCTCTAAAAACAGTGGGCTGGGTCACAAACCAGATAGTGAATAATTACTAATTAATCAACCATCAGACTAATAATGGGCCTTCAGTTTTGCCAACAAAACCCACTACTAAATTGCTCCCTTATTACCAATAACTACCAATTTAGAGGTTGTGTTATTGCACTAGTTTTATTAATGTCACATTCAGAAGGATACTGTAGCAATAAATTGGCATAAGGCTGTAAAAAGAGCGTTGTTGTACATATTAATAATGTATTTTATAGTGCAGTTTAACATTCTGAATCCAAGATGCCTTGCTTTATAATCAGAAGAGGAAAAAAGCAAGCCGATCAATCATTCTTACGTATTCTTACAGCGGCTAGCTGACTAGAGTCATGGTGATATATGTGGGGATAATATCTTGTTACAAAAATCTTGTTATTAAGCAACACTATTAGTTCTAATTTGTTATAATGCCTTATAATAAGCTTAGTAATATGTTTCTAAATGATTTATAGGGTTTTCTTTTTTAAGCAGGAGATGTCTGCAGTCACTCCAGGAGATGTGCTTCATGGCTGATGAGGAGCTGGGAGGGAAGTGGGGCTCTCTGGCAAGAGGATAACACTCTCGTTATGCGGGCTTAGTCCAAGGCTGGGCACAATCCTTCCTCCAGGTCTCCTCCTTGTGGGAAAACAGCATCCCAGATGCTAAACCTCTAGTGACCAAGGAGCAGCCAGGAAACTGTTGCTGGATTTCCCCATCCTGGCTCTGCCATAGAAGTCTCTTACTTTCACCTTGGATGAGAATGTTGAGTCCCAATCTGCAAGCATGTAGAAATCAGTAAGATTTAAAGGTTTAAGCACTTCTACGGGTTCACATCTTTGCCCTCAGTCATAAAATGGGCATATTTTGTACCATTTCCCTACAACAACAGGGTGATGAAGGAAGATGAATTAACAGTTGCAATATACTCAGATAATACAATGAGAAAGGCCAAACAAATACTTAGGAGGAAGAGTCTTTGCCTTTTCTCTATAAATCCTTTGCCTTCCTTGCCTCCTACTGACCACCAGTGGTCTTAGTTTAGCTACTATTAAATATACACACCTGGCTTTGTGTCCTCTGGGAAGGAGGGATAAAGAGCTCCTGGGAATACTCAGTTGCAAAGAGACTTGGACAGATTATATGAATGGTACAACATGGGCAGCTTGCTCTGACCATCCTTATGGCAGAACTGCTTGGGAGCTGAGGCAACGACACCAAGGCAATAAGACACGTCTCCTGACCAAGCATGGTCAATCCAATGGCATAACGTAAGCAGCAGCATCCTCAGGGTCATCTCTTTACTCCACATTTAACACCTTGTCATCAGATGGCAGAACCAGTCCTGCTAAGAGCTGGCTGTGGAAGATTGTGTCTGTGACTCTGCCCTTTTCCTTCTGGTCTTGCTGCCTTGGAAAAGGAAGATTTCTGGTTCTACTGTCAGTCATAGCTGAAACATCTGTTTCACATGTAATAAATTGTCAGCCAGAGTGACCTGCCAGAGGGCAATAGGTCCAGGCAGATGGACCACCCAAACCATGCAGTAAGGTGAGGAGAAAATTATCAGCCTTGGGGGATGTGCATGACTCTCCTCACTGCTGGCAGCTTAGCTTCAGCTGGGGGATCAGAAAGATGAGGATGGGAGGAGGTGGCACAAGGAAGCACACTGAAGGGATAGGCATGAATTTGCACTTAAAACCTTGACACCCAGCCAAGGGCTCTATTTTCCCCATTGCGAGATGATTGGTTCTGTCTGCCATGTAAGCGACGGGCTTTTAACTGTAGCTGCAGCCATTAATTTAACACAAAGGACAGCACTTCAGTTCCTTTCCAGTGGAACATATTGTTTGTGTCTAATGACTATGATTATGGTCCCCACTTGCTGGTGATGGACAGGGCTCTTCCCCTTACAGCAAACCCAGGAACAAGGCCAGAAGGCTTCAGCATCAAGGTGAATAACTGTGATTTTATAACTTCTGTGAAGGTTTGTAACCTGGACTAGGTCTGCAAGTAACAGGCTTCTAGTTAGAGATGGACACCTGGACTCAAGTCCAGGGACGGATTCTCACTTGGTGCAAATCGATGTGGTGTAACTTCCACTTGATGGTGTTTACAGTGCTCTATCCTGGTTAAGGACTGCTGAATCCCATATTTGACTAAGATGAAGTACAGCCCAACTAACAGTTACAGTCCTTGCCAAGTTTGTCACTGACCATGCGCACTGAAATGTCTATGGAAAAGTTACAGGGGTCCTGTTAAATACAGTTAATATTCTTCGCTATTATAGTGAAAGGAGTTGTTTAGTGACCTGTTGCAACGCTACTTAGCAGAAGTTGGATGAAAAGGTCCCAAAAACATCACCCTGGGAAAAGTACCAGATAATCACTCTGTTAAACATGTGTTTTGTATCGTAGTTTAGTTACTTTCCACATTATTTTTCTAAGCACCTCTTAGCTGCACTGGCTAATTCATTAAAATAACATTCTTAGAGGCTGCATAGATCACTTCTGTCAGGTTTGCCATACTATATCACTTTGCTGATGACTAAAAGCAATTCCATTCAACTGGCTTATTTTAACTGAACGGTTGAGGTTTATCTTCTCTACGCTCACATTTCCCCGAAGCCCAGATTTCAGCAGGGACAGCAGGAATGTCCTCCAAAGCTGTTGAAGACCTTCTGGAAGTATGTTCTAGTGGGGAGGGACCAGGAAAAGGAATATGAACAGAAAGTCACTGCTTGTATGGAAATACCTCCTCCTGCCCACCCTGTGCAGCTTCCCTACCCACCCCCCACCACTTGCAGTTTGCTTGGGACTGGTGGCTTTGCAGCTTTCTTTGCTCAATGAGTTGCTAAATCAGAGCATAGCTGAATGCTGTGAGGTGACTCTCCCATGGGAGACAGCTCTGTTCCCTTAGGGACAGATCCTAGCTCCTTCATGCCATCAGAAGAAAGTGAACCTGGATCAAAATCTAATTTAAAAAGGAAAAAGATGAAGGCTGTGCTGTTATTAAAGGCAAATCCCCGCAGATCTCTGAGGATATAGCTGTTGTCTAATGGAAGCAGCTAATAAACCGAAAAAAAACACGTAAAGGGAAAAAATCCATTATTTATATGACAGGTAAACTGCATAAAGACTCCTTATTAAGTTAACATTCTGGGCCAGATACTTGCTCTTCTAATCTTCAAAAAGTCTAATAAATAGTCAGACAGAGGTTTGGTTTTTATTCAGTATTTCTATTAGCTAGATGATCATCTGCCATTTCTTAAAGAGTTGCGCTCTCCATAATTTACACTACCGCTGGATTGTTTGGCAATATTCCTTCTCAAAGAGGCTACTGACAATAAATTAGTGCTTTTCAGTGATTTAGACATTTTTATATGTTTCTAATCTTTCCCCCCCCCTTTTTCACTGTCAGCAAATCCAATATTTGTTACACTGTCAAGGTTCTTGTGCTTTTCTTTCTTTATTGCTGTATATTCTGTGTTTTACTGGAGTGTTCAGTTGCTCCTCATGTGACAAAATAATAATACCTTTCTGCTGGATATGGCACTTCTCTGAAGATCTGAAAATATTTTGTAAACATTAATTAACTCCCTGATTACTCACACTGTAATGTCAAGCTAGATCCTTAAGGCATTTTTTCCAAGTGCTGGTGAGACATCTGCACTCAGATTGGTGAATTTGAGGTAAAAAAATCATCTACCCAGTTAAGTGTTTGTGAACTCAGGCCTTTGTGGGTGAATGGTCTTGTTAAGAAGGTACAAAATAGGACAGGGAAAGACCTTAATATGTCACTTAGTCCATTCCCACATAAATCTATTGCATATAAACCAATCCTGGCAGACATTGTTCTAACCTGTTTTAAATTCTCTAGAGGCGGGGATTGTTCCCCAGACACAGTAAGTTCCAGTGTTTCAGGGTTTTCTAAAGCCTTTCTGCATTTAAACCAACGGTTTCTTATTACACCTGTAGTAGTCAAAAGAACAATTTATTCTAATCCTTTAAGTATTTAAAGATTGTCATTGAGTCTCCCCATCAATTGTCTCTTCTGCAGATCAAACAACACTATTTCTCCTTGAAAGCTACATGATCTTTCACCATGCTTCTCCTTTCAAGTTGGTCTAGACCAGCAGTGGGAAGCCCAAAAAATGCACAGAACTTCAACAGAGGCCTAAGAAGCATGGAATGGAAGAAAAAGAGGTGTAATCACCTCCACCACTCTGTTCCCCATCTTGAGAACAGGTCCAGAGTTATCCTGTGCTTTTCTAGCTTAGAGTGAAGGATCAGTTGGTTAAAGGCTGTCTTTTACCTCTGTATACTGTTGTCTACATTAAAGAAACCATAACTGGTTGAAGTTGCTAAGTATGACAGATATACAAATAAAAGGACACTAGGACTGCAAAACTCCTTTTGGGACATTGAGTTCTTTCTCCATAGTTATTCCAGACCTTCATTGTTCCAATGGTTGGAAGCCTTCCCTTAACTGTGGGAGTAAATTTACTCCTGGTCAGTGTACAGGCAATTGTTTTCTACCAACTTTGTCTGAGTAGTTCTCAAGCAACTTTTTAAGAGCGTACAGCAATGTCACTCCTGAATCTTCCATTAGCTTCTACAACTTTTTATCAGTTAGATCTTCCTAAAGGGAATTAGGTTTTGGCCTCTAGACTGAACACTTCTGAAGGGAAAATCCCATTGCTTCCTTAGGTCATAATGACTAACCCTAAAAGATATCAAACACTCTCCCAGTATTCAGAGCTCTCAACAGCCAGTGAAATCAGCAACAGCTGAGGATGGTCAAAATATCATGTAAAAAAAATGACCCTGGAAGTTGCCAAATGTTTTTAGATTATGTTCTAGATGTTTTAGATATTCTTAGAAGCTGTGGCTATCCTCAACTTTTACAAGTATCTCTTATGTAGGAAGTAGTATACCTATTTATTATTCTATGGTAGAAGACTGGTTTATGGTATAAATGCTCTTTGGATGGGACCAGCATGTCTGTCAGGGTCCCACAGTAAGGTCTAAGGAAAGAACCTATCTGTTCTGATGCCCGGGCCCATCTTCTCAACACAGGACTCCGGCTTTGTTTTCTAGATTTAAAAAAAAAGAACCTCTTACACCTTCAGTCTTAGAAATGGATTTATCAAAAAAAAAAAAGCAACTCTCTGTAGGGGAAGAATAAATCATGGATATTTTAGGTGGACTATTTGCTCTGATGATATTTCAACAGTTTTAAAAAGTAAAAGTGCACACACACATGCATATATATTACACATCTGCACACACGAACACCCACCTCCACGCTTACCTCCACAAGCAGCAGACTTAAGCTAAAGAACTTTGTTAAAATATCTAAGTGAAGCACTCAAAGGTTGGGAGATTTCTTTACACTTTTTCTTAAGGATCCTTAAGCACTCTTCATGTAGTCCTTTGTGGATTTGCTTTTTAATTACAGCCATATGAACACTTTTTTATTATTCAGTGAGAAAATAAGAACTATTATATGATGAACTTAACTGAACTGAACTGAACTGAAGGAGCTGAGGTTTGTCACATGGGAATAAAAGCTTGAGAAATCTACAATTTGAGATTTGTTAACTTCTTTTTAAGAGGTTTTCTTGGATCTGATCTGAATGGGGTAAGTTTTGATTTTTGGCCACTCACTCATGGGGCTTTTACTTTGCAAGTTCGCTCCTTGAATCTCAAAAAGATTCATATCCTTCCCTCCATTAAACAGAGAAGCAGAACAATGCACAGCACAAGGCAAGAGGCTTGCACAAGATCACAGAGCAGATCCACAGCAGAAGCAAGTGTTGAACTGACCTCTGCCGACAATTGTTCACTGGAGTTCAGCACATGTTTGAAATTTTGTCTCTGAACTAGTAAAAAGTGCTGCGTTCATTCTGTGCTACAAGCACGAAGCAGTACTCCGTGGGATGCACTCTCTGCTGGGAGATCGCACGATGTCTTTGCAGGAACAACAGCCCTGATGCTTTCATAACTCTTTTCTGCTTACAGAACCCCTTTGAGCCTACAATCTTATCATCCAAGAATACCTCCATGTGTGCCAATACTCCATGCAGGGCGGGGAGGAAAAAAGCAGATGTTTTTTATATTTGCAGTTGATCTAAAACATATTGGTAAATCTCAGTGTTTTACATGGGAAAGTTTGGTCTATAATGTAAGAATGTCTGTCTGTACTTAAGCTGGGGCATGAAAAATGCAGGCATCTGGTGGCACTTTAAATGCCCCCTGGATGGTGCTCTGGAAGGTCCCACATACATCCCGTCTCAGCTCCAGCTTCATGTAGGTGCCTTGTACAGCCCAAGGCATCTCACATGCCCCTACATACTTTGCTTAGGCAACTGGATTGAACTGTAGGAGAAAGCAGCAGCAATGCCACTGTAGCCCAGGGGAGGTTTTCTGCTGGCTTTCAGGGTCAGGATTTTGTGCAGAGCAACAGTGAGTGGACCTCAGATTTAATGCTAGAAAACAGGGAGTGATTTGCTACTGGCTGCTTTACTTCTCCACGACACAAAGGCTGGCATCTTATCTGTACCCAGGTGGTTTCACCAAGAGTTGTATCCTTGAGGATGAGGAGCCTGAGGCTGCCTGAGGCTGCCTGAGGCTGCAGTGGCTGGTAAGGACCATCCCCAGTGATGACCACGGTCTTCCCACCCCCAGTCCTTTGTCCAGTGCCAACAGTGAGACCCTGGCATCCCATCCAAGGCAGGGGGCTCCTGGCCACTTCCTTGTCCTGGCACCTGTCCATCATGTAGGGCTGGTACAAATCATAAAGGCAACAGCAGAAACAATCGGTGTGATGAGAGCACAACCAGAAATGGGGCTGGGGAAAGTCACTTGGTATCAAAGGGGCAGCTTCGAGTCTGTTACCCGAATTACCTGTTAGTGACAGATCATTGCATTCGCATGGGACAGTGAGAGTCAATGCAAGTCAGTGTGCTGAACTCTGTAGCATGTTTCGGAGAGCAGATTATTTGTAATCCATGGCCCAGAAACTCTGGCTGTCATTTCCTGGGACATTGTTGCAATTCTCATGAGATAGTAGGGTGCCTCTGATGGAGATATAAGGGTAATTTGGTCTTAGAGCTCAGGTCTTCTGGAGACATCTGATCGTGTGAGGGACCTGGGTTACTTTCTGTAACAGATGAGTTTATAACTTGAGAAAAGGAGTGAAAGAACATGAGCATTAGAAGCAAAAAGCAGAGGGTAAATAGAAAGAAAATAATACTTAAAATGCAAAAATATCACAACTGTTAAGCTACTAATGTAACTTAGGGGCTGACGACTTCTGAATATGTTAAGAATAACAAATTATTTTCTCTGATAACAAAAATATTTTCTCCCTGGCAAATATCCCTGGCTTAAAGCACAGATTTATTTGTAGAGTGGTTTCATAGTAGCTCCAAAGTATGAGGTGTTTTCTGCCTAAGTCTATAAGCTCTGTGTGATTTAGTACTGGGGAAAGAAATCACAGTTTAATTAATTTTTAAATGAGAAAATGCTAACTTGATAGAGACAAAAAAATTCTTCATTCAAAGCCCTTTAAGAATGAGTTGTCATTTCAACTAAACACTAACACTAAAGCAGAGGTGTAAATGGCTTGGATTTTGGGTCCACAGCTAATTTAATCCTCCTATTTAGTTTAGAATAAAAAAAAAAAGCACTAACAGCTTGATTTACATATAATTCCTCCTGCTGTAATGCAAATGAATCGCTGCCAACAGACCAATACTCATGAACAAGAGGATGACAATTAACCAGTTTGCTCTATGTAAAGCATAGGACCTGAAAATGCCTCCAACAAATGCCCAGATCTTCAGGTGCTCTGAACTAATCCATTGTGAACCTATTAACTTTCTATTCCTTCTAGAAACTGCAGATCTTTCCTTATGTATTGTCTAATCTCCATCAGAAACTCAACAAAAATAAGCCCGTCCACCACCTGTAGTTACAGTACCTGTAACTCTAGAGTATGTTCCAAGAATAATAATCAGCAAGTAGCAGTCTTCATTCCCATGTTGCTCAGAAATTAAGCAGGAATGTGTATGCAGGGGAGGAAGGGGAAGGTGTGTGCACCTGTTTATTTAAGTAATCAAAGCCATAATTATATTACAACACGGTTATGAATGTGCTTGTTTTACTCTCATGTCATTGTCATGATTTCAGCAGGATTATCCCAGATTTATCATAAATGATAGTAGAAATCTGGCCCTGTCTGTGCACATGTGTGTGTGTGTACACAATAATTTTCTCCATCTCTCTCTGTCTGACTTGCCTCTCTCTCTCTCACATACACACACACACACACATTTTCTGGCCCTGTTTTGTATTTTCCTATGCAGCAGGGATGGCTGTGATTGTATTGCACCAGTTCTACTACGATAATGAAAATAATAATACAGACATCAGACTACTATATACAAACATAGAATAAAAAGGTATATTTACAGACATCCAGTCATCAGGATGCAAACATATCTATCCCTACGTGCAACCATATGATGAAAACACAACATATGGCAACTTAATCATAACAGTAAATAAAAGTAATTTTCTGTGTTGGTACAAAGAGAGGAGCCACCACATGTAATCTGTATTTGTCTCACGCCATAAAGGCTAAAGGAGACAAAGAAGGCTGCAATGGATAGTGATGGTCTAAGAGACTCCAATGACAAATTTTCTTCATCCATTTAAGACATAGAATGGTGGGCAGCTTTTCAGATCCTTTCTGTCTCAGATTAGAGTCTTTCTGTGGCTGAGGATGAGACACATTTGTGACTTCTCCAGGGAGCCAAGGAAGAAGGTTTCTGAAGGCAGAGCAGGGGCGTGTGGTGAAAATTGTCCCAAGTCCCACCACTCTGCATGGGGTTGCACAAGAGGGGAAGAGCCTTTAAGCCCTGAGAAAAAACAAAAAAGTGATGCCTCTTCCATCAATCCATGATGGTCCATCCAATCTTTAGAAGCTCCAAAGACTGTACCTGGTCCTCACTCATGGTCTGCATCCTACAGGTCAGTGCCCATGAGGCAGAGGATGATTTGACCCCAGGAGCACAAAGGTTTCCACCCTTCAGCTATTTTGCAACTGAAAAATATGGGAATCTCTGTTTCCAGCAGACACAGGCTGTTTTGATGTCCTTTTCACTCCACTAAGATTTCCAGAAATGGGTGCCTGATATTAAACTCTTTAAATCCATGCTAACTAGATATGTGACTGCCCTGATTTTTGAAAGTAGATTGCTGCTAGTTCTCACCGAGACTCAATCCACTTTGATAGGGGTCAGTAATTATGAAGATTTACAACGGGATTTTAGGAGTTTATTTTCAGAAACCCAGCCTAAGCCTGATTCTTCTTCCAGAGAGAGCCATGGATTGTCATTTAAACAGGAGCAGCTTTGGGGCCTAAATAAAATCCAGTCATCAAGGCCAGTAGATACCCACAACATATCCGAGCTGACAGCTGATTTCTCCAGGGCTAAATTTGTACCAAATAGTTTAGGAAACATAAGCAACTAATCAGCTCATCCCGAGAGAAATTAGTTAAGTATGAAAGGATTAAAGGAACCCTGAAAACTGAGAGGAAAAGTAAAGAAGCTTTTCATAAAACATCTCTTTTGATACCCAGTAGAGTTTTCTTCATGAGGAAATGTCCAGTCATATTAAAGTCGCTATCTGTTCTGCCAGCAGCGCACCTCCTCTGTAAAGAAGGGTAAATCTCACACGTTGCTCTGGAACAAATGCAAATTTGGGGGGATTCATACAACTTTCCTTCACTTAGCCAGGTCAGTGCTGAAATTTTACTTGGTATTTAGTCTTTCTCAGGGCAACATGAGACACAAGAATGTCCTCAAACAGCAGAGTCTGCATTGTCATCTCTTTTGACTTATTTTTCTTTTTTTGCAAAGAGCCAAAGCTCCTTTCTCTATTAGGTAACTTCTGCTGAAATAGAATACCAGGGCTGGGACACACCAAGGTGTCGTGGTTTAGATCCAGTCAACAACCAAGCCCCCACAGCCACTCACTCACTCCCCCTCAGTGGGATGGGGGAGAGAATCAGAAGGGTAAAAGTGAGAAAACTTGTGGGTTGAGATAAAGACAGTTTAATAGGTAAAGCAAAAGCTGCGCACACAAGCAAAGCAAAATAAGGAATTCATTCACTCCTTCCCATGGGCAGGCAGGTGTTTAGCCATCTCCAGGAAAGCAGGGCTTCATCACGTGTAACGGTGACTTGGGAAGACAAACGCCATCACTCCAAATGTCCCCCCCTTCCTTCTTCTTCCCCCAGCTCTATGTGCTGAGCATGACGCCGTATGGTGTGGGATATCCCTTGGGTCAGTTGGGGTCAGGTGTCCCAGCCGTGTCCCCTCCCAGCTCCTTGTGCACCTGGCAGAGCATGGGAAGCTGAAAAGTCCTTGACTAGTTTCAGCACTACTTAGCAACCACTAAAACATCTCCGCATTATCGACATGTTTTTTAGCACAAATCCAAAACACAGCCCCATACTAGCTACTCTGAAGAAAATTAACTCTATACCAGTCAAAAACAGGCCAGTATCCACACCTTATTCTGTACCATTTATGTCATGCTCAGGTCCCACACTATCCAATACAACCTCATTAACCACCACCCCCTTTCCCATTCTTTGATATAATATAATACACAGATATCATTCCCTTAGTCTATGGACCACCCCTGTAAAATGTCCACAAAATGTCCACAAATGTCCACAAAATGTCCGCTGAGTTCATTCAGTCCATGTCTTTGGGCTCCATCTGTTCTGGTGGTCACTCAGGACAGGAGAGGTGGTGTGTTGCATGGAGTTACTGGGCACCAAAGCCAGCTCAGGTCGGGTCACTGCTGCACTTGCACTGCTTCTTGTAAGGCTCATCCTCCATTGGTTCAGGTGGTTCCTCCCTAATGCCCAGGCTGCTGTGGCACTTAACTCTCCTTGTTAGCACTAGAGACCTGTAAAGACCTTGTCTTCAGAGATGAAAAATTGGTTAGGCTGAGGCCTACGACCCACCAAAGTCTTGTACAACTGGGCATCTGTCTAAAGCAGGGGGCAAGATGGTGCTGAAGGATGAGTGAGAAATAACAGCAGCCTTTCCTGCTCATTTTGCAGAGAAGGTCTCCACACAGCTCACCTTTCAGAAGAAAGAAAGGGTTGAAAAGCATCAGGAAGAGATGTAAGACTGGAAGAGTGTGAAGAGCATCTAGTTCCATGTCTGGGATTTTTTTTTTTATTTAAGACTATAAGTCTCATTAGAGGAGTATAGACTCTCTCATTCATCTTTGTAGGGCATAAGCCAACTTCTGACAGCCTAGATTGAGGAAGAAGCTTTCTCTCCCATTTGTCTTCTGCTACTTGTTCATGCATCCCCCTGCATTTGGCCATTGCTAGAGACAGGAGTAGATGGACCCCCCGGCACAGTGCAGTGGGTCAGTTCCTCAGAAACCTGCACCTTTCCTTCTCTTTCTGTATTTTCCCTTCTTTTCCCTCCAGTCTGTTGCTTTCTCTCAAACCTTTTCTTTAACTGTGCTAGTAAATCCTCATACCTATCTATAGATGGCAGCAACTTTCCAAAACAGTTGTAGATGCTGATGAACCGGGATGGTCTCTGGCTTGCTACGGACAGAAGTGTTTCACTGCATGAAATAGGTAGCAAACTATACGTGGATTTGATGACATGTACAAAGAAGTTCGCTCACTCCTAAGGAGGGGGGGATTTTTTTATGTGCTTCTGAAAAAGTTTGGTTTGACAGCAGAGACATGCCTGGGGGTGGAGGAGGCAGTTGGGGAAAGTAGGTTGATTTCTTCATTCTGCTATTAGCTGCCAGCTCAGAAACATTTAAAAGAATAAAAAAAATTGTACTCCCTGCCTGTGATTGTTGCTGGCTCTTAACATATGTCAGGTTCTTATCATTTCGTAGCAGCTGGCAAGTTCATGCAGAACCACCAGGCGGCCCAACGTGGCCAGTAATCTGTTAAGTACAGATGTCCAAATAGATGTAACTTCCATTAAACTTTAAATAAAGATAATTTATTCTGAGTAAACAGACGAGTGAGCACATTTGCCCAAATACAGATGGCACTACCTGATAGCAGTGCATTAAAAGGGTCATTAAACAGGGAGGTTCAATAACATAGTACTCAAAGATGGTCTTCTGCAAAGAAAAATAGCTGAAATCAGGGGTATGAAGTCTACCTCCTTATTTATTTTTTTTCTGCTTCCTTTTGAATAGTTCGGCAGGTTTGGTGTCTCAATGGAGCATAGAGAGAAACACAGTTTCTCCTGGAGGGACACCCTTGCACCTGTCCATGGAAAAAATGAGTTTAAAAAAAGGAATTGTAAACTGTCTCACTTGGAAACCAGGATAAGTGTGATTACTTAGAGACAAGGAGGAGATGTTTCTGAGGCTGATGGCCTTAATCCAAAGCCTTAAGGCTTTCAGGTGGGAATTCCACTGCAAGGGGCTTTGCATGTGCCCTGCATCCCCCAGGGAAGGTACACACTGTCATCACATCCACAGCAACACATTTTATCCTGGAATGGGATTATGTGTACAGGTGCACGCACACAGACATTCCTTCCTCCCTCTAACTGCGCAGTAGGGATGCAGACTTTTGCTGAGGGCTTCAGTGTTAGATCTTTAGTAAGGAAAGGGAATTAAAATGAGGCACCAGATGCTGGGGTTTTGATCTTCCTGGACATTGGGAAGCTTGGTGAAAAGCAAAAAGGTTGGATCATCTTTAGTATACCTTGTACAGAGCTGTCTGGGCACACCACACCTGCTCACAGCAGAGCCCTTGAAATCATGGCCTGTACCAGCATCCTGGAAATTAGGAAGGCATCCCTTCCTGTGGGCATCTCAGATGAGCATCTGACTGGTCTACACAGTGTTGAATTCAGTGGCCAAGCACTGCAAAGACACAACAGCACTGACTTCACCTTGGGAGAGCTACTACCATCATCACCTGTCTCCTGGGCATGGCTGTAATAATGACAGCAAGGCAAAAGTGAGGTTTTTGATGTCCTCAGCATGCTCCCTGGCCACTTCAGCCGTGGAGATGAGGACAGTGTTTGTCAACAGCAGTGGCATTTAACTAATTTGCTGAATACAGTAAGTAACAGGACCCAGTAAAGTATCTATATTCATACATAACTAGTGCCAGTTTCTAGCTGCACTGTCTGTGGCTTTATACTAGCAGTCACCTTTCTGACTTTCACCTATTCTGTAATAACTCTACACGTCTCCTTGCCTGTGATCAACAACAGCCACCTTATTTCAGGTTTGGTCAGATCATTCAGTGGAACAATATTGCCCATCACCTTTTTTTAATCATAGAAAGGAAGGATGGGATTTTTCTTGACCGATTCCTGCCAGTTAATAGGTGGGTGTTCATGCTAAACTTGTCATCTGGGTTCCTTCTGCAGCTGGTGGAGCTTCCTGGCGAGATTCATGCCCTGTGAAGAGCTGTGATGAACCGCCTCTGAAAGTGCCTCTCTCTACTGACTATTGAGAGAGTCCAGATGTCTGCACTAGGCCAGATGCCTCATTTTCAGATGGCTAACGTTAGATAAAAGAAATTCAACTCAAAAGGGAGTGTCAGCCTGTCTTTATTACTTTTATTTACTATATTCTTCTCTCTGTCTCAATTTGGTCCTTCTGGAATAAGGATAACTGTATGTTAATGCTAATGTGACATCCCGCTGTCTCACTCCTTCTCTTATCCATGGTACAAGGTTGTCCCAGGGAAGGGAGGGCTAAGTTGTTTATTAGGTTTACAGTATAACCTACAAGGGAGGGAAAGATGTCAATACCTTGAGGAAGGTGCAGTGCTGATGGTGAGGATGGGAAAATCTCAAACCAGGATGAAAATACAAAGTCACTGAGGTATTCCCTAAGAAGGAAAATCCTGCTGCAGAAGTTGCATGGGTCTCTTTGCTTCGCTGCCCACTGGAGCTCCCTGCTCCATTTCTCTCTGATGACCATCAAAAGACCCTGTTAGCAGCTGTGTGCTACAGATCCCCACATGCTGCTCCAGCACATATTTCCACTTCAGATCTCCCCCCTCTTCTTGCAGGCAGGAAACTTGAGCAAAGAGCAATCAGCCTTCCCCCCCGGCGGTCAGGAAGATACCTGGGCTCAGCCCTCAGCCTCCAGAAGCCTTCCTGGGACACCTTCAGTGGGACAACTGGGAGATGCTGTTATTTGGGTATTCCTTGTGCAATTTCAGGAATTAAGCCCAAAACTCCTGAGATTTGAGTCCTGCATTTATTACCTTGTCTCCCTTTTATTTATTAAGAAATAATTAATTTTCAGTTATTTTTAGGGTCAAAATCCCCTCTTTCCACATTACAAGATACTGTCTTTCCTTTGACCATCTCAGTGTCCTCCCTCCAATGACTCTCATTTCAATTCAGAGTCCTTTTCTAAAAACCCTTGGTCTGGTTTGATCCCATTCATGACATTGACCTACAGAAATTCTTTCACCTCCTTTCAACTTTCCTCCCCCACCATTTTGAAATCATCACTGTTAAAAATGTGATTTTTAATGTGTCAACATCAGATGCCATAAATATTGGGGTTGCTGGCAAGATTCTCTAGCAAGAACATGTATTCATGCTGCTGCAGGCGCTGTTGAAATGTTTTTGCCCTAAATTCTCTCAACAATGTTCAAATTAATGGCAAATGGCTGGGATGAGGCACTGACCAAAAGGATCTGATGTTGTATTGAACATTTCCTGCATCGTGTTTTATTCAAAACATTTCCTTCTTCAGGGTGATTACTTTATTTTATATTTCCTGGCCTCATGCTCATGTTACACCCCAGTTCCTGTAGCTGTCAGATTAAACACTGCTTTATCAGAAGAAATGCCACTGAATTATAAAACTTCTTTGGCCATTTAACACCTTTATCTCTGTCTTGCCTCTGCCAGGATTACTTACACAGATTTGTCCTGTCCTTACTCTCCCAGAAAACTCTTAAAATGTATGTAATGGAGGACTTCCTAGAGAGTATTTTTAACACTTCTTTAACACAAAAGCTTTGTTTCCATCATGGAAATCTGTGTGCAGGTACAAATGAGCTTTTCATCTGTGAAATACTATAATTTTTAAACTAAAAATTTCTCATGGATATGGTAATCTTGCTGATTTCTTCCCTGTTAAACACAAGTGGGTTGAGACCCTTGCTCATGTAAACCCATTTCTGGCACCTGAAAGTTGTGCCTTGGAGCTGATACCCTCTTTCTGGAAACATGTATAAAGCCATTAACCTCAATGGAGGTGTCATTCTAGGAAAGAACAAGCTGGGACCAGCTAAAGGGAAGTGAATACCTGCTCAAGCAGGGGGATTGGACAAGGTGATCTACTGAGGTCCTTTCCAACCCCCACCATTCTGTGATTCTGTGAATGCCCACCTGAATGGGCCTGACCATTCAGAGCATCTCTCTCGCTCATCCAGGGGATTTTTTTGCTGTTCACACACAGGCATGGAGTGACTCTCCATCACAGAGCCAAGGGACCCCACCAATGCTATGGTGTCACTGTACAGGGTCACAGTTGCATGTAGGGTCATTTCAGCCATGCATGGCTTTTAAGACAGCCCTGGCCCGATAGGAGTGACAGAAGGTGATAGGCTCTGCTGTGAGGCAGGCTGTGCCGGATCAGCTGCACAGCTTCTGGCCAGCTCAGAGCATGGCCACAGCAACTGAAATCTGCTTAGAAAGCATCATTCTGTGTCCGCATGTGAAATGCTCTGCAGCTGTACTTTGAGATACAGCAGCAGGGAGAGCAGGGGAATTGCACTGACCTAGGCTTGGCTGTGCTATTCTGTAGCATTAAGCAACTCCCTTGACTTCTCCATTCATATGAAAAATGACCGGTGGAAGGTTTATCTCCTTGAAGAAAGACTTACTCCTGACTCCACATGAGGCTGGATTAGGTCCTAAATTCAAAAGCCAGCACTAAGGGGTCATCGTAGGTTGCATCCATCACTGCCCCCATCCTGGTTCCTCACATCCAGCTGGTACCTTCCAAAACAAATTGTCCAAAACTCTTGGACATGGTAGTGGCTCCCAACACTGGAGCAGCTGTTTAATTTGCCTCTATGATCTGGCACTGGTTTCTGATGATCTGTGTGTGCTCCTGTTTGGATGTCTGAACTTTCGTGCTGATGTTTGATGTGTAGCTGTAACAGCTTGATCCATGGGAGGGAGTGGTACCCGTACTCAGACTTTGGCTGTTCCAACTATAATACTGAGGGGAAGTATTTCAGGTGCTTGGTTCTGCTATGACTCAGTTCAGCAGTCATATAAGAGTCATAGATCTGAACCTCAGAAGAGATTATTACAATCATTTCATCTGACCTTTTGAAGAAGAGGTCAGAGAATCACATACACGGTGGGATGTATGCTGAGCTCCAGCCATCAACTCTGAGTCAGGACCAGCCTTTCCCCCAAGGCTAATGGATTTTCAAACCTCCAGATTCCCTTCCAAGTCCTTCTTCAAGCTGTGAAGTCTGGCTCTGGACTTAGGCTTTCCTCAGATACAGCAATTACTATCCCTAACAGGTATTATGGTCTTTTTGTCTATCAGCAGCAGTAGTTATTTCTACTTCAATATCTCCTTAGGGCCCATTTGTGCTACACTTTGTCAAAATATTTCCTTGTTCCTCAAAAAAATGAAAAGATCATGAGATAGCACTTTTTTAGCCAAGATGAGATGTGTCCATATTCTGCAGCCAGCTCTCTCAGTCCCAGCCATTCCCATCAAGCGATCCGCCTGCCAAATGTGATGCCTTCTTTTGACTGCCGTGATCATTTTCCTTCCAAGAACAACTGCTGAACAGATAACTGACTCACTGACTGCTCTTAGAAGGGTGCTGGACAGATACACTTGGAAGGGCAAATCAGTCAGTTGTTCACAAACTGCTTCTAGTATTTGCAGTCATAACTAATTGCCCTGACTTGGCATAGCGGCTGCCATCTCAGCTTTCTGAAGTATGTGATGGTGGCTCGTGGAGAAGACCCTCAGGGAGATGTTGGTGAATTGCTCCTCCATTTGCTGCTTCTTAGATATGATAGTAGTTCTGACACCTTAAATTAAACATCCAGGGCCAGCAGCATGAATGCAACCCTCAGGCCTTCTCTATGTAACATCAGTCTAAGGTGACATTTTTAATGCACTTAGTTAAACTGGTGCTCATGGCTATGGGGAAGATGTTGATTTTGGTTTCAGTCAGACTCTATTTTGATATTTAATCTGGTATAAACAAAACCAAGTCTTCTGGATTGCAATAATTAAAACAGTTCACCCCTGTGGAAGAAAAGCTCAGGAGTAGTTAGAAGCAACCAACAAGTCAGGAAAAAAGCAGGAAGGCAGCTCCATCTCGAGGATGAAAATGAACGCTCATGATTTTTTTCCCTCTGTATTTGTACTGGTCAGGCTCTGATTTATTTTATTTACTTTTTCAGGCCAGAGTCTTAGGAACTAAATACCCTATAGCAAAGAAAATATTCCTCTTGTTCTTAATAGGGGCAGGGGATCCTAAGCTAAGATCCTTACTTGTTCTGTCAAGGTGAGAATCCTTCAATTTTGTGAGCAGAATATAATTTTCAGTGTGACCAGATGCCTCAAACTATCTGATTGGTTCAAAATAAGAGGAACAGCTTTTCCAAGTAAAGTTGTTAGATCAAATTCTCCTCTCTGTCATCCCACTCTCTGCAGCACAGTGATGTGGTAAGAAAATGTTGACTGACACAACCTGTCAGAAAAAAAAAGGTATAAGAAATGGGTTAAATATTTCAGACTCTGATTTAATGACCATCTGAATTAATACCAACTTATATATCAATGGCGAGAGACTCTGAGTACTTGTGAAGCAGGGGAAAGGGGCTGATAAACCAGATCAGTCCAACCACAAAGCACACTTAAAAATGCACATATACATGGATGGCAAGGTTATTCAGCTCCTGCCTTTGGGTAGAATAATTGCTCTGTGAAACATTAGTGAATCAGCATGAATGTTTCATAAGTTTGAATTTATAAAATATTTCTGATTTTCCTGTACACATGCCTTTCAAAGATAACTTTCAAGTGCTCATTGTATTATGCATCTCACTTTTCAAGAGAACAGCATGATTTCCTTGAAGACATATCCGTTTAGAGAGTTGCCATGGCAATTTGTTCCCACCCCCCAAAAATGCTTAAAAACAGATTTTTCCATTGTCTTCTGATTTCTGCAGATTACAGCATGCTTCGTTTTTCTCTCTTCCCTAGAGTGACTCTAGGTAAGTGTAAAGAAAAAAAGAAAGAAAAATCTTTTTTTTAATTTAAATTACCTTCTGATGGAAGCAGAAAGCTTCCTCCTCCAAAGTTTAGTCACAACCAAGGCAAAATTATCTTACTGTTTGAAACAATAATTTATTAGCATGATTTTTTTTTTTTTATCCTGGGAGAATCATGATAAAAATTGCCTGCACAAACATAAAACCTCTTTTTACATATGCAAGGTAATTATTAATCCAATTAACCATCTGCATACCAGCATATTTAATTTGTTCTCAGAATTACTCTTTTCCTGCTGTAATTAAACTAACCACTTTGTGTAATCTGTAAATCTGATCAAAAATTTTGTTGACCCATTTTTAAAAATAAAAGATAGGTTTTGGCAAAAATGGGATTAATTAAAGCATTTTCCTTATTTCATTTTTTTTTTTGCTTTCAGACAAAAAACCCCACCTTCTACCTCCAAAGAAAAGCAACCAAACAGTGATGAGGAATATATTGTCAAATTCTGGCAAATTATGGTTTTATTTCTGGAGGGAAAAAAAACCCAGCAAAAAATATCAATATAGTGATATTTTTATCCCCATTAACTTTTTAACGACAAATATGCTCTTTGATCATTGTTAATTGCTTGGTCGCAGAGCATAATCAGACAGAGTATTTTGACTAGAGAACAGACTGCTTTGCTTGTAAACACTCCTTCTTTCCCTGTTTTTATTGAAAAATAAAATGAAAAACTAATAGTGCTTGACAAGTCCTTCCCTAGTGCTCTTTTATATCAGAGGCTGTGCTGTGTTTTTAAAATAATATTCCTCTTTCATGATTCTTATTTTAATTGCTCTGCCGGGGGGATGGGTCAGCACAAAGTACATGTCCTGATGTTTCTCCTTTGTGCAGGAAACTCTCTGTATAACTCCAGGGAACCAAAATATGTGAATGGCTGTATCCAGTGCAGCTCCTAGAGACTGAGCTCTTTCCACTGATACGAGGAAAAAAAAATGAGGTGCAAAAAGGGATGTTAGATGGGAGCAGCACAGGGTAAAAGATAAAGGGCTCAAATCATGCTTGACACAAGCATCTAACATCATTTGAGATGCCATGGAGCCATCTGAGACATCTTCTCAGGCCTGGTGTGGGGAGGACCTATGGGAGACTGTGTCCTTCTGGGAACTGGGCTGGACACCATAGTAAAGGGCTCTGGACAGTTTTGTTGAGGAAACTGGACCAAATTCTTGTCCTTTGCAGACTACATTGGATATTTGCCTACTAGCCCAGGGGCTCCCAGGTGGGAATACCACCCATTAGGTCTCTTAGCTGTGAGCTGAAGCTTTCCCTTATGTTCTGTCTAATCCTGTGATAACTCTGCTCCTGACCAAGCCATTGGAAGAATTGGTATTTTGACCATTCTGCATGACCTCTATACCCCATCCTGGTCTGTCACTGTCTGTGCAGGAGGGACTCAGTAGATGCCTGTTCAATGAAGCCAGGTACCCAAGCCTTGGACATTCTTCCCCCAGAGGAATCCAAGAGATGTCCCTGGCTGAGCCACTGTACAAGCATGGTGGGAGCTCTGTATCTCAGTGACATGTGGCACCAGAAAACCCAATTCAGTCACCATGAAATCAGTGTGAATTTTGGTGCAGAATTTAGGAGGATCTAGCCCATGTATTAGGAATTGTGGCTAAAACTTAGGTCCCAGTGACATATCAACGGTGTTACAGTAGCTCAACAACCATGCTAGACTCTCAGAGTGCAAGACTTGGTGATTTGGGGTTCTCTGCAGCTTTTAGATTGTGACAATTATTTGCTGTTCTCCCTGTTCCTCTCCTGTTTGAGCAACTTAAACTATTACTGCTTCACTAAAGCAGTTCCTGTTTGCCTTTGCTATTATGTGTTCTGGAACAATGAACACAATCACCAATTTCTGAATAGGATTTTGGCTGTGTGTTTGTAAATAGGCTTCCAAGCAGAAAGGGGGGTGGGGAGGAAATAAAGGAATTGCTATCTGCTTTCTCTCTCTCTTTATATATATATACGTACCTGTAAATAAACAGAGCCATCTGATGCTCTGCTGTTTCTCAGGATGGGTTACAATAACATAAATTGGAGTCAGTGGGATTTTCTCTTTTGCCTCTGAGATATAGCTATGTTTTAATTACTAAATAATCTGACTACAAAGTTGATCTCACTGAACCAGACACAATGTTAATTTTAGCAATACAATGTGCATGCAAGTAGAGAGGAGTTTTGAATGCTGATTTCCTCTCTGCCTTCCCTTCTGCCTCACCCCCACTTGAAAAGAAAAAGGCAAAAAGATCTATATATAAATAAGGCTCACCAAGCTGGAGTGAATTTAAAGCTAAGAAAAAAGTTGTTTAAGTATTAAAGACAACTTTGTGCAGTGCCTAGCCTTGCCCTGAGCAATGTCCCTGCTCAGTCACTTACCTGCTGTCCTGCTTTTCTGGTCTTGTGGGGCTGCTTCCACTCACACCTACTGGTGCCCTAAGCTCTCTGAGCTAGCATGTGTCTCTCATGGGTATCTTGTACTCATAGTTGCAGTGACTGCAACATGGATAACAGCAGAAATCTTTATGTATACATATGCTGTTGGATGGCGCAACCTCAGGGAAAGGTGGTGAAAACAAAGGGTGCCAGATCCCAAACTTTGCTACTGAATTCCATGAACTTGGGAGAGGTGCATAAAAACCTCAGGAATTCAAAATTACCATCAGTGGATGCCAGATCAGTGCTCGAAAAATGGGGAACTGGCAGCCTGCTTTCATCTGAAATTGAATAATGTTGTATGTCATGAGCTAGCCTGTCTTCCTCTGGATTGCATCGTAGGTGCAAGACAAGAACAGACCAGAGCACATGCAGAGCTGCATTCATCTTCTCATTTGACCTGAAGATGCCCTGGGAAAAACACAATCCTTTCAATTCTCTCTCTTTGAAACAAGAAACAAGAGCAAAAGCAAACTACAAGTTTCTACTTGCCTGTGGATCCCAAAGGAAAATTAGCTGAACTTCTTTGGAGCTCTCTGAAGATGCTGTCACAGTTCTTGTAACTCATATGGATAGTTTCAAGTCATGATAATAAACCTGCATGTGATTTCCACTTTTAATTCATCTGATTTCAGCTTCTGATCCTTGAGTGAAATCACTCAAGCTTATGCAGAAGCAAGCCACCCTTCTGTCTAATAATCAGCCATAATATAGTAGTGCCAGGCACCTTGGGCCGGTATATGCTGATCCTCAAATCTTTGATTCCTCCAGCACTGGGTTTTTAGAGGTGTTGCACCACCCAAGCTGTCAGAGTAGCATAAAACTAATAACCAGACTGTATTACATCTTGATGATGTGACAATGGTACTGATGGTGCTTATTCTCAGAGACTACAAGGCAGCATTTCTTTGATTGCTTATGGGAACATTTTACAGCTGAAGTATAATTTCATTTATTAGAGGCAGACAGCTTATAAAAATGTGTGAAACACAACCGGTACCAAAAAGAAAGCTTGGGAGACTAATGAGGCACAGGGCTCATACCTTTAAAGAAAACAAAGGTTTCTACAGACAAACGGCTGATGCAGTTTGTTTTTTATAGACGTAAATCAATCAAAACATTCAAACCATGTTATCCGGGAGAGTTACAGCAAATACATTTCATCTAAAATTATTGATGACTTTGCTTCTAAACAGAGGATAGGACCAAAAGGAAAACAAGGAGGAAAAAAATCCTTCACATTCAAAGAAATATAGCTGGAGTGAAAACCAATCTAGCAGAAGGGGAAAACGTACACAGGTAAAATAATAACAGTATTGCTACAAAGTGACTTTTCCTCAGAGCTCTCTCTCACCTTATCTGAGCACTCAGGGACAGAATTAAAGCAAAATTTGATGTAAACGTCTTCCATATGGATCCAAGAGTGAATGTGGGCACAGTGAAAAGATTGGCATCGTTTGAGAGTGACAAAACTGCCCCAAGCAGCCTGCAGAAGGGTTTACAGGTCCATTTCCCAGCTGGTGAGGGATGTCTTTGCTGAATAGTGGTCATGGACCAAAGATGAAGTGAGGAATGTGAGTGGACCCTGTGTGCTTCATTTCTGAACCAGTGCTGAGAGTGGGCTGAGATGCCAAAGAAGAGGCAACAATTAGGATCCCGATTAGGACAAAGCTAAGAAATCAACAGTAAATGTCCCATTTCTATGGTCAAAGCTAGAAGATGGAGAAGGCAAAGGCTGCAAGATGCTTTCCAAATGTCAGAAAGCACTGGTCACCTTCAGAGGGATGAAGGGCCTTCAGTTCATTCGGAAAGCTCCTGCTGGCTTCCTCATATGTTCTAATATATCTATATATCTATATCTATGTCTATATCTATATCTACACAGTGGACTGCTACAGGACTACACAGATCCTGCTCACACTCCTCGCTGGCTAGCCAAGAGCCACTTGAGCACAGCCTGATGCCAAAACTTAGTGTGGCTTGAGTGGGCAATTTTTTCTGAGCACATAGGTAGTGTGGTGGTTATGGGACAATATGGAGACTTCTAGAACATGAGACATTTAGCATGTAACCTATACAGGTCTTCTCCAGGCTAAAGATTTTTGAGCATGAACTTTCATATGGACGGCCAAAAAAATCCAGGGATTACTGGCTTGCAGTATTTGGTCATGTGGATTAATGTGTAGTGGTTCTAAACAGGATGCCAAACATTCAGCAGTGTCAAAAATCTTCCCCCACAAAAAACAAACAAACAAACAAAAAAAAAACAAACAAAAAAAAAAAAAACCAAACCCAAAACAAACAAAAAACTAACAAACCAAGTGACCATGTATGAGGAAAGAAAAACAGTCATAAGGACCCAGGTATGCACTATACACCTCCCAGAACGCTATGGATTTAGTATCCAGCCAGCCTGGAAGAAAGGAGGAGCAGCTGTGCCCCATTTGATCCTGTCTCCCCAGACACCTCCAAGACATCCCTGCCTGTAAACCACGGGTAGCTATAAACACCAACAAGTGTCACCTACTGCCTCTGCCTCCATCTCCCAGTACAGCACAGTGCCCTATATTGCCTGAAGTTTGAAGAATTAAGACTGTGCCCTGAGAAGTTTTGTCCCAACACAATCTGAGTTAGGACAGCAAAGATGAGTATTAGCATGAGTTGATGATTAGTTACACTGTTGTTCCCAGGGATGTGCACTGCTTAGAATGTGTCTCACCAGTAACACAATCCATCCTCCATCAGTTTTTGCAATGAAGAGTTCGACCTCTGATGAAGTCTTCCATGTATGTTCAGCTCCACAGAGCAGCTACAGAGCATCAGATTGGGCTCAGTTATTGTCCTCTGTCCTCAGGCAAGTCAATCTCCCTTATACCTCAGTTTCCTGACCTGTTAACTGAAAGTGAAGTTACTGATATCACTGTCAAGAACCTTCAGACACACCTGGGTAGATTGCTGGGCAGGAGGTGCTGGTCTTTGGATGAAAGCACTGGAGATGGAGACAGAAGCCCTTAGCCTCTAACTGATATTGCACAATTTTGCCATCTCGGATTAGGAACTTGTGCTGGCACCTTCAGCCATGCAATAAACACACTTCTGCCACAGACTAAACAACAGCTATGAAAGCCTCATCTGGAAGTGCTGGTTTAGTGCTCTGTTGGCCATGGGCCTTTCTTCAGAGTGTTTTGTGGGATGTGCTCTGTGGTTTAGATCTGATTATCTTGGTCACAGTGTAAGCCTACCATACTAGGTACCCAAAGCCAGATTTTCTAGCACTCTTTCTTAATACTTTTATCTTTGGATTACAATCCTAATTAATGTGTTGAGCTTTCCTTGCCAGTTCCTGTTAAGAAAACAATCAAAGCATGTTTTGTGAGAGATGAGAACAAGGAAGCAGAATGTTTGAAACCCTTCCCTGTCTCTACCACCATCTCTGATGACATTGTTTTTGGTCAATCATACGGACATATTTCTCATCCAAATTGTTTCACATTTTATTACGCTCAGGTAGGGGTCAAGGAACCAGTTCAGTTACCGTCCTCTTGGCTGGGTGGTTGTGGGTTTTGGCGAAATACAAAAGGAAAGGATTGGGAGTCTGGCTAAGCCTTATTCTCTTTCATGTGAAAGTCATTTAGCACCGTTGGGGAGGGGGGCCTCGAAGGAGGAGTCAGTACCATCTACCTTGCTTTGAAGCCCTGACATGTTCTAAAGAATGAGAGACCTGTCTGTAAATGAGAATCAGGCCCCTAGATGTGAAGGGCTGAAGCTGCTTTGAGTCCCTAAGTTTTACTACCCACACAGAGACTCTCACTCTGCCATTGCACCTTGAGCCCCATCTCTTACTTGAATTGAGCACATTGGTTACAGGGCTGCTGTGTTTGGATATAACAGCTCTAAGTGGATGTCCAATCTGCTTGGTAAGTGTAAACCTGAGCCATTCCCATGCCCAGACACACCCCATATTTTAAGCCCTCTTGCTCACACTGGCTGGTCCCCTTAGCCCAAAGCCTGGTGCTCTTCATGGGATGCCAGACTCCGTTTTGTACCCTCAGGATGGGTTGAGCACAATACTCCCACTCCGCCCCGACCACCCACAGTTCTCCTTAATTCAGCTCTTCCTAAAAGTAATGTGGCTGCTTTCATTATGAACCACATGAAGACTACGGCTAACAGACAAGGCTGAACCTGTTTTCCCCTTTACAATATAACTTATGCCATGGAGAACAAAGCACGTCCTTTAGAAAGCTGCCCCAGTGCTCAGGTACATTAACTCCAGGCTATCTCAGTCGGTGCCAGCAAGGGTGAGGACTTCTGGGTAGGAAACAGTATAATCTCCATTCGCTTCTTACACGCTCTTCTGCTGTGTAAGGACAAGGAAAAGCTGACTTAGCAAGTCATTGCAACCTGAAACAGGGCACGTATCATATTATACCCAAGGTGTAATCTCATTGCTAAGTGTTGTGCTCAAAGTGAATGCTTTGTTACTTGTGTGCAGTGGAGTCATTGCAGCGGAATAAATGCAATGCCAGGACGACCGTGCTTTTCTCTCGCTCCCTTCCCTCTGATGCATAATGAAGAGAATGTAAAGGGAATGAAGAATATAATTTGCTATTGTACCCTGGCAGAGAGGGCTCATTTGAACAACTGTCAGCCATGGAATTTCATCTGAGTTTCCCAGATAAAATCTCCTGTTTCGGGGACTGTATTTACTCAGTGTGTTTAATGTGACAATGAAAACTCCGCACGCAATGATCTATTATATAATAATTAAAAAAAGCCCCAACAAGGAAAATCTCATAGGCAGCCTAATAAGTGGAAAATTAATGAGTGTCAAAACCAGAAGATAAAATTCTACCCAGCAAAGCAGAAAGGGAGCGCCCCTGTTTCTTACAACTGAAACTGCACAAAGGAATTGTTCTGCTGTTTTGCATCCAGCTCAAATATTGAATACTACCATGTAGGCTCCCCTTGTCCACCTTCCTTAGGGTGGAGTGCCTTCAAAGAATGGAGCAGTGCTCTGTGCCTGCAGGATTTGGACCTCTTTCAAGGGTTTTTGCTTCAAGTGTGCCTTAGCACCCAAACTGGTATCTGGCAGCTTTTTTCCAGTTAGTAAGAAACCTTTGCTGAAGAGAAGAGGAGGAAAGGAAGAATAAAGGGCGAGAGGGGACCCTGGCACTGGCAAAGGGACAGAGCCTGTCTCAGAGGTGTCTGTGTGGGGTTTTCCAGGCACACGGGAACCTGCACTGAAGTGGCATGTAGCTGAGCTGAGCTAATGAGCTCCATGGAGGCAATGGCAGGTTGTGCTTGGTGCCATCACATTATAGCTACACAGACTCTGATTCGGAGCTGAAGCAGAGGCAGAGCTTAGGGAAGTCTGTGAAGAAATGCCAGAGCTGAATGTGGGGTCCCATCAGCTCAGCCTTTAGCATGGGAGAGCTCACAGGCTCACTTTTCCTGCAAAGCATTAAGGAGAAGAATGAATATGCAAATAATTTGTTGAGAAATGCTACAGTGGTGGAGGATAGAGGGCTTTGGGACACCTGGGGTAGGTCATCCAGCAGCAGTCTAAGGAGACAGGGAAGTGACTGTGGTTGTCAGAAAGATACAAAATAAAGCCAGAAGTCATGCCTTGCACTCAGCCCAAATTACTGCTTGAGAGTAACAGTTCATGATCCTTCTGGGAGTCCTCTATTAAAAGAAAAGCATTTGAGACTGACTAACAAACTGATCACAGGCTGAATTATTGATTGTACCATTAATGTCTTTGTTTGAGACATTATCAGGGTTAATGAAATGATCGAACATTTCTCTTCAGCATAACCAGCACTGTGTTTTCTTTCCAGCTCCACTTTTAGGGTTCAGGTTGGCTCTCATTGAACCCAAGAGGGACCAGGCTGCTGCCTGTCATAGGAACAGGTTGGCTGTGGTATAAATCAAGCCTATGGATGAGATACTAGCAGGGCATTAGCTATGGAGGAGAATAGGAAAGTCACTATGTGCTGGTTCATTATACTGTGATTTACTAATGAAGCCAGAGGCTGTAAATGCGAGTGTATTTAACTCCACATCTTCTAGTCAGTCAGCTGAGGCAGCTGATGTGCAGTTTGCTCCCCTGCACAGCCAACCTCAACAGATAAGAATCATTTGTCTCAGTTACACCGAGAAATCAAAACTCACCCAATCCCCCACCCAAACAGCAAGATCAAACAGCAGTAACATCAGTCCTGTTTTTTTGCCTTTTTTCAGCCAGTTTTGCAATATTTTTAACTCTTTCTCAGCACTGTAGGCAAAAAAGAGCTTTATTGTTTGGAGGATGACGGTAAAATAAATTATACCCTCCTGGTCTGGGAGTGGGAATATTAATCTTTTCCCAGGTCCTTTCCTTCTGCTCACTCTCCATGTACAGGTCCCCTCCACATCCCTACAAGGTGACGTTCTCCCCACCAGCAGGTGCGGGCAGAAGTAGGTTTGCACCCCCAGAGGGTCATAGGCAGGGGTTTGGGTACAATTCCAGCAGCCCATCACCTGCCTCCATAGCCACGAGCTGGCTCTGACTCTCCTCCATGAATATGTCCATGAGACAATTTCAGTGTGAGAAATCAGCCCCTTGCACACAATGGCTTGTGTTTTGCTACCTTTTAACTTCTTCTGTTATTTTTCTGTGAATATCCGCAAGAACTGCAATGCTTTTTACATGTAAGGATGCTTTTTCTACATTGACTGGCAGACTAACGATTAAAAAGAAAACATTACGACTTCCTCATAATGGTGTTATCTTAAGATTCTTAAAGTGTTCCTTAATAAAGTAATTCTGTATCATATGTTTAAAACATTTCAGAAGTAATTGAATTCACAGTGCTTTGTAAAATTTCCGTCAATTGCACATGTACATATATAACTTAACCAACTGTAAATGTAATCTTTCAGAGTCCTTCTCCTGTTTGCTTCCTCTGCAACCCAGCAGCTTTTCTTTCCCCACTCTCCTAATTTCCACTGCAGCCTCCGCTGTCCTCATTCTCTCCTCCGCATGTCTCAGCTGCCCATCAGCCTGACCCATTTCAGAAGCCATTTTTTCTCTGCGCACAACATCTGTCTCATTGGAAACAGTGGGAGATGGCAGCAACCTTTATTAGAGCTAGTTTCACATCCCTATTTCAGAAACAAATATATGGGACAAGGGGTGATAATTCTGGCTGCATGTTTCTCGGTGGTCACAGTTCTTGGTTCCTGTGGACTTGATGCTTCAGCCTTGAGACAGACCCTCACCATGACCCTCATGTACTGAGGGCCAAGAGTCCCCCATCACTCCAGCAAGTCCTACCTCACACAACGGCCATGGTTCTGAGAAAACTCACACCCCCTGCTTTATATCACTTTTTCCCTTCTGGATTGAAAATCCTGATGAAAATCCAACTCCAAGCTTGCATGGCTGGAACTATGGAGAAATCCAACTTCAGAGATGAGCCTGGGAGGCAACAGTGAATAAACACTGATTATGAGACAAAACTGCTCTATCTCACTGCCACAACAGCTGCAGACACCAGACGGGGCTGTGAGCAAGTGAGGAAGGTGACTTGAGGGAAGAAGAAAGTTTTAGAGGGTTTTTTGCCACTCAGCAGAGTAAATGAAACATCAGTATTCGAGCGGCTTTGCATGGAATGGACATCATTAAGAGAACATGTTGAATTAAGGGATTACAGAAGTTAATTCAAGTAACTTTTTTTTTTTAAAGAAGAAACTTTAAAAATTAGTTTATTGCTGACCAGTTCTTCATGCCCTTTGCCTTTGATTTCAATCCATTTAAATTACAAATATCTTACTCCAAGTGGCTTTCTGCTGACTGTTCGCCTGTTGAGAATCTGAGCTCACAGGTCTCTCCAGGGTCTCCTCTCTGCTCTTCGCAGGGAAGGGGAAAAGCAGCTGTCTACATCCACTTTTATCTCTGTAATTTCGTTATGCTTTGTAGCTTCCTTGGCTGCCACTTCATCTTCTCCAAGGTCACCTCTGTAATAAACACAGAAGCCCAGGGCCGGGATTGAGACTCTCACCTTGGGGGATTCAATCCAGTTGCTCAAGCACAGGTAGATAGTGAAACTGGGGGGGTCCTAGTTGGCCTCCAGTTACTGTTTTAGGCAGTATGGGGCCCCTGTAGGTCCCAAGTTGCACATGCCAAACTTACATGGATGTCTGCAGCAGCATTTAATCTGCAACAAGGCTCCTATATATAGGCAAGTGGCTCAACCCTTGTTGGATCCGCACACATGGAGCAATCTGTGACTGCTTAAAAAAATCTATATTTGAGGAAGTACCAGCCAGGGCATTTATTCAACACTGGCCCATGTGGCAAGTGATTTTGTCTTACTACTGGAACTTATGCAGGGAGATAAATCTGCTTACCCCTAGCTTTTCATCGGTCAATCAGCAACCTTTAGAGAAACAAAATATTTATTGTCCCTACTCCTCTGACTACATTCATTCTCCAACAGCTTTTCTTGATATATCTTCCCTTATTCACTCGAAAATGCTGTTCACACAGAGGGGAAAGAATGGAATTTGAGCATTTGGCCAGGATTTTTGGATGTCTAGCAGCCCAGACAAAGCAGATTAACCAAAATGATCTCTGCACATCACAAAATGCTAAAGATTGATGTTGTCAGGGCAGTGCTTTCAGTGCGAGTGATCTGTGTCCTGCTGATTTTGTGCAACGCAAGAGATGCCTTTGATCTTTCCTCTTGGAAAATATAAGCTGAGACCATACAAGTGCATGGGACTGCTCTTCTGGTCCAACTTGGGCTGAAAATGAAAATGCTTTTCTGAGGAAGAGAAATTCTTTGGAGGAATAAAAAAGACTGGGAAATAAATTTCAGAGGTTGAAGAGTTTCTTTCTTTTTTTCAGGCTGTCCAGAAACTTTTTGTTTTAAACAGTTCAATGTTAGACTTCATTTTATGTACACCTGGGAAGTATCAGCACAGGCATCTGCTTCTTGCACTGTCAGAAACTGGGCTTGCTTAGTCTTTCCTTCTGGCTCGATGCAGCCACTTTTATGTCCCTGTGCCCTGAGAGGAGTGGTCACTTCAGGATCCTGTGGTCCCAGCATTGTTTCTGAGATGGGACTTGCCTTCATGTAAGTGTCTACCTTATAGATGTGTAGGGTTGGGTAGGACACGACTCACTGCCTCCTCACTTTTGCCCTCCCCTGAACCTGCACAAAGGGGATGTCACTGCCATGCAAATTTGTTTTCAGCTATAAGGTGTTAAGGAACATGGACAGCTCAAATACTATAAATCCTTCAAGGTAAAAGGGACATATATAAATCTCCATCCTGTCCCAGTTTCTTCTTCCACTGGAGCTTACTGGGATGCTGTGGGTCTTACTGGTCTCTATTGATATCACCCTTCCCTCCCTTGCAGGTAAAATCTGTGTCACCTGCACAGGGACACAACATTTGTGATTGATTAACTCTGTTTTAAAGCAGCTCTTTCACAAAGCACAAATTCTCCTGGATTTATCTGTCAAGCCAGGGGCTTTGGAGAAATACTAAAGTTTCCAGAGAGAATAGGGAGGGATGTATGTACAGTGAAGATGACAAAAGGAGTAGAAGTTGGGGGGGAGAGGCAATTTTAAGATGGAATATTTCTTTCTATGGTTCAAAACAGGAGTTGGATCCTAAAGGAGAAGGGATTATTCCTTGAGAGAAAAACTGAGTTTTGCTATTCCAGCAACAGAGAAGTCAATAGCTTAGCTCCGAGCAATTATGGTTCCAGTTTATTCTGTCTTTCTTTCCCTCTGCTTTCTTTTCCTCTCTGTCTTTGTGAAGTTCTAAGTAGTTTTCAATGAAGAAAGGAGAAACGTGATTTTAAGATGAGTTGAGGTTGAGCCTTGAGGCAGAAGCAGTGCTCAGAAACTATGGTTTAATGAATACAAAATATTACACCGTGAAAATCAGCAGCTGTTGCTACTGCTTTTTTTAAGGTATGTTAATTCTTGTTGCTTTTAAATACTGTTGTTTCTGGGAAACCACCTCACACACTGTAATTGAAATTGGTTGTTCATATCCCATTTTGTCCCTGACAGGTTTAAAGTGTTCCTAAAAGCTAAAAACTCTGCTGCGGAAAGGCAAGGTGCACCTGATAGCAGATCCCTCTGCATTTCTTTGGGCAAAAGACATTATGAAATACATTCAGAAAATTAAAAGCATTGGGCAGGGTACACATTGAAACTGGCAGGGGCATACGGTGAGTATATTGGGGTGTAAGGTCGTGGGTGAGAGCATCTGGAAGGGTTTTTCACATGTGAGAGGATATTTAATGGACTGTGTGAATTAGAGGATCTATTTCACACAAATCCACCTTGGTCTGAATCACTTCTGGCATTCAGCATTTCCCAGGTTGGGGGTTATAAATCTTACTCTCAAATTTTTCAAGACTCTGGTCCCCAGACGCTTTGTAACCAGCTCCCCAAATGTCACCCATCCTGTACATCTTTCTTCCTCTCCTAACATTTTTTCCAGGGATAACATGCAGTGGTTCACAAACAGAGGGTCTCAGTACCTGATCACAGAGCATTTCTATCCTTTTAGTCAAAGACCTGTTGGAAAGCAACAAACCAAACCCCACGTGCATCCTTCTGGGCAGGGCCACCACATATCACTTTCAGTTACAACTGACAAAGATGTGTATCAGTTGCACTCTCCCTTTGCAGATCAGTTTGCTCTTACTTATGTTTTAAAAGATGTGTATCTTTTTTATCTTTTTTTTCCAGTTACTTTTTAGCACCTTCTGTTCTCCTGCAGGATTTGTACCAGTAGCTAAGCAATGTGGCTTCAGAGTAAAGATCAGCATACAGCCTAACTATATTTCAAGATGCTTAATACACACTCTTGTAGTAAATCATTGTGTCTCTGAGGTGAAAATATACTTGCTGTTCCTCTGACATAAATCCCTCTTTGCCTCTTTTATCTGCTTTCTTTGGCTCCTCAACTGAGTGAAACTTGGCCAGACCTGAGTACTGGGTCTACAGGGAGAAAGTTAAACAAGAAACACTTAAATGCTATTAAAAACAAAGCTCTTGACTCTTCACCTACTTGATTAATGCTGCTTATAACTGTTCCTTAAATAAGGAAGAACAAAATGCTAAGAGAAACAAAGTCTTTGCTAAAGTTTATGGACTGAATCACAGCAACACACATGTCCCATTCCCTTTTTTATTGTCATCTGCTCCAGCCTTGCCTCTCCCTTAGACTGTAAACTCCTCTATGCGCAGATCTGTTGTGCTCAAGTGCTATTCATGTCTTTCATCCTACATAAATAATAATATATCACAGTAATAAAGCAGCTGTTGTGAGTTAATTCCAACCAAACTGCAAACTACCCCCATGCAACAAGATGTCTGTGCAATCACTCTTGATAATAAGTCCTGGGAAATGCTGTGCAATAGTCTCAGTGCTTGATTAATTTTTATTTCATAACAAGTCATTATTAATGGGCCAGATGCTGATAGGTTTGCTCATGGTGAGAACAGTCCGACTGCAAGAGAAGTGCCATTAAAAGGAAGGAAAGCAAGTGCAACTGAGCTAGCACAAGGATATTCCAGTGCATTGCTGCCAGAATAAAATAGCTAGTGAGTCAAACAAAACAAGATCAGCTTTTAGAAGCAAGTACAATGACTTGCTGCCTCGAAGGGATAATGTACCTCTTTTAGTTTCTTGCGTCATGCAGCAAAAGAACAGTGAAAAGTTCCCAGAATATCTGTGCAGGGAGTTAAAGTTTTCAGAAAAAAAAAAAAAAAAAAAAAAAAAAAAAAGCCTTTACAAAAGGGGTTTTCTTTCTTACAGCCTCTTCAGAGAAAGGCTGGGTAAAAGAAAAGAGCTAAGAAAAAGTCCAGGCAAACCCAGAAAAAAACATCAAGCCTTTTCAGTGGGGAATGAAAGCACAAAGGCAAGTCCCTGGCAAATGTCAATATTTACATGAGTCGTGGTAAAACTGCTGGCCAAGGGGGAGAGCAGAGAAGGGTATTCAGAAAAGTGACCTTCTGGACACCATTCACAAGCTTTCTTTTTGCACTGCAGGATGTAGGGTCAGCCATCAACAATGACTGAGACAAGAGCCACTGATGTAATGACAATCTGCAAAGCTGAACCAAAAAAAGCCACAACTGAAAAGCCCCAGTCTCTGGATGAATTGATTTGCAAAGCCAGCAACTCTCCTAGGAGGGCAAAGCAAGATAAATTGGGTGCAGGGTCTCCATAGTCAGGGTGTGAATACCAAAACAAGTGATAGGGTGGGTTGGGGGAATGCTGTCTCCATCTGAACAAGGGAGCTGTGCAGTCATCACTGCATCATGCAAGTAGGAACGGGACTCACCCCTGGGAGGGGGGAACTCAAACTGTCTCAGACAACTAAACATACCCATCCTACATGTAGCTAATAAAGAGAAGCTACTTTGAATTTAACCTGGAAATGCCAAGGATCAGCTCAGGTCCTGCAAATCTGCATTGATCAAGCTAGTTGAAACGGCCAGTCCCCTTCTCAGTCATGCTTCAGATATAAACAGCCTTACAAACCCGATCCATACTTCTTTCTGAAAATCATTAGTCATCATATTAAATCAGATTATGTTAACAAATTGCTTCCATCTTCATATTGTTCAAGCAAACAGTCAAGCAAGGGGCAACCTTGGTTTGAGAAAATGACTCGGCCGAACCCGATAGCAAATTGTGTGCACTAATTGAAATTCTAAATTAACATCATGTAGCACAGTTTGACCTGATTGTTTTAAAAAGAGTTTTCCAGTGTACGGTGTTGTGGTTTCCAGTGTTACACTGCCAAAGCATTTCTAACTTGTGAAGGCAGAGGAACCAGTTTAGAAAAGGCTCAAGTGCTCCCTTTGACTGCATTGATTTTCCTCTGTGTTTATTGTAATCTCTCTTCAGCTGTTGCAGTACTGCTGAGTGCATGGTCCCAGGGGCTTTCTCCTCCATGAACACAGATGCATATATAAAAGGACCCACTCATAACTGCATGCTTTATAGAACCAGCCAGGATCAGACCCCAAGTGAGGTTTGAGTAGTTGGGAACCTCAGTGCCCTCTCTAATGAGTCCCACACAGGCGAGAGGAACAAGATGTGGAAGGAACAGGAAAAAAATATCACTGCCCTTTTTGCAAACCAGGGAACAAGAGCTAGCAAAAGAGTTATTTTCCTAGATAAATGTTGCATCTTGGTTTAGCCACAAACCATGGAAATGCTCTGGGAAGTCAGAGGTGCCCACATGGAACTGAGAGATGCGGGATTTAGGGGAGACTTTTGCCCTCTTAGCGTGTTACTGGAGGCCAAGAGGATACCTCAGACAACCAAACCAGGACTAGTCCCCATGCTTAGACAACTGGATGCCATCCCACATTTACATTGACTATCATGGGAATTTAGAGTCACAATTTACACAGAAACACGTAGATTGAGGCACTGAAATTTAGATGTCTTAATCTGCAAGCTAAATCCCACACTGAAAGCTAGGTGAGATAAATCCCACCTCACTGAAGCAAGCTCTAACATCTCCAACACCAGAAACATGAGCAAGAAAAATCATGAGCTCAGCTTGGCTCGAATCTCCAGAGACTCAACTGCAAGGCTGTGCTCCTTGGGGCAAAAAGGACAGATTCCAGTTTGAACTTCACCTGTAGAAGTTTGAGCATTAAATTAAGATAAAATAGAAAAGGTTAGGGCAAAGAGCAAATGATCATGGACATGTTCATATTTGCACAGCTGAAACAGTTTAAAATCTCTGCTTCTACTAAATATATTTCTGTGAGATTGTTCCAGGGACATCTTCTTTGCCCCAAACAAAAAAACCTGAAAAAAAAAATCTTTAAATCCCATCGTAAAGAAAACATTTGGATGGAAAAAGGGGCCGTTTCCAAGGAACCACGGATGGAGGGTGATCTGGCTGTCCCTTCAGCTGAGCTATGGCTGCAGACTTTGTGGGCACTTCTAATCAGTACCTGCACACATTAAATCAGGTCAAAGTAAATCACAGCTGCAGGATGGCAAGTTAATCTGCTGCGGCTCTCCCACAAGCACGCATTTCAACAGTACACCAGCAGCTCACATATATCTCCTCTGCTGCACGCACAGTTGCCTAGCCTGGTTCTTTCCAGGTTCAAGCTAATGACACAGGGCAGGCAGGCAGCACTAAGGGCAAATCCCACGCTGATGCTTTTCTCCGTGGAGCAGCTGGGAGCACTCCTTCTCTGTGTGCATTGGTCATTGCACCCTCCCAGCACCCCGCACGGTTATTAGCTTCAATGGTGACAGCTATATCCCACAACAGGTTTCTACCAGTGGAACTTGAAGTTCCTGGCTTGGAGATGCTGCAAGAGCAAGAGCCTGTTTGGCACAAGTATAAACATGTGGCTGTTGCATGCCAGCGGTGGTATACGGTCTATTTTTAACTTAGCATGCTTTGTGTATGGTATATCTTCAGTTTTTCAATATCTCAGATAGTCAGGCAGTGAAACAGTCATGATCTGCAAAGCTGGAAGAAGGGTTTATAATGTTTTAAAAGTTATTCTGCATTATGCCAGGCCAGGAAAGGTATAGGAATAGAAGATTTCATTTAGATTACAATTTCCCTAGAGAATGGGCTGCCATTGGCTGTGTTTTTATATGGTGCCTGACACTCTCTGAATGCACATCCACAAACCTGAACATATCTCAGAGCAGAGATCCCAAAATGAAGCCACAAGGGCCTGAAATGCTGTTTGTGCTGATGTGTCATGGGGTAGAAATGACACCAGGAGTTCTTTACAGGTCTCAATTACAGAAAACTACAGCTGAAGTATTCATCCTAATCCATAAGGAGCAATGGGCATTTTCCAGACATGATTCATCTGACTTAATTCAGACTAATTTCTCCCCAGAAGGCCTTATTTCTCTCTTCTGACTATAAAGGTAGAGATGGAGAAATTTAATTCTGGTGTGTCTACATTTGATCACATGAATCTCACCAACTGTGGCAAAGACACTGTGTTCAGAATGAAATTAAATTTCCTAGAGACAAAGAAATCATTTGCTCTTTTCTTCCAAAACCCATCATGATGTGAACGGGCATATGGTGCCCAAAGTTCCTACTGCTGGTGGTGCACACTCTTTATGATCTATATGAGAGATTGAAGGTGGCTGACGAGTTCCTGGATACTACAGGTGAATCTTCCGTCCAGAAGTCTTATTTCTAACAAGCAGAGGAAGACAAAAACCTCTGGAAAAGAATCACTACTAGACTTAGGTAGAGTGAGGCAGATGTTTGTGGCTGTAAGAAATGCAATGACCTACTTTGGTGAGAAGATAAAGCCACAGAGTTTTGATGGTCTCCATTTCCACAGGAGAGTCTTCAAGGTGTCAAGCTGAGTAGTCAGTAGAGTGTTAAACTAAGAAAAGGAGAAGGCAGAAAGGGAGGAACGAAGGAACATTCATTTAGCACGAAATTAAGATGTCAAGAACAAAATTAATCAAGGCACCAAGGGATGTGAAGAGAAGAAATTCTTTAATTGCCTATACTCTGATGCTGGGAGTCTGAGTAATAAACAAGAATTGGAATTGGAATAGCTCATTTATGAGTATACATTAGACCTTGTTGGCATTATTGAAATCTTGGGGGAAGATTTGCATGATTGGAATGTTAAAATCGCTCATTATAATCTATTTAGGAAGGATAAAGTGGGCAAATGCAAAAGGGGAGTGGCACTCAACATCAAATGTGTTTCTGTGGGAATCAGATGCCTAAGTTCTTGTAAATCTTTTCAAGCGCTTCTGCATGTTTTACATCTGAAGAGATGTAAAAAGATGGATGGCAGGGATTTGCAAGGTGGGATCTTTTGGAACCTCAGTTTTTGGAAGGTGCTGAATGTTTGTCCCTCTTGAAAGACTGTATCTCCAAAATCTTAGTGAATGAAAAAATATTCTGGGCAAATCATTGCTTTTTACTGCGCACAAAACCTCAAAGACTACTGTTTGAATGGCAGTACTGAAATTTGCCATAAATAAAATGAGACATAATAAGCTTGATCCTGTGCTCTGATTAAATACTACAGACATTTTGTGTACAGAATTACAGAGACTAGGCAATTCAGAAAAGCATTAGTACCTAGTTTTGTTTGACCCTTCTTGGCATTACACACAGAAGAAATCTGGTCCTTTATATTTTTCAATGGTGTAAATTATCACTGTGCTTTTGGAAGACACAATATTGGCAGGTCTGCAGAATAAGAGAGGCTCTAATCATCACTTATTCTTCTGCTGAGATTTCCCTGACATCAGTTTAGATTCTCACCCTCACTATATATACACATATTTTATTTCCTAGGTAATTTTCATTATTCTCTCTACACTTTTTCAGATGAATGAGCTATTCCTTAAGCACAGAAAATTCTCTAAGCCATTATCTCCTATGTCTTTAGGACTCGCCTTGTTCCTTTCTCCTACCCTACTCAATCCTTAGCTCCATTCTGACTTTGGCAACAATTTAATTCATCCTATTTGAAAATCCTACACAGTATCACAGAGTTCATACTGCCAAGCTAATTTCATGCCCTCATTATTGTGATCTTTATTCTGCTTCACACTACAGAAGCCCCCCCACCCCTCCTCGTCATATTATCAGAAAACGTCTCAAAACCCCTAATGCCAGGAAAGCCCCAAATTTTTTCCTTCCCAAATGCCAAGAATTATGTTTTTTCCCCAGAGGTTCCGAGCTAAACAATAGTAACTTGTATATGTCCTGATTACTCTGAAAAGTTCATTATGAGAGCCGTGTGTGTGTGGTAGAGGGAGTAAACCAAAAAGAGAAGGTAAGATGTGCTTGACCAGAAGAACAGCTCACCACAAAGCAGATGAGTCATTGCATTGCAACATGACATAAGCAGCAGTTTCTGCATGGGCTGGGACTCAGGTTATACAGGCCAGTCACAAGTCTCTTGGTTGTGTGTAGATTGCTTTGTCTCCCTCCAAAAACATGTGCTTTTTTGGTGTAAAAAAGAGATGCTTGTGCTTATTCTGTTTGAGTCAGTGACTCACACTGCCTTTTCACAACAAAGCAAACTGAAATTATCGCAGAGCATGAAAGAAAGACGTGATTCAGACTTCACTCCTGATTTTATGCTTGAACGATATTCCTGAGTAGTACAAAGTAACATCAGTCAGCCTCTTGTCAATATAATGCTGGGATAAGTGAAAGCAAAATTGGGATTAACAAAGTCTACGGCTCTGCAAAGTTCCTCCCAAAATGAGGGTCAGTTTATATGCTATATCCAGCCAATACAACGCAGCGTCCTTCAGCCAATTAACTAATTAGTGTATGGTTTCCCAGTTCCATCTGAAGCTCAGCTCAAGGTCCACTTGCTTCACTGTAGCAGACATATTTCCCCCCAAGACAGTATGAAATGCCCATGGTTGTTACAGCACAGTGTGCGTCTGGATTAATAGGCATCTATTTGTATTGACACAATTACAGAAGCACTTCCTAGCATCTCTTGGGAAATCTTACTTGAAGCAAAGCTTATTCAAATCAACTCAGGGGGAGGCATTGTCACAGCTATGGGGCTGTAAACAAAAGGCAGTGTTTGTCACCTAAGACTGGAGTTAAAAGGAGATATCCTGGAGATGATGGCGGTGTGGAGACTAGCAGAGTTGGTCTCTACTCTGTTAATAATAACAAAAATAACAGGTACTGATAATAACCAAACTGAGAGGAGCAGCAGGAAGGGCAGAGAAATAACAACAAGGGAAGGGAAGATGTTAGGAATATCAGCTGGAAATAATGAGTGAAATTCAGCTGAAGAAAAAGAATATGAAACAGTGAAGGCAGAGGAGGAAATCTGGGACCACATAAGCGAGGTTTACACTGCAATGGGGCACATAAATGGGATGCAGCAGGTGCTTGCTCAGGGTGCTTAGATTAGCTTAGGAGCTGGAGGGGTCCCACAGGAGGCACAGGTGTGGTGGGGATCCTGGGCACCTATTTGGGTAGCTGAAGCCCAGCCAACACATTGCTATTGTATTAAAAGTAGTTTAGCTATAAGGAGCCAAGCTGGAAAACTCACAGTTGCCTACTGAAATGACATTGGTCCTTCCTAGGCTGGTGATCCTTGTGCTGCCAGCTGCTGCACTGTGGTGAATAATCAGAAACAGCTGTAAATCTCACATCCATCTCCATCAATGTTCAGGTGGTCATCCAGCTCCCACCTGCTGCCTGATGACTGCTTTGGTCAGCAAGGCTGTTGGCAAACCACCAAGACAGACCTTTTAGACATTCACGCACTGGTTCATGCTCTGGATGTCCTCATGGCCAGGACTCCAGCCACACCACCCTTCTCAGGGTTGTCCAAGGGTTTGGTATATAATTTTCAGGCTGAACACTGGATGACTGGAAAGTACTTATCCTAAAGTTGACAACCCCATCCCTAGAAACATTCAAGGTCAGGTTGGACGGGGTTCTGAGCAATTTGATCTAATTGAAGATGTCCCTGCTCACTGCAGGGGGGTTGAACTAGAAGATCTCTAAAGGTCCCTTCCAACCAAAACCATTCTATGATTCTATGAACTGCACACCACTGTGCAAAAAGCAGAGGGAAGTATGCAGGTGTAGGATGGTCCATCTTGCAGTGGAGGGAAACAAGTGGAGTTTGAGGAAAGCTATGTGAGAAGACTGGTGCCTTTAGAGGAGCAGAGTCAAAGGCTGAGATGTTCTCCATGCTGGACAGTAGTTGGAGAAGCCCGTGGTTATGGTTGGGGCAACAAGGAGTTTTTGCGCTTGGTAGCCTCAGCTTTTCAGGTCCTGAATATTTTAAGTTGTTTCCTTTAAAAGACTTCCACTGAATACTGAGCAGGGCTAAGATTTCAAGTATTCATTAATGAAATGGAGATGGTCCAAGAAGGAGTAGAAATGATCTGGCAACTCATTGGGTTGGTATGCAAAAAAAGACTTGAAAAAGTGTGTATCACTTGACTCAGTTAAGTGGAGAACAGAAGAAATAGGAGGAGAAGAAACAACCGCAACTTAACCAAAGGTTATGAACTGCAGGGCCAAGATTTCATCTCTCAGGCTACAGAGGACTGCTATTTTCACTCATTCACTCTCACAAAGGCTAGTTTCAGAGGCTGTTCCAAGGGAAGAGCAGAGCACAAAGCAAAGCAGGTTTAAACTCCAGCAATTATTCTGGAGAGGCACCAAGACCAAGAGAGACAAGACATCAGCTCTTCTTGGTCATGGCTACTTTGGGACCACTTTTCCTTTGGAGTCATACCTATCCCTCATGGAGTGTTACATACCTCTTCATTCCTTCTTGATTTCTGCCCCTGTGCACTGAGCTCTGGTCATTTCTGTACAGCACCTTCAGCCAGAGCTGGGACAGCAGTGTTAAATCCCGGATATCCTTCTGTGGCCAGTGCATTAGCCTGTGGGTGTCCCAGAGGGAGGATTTTAAGATTCAACTGGACAAAAGCAGTAGGAGCTGCAGCTGAAGGCTAATTAATCTTTAGTAGAGAGATGCAATCACTGATATACTGTTTGGATTTTATCCCTGGTTTAGTACACCTATGTCATTTATATTAAGTCATTCATCACTGCAGCAGTATATACCTGCTCTTAACTGATGGTCCTGATTAACTGTAATGTACAATTTAATTTATTTCACTAAAGACAAGCAGTAACATTTGTCCCTTCCTGAACCCTTACTGAAAGCAGAACACTTTAATATATACCCTTTTAATAAATTATGCACTGCATTGGATAGAACATACAATAATGGCATATGCATGTGGATGGCCACATACAGAGTGGTTTTCATTGAAAATAAGGAACATTTTTGTGCTTAGATAGACACATGTCTGTTGTGAATCCTCTCCTTGGGTTCCCAACTGTTCCTCTTCAAGGTTTAAAAAAATGTAGACATCTCTTAGAGCTGTGGTTGTGTGCTAGGAGGTGGCTACTTGAAAGTCCTTCAAATTCAGACTCATCATACTCAAATTTGATGGGCGATCTGGGCTTAAGTCATTTTTTATCAGTACCCAAGAGTCTGATTTCCATCACACTGACAGGAGGAACATCAGAATCCCAGTTGAATGGCTGAGTGGTAAAATCATAAAATCAAATCAGGGCTTTTTAATGAGGACAAAGGAGAATAGAGAAGATGTCCTATCAGTGGCCATTGTGTTTTGGGCACATGTTCTCCTTCACCCACATTGAGAATCCTCCAGGAAGACTCAGTGTATATTTTCAGTTAAAGCTGAAAGAAGCTTTTTTTCCTGAGAGAATAGAGAATAGTGTGGCTATTTAAATACACCTCTGATCATTGTAGAATGGCATTTCTGCCAAATTCACATCAGACGCCTGTGAGAGAGCTTGCTGCAGCAGTGGAGGGAAGAAAAAAAAAATTTCAACATGGATATACTATATATTGCTTGCCAAGCTGAGTAGCCACATTTATTGGTGTGAGTGGGCATTTGGAGAAGTAGGTACTAAAATAAGCAGCATGGTGGAAGTGTACCAATGCCTCACAAGATGACAATTGCAAGACGCCCTTTGCAGCACCACATTTGTCAGCCCCGCCTTTCTCTTTCTCTTAATCCTCCCTGCTTTGGCTTCTTCTTGTTCTTCTGGTTCAAGCTCCCAGTGCATAATGGGCATTTTGAGGACCTCAGAGTTGCTGCCATGTTCTGCACAGGACCTTCACTACCATATTTGCAAAAGGAATGGATAAAAGTCAAGTGGCAATGGAGAAACATGATAACCCAGCCTAATGAAAAAAAATACAGCTGTGAGGCACCTTTAGGCTACTCCCTGTAACTCCATATGTTTTCCCATGGCACCATCACTGTGGTGTCTGAAGATGTCGTGGACCTCAATGACTGGATATTAACATCCTCCCTCCTAGGCCCTCCACTGATGGAGAAGGTCTACCCTGTTAAAGAAAAGGGAGCAAGCTTGAGCATTTAGCTACCCTCAGCCACAAGGACACAATCCAGTCATTACCAGTTGGCCTGAGAATGTCAGACTGGTCCTTGGCTCTTTTTAATGAGCAGTCATCAAAGAGAACTCAGGCCCAAGGGCATCATGTGTCCACACAACAGCTGGGTGCAGAGATCCCCAAAGAAATATCAGTTCAGCTAGATACATGGCTGGAGAGAGTGTGTCCATGTTAGCCAGCATACAGAGAGTCCTCAAGCTAAGACGGGGTTTAATAACACAAGAGCAGTATCATGCTGAGATGATGGTTGCAGGGTGGCCCTGAGATGGTGTTTCTTAGCCATGGGGACACACCAGCCAGCTCAGGTACTCTTGCCCCACACTTAAATGCAAGGTGTCTACCTGTCTTCAAGCTGCATCACCTAGAGAGCTACTGAAGATGGTATCTACCATAGACAGCTGTGCTACAACTAGACACACGAGCTTCCTTTTTGAATCAGAGAGAAACTGGTATTTTTGTGACATGCCCCCGCTCATATTAGACATTGCTTTTAGGAGGAGAGGGCAGCATGCTCTCCACAATCCCCAAGGCTCCCACGGAGACTGTCCATCCACCACCACTATATCTGTTTTGCCACTTTCCAGGGCTGCCCAGAGCAGATAGCTCCTTCCCTCACAGAATATTCCTCTACTGCTCGCATAAGAGCTGAATAAGTCCCTCAACAGAGCAGAGACAAGCCAAAACCAATCCGTCATTCAGGAAATAACTGCAGCGAGTGTTGCAAGGCTCCTTGTATTAACTAGCCTACTTCAAAACATGTTTCAGAAGTGATTTATCTTTTCCTCTTAACACTTTTAAGCCAGTTGTCATTATAATGAGCTACAACAGCAGCTCCTAAAAAGAAAAGAAAAAAGAAAAAAAGAAAGGAAAAAATGGGGTATCTATATTCTCCACAGTGGAACAACAGTGATTTAGATTTAGCCTGCCATGCTGTTGCTGGTTTCAGGGTATTTTTTCTTTTTTTTCTTTTATTTTTTTTTCTTTTCTTTTTAATGTTTGTCTTCGTTTCACAGGGAAATTGATTGTTTGAAGGAACCAAGATTGATGCACCTAATATTTACAAATGGCACACAATTCTGGACACTCTATTTTCTGGTGTAACCTAATAAGAAATTGATTTGTTAGTTGCTGGGTCTTTGCCTTATTCAACACATTTTAAAATATTTATATATGTATATTAGTACTAATCAGCCTTGAAAATGATGAACAGGCTGGTTAGAATTCTAATAAACTGAAATTTTGGTCATACAATATCCAGTAAAAATGATCAATCTAAAATTTTTTGTGTCATTTACACACAAACCTAGGAAATATTTCTTAGTTAAGGCTGGCTTTTCTGGAATAAGCAAGAATTTGATGACTTTCTTCTGTGATCATCTGTTGTCAGCTCTGTATCCCTCAGGCTTTTGTGTTACTCTTGTTTTGATTTATCATTTGATCTTTTTCATTTTGTCATCTTTGAACATGACTGAAATCCAGCAAAAAGTATCATATGAAAAGAAATACATTTTTTCACGCATTAAAAGCTGAAAGAATTTAATAAGATGCTTTCCTCTCTGTCTCTCAGAAGGGAGGATTAATCTGATTTATCTGGCTGTTCATGTGGGCATCTGAAGTCCAACACAACCATGCACCTTACTGAGGCAGCAATGAAGACTGATGGGATTGATAGTCCCAAAAGTGGACAATCCTCTCAGAAACAAACTGATCAAGCTTGGGGAAAATGAAGGGCTGGCTACTTTTGAGGTACAACACTTGGCTTGACTGAATACAGAAGTGGGTGTTGGTATCCTGAAAGATAGAAAGAGAAATACACCCTAGGTCTATCATGTGGTTTCATGTGGCCTGGCTTTGGTCTTGTGGTCTACACAGCAAGTCTCAGAAGTATATCATAGAATCATAGAATGTCCTGAGTTGGAAGGGACCTGCAAGGATCATCGAGTCCAGCTCTTGTCCCTGCATAGGACAACCTCAAAATTCACACCATGTGGCTGAGGACGTTATCCAAATGCTTCTTGAATATGGTTTCCTAAAGGATAAGCAGCACATAGAAGCCTGTATGACAGGGAGCATGTTCAGTATATCGTGCCATGAAGTGGAGAAAGAGCCATTGCAACTCATGTGATAAGGTCCCAAAGGAAGCCAAGCCCACCAGCTGCAGTCCAGGATCCCAAAAGCATGAGCCCTCGTGCCAGCCTGTCACAAACCTGCCAACATGCTGAACACAGAGCAGGATGATGCACAGTCTTTGCATGATATGGGCACATCCGTGAGGGCTGAGAGCAGAAGTCAAAGGCTTGAATGTCATCAACAGAAGGTGTGATTTGACAAGGTTTCATAGAAACATGGGATAACTTAGGTGGAAGAGACCTCAGGAAGTGTCTAGTCCAACCTCCTGCTGAAACAAAGATCAAATATGAGACCTGGCTATGCTGATGAGGGCTTTGTCCGGCCAAGTCTTGAAAACCTCCAAGAATAGAGATGTGTAGCCTCATCAGGTCCCTATTTCAATGTTTGATTATCATCATGGGGAAGAGTGGGGGGAATCCTTATAACTTAGTCAGAACTTCCACTATTTCAATTTCTCACCATTTTCTCATCTACCCATGACATTTCTCCGTGAAAAGCCTTGCTCTGTCTTCTTCATGACCTCACTGTAGGTACTGGAAGGTGTCAGTGAGATCCTCCTTGAAGCCTTCTCTTCCCCAGGCTGAACAAGCCCCCCTCCCTCAGCCTCTCTGACCAGGACAAGTGCTCCAGCCTCCACTCCCAACATGGGACTCGCTTCCGTTTCATCAGTGTCTTTCTTGCCCAAAACTGGAGGCACTATTCTAGATTTGGTCTAAAAAATACCAAGTAAAAAGGGGAAATTGTTTCCCATGACGTCCTGGCTGTATTTGTGTCAGTACAAGCCAATATCCTATCACCACTTCTGGCTGCTGGGGTGAATATCTACCTCAGGTTCTTTTCAGAACTAAGGGTAGGTGGTCACTAATGACCACCTACCCCAGGTTCTTTTCAGCAGAGCTGCTATGACACAACATGTGAACATACAGCTCATGGATTAATTTTTGCCCAGCACATTGAAAAATATGACCCACCCTCTAAGCACTAAAACCACATTATATCTGGAAAGAGCACAGCTCCCATCTAAAGTCCTCAGCTAAGGCTGCACATCCTTGCCCCCAGGATGGATGGGCTCCTCAAAAAGCCCTTGGGGCTTGGATTTCCTGGGCTGGAGACTGCCTTACCTGAATCTGTCACTGCTGTTTTTGTTCCCGCCGTGTTTCTGTGATCACAGTGCTGCAGTGAGTAGCTGCTCACTGCTCAGCAGACTTCCTGACAGGTGATTCCTTTACAATAAAGATTTAGGATAAAACAAAAGTTGAGTTCCCAGTGACACCCTCCTTTTCTCCCTCCAGCATTTCAAGTCTGGGTTCATTATCACCTCTTTAATTGGGTAATTATAACAGAGCTGACAATCATTTGGTGCCATCCAAAGGCATTTTTGATCTCACTTTTTTTTAATGTGTGTGTGTGTATATATATATATATTTATAAAAAGCAGAACAATTGTACTCCCTCTCCTTTGTCACACACTTTCCAAGAAAACCAGAGAGCCCAAACTGATTATAAATGTGTGTAGACCTAGGAACAACCCAGTCCTTAGCCATTACCTAACCCAAGCATCATCATGGCCACTCAGATACAGATTATCACAGAATACACAGAATACAAACAGAATCATATAGGTTGGAGAAGACCTTTAAGATCATTGAGTCCCACCATGAACCTAACACTGCCAGTTCACCACTAAACCATGTCCCTGAGCACCACATCCAGATGTCTTTTAAATACCCCCAGGGATGGGGACTCAACCACTTCCCTGGGCAGCCTGTTCCAATCCCTGACAACATTTTCAATGAAGTAATATTTCCTAATATCCAATCTAAACCTCCCCTGGCGCACCTTGAGGCCATTTCCTCCCATCCTATCACTCATTACTTGGGAGAAGAGACCAACCCCCACCTCACTACAACCTCCTTTCAGGTAGTTGTAGAGAGCGATAAGGTCTCCCCTCAGCCTCCTCTTCTCCAGAATAAACACCCACAGCTCCCTCAGCCACTCCTCATAAGACCTGCTCTCCAGACCCTTCACCAGCTTTGTTGCCCTTCTCTGGACACGCTCCAGCACCTCCATGTCCTTCTTGTCCTGAGGGGCCCAAAACTGAACACAGAATTTGAGGTGCAGCCTCACCAGTGCCGAGTACAGGGGCGCCGTCCCTGCCCTGCTCCTGCTGGCCACACTATTGCTGATACAAGCCAGGATGCTGTTGGCCTCCTTGGCCACCTGGACACACTGCTGGCTCGTGTTCAGCCGGCTGTCAGCCAGCACCCCCAGGGCCTTCTCCGCCAGGCAGCTTTCCAGCCACTCTTCCCCAAGCCTGGAGCATTGCCTGGGGTTGTGACCAAAGTGTAAGACCCGGCACTTGGCCTTGTTAAACCTCATACAGTTGACCTCGGCCCATGGATCCAGGCTGTCCAGATCCCTCTGCAGAGCCTTCCTACCTTTGAGCAGATCAACACTCCTGCCCAATTTGGTGTCGTCTGCAAACTTACTGATGGTGCATTCGATCCCCTCATCCAGGTCATTCATAAAGATATTAAGCAAGACTGGCCCCAACACTGAGCCCTAGGGAACACCGCTCGTGACCGGCCGCCAACTGGATTTAGCTCCGTTCACCACAACTCTCTGGGCTCGGCCATCCAGCCAGTTTTTCACCCAGCGAAGAGTAAACCTGTGTAAGCCATGAGCCGCCAGCTTCTCTTGGAGGATGCTGTGGGAGACTGTGTCAAAGGCCTTGCTAAAGCCCAGGCAGACAACATCAACAGCCTTTCCCTCACCCACTAGGTGGGTCACCTGGTCATAGAAGGAGATCAGGTTGGTCAGGCAGGACCTGCCTTTCATAAACCCATGCTGGCTGGGCCTGATCCCCTGGTTATCCTGTATGTGCCATGTGATGGCACTCAAGATGATCTGCTCCATAACCTTCCCTGGCACCGAGGTTAGGCTGACAGGCCAGTCTTTCCCTGGATCCTCCTTCCAGCCCTTCTTGTAGATGGGTACCACATTTGCTAATCTCCAGTCGACTGGGGCCTCCCGGTTAGACCGGGCTGCTGATAAATGATGGAAAGGAGCTTGGTGAGCACTTCTGCCAGCTCCCTCAGTACCCTTGGGTGGATCCCATCCAGCCCCAAGACTTGTGTGGGTCTAGATGGTGTAGCAGGTCGCTAACGATTTCCCTTTGGATTATGGAAGCTCCATTCTGCTCCCTGTCCCTGTTTTCCAGCTCAGGGGGCTGGGTACCCAGAGAAAACTGGTCTTACTATTAAAGACTGAGGCAAAGAAGGCATTAAGTACCTCAGCCTTTTACTCATCCTTTGTCACTATATTTTCTCCCACATCTAATAAAGGCTGGAGATTCTCCTTAGCCCTCCTTTTGCCGCTAATGAATAGAAGGGTTTTTTATTGTCTTTAACAGCAGTAGCCATATTAAGCTCTAGCTGGGCTTTGGCCCTTCTAATTTTCTCCCTGCATAACCTCACTCCACCTTTGTAGTCCTCCTGACTTGCCTGTCCCTTCTTCCAAAGGTCATAAACTGTCCTTTTTTTCCTGAGTTCCAGCCAAAGCTGTCTGTTCAGCAAGGCCAGTCTTCTTCCCCGCCAGCTAGAAAGGGTGATGAGGGGACCCAAGCTGAATAATGTTTAAGAAATGAAGAAAAGGGTAGTCAGTTTATCACCAAGACCAGCCCTAATAGAGGACTAGCTACAGCTACTTCCAGTATAACTATGTTGAGAAGGGATGTGGTGGATCACTTCAGCAATGTCACCATGGGAGAAGGAAAAGCAGCAAGAGGAAGCTCTTGCTAACAGACTCTTAGTCCCAGGAGTGAATAATATTAATAGGCTGCCTGCAATCTATCAGGAAAAGGAATTAATTAGTATCTTTAGATGAGTTTGTTTTGTGTTTGTTTAATTATGCACACAGAAAAAAAAATACCATCTGCCCTTTTGAAAAAGAATAGAAATGCAATCACACAGGAGCAGATGCCCGAAGAAGGCAAGTGGAACTGCAACACAAAGTAAAGCTGGTCGCAACAGAATCCTTAAGCATTGCTCCATTTCCTGTAAGCACATTTTAAATGGCCAAACCTTTCTTTTGCATCCCCCTGGGAGATAATACTTCAAGACAACTTTTCTATGCTGCAGGAAGACTCTTTTTTCAATGCTAGAAAATAGTTTGTTTTGGTAACAGTGCAGTGCATTTGGGATAAGCACTGCATCCCTCATAATCACAGAATCATTGAGGTTGGAAGGGATCTCCAGAGAATATCCAGTCCATCTCCCCAGTTCAGAGCAGGGTCAGCTACCACAGGTCTGCTCAATGCCATGTCCAGTAGGTCTTTGAATATCTCCAAGTATGGAGACACCACAGCCTCTCTGGAAAACTCGTTTCAGTGTTCAAACACCCTCAGAGTAAGAGACTTTTCTTATGTTTAAACAATTTCATGTGTTTCACTTTGTGCCCCTTGTCTCTTGTCCAGTCACTGGGTAACTCTGAGAAAAGCCTAGCTCCCTCTTCTTTATTCCTTCCGTCACATAATTATATACACCTGCTAAGATCCCCCTTGACTGTCTTTCCTCCAGTCCCAGTTCTGTCAGCCTCTCATATAACAGATGCTGCAATCTCTTAATCATCTGCCTGGCCCTTCGATGGCTTGCTCCAGTATGTACATGAGTCTTGTACTGGGGAGCCTATAACCGGACACAAGACCCCAGATGTGGCCTCATCAGTGCTGAGTAGAAGGGAAAGATCACTTTCATCAACTTACTGGCAACACTCTTCTTAATGCAGCCCAGGATGCTGTTCACCTTCTTTGCTGCAAGGACATATTGCTGGCTCATTTTCAGTTTGGTGTCCCCCAGGACTCCAGTTCTTTCTCTGCAAGGCTATTTTCCAGCCAGTCAGACCCCAAAGTGCAGAGGTCCACATGGTTGTTCTTCCCCAGATCCAGGAATTCGCATTTAGCTCTGTTGAACCTTATGAGGTTCCCTTCTGACCATTTCTCCAGCATATCAACATCCCTCTGAAAGGCAACCCAACCATTTGATGTATCAACGACTACTCATTTTTTTATCATCTGCAAACTTGCTGAAGGAGTGCTCTGTTCCATCATTCAGGTCATTAATAATGATGTTACTTTGTTGGTCTCAGTACTGACCTCTGGTGTTTACCAATGGTGACTGACCTCGAGCTGGACTTAATGTCACCAGTCACAACCCTTTGCATCCAGCAATTCAGCTAGTTTTCAATCCATGCTAGTTTTCAGTCCAACTCACTGTCCACTTATCTAGTCTGTATTTCATCACCTTGAAAATGAGGATGTTGTGGCAAAGAATGTCAAAAGCCTTGCTAAGTTATAGATAAAAACATTAACTTCTCTTGTCTCATCCATGGAGCTAGTAATTTCTTTGTAGAAGGCTTTGGTCAGGCTCAATTTCTCCTTCACAAATCCATGCTGACTATTCCCAAGTACTTTCTTGTCTTTATACATTTGGAAAGGGCTTCTAGAAGGACTTGCTCCATTGTTTTCCTACAGTTAAAAGTGAGGCTGACCAGTCTGTAGTTCTCCCGATCCTCCTTGAAAACAGGAGCAACATTTGCTGTCCTACAGTCCTTAGGAACGCCTTCCAGTCACCACAGTCTTTCAAAGATAATGAGCCAGCTCCCTCAGCACTCTTTGTGCTCCCCATCAGGTCTCACTGACTTGTGTGTGTTCAGTTAAAGTATTCCCTACCATGGTCCTTTTCCACTGAAGGTAAGTCTTCTCTGCTCCAGAGTTTTCCACTGCTCTTAAGGGCTTGGCATTCCTGAAGGCTGGTTTTATCAGTAAAGACTGAGGCAAAGAAGTCATTGAGTACACTGGCCTCCTCTATGTCCTTTGTCACATCCTCTGCTCCTTTAGCACTGGGCTGACATTTTCTCTAGCCTTCCTTTTACTGCCAATGCACCTGTAGAAACCCTACTTGCCCTTCACCCAAACATCATCCTTTGCTAGATTCAGTTCCAGGTGGATTCTGAGCATGTAGGGAAGATGTTTGGAAAGCTAGTATTTATCCTGGGTGACTTGATCTGACCCTGCTTCCACCTCTTACGCTCTTCCTTTTTATGACTGAGTTTTATTGGGAACCCCTCATTCATCCATTAAGGCTTTGTGCCATCTCTGCTTGTCATCCTGCATGTGTGAACTCACAGTCTGGTCCAGACTCCACTCCACTTGCAAAGGCTGACAAGCCTTGGCACTAAGGAGGAAGGAATCTGCTCTACAAAGGAACAAATCATTTCCCCAGAGGAACATCAGAAGAAAAGCTTCAGACTCCCATCCATCTCTCTGCATATACAGCTACAGGCTACCCTTGACTTTGCAGAGGCTGCATTGTAATAACGGAGTCCTTTTTCTATAACTGCCTCCATTCAGGCTCCCTGGACTTTTGCAAAGCCAATAAAAGTTAATAAAATCTTTGGAATATGTTCTTATGTTGAATATACATCCTTTCTCCTTATGGATCTTTTATGGGTGATAATTCATTGCTGGAGATGTCAGATAGTTTGGTAGTAGAGATGAAACCACCTGGACATTTAATCACATCCAAGACATGATACTATGTACAGTGCAGGTGATAAAATCCTTTCATGTAATATATTTTTCAAGAGTGGAGGGGGAAAATGGAATTGAATTTCTTTCATATTATTAATTGAGCACAGTGGCCATATTTAAAAGACAGAGTCTATTGAAAGATGAGCCTGTGATGGGTTCATGGGAACCAGTAAATCAGCATGGTCCCTTGGGTTTTCCTAGCCATATTAGCACCACTTGATATTCAAAAGGAAATTGCTGTGATTGTTATGCAATTGTGGATCACATATGAAAAGGTGTGCTTTTTAGTGACACCATGTATTTTCTCAGACTTAGTCAGAGAAATCTAGCAGCGGTACAGAGGAAGGATGTGAATATTAATGCAAAATCTCCTTCAGTTACTAGAAACTGGTGTTGCAGCCTAATGGTAAAAGTTCTGATTCATGAGAATTGTTCCATTGGCACCAGTCAGCCTGTTGCATGAATGTGACTGCATAGCACAAGGATTTATCTGTTTAGATATGCAAATTTTTTCCAACTAGTGATCAGTTCCAGTTGTTCCAGAAAAACAAGGAGGAAATATAGGTGCAGTCAGTAAATGGACTTTCTGCATTTAGAGCTCATTTTCCCTATTGTGCTGGTTTTGGCTGGGATAGAGTTAATTTTCTTTGCTGTAGCTGGCAGAGTGCTGATGGCACACTGATGTTTTAGTTGTTGTTAAGTAGCGGCTCAGTGCCTCTAAGCAGTGCCTACACTGGTCCGGGACTCCTCCAGCTTCCCATGCTCTGCCACGTGCACAAGAAACCAGGAGGGGAGGGGCCGCAGCAAAGTCAGCTGACCCAAACTGGCCAATGGGCTATTCCATATCGTATGACATCGTGCCCAGTATATTAACTGGGGGAGTTGGCCGGGGTGCAGTGATCGCAGCTCGGGGACTGGTGGCGGTGGGTGGGTGGTGAGCGGTTGCAGCACTTGTGGTTTGTTTTGGTGGTTTACCCCACCCTCTCCCAGGTTTTTGGACCTCTCTCTCTCTCATTGTTTTTCCTTTTCATTATATTATTATTATTGTTGTTATTATTGTTGTTATTATTGTTTTGTTTTCATTATTAAACTGTTCTTATCTCTACCCATGAGTTTTTACCCTTCTGATTCTCTCCTGCATCCTGCCAGTGGGGGATTGAGCGAGCGGGTGGGTGCGGCTTAGTTGCTGACTGGGGTTAAACCACAACACCTGTCATCAGCCTGGAGTGGTGGGCTTCAACGCTTCTGAAATCCAGGTTTGGATTATAAATAAGAGTTCTCTAGAAAATGCACATCCACACAACTTCAGCTCCAGCTTTGTTTTCCTTGTTTACCAAGAACCAACCTTTCTTGCAAGTCCCCATTAAGGACAGAGTCATTTGCTGAATGAAACACACCATTTCAAACAGAGGACAGTCCTCTTCCCAGAGTGCTCTGAAGAAGGAGCATTAGTCACATCACACCAAAGCTCCCATCTCCTGGCATTTAGTTTGACTGGAGAACACAATGTATTGTTGAACAGTTCCTGTGCTAAAAAACTCCAAGAGAAAACTCGGCTCAAGCTTTTCCCCAAGCCATCAGTGCTTCAACCGTTGCTTCCTCAGGACTGTTCAGACCTCTGTCCTTCCATGGTCACCTTTATGGCTCATGAACAAGGTCTTAAACAGCCATGCTCAACCCGATGATGTGTAGGAATGGTGACACTATCTTATTTGAGTTTACAGTAGAAACCCCTGTTTAGCTTCACTGCTTTTTTAAATGGATCTTAGGATTAAGATGCAACTCACAGAAATAGCTGTTATCTATATTTAATGTGCATTATTTATAAAGAGACAATTTCTTAGGGCTATATGAACACATAAAGGGGCATGTATCAGTATATATGGGTTTAACAGAAAAGAGCTGGAAGGTTTGAACCGAAGTAATCCATGCTCCAAAAATGTCTATTTTAAACAATGAAACAATATCAGCAGCATTTGTCTTTGTTTTAGGATTAAGCTGAGTGGCTTAACTGTTCCAGATGGTTTGTTCATGTCTTATGAGTGAAAAGAAATGTCTGTGAGCTCACCCAAACTTGAATTTCCTTGTTGAGACACTTCTGACATGAAAATAATGAAGATGCTGAGATGAAAGTAACTTAAAGGACATTTATTCAATTTTGTACTAGATATACAAAGAGTATACTAGACAATGTGTCACAGGGGATAGCAGCAACGAAAGGACTGAGAAGAAGGAAAATATATAATCTAGACAGGTGCTGCAGGAACATATAGGGCAGGAGCAGAGTTATTTACCTCTGCGTCATGTGCTCAGAGATGAAGAAGCTCAGGGGTGCCCAGGCAAGAGGCGCAGTCCACCAGGATCACACTTGCTGCTTTATCTTCTGCTCCTCACTGCACCCATCTGCAGGGCTTAGCTCAGTAAAAGTCCTCTGAAGGCAGCCAAAAGAGAAAGTGGTATTTTATTTTAGACTAAACTTTCTTATAAAGAGCTAAACAAAACAGAAAAATGTCCCTCCATGGCAAATTCTCTAGATATTTCTCTGGTTTGTGTTTCCCCCCACATCAGGACAAAAGAATTGTGTGTTTTTCTTTTTACAGAATGGATGAGTGAGTGACAAAGAAATTCAATATGGAAAGGTCAAAACACAACAGATGTCAAATGCTCTTTCTGACATTTTCAGCTGAAGAGAAATGTTTTGACATGCCTGAAATCAAAACCTTTCCATTTGGTTTGCTGAAAGGTTTTGTTTTGAGTCATGTCAACATTCAACTTTATTTTCTCACAGCAGCACGTGGTCTTATGGGAACTGTAGTTAAAAGAGAAATACTCACATTTCCCCCACTCTCCTTGATGAGACTTCCTGCTCGTAAGAATTACATGCTAATTACAAGGTAATGTAAAGTCCATGACACACCACATTGCTTGGCTGGTGGGAAAACAGCACAGTTCCTCAGTGGAAACAAAATCCTCTAAGGAGATTATTTTATTGGTGAAAATGGGACTAAAACTACCAGTCCCATCAGGCCATACCTCAGCAGGAAAATACAGTATAATACTTTGTTAAGCTGTTTCCAAAAGAAGCACATTCTGAGCAGTCCAAAAGGAAAATGTAAGTGTTTCACAAAACTTCCAAAATATTTCCTTAAAAATTTCTACAAAAAAAGTAGAAAACAAAAGTTTTTTGACTGGAAAGTTCTTGCTCATCTGTATTGAGAAATGATGGGCCCCGTCCTGGTGAGCCACAGGCCTTGCAAATGGCATGCAGAATAATGCTTAGCGTCTAGAGGAGAAAAAGCATCTTACCAGTAACAGAAAAGAATAAAAATTACAAAATAGAAAACTTTAACGTCACCACGTGATGAAACATATTATTTTACTAAACAGCCCTCCTACACAGAAAAGTAAAAAACCCCACCATAAAACACTACAGAGCTGATTCCAGCCTGAATGACAATAATCATAATGTACATTTGTGTGTCGTCAGTCATCCTCACAAAATCCCAGGTGCTTCATAAAGTATAAATAAAAAGATCCTTCAGCAATTATCGGGTTGGAAGGTAACAGCCACTCTGCATCAGCAATGATGCTCAATGGATATTTTGGGATGGATTTTGCAGCTGAAAGAAGAGGGGAAAATTTTATTTGCAAGCACGATTACTACCAAAGCTCTCAAGCAGGAGGGGCATGATCCAGGGATAAAACTCTTTAGTTAGAGTCTAGGGACCCTAGCTAGGGTCTAGCGTTAGACCTCTAGCTCTGACACTGGCCTACCTTGGAAACCTACCCCAGAAATATCCACCGAGCTGCAACATGACCTTAAAGACACCTGAACTACTGAGGTGCCTCCATCTGTGATTTTAATGTTCCTGCGCTTAATTCTGTGTCTTTTCACATGTCCAGACCACCCAGGCAGTAGGGTACACAAAAGATAAAGAAGCCTGGCAGGGATCAGTGACCAGGTATTCACCATGCCAGGTCCCACAGCAGTGTCTTTGGCAGAAGGCCCTGAGAACACTTAGCCCCATTAGCAGGTCTCAGATGCCAAAAAAATGCCCCTTGATTTTCAAACACCACTTGGAGGTAGAGTTCCTATCCAAGAAACAGGAGAATGATTCTCTTTGCAAAGTGGAGCGATCCAAAACCCCATTTCCCCCGCTCTCCTAGGAATGTTCATTCCCAGTATTAAGGTCTTCTGGGTGGAAGATGATTCCCATTCCTTCTGCACAAAAAGGTCAGGTCCTCTTGACCTCAAGGTCAAAAAGAAAATCAGTTAAAGGGAGTAGTACTCTAGAGGTAAAAGCCCTCTCTTAGGAGGGATTTCTGGTCTCTGGCTTAATCCATGTGCTGGTTTTTTCCCTTTTTTCCAGTGAATAGATGATAGAAAATACAGTTAGCATCAAGAGTTTAGGTCCCAAGTTTGGAAGCAATGGGGACATTAAGGTGCTTCTAGCCGTTAAGCACCCAGGTGTTCCTGGACCCAGCATGAGAGAGATGCTCCCTCCAGGGAATTTAAGCAAGGCAAATGGTAAATTGACCATTGAAGACAGAGGGTACAGTCCCATGGGCAGCTGCGCTAACCTTGCTGTCAATGGGGGATCCTTGCTTTGGGAAAGCTCCCTTTTCCCCGCTCTCCCCTCATCATCTCTGCTCTTCTCACCTTTCCTCCGCTTTCCAAAAACCACGTGCTGTTCAACTAGTTCAATCCACCTGTGAAGCCATCAAAATAAGAGGCTGCATGAGCTAATGTGACACATACAGGGAATATAAAATCATGTCCGGGATAAGGCTGCTGTACAAGGAGAAAACAGTCATCACTTTGATTGCGTTGGTGTTCTCCAACAGGCAGCTGAATATTTAACAGGTGGGGCCATAGAAAAATAAGCAGAAAGGGAAAAGAAATGTATAAGAACTAGCAAAAAGACAAGGCATTGGACGTACATGGAATTTATTTATAGATTCATTAACTATATATGTGGAATAAATGGCTAACAGTAACAAAACAGGACAGTTGTGTGAGTATGTGACGGTGTGAGCACACACGCCTTCTAAGGTTCAGCTACTGATTTATAATAGAATCCTTTCAGTCAGTAATTTTCTGTGTTGTTATGATCCTATAAATTACTCTTTTCTTGGAAAAAAAAAGGACTGGAGTGAGGCAGACAAGAGATGACACCCACTGAAAAGATAAATACAAATATATTCCCTTTCTCTAGCAGCTTTTATTTCACTTTAATAAGCAGAGGAATAAGGTGCTACAAAATTGTCTGTAATTACATGACTATTATGGTGCATCTTCCATGGGTGAGCAGGGCAGCCGTTGAATCTCACAAGTCTCATCTAGTCTTACTACTACACTTTGTTGTCTGGATCCTGACGTGGTGAGAAAAACCCTGTTGGATGTCTCAGTTACTGGGTATTAGGGATTCCACACTGAACCATGTTGCAAATGGTGTAAAATCAGGCAATTTTCACTGAAACTACGGTAACTATGGTGGTTTGGGCTAAATTTGGAGCAGGCTTATCAAACCCACTTTATCTCATCATGCTGCCTATGGGCTGGATTGATTGAATGGCATTTTTTCCACATTTCTGTATTAGGTGCATTATAGTGTGCCCTCAGATTCCCATATTCACTCAGCACAATGTTATTAATGTTACTAACATTAATTTTGCTTTTGAATGGACTAAATGCTCTTATGCACCAAATACCAGTATTTAATGTAGGCAAATGCCACTTTTCCTCCTGTTCTTTCATTCTATGGAGTTTTGTATGTCTACACGTATACTTGTAAGTGTGTACTTACAAGAATAATATTAGCATTATAGCAGGAACTGCCTGGCCCAAATTTGTCAGTCAGATCCTACCAGGTTAGCCATGATTTCCATGTCTCCATTTTGACAGTCAACTATAGATTATTGATTTGGGGTGCTGTTGTGGTTTAGCCCCGGTCAGCAACTAAGCACCACACAGCCGCTCGCTCACTCCCCCACCCTTGTGGGATGGGGGAGAGAATCGGAAGGGCCAAAGTAAGAAAACTCGTGGGTTGAGATAAGAACAGTTTAATAATTAGAATAAAACAGCAATAATACTAATATAGTGAAAAGGAAAATAATGAGCGAGAGAGAGATGAAACACTGGAAGAAGAGGGAAAGAGAAAAAAAAAAAAAACAAAACTAAACAACAAGTGCTGCAACCACTCACCACCCGCCGATCGACGCTGCCGGTCCCCGAGCCGCGATCGCTGCCTCCCCCGGCCAATTTCCCCCAGTTAATATACTGGGCATGACGTCACATGATATGGAATACCCTTTGGCCAATTCGAATCAGCTCTCCTGGTTGTATCCCCTCCCCTCCCGGCTTCTTGTGCACCTGGCAGAGCATGGGAAGCTAGAAAGTCCTTGACTAGTGTAAACACTACCCAGCAACAACTAAAACACCAGGGTGTTATCAACATTATTTACATACCAAGTCTAAAACACAGCACTATACTAGCTACAGCGAAGAAAATCAACTATCCCAGCTAAAACCATGACAGGTGCCTTGACTTTCAGATGACTTGAATCATTCATGTCCACTGAAAAAGTGATTACAGCATAAGGGATTAGAAGATATGTATCTGAAAGCTAGAAACACCAAGGATGATGTAGGATAGAGGGAAGGAAAGAGAAATATGTCTCATATATCACAGAAACCTTTCTACTGGCTACATGTCTCTAATTTCATGATAATGGACAAAGTCCAGACAAAACCACACATGTCCTCCCCTCAGACTGCTTCCCGCTCAGTATTTCCAGCACTGGTACTTCTTCCAAAACCTGGAAATCCATGCAAAAAAAGTCATACTGACTTTTGGGGGAATTGGGTGGCATTCTTGATTATTGGGCTAAATCAAGGGACTGCTGAAGCCAGGAGCAGCTTTTCTCCTGGAGTCCAGGAAAGGTTTCTACCTGTAACAACTCTTTCTAGGCAATTCTGTGCAGCAGTTGGAGCTGTCATCTTGTCATGCAGAAGGACTGCAAATATGAACCCATGCAGAACAGCACAAAGCATCTGCTGGCAGACTAGGGGCTTTATGAGTGTTAGCTAGCACAGCCTCGAGCAGAGGTGAGGTAAAGTAATTTTATTCTTTCACAGTCTTGGCTGTAACCATTTCAAGTGGACTGTTTCTTTTTCGAAACATGAACCCAATTTCCTTCCACACCCTTTTAGGATGATTCAGACTTTCTTCAATCTATTTATTCTGTTAGTTACTAAAAGCTGTTAACTTTCAGCTGTTGTGCTTGGAGGGTTTTTTTGTTTTGTTTTTATATAGAAATTAATCTCCTGTTGATGTTTTTGCTTGCTTTCAAAAGCTCATTAAAAATAACAAGGAACAAATTGGGTGGAAAAATGAACTGTTGATGAATCATCCTTTTCTTTGTCAATCTGAGAAGATTGAACCAAACTAAACCTTTTTCAATTCGCAAGTAAAGAACAGCCCCATGTTACTGGAACATCCCTGCAATGTATTATTTTCTGGGAGGTGATCGTGTTTGTTGGTAACAACATAGGAAAAGATCAAGCAATGCAGACATTCCTGGCCCCTGTTGCTAGAATGATAGATATTATTGCCAAGGTGCTTTAACTGATCCCAGGTAGATCCATGCCTTGGCAATCATAGAATCATAGAATAGTTTAGGTTGGAAGGGACTTTTAGAGGCCATCTAGTCCAACCCCCCTGCCATGAGCAGGGACATCTTCAACACGATCAGGTTGCTCAGAGCCCCGTCCAACCTGACCTGGAATGTTTCCAGGGATGGGGTATCTACCACTTCTCTGGGCAACCTGTGCCAGTGTCTCACCACCCTCATCGTAAAAAATTTCTTCCTTACATCTAGTCTGAATCTACCTTCTTTTAGTTTAAAACCATTATCCCTTGTCCTATCGCAACAGGCCCTACTAAAAAGTCTGTCCCCATCGTTCTTATAGGCCCCCTTTAAGTACTGAAAGTCTCCCCGAAGCCTTCTCTTCTCCAGGCTGAACAACTCCAACTCTCAGCCTGTCCTCACAGGAGAGGTGCTCCATCCCTCTGATCATTTTTGCAGCCCTCCTCTGGCCCCGCTCCAACAGGTCCATGTCTGTCCTGTGCTGAGGACCCCAGAGCTGGACGCAGCACTGCAGGGGGGTCTCACCAGAGCGGAGCAGAGGGGCAGAATCCCATCCCTCGACCTGCTGCCCACACTTCTTCTGATGCAGCCCAGGATACGGTTGCCTTTCTGGGCTGCGAGCGCACATTGCCGGCTCATGTCCAGGTTTTCATCCACCAATACCCCCAAGTCCTTCTCCACAGAGCTGCTCTCAATCCCTTCAATAGTGACTGCAAGTCTAACATGACTCAATACAAAGCAATTTAATTTGCTGGTGGTCAGAATAAGTATGCCAGAAGGCGTTATTATTCAGCTACCATGATTTTGCCATCTGCAATAGAAATATGTTCATGTGAAGTGAGAGCCTAAGCTCCGATTACAATTTTGGGGATAAAAGTGGCAGAAAAGGACCGAGGGCTCCTGGTGGACACCAAGCTGAACATGAGCCAGTAGTGTGCCCTTGCAGAGAAGAAGGTAAATGTTATCCTGGCTGCATTAGACAAAGTGTTGCCAGCAGGTCGAAGGAGATGATCCTTCCCCTCTACTCAGCACTGGTGAGGCCACACCTGGAGTAGTGCGTTTGGGCTCCCCAGTACAAGAGAGACATGGACATACTGGACAAAGTCCAACAAATTTCCACGAAGGTGATGAAGGTTCTGGAGCATCTGTCCTATGAGGAAAGACCAAGAGAGCTTGGACTGTTCAGCCATGAGAAGAGAGGGCTCGGGGTGATCTTATCAATGTGTATAAACAGCTGAAGGAAGGGTGCAAAGACAACAGAGCCAGGCTTTTTTCAGTGGTGCCCAGTGACAGGACAAGAGGCAATGGGCACAAACTGAAGCATAGCAGGTTCCCTCTGAATATCAGGAAGCACTTTTTTACTGTGAGGGTGATTAAGCACTGGTACAGGTTGCCCAGAGTGCCCCTCCTTGGAGATATTCAAAGCTGTCTGGACACGGTCCTAGGCAGGTAGCCTTGCTTGAGTAGGAAGGTTGGGCCAGATGACTTCCAGACATCCCTTCCAACCTCAACCATTCTGTCATTCTGTGATTCACTTCACCACATTCAGACATCTAGGGTGACTTAAGACAGCTTAAAATATATCTGCATGGGTTTCCAGGTAATTACTTATCCAAGGTTGTGTGAGCTGTCCTTGAGTACTCTGCCTGGCCTCCAGCTGCTGGTCTGTGGTGGTGCAAGTGTCCCTTAGATCTGGTGACATCTGACAGCCCTGTGTGGATGGCTTAAAACCCCTTGGGCACCTCAGCTGGCACACAGTGCCTATGTGTGGGCAGCTAAATACAGCCCATAGTTGTACAGAGACATTTGCTTTGCAGCCATCTAAATGCAAAAGTGTGGCTGCAAGAGATGCCATGAGCATGGTATTTCTGTGACTTCATTACCTCCTGTAGACACCCATGAAGGCAGTTTGTGAAATTTGTCAAATGTCTTTTGGGGTGCTCCAGAAAACAATCTCTGGTCACAGCCAGGGTGAGTTTTTCAGGCTTTTGGCTGGGATGGACAGAGAACTTTGTCTTGACTGCAGCTTTGGGACACCTCCTTGCAAGATACACACTTTAAGCATATGGAAGTCTAGTCCTTTGGAAGGAGTCCTGGAAAGCTTAACAAGTGTTTGAAAAGTTTGTGGAGCTTCTCAAGAGAATGCAGCTGCAGCCACACGAAGCTTAACTGAAACCAGAGACACAGCCTCAAATGGAAAATAATTTAGTGCTGCTACTGTCTTTTGTACGTGACAATAATGTCTTGTGCTAAATATGATGTTAATATGGTGCACTAAACCCTAGGCAAGATTCTGTGACCAAACTATCACTATGCCAAAACAACCCATATCTCCAAAGACATGTTAGACTGGTCACAGAGTTAGACAACTAATGGTAAAAAGCAGAGTCAGTAAGAAGTTCTTAGAAGGGAATGTACCTTGGAGAAGGTGATGTGCCAGGGAGAGCAGTCACACCTTCTCTTTGCCTCTAGGAAGTCCTTTCTCTCCTTTCTAGAAAATACTAATGTAGATCTCCAACACAGGATATTTTTTCCTGGCTATTTTAAGCGATGAAGCAGTTAATGATGTTGCCATCAGAATCTTTATCCTGTTTATCTGAATACTCCTCAGGGTATTTCCTCAGCCTTTGAGACTCTGCAGACTCATGCTGATGAGGTTCACCATTTTCAAAGCAGATCATGTTATGTTGCAACCATCAGAGCAATGTAATGGGCTAAACAGTTTCAGACCAAAGGAAGGAAACCTCTGCGCATGTACAGTACTGAGTTAAATGACTCCCAAAGGTGTGAAGAATGTTTGTTGGTTTGGATTGCAGGGAAAGACATAACTTGCCCAACAGCCTATCTTCCACTGAGAACATTACGTTCCTAATTTCAGCTAGTTCCTCTCTTTACATGACTTGCCTTTGTGATTATAGACAAATTACTGAGAAGTTTTTTAAGAGAGATAGATACAACTTAGGACTTCCTTCAGAATTTAATGTATATAAATATGCCTCTAGGGGAAGGCAGTGAAATGACTGAAAAAAATAAACCCATCACAGTTACACTATTATAGCCTGCAATACTTCTTCCAGAGCCAGTTTGAACTAGGGAGATAAAATCATGTAACAAAAACATGAAGATCATAATCCAAAGTAATTGTAATGGACTTCAAATGTGATTCAAAGGCCCTTTATGGGGCTTAATTCAGTCTTATGATCCTAGGAAGAGTTCAAGCCTGAAACAGTGCAAAACTCTAAGGAAAATATATAGAAACTCTTGTGGGGTTTGTATTTTTGTTTTTAAGAAGATTCATTTAAACCCTTACGTGACAGCCTGACCCCACATTTCATCCAGCCCTCATGTCGAACACCAGCTCCCTGTATATCTGCACCTCACCTTACTGTCCCCACCTACACAAAACTGGAGTCCTCTTCAGGCATACCAACACTTCCCTACTCATCCAGCCCCAGCTGCAGGGCTCCACTTCATCCAGGTGTCCTGGCACGGTCTGGATCCCACTGTGGAGCAAAGTGAGGTTGCAAGCTACTCCTCTGCACTGGAGAAGGTGGCCAGGTTTGAAAGAGATATGTGCTGACACTTGCTCGACAGTACACACCAGGTGTGATACATCACATATGATCTGAGGTTTCTGTATGCATTTATGTCACTTATGTAACATACGCTTGGCTGGAGGAAGGTGCTGTGGGTCAAGTTCATGGATCTCTAAATAGTCATATAGGGATTTCAAGGTACCCTTTGTGTCTTGAAATCTAAGACTCTCTCCATCATAGTCAGCAGCCACATTTGAGTCCTCTTTCTCCCCAGTACCTAGCCGAGTAGGAGCAAGCTGGAGTTAACCCCTGGTTCACTAAGTACCAAGCCAAACTTGTCAATGAAAGACTCATCTCAGCAAATGAGTATCATGTCCCCACCTGTGCTCAGACTCTGCACAATTTTCCACCGAGTAGTCCACATCACCCAAAGGGTTGTGGTGAATGGAGTTAAATCCAGCTGGCAACTGGTCACAAGTGGTGTTCCCCAGGGCTCAGTATTGGGGCTGGTTCTGTTTAGTATATTTTCTATTTGCTTAATATCTTTATCAATGACCTGGATGAAGGGATCATTCTGCTCAAGGGTAGAAAGGGTCTGCAGAGGGATCTGGACGGGCTGGATCCATGGGCTGAGGTCAATTGTATGTGGTTCAACAAGGCCAAGTGCCGGGTCCTGCCCTTGGGTCACAACAACCCCACACAACGCTGCAGGCTTGGGGAAGAGTGGCTGGAAAGCTGCCTGGCTGAAAAGGACCTGGGGGTGTTGGTTGACAGCCAGCTGAACATAAGCCAGCAGTGTGCCCAGGTGGCCAGGAAGGCCAACAGCCTCCTGGCTTGTATCAGCAATAGTGTGGCCAGCAGGAGCAGGGCAGGGATGGTGCCCCTGTGCTCGGCACTGGTGAGGCTGCACCTCAAATTCTGTGTTCAGTTTTGGGCCCCTCACTACAAGAAGGAGGTGATGGCGTGCTGGCACATGTCCAAAGTAGGGCAATGAAGCTGATGAAAGGTCTAGAGCAAAGGCTGATGAGGAGTGGCTGAGGGAGCTGGAGCTGTGGGTGTTTAGTCTGGAGAAGAGGAGGCTGAGGGGAGACCTTATCGCTCTCTACAACTACCTGAAAGGAGGTTGTGGTGAGGTGGAGGTTGGCCTCTTCTCCCAAGCAACTTGTGATAGGACAAGAGGAAATGGCCTCAAGCTGCATCAGGGGATGTTTAGATTGGGTGTTAGGAAAAATGTCTTTACCAAAACTGTTATCAAGCACTGGAACAGGCTGCCCAGGGAAGTGTTTGAGTCACCATCCCTGGAGGTATTTAAAAGATGTGTAGACGTGGTGCTTAGGGACGTGGTTTAGTGGTGGACTTGGCAGTGCTAGCTTAACGGTTGGACTTGATGATCTTAAGGGTCTTTTGCAACCTAAACAATTCTATGATTTTATGATTCTATCACATTAAAACCTTGACAAAACCAGTACTTATAACAGATGCTGTATCTTTTACTTTCTCTCCTTTTGCTCAGAAATAAGGCTGCTCATTGGAAGTGCCACAATACGAAAGAACACAAGGTGAAAAGAGTTATTTGGGAAGTGTTTACTTTATCGGGCTTTATGATGATGATCACAACACGGCTTCCAATGAACTTCTGTGAGTCATGCAAGCCTTGTACCCCACACCGTGAAATAGCAGCATGATGGAGATCTCCCATTATCAGGGCTAGCATTGGGGGTGGATTGCTTTTTGCCATCCACTCAATCCAGGCCAAGGTACTACATTTTGAGCAGCTATTCCTCATGATATATTGGAGGGAATGACGACAAATTCAACAATGTCATCCTCCGACAGGGAGGACTGCCATGCGTGCTGTGGCAAACGAAAATAGATGGGGTGTATGTATGTATTCAAACAACAAATGCTGTTGAAGTAAATCATCTCTTATTGCTTCATATATCTTCTCTGGAGCTGCTTCCTATTGCTTAACCAGCAAAGCCCCCCTAGTAATGCTGATTTTCTTTCTGCTCTTCCAGATGTGTTAACGACATTTCTCCAGCTGAGGCTGATACAAAAATGCTGAATATCACTCCTCCCCATGCCACACCTCCACTTCCTCCCCATGCTTATTTCTCAAGATCTTTTTTCAAACTAAGAACAAGATTATGGGTGAGGCAAGGGAGTGGAGGAGCGAAAGGGACACTATTCTCGCAATGGGAACTGGACAAAACCACACCTCAGCTGTTCCCAGTCAAAGGCATTTTTCAGAGGTTGTCATTATTTGTTCTGGCATGTTCCTTCACAGGGGTGGAAGCCATTTTTTAGCATCCATTTGGTACATGTTGTCATCCACCATGGAGGAGGTTGCTACCTCTGGTGTCACATTTTGTATTTAACAGTCCTGGGAACATCAGGCAAATATTCCGTCCCCATTGCCCACAGTTGTTTGTAGTTTAATGCACTGCATGGTCAATGCATTATTAATAACAACAATAATAATAATAATTTCTGACTTTCTATACTGGTTTTATATGACTGGATTCCTCTAGCACTTTTCAAAGAGCTATCATGATCTTCATTTCATATGTGGGGAAACTGAGGCAGTAAACCACAATTTCTTGGTTGTGTTATGGCAGAACTAAACTCCAGATCTTTGCAGATCAGTCCAGATTTAAAATCCAGTAATTCCTGTAGTGTTTTCTGGAGAAATGTCTGTAACTGGGTGGTTTTGACAGTGTCTTTGAGATGTAAACATGCATTCCTTAGGAAAGCTAATACAGTTTAAGACAAGGTGTTAGTCTATACTGGCTTAGGATATAAGGTAAAGGACAAGTAAAAAGGAGGGAAAATGTGAATTTTTTTCTCACTGGAACAGAGTCTCCCATTCATATAGGGCAGTATATGTTGTCATAATGCATGTATGCAAGCTGCTTTGGAGAACATCTATGTACTGCACTTCATACCATTTCTGATCCTGTGGTAATTCGTTCTTTTGATCACTGCCCTCATTAAACTGGTAAAGTAGGCTGTTTGGAAAATTCTCCATTTAAAATTCTCTCATTTCAGGTTTTTCAGATTGATTAAGTGTTGATTGTTTTCAGTTATGCTCTCTCACAGTCTCCTGATGGAGAGAGACAGGATAATTATGTTCTGACACACCTTATGGCCCTAATAAGTCTCTCTCTACTTCCAGTTTCTTTCATATTAGTTGCCCTAATATTAAGGATCTTTGCTTGGAAGCTGACAGATGAAGAACCTTATCTTATGTCCCATTTGCTAAGGTGCTTACATTTGCCGTTTCAAATATTTAAGGCTATTTTACAGCCTGTAGTAAATGTAATGTAACCAGAAGTAGCCAAGAGGAAACTTGGGTTTAGTACCCTACTTTATCCAGACTGCAGCTGCAGGGAATGGACTGAATGGTCCTCAGAAACTCCTTTACTCAGAGCGGAGGGTGTAGTCAGAGGTTTCTTCAGGATGCATTAAGATTTGGGAATGTAAAACCACAGTATCAGAATCAGGCAGTGGCAGTTTGGGGAATCTTGCAAGTTAAAATTCAGCACAAGTTAGAGACTCTGAAGGTGTCTTTATTAATCTAGAAAGGCCATTTTTAAGCTTTGGCTTGATTATTTTCCTTGCTGTCTCTTGCCTCCATGTCAGCCCTTTGGGAGGACTTGCAAGGCTAGCTCTTAGAAAAAAGCTCCCTCTGACTTTGTTTCCACTCTATGACAGAACCCCTTTTGCCTCCCCAGATGGAGAACTCTCTTCTTAGATGGGCAGTCATGTTGCAGTGGGATGTTTGTGGGGACAAAGGGACGTACTTCAGTGAGGAGCACTGGGGAATGGATTGGGAGGAGGATGCTGGGGCAAGTGAGGAAGTAAGGAGAAGGGTTCAGCCAAGGCAGGAGCCCACAACTAGAATGATCAACAAAGACTGTAGGACATAAATTGATCACAGTGGTGAGACAAAAATGGTTGCTTTCCAGTTTCATACGGGGAGGAGCTAAGTGGGAAGAAGGTCATTTAGGTCTTACCTGTCACTTTTCCAGGGCAATGAGTGATCCAGAGCTGTCCCTTCTCCAATTCCCCATCCCCTTTCTTATCTTTGGTCTGCTGACTTTTATTTCCAGCCCTGTACAAGCCACTAGTTCCTAAATTTCATGCCTTAGGCGACAAATGCCCAAGTTAGTCCTCAGAGCTGCTGTGGTATCTCACAGCAAAATTGGAATGAGCTACTGAGATTGCTCCTCCAGAAGGCTGCCAGAGCCTAGGTCCCTGGTTAGGAAGAAGCAGACACAACATAAGAGTTTGTTATCTATCGTAGGTAGTATGGGTATGGCCCAGTAGGTTTCACAGAGATTGTAGGAACATTGAAGAATGCAAGGCCAGACGGAGATCTCTGTGGAACTCCCCTGGAAGTGCTCTTGCCTGAAGACAATTTCTTGTTTCTTTTTTACCCACTGAGATCAGACAGATGCTTCTCTGCCTCTTTAACATGCCAGCCTGGTTTTGTAACCTTCTAACTTCTTAATCAAAATATGGTTCTGTACCTGTTAAAAGACCTTGCAGACTCTGTATCTATCATATCACCATGGTTAACTACAGCAACCTAGTTTAGAAAAAACATTTTAAAAGGATATTTACTCTGTTAAGATCTAGTAGCAGGGAACAACAACAAACCTGCACTTTAATCAGCACATTGCACCAATTGTGAAAAAGCAACAAATCCTTTTTTTTTAACTACCTGCACACAATCTGACCAGTATTGGTATATACAAGAATCATGAAACAAAACCCATCCATGGCACAGATATTTTAATAAGGCACAGGAGGAAGGAAGATGAAAGAAGAGAGAAAAGGGGGGGAGGGGAGGGAGAAGAGAGGGATTACGCAAGTCCTCTTAGTGCTTAAGTAGCTGGACGCCCATTCGCTAGTACAGTAGGGGCTCCTGCCAGTCTCCCTCTACCACTTTTGGGTGATGCTACCGGTCTGTCCCACCCTTTGCTGATGGTCATTGCCTCCAGCTGAGCTGCCACAACCAAACACCTGCCCTGCCTCAGCTGCTCCATTTCGTGCATTGCCTCAAACTTCTGATGAAGGTGAGCTTCTCTCAGGACACTGGACTGTGAACAAGTGCTGCTGGGACACGAGCATATGTTTCCCACAGCTGCGTCTACTACAGGAGTGTAACCTGTGCTGAGAAGGAGACAGCAAGCATCTGGGAGGAGCTGACAGTGTCGTGGCTCTTTGCTTAGTGAATGTCAGTCAAATATCCAAGATAATCAACGATGACAAATTTTTAGGCCCCAGTGATACCCATTACTCTGGACATTCAGCTGGCTGATGCATTTGTACCTCCTCATGACAGGTCAGTATTTTCCTGTCCTTCCCTTGGCAATCCAGCACTGGCTCTGGTCTCCCGGTACACTTATAGGCACAGACTCACCTGGAAATTGTAGAGAACACAGAAGTGCCTGAGGCTCCTAGGGCTGGTTTTGACACCCAAGGTATTGCAATTGCTTAAATATATTTGTTACTCCTCTTATCCACAACTTCTTAATCAATTATTTTAATTCTCTACGCTGTCATTTTTGCCCCTTCACAGAGACTTTCCACACTCCAGTTCTCTGTGGACAGACTTTGGTTAAACCAATATCTCTGTTCAGACGTCTCTGTAGCATGCCTATTGCTCAGTCAGGCTGCAAATATGCTGTTAATTGTTTTGGTTCTTTATCATCTTTCAGATGGCATGGGCCATACCTGTCAGAAGCCCTGTCTGTCCAGAGTGATTCTGTACAGCGAGACATTTTATATGCAGTAATTTCACAGTTACTAAGAATTCATAAATTGTGCAAAGACAGATTTTTCCCATCTCGTCATAAAAACAATTCAGTTTAAATCTGACTGGATGGGTTTAGAGTAGAGGGATTAGGTCCTGCAGTGTAACTGGACAGAAAGACAATCCAGTTACCAGCCTAACTGCCTTTCTGTTCTAAATAAAACCACAAATACATCCATACAAAGTAGGAGAGGCATTATTAGAAATGTAATATTTTTATAGATAGAAATTAATTTTTATGGAGCTGATAGTGCAGCTGGAACACACAATTGGCCTAGTCAAAATGAAAGATGAATACAAATTGCAAATCAGCTCCTAAGCTATAAAAATTGGTGTAACCTTCTCAGCAATAACTGATTGTTTAGGAAGCTCAAATAGAGCCATAGTGATGTTTCTTCCAGCCTTATTAAGCATCATAGTTGTCATATTAAACCAATGATGTATGAGTATTTGCTTATTGTAATGAATTCTGGAGACAGTAGCTGGAGCAGCGATACAAAAAAAAGTCAGGCTGAAGACTTCAGGTATTTTTTTTCTGGCTCCCTGAGGGAAAAATTTCTCTCTTTTATTTCACTCATATCAAAGACTGTCTCAAATCCTGATACAGGCAGAACTTCTCCTGAAGCTAGATCTCTGGAATCTAATGCCCCTTCCCTCTCAACAGGCTGTAAATATAACTATGGATCTAACATATTATTCTGTATTTTCACTTCCCTGGGAGCAATGGAAAATTATTACTACTTTGCATATGGTAGGATGAGGATCCCAAATTCCTTTCCAAGCTTTAGTAAAACTCTTCTGGGAAATGTGTTTGGAGGTGTTTGTGGCCATGTTATTTGGAGGTCAGATTCTTGCAGACGTATGAGCTTTGGAGGACTTCAGAATGATGTATAACTGTGGCACTCAAGACCCAACTCAGGTAGGCTCAAAGGGAGAAAAAAGGTATGTGCTGTTGAGGAAAGCTGGAGAAAACCTGAGGGAGGAGGGGCATCCAGCTGCTTTCTGATTATCTAATATGCATGCTGTATGTGTGTCTTGTCCACTTTGGGGCAAGTCCACTTAGAAGCTAGCAACATTCTAAGATGCATTGATTTTCTCATAGGCAAATTGAACTGTTTTTGTTGCTGTGGCAGATGTTGCAATGACATATGTAGTAGCCATCAACTCCTATATTCTAGCCTGCAGCTCTGTTAAAAGGATTCAGGATGTGAGATACTCTGAGACTCCCGCCCTGCTCAGTGCTTGAGCTAATGGTGGGAGGATCAAAAAAACCTAATAATTTCTTGATGAAATTTAAGTCCATCATTTCTTGTTCTGTCACCCATGGGCACGCAGAAAAACTTACTCTTTCCTTTGCAACAGCCTTGTTAAATCTTTTCCCTTAAATCTTTTCTCCTTTTGCGGCTTTTTCACTAGCTCTTACAAACTGTGTACGTCACTCTGATGATCATTATCATTACTTTCCCCTGGAAATGCTCCCATTGGTCCAACCATCCTTCTTGAAGGGTGATGTGAAAACCAGACATGGGGTGCCACCTGGGACAGACAGGAGAATGACTTCCATTGTCTTGCAGGCTACCCTCCAGCTGACACAACCATGCTGTTTAAAACACCATGAGCATATATATGCCCAGCTTGTTCACCCTATATTGTATAACTGTTTGCTAGTTCTGCTTTAGGAAGGAAGTTGAAGTCAAACTGAATTATCAGGATTTCCTTGTTTCTCCCCCTTTTTCTTTTTAACAGTCAGGAACTTCTCACTCTCCTCTAGTCTTCTGGATTCGCACTGTTACAGGAGATATTCAAGCCCCATCTCGTGCTTAAGACAAATCCTCTTTGCCTCAAAATGTATTCCACCTGCACAGGGGAAGAAGAGCTAATTCAACTTGTATTTGCAAACATAATCTGGCCTTCCTTTTCCAGTGCTTGTCTTGGCAACTAAAAACATTTTTACAGAGCTGTCATATGTCATTATTAGAGGAGTTGTAGCCATGAGCTGAATTAAAGCTTTGCAAAGCTGGTACGTTTCTTCCATATATTTTGCAGATGGGATCTTTGTCCTCAGGGAGATAAGTGATTGCCAGGATTACATAGGCTTCATCTATACTGCGTTTGGGATTTGTCCAAGAAGCAGACCATGGTCCCTGGGCCATGTGGTGGAAGCTGTTTTATATCTATACTGTTCAAGTATCAGCAGTCTTTGGAGCTCAAGGTGTGTCCTTGCAGGAGACTTTGAGCTCTTCCTGCTATTTTTCATGCCTACAGAATATGCAGCTTGTCCCAGCCCACTGGGAAAAGCTTGAGGATTGTTGGAATAGCCTCAGAAGACACAAATGGCCTGAGCAAGCAACATATTGTGCAACTTGAATGCATGCTGTACCTAAAATGTGGATCCCAACAAGAGCTATTTTCTAGTCTGGGTCATTTGTTTTCAACTAGGAGACGAATAATTTCACACTGGAGCCAACACTGGGTTGAGCTAACATACATGGAGTTAGAGTTGTCGTGGTAAATAAGGTAGTATTCATGCTGGATTAAATATGATAATAAATGTAATTCGAGCAGAGAAGGGAGAAGTGGTGCACTTTTCCCTTCTGAAACATTTCCAGATCATACAGGTATTTTAGAGGTCTCCGGAGAAGCGAAACTTGTCACAGTATAATAGTGGCCTGCTGTTAGATAAATGCCAAGACAGGCACTGCCAGGCTGTCAGGGAGTTATTAATGGAGGTTTATGAGTTGCTCTCTGAAGTCACTCTCAGTTAAGTACTAATGTGCATCTCGCCTTGACAGCCCCCATACACTTAAACACGACTGGAGAAAAATGGGCTCTGTTTTGTTTATCATTCATTTCAGCTTTGCTTAGTGTAGGCTTTTCAGGTATCATAACACTTCACGAATGGTTGCTATATATTGCTGGCTCAAAATGGGAGGCACGTGGCAGAGCTTTTTATCAGCGTGCATTACAAAGCAGCATTTGCTGTGTTTTACTCTTGCAGTGATTGTTCAGAGAATGAAAAAGATATGATCCTATTTGCCTACTTCTTAGCCACCTAACAAAGCAGTATATTTTCCATGCAACATATTATAAAGCAGGTTAAAGATAACATGAGCTTGCACCTGACTTTCAGACCCCTTGCCTGAGATGATCTCAGAGGTGGTTTGTGTGAGTCATAGCACTGACAAGATTAAAAGTGTAAAAACATCAATTTTTAGTTATTTAGTGGAATAAAATTTGGGCTTAAAAATTATGTGATTTAAAAATAATGAAATGCAAGATTTTAGTCCTTTCTCTTTGCAGCAAGATGCCCTAGGTTCCCATTTTTTCAGCTTTTTCCTGTAACAAGAAGGAAGGCAAGGAAGACAGAAACACGAGAGGAAGAGAAGGCAACAAGGCGGCTCTGATATGATTGCAGGAATTGGAAGCTTACAAAAAAAAAAAAAAAAAAACCCTCACCAAATACTGTGATACTGCAATATACCCCTGGGAGTTGACAACATTATGTCAGACATGCAGAACAGAGCACTTTTGCTGTCATCTTCCCCGGTAATTAGTGATTTAAAAAGCAAGTTGAATATTTGTGAGGGCCCAGATACATGCAAGTTGGATTATTTGGACAGTTAACAGAGGTGTTACATTAAAAACACAGTCACCACCTGCTCCCCTAGAGTCACCAGAGGGAAAGGGGGCCCCTGAGGAGCACAGTTTAATCCCCTGAAATCCAAATCAAACCCAAGGGACTGTGTTTCTCTCTGGTTATTTCAGACCCTTCTTCAATCTTCAGACCCTATAGCTACTTTACACTGGAGATGAAGACCCTGAGGAACAAATTTCCATCTATTGACTATAGGCTAGCTTTTCTTAGTTATCTTTTTGTTTCACTGGAGCGTCTTAGATGTAGCAAGTTACTGCTTGACGGGGTGCCTAGAATAATTAGTTATGCCTCTGTTAAATGCTGCAGGGTTATCTGGGATGAATCTAGAGCTGATTGCTCCCAAAAGGATGCTCGCTCTGACTAGTAGGTCATTTTGAACCATGGATTTATACTATTGATTTTGTCTCTGATTAGTTTAATTTTCTAAGGTGTGCCATCAAACTGGACTGAAATCAGTCTGAATGACTAATCATTGTTAATACTTACTGCTTTTGCTAGATTCATCTCTGACAAGTCACATTCACACTGGAATGAACGTGCTTCATTATGAAAATGAAGGAAGTCTTTTTACAAAGCTAAATGTGAGCAGCAGATTGTCATTCATATGAGTGTCACAGCCTCTCTCTTCTGGCAGAACAGGTCATCCACAACATATAAAATCCCTTATCCTCAGAACGGTGTCAACAAACTGCTCTAGGAATAGGTGTCTCATAACCTAAAACATCCAAGTGACATCTTTATATATACTTCAGAGTATTTTGGATTGTCTTATTTCCTTGATTACACATCAGTCCATTGTCATTACCAGCACTTGGGAGGGGTCTCATTCAGTAAGTGTGTGGTGTCTATAGCCTCCACTGGAGTTCATCAATGTTGTTTTTTCAGTGTGCAATTCATCTCAAAGTAAACAGCTAAAAGAAGTCAGGTGCATCTTGCCCTGGAAATGCCTGTTCTCCATTAGACATCTAGAGTTAATTGACTCTCATCTTGTGTATCCAACCACAGAACTGAAGAACCTGTATGAGAGACACATGTAATGAAGACACCAATGTACTTGACCTTCTGATACACAAAGGGTTGTTTAAGAAAAAGGCAGCTTCCAGGGAGGCCTTAGGTAGGAAAGTTTACACATTGTTGGGTGCTCTTCAATGCCAATGCTTCTTCCCATGCTCTATGGAGCTAGGAAGCCTGGAGCCAAGGAGATGTTTCCAGGCTGGATTATGAATGCTTGAGGTGATGATACCATTGACTGAGTGGTGTAGATGAGTTACGACTAAGGGATCCTCATGTGTCAACAGTGAGAGGAAAGGTCCGTCAGCAGTAGCTGTCTTGGAAGTGATCTAGAAGACAAAATGAGGGCACAGAAGGCCAGGGGAAGTTCTTCGTTTGGGGTGAAATAGGCCAGATGATAGCTAAAATTGGAAAAAACTCTTTTCTCCCACTTGTATCTGGAGGAAATAGACCAGCAGGACTTTCCTTTTTGTATGATCTTACAACTGAAAAGTTTACCCAGTTAAAAGAAAAGAAAAGAAAAGAAAAGAAAAGAAAAGAAAAGAAAAGAAAAGAAAAGAAAAAGAAAAGAAAAGAAAAGAAAAGAAAAGAAAAGAAAAGAAAAGAAAAGAAAAGAAAAGAAAAGAAAAGAAAAGAAAAGAAAAGAAAAGAAAAGAAAAGAAAAGAAAAGAAAAGAAAAGAAAAATTCAGTTCTATTCATAACCATGGAAAAAATGTTAATAACATTTACCCCTAAGAGTCTGGCCTTGGGAGAGATGAAATCTCTTCAGTGTTGGTGAGACATTTCCCTGAGTAACACCTGAGTGACAGCTGAAGTGCTCCCTGCAAAGCTCTCCAGCAACAATGGACTGAGGATAGCAGTGGTCTGGAGACCAGGGACAGCATTTCCATCCTCAAACCTTGCTGAATTCAGCTCCTTTAAATACAGCAGGACCATGGAAGGGAAAAAAGGCAAGGATTTGAGTGATATACTTTTACAAATCAGGGCTGAAATGGTACTAGGACCTGGTAAGGCAAGAAGTTGTGGAACTTGACAGCTTAATTCGTGGCATAGCTAGAAACCCAGACCTTAAATTTTAAAGACCTTCTACTTTTGTTACTTAAATGCAATTTTTCATAGGCAATCAGTATTAAAATGCTTATAGACGCTAATGTGCCTTATTCTTGTGTTGCTACCTCAGCAACAAGGTGAAAGCGTGCTCCAGAGTTCATGAAAATCTTCCTTTTTCACTCACAGGGTTCCAAACAGTCTTTTAATTCCTCTTGAACAGGATCTGGCCTGCCTGAAATAAAAGTGCAGGGATCATGAAACTTGGTTTAGACTCTCTGGAACAGATAAAATATGCATGTTGATTTTTTTATGAGAATACTTTAAGAAGTATTACATCTGTCCATTTTATATTGCTTTTGTGACATTTTTCTCTCTCTCTCGCTCTCCCTTGGCTGAAACAAAAGCACCAATGAAAGATTCATAGCATAGAGGAGCCAGGCAGCCAAGAGCAAGAATCCAGCTCTCTTCAGTTCAGTATTGTAATGGTCTGGACATATTTGGTCCAGTTTTGGTCCCTGGACTGTTCAGGATCACTTCACCTAAGAAATGGTATGAGTTCCTCTCTGACCTGCCAAAAAGCCCCTTCAGAGATGATTTAAATAAAAAATAATTTTTTTAAAAAACAAAGGAGAAAAAAACAATCAGGAGATAGAGAGAATAATTTGCTTTTTTTTTTTTCGGGTGGTATCTGCAAACCTTTTGTTGTTGTATGTACCTTAGCATAAGAGTAAGATTTCTCTATTTACTTTTATATTGGCTATTGGGTTGATTTTTATATATGGGCTTGGGTGTGTATGAACAGGTTTATCTTCAGCAGTGCCGTTCATTCTGGTTTTTTGTGGAAAGTGCTCTGTATTCAGAAGAAAAAATTCTTAGGATGGACAAGAGAAATTTTCTAGATTGAAAAAGTATATACTTTGACATGTACTGACACTCTCAAGACACACGTGCCCCCAGCCAGAGCAGCTGTGGCACCCCGTTTGGATTGCATCACCTCCCAGTTTTCAGTCTTTTCAATCGCTCTTGGAGTTTACAGTGTAGAGATTAAAAGAGGAGTTAGGGAGAAGTGGCTTTGTAAAGTAAAAACACTGCAACCAGCCACATTTCTCTTGCTCTGGGGCAGACTGGGGGATGGAGAGGAAGGCCGGGAAAAGCCAGGTGGCTCTGCAGCCCTGGCAATGGGGGAAATTCAACTGTTTGACTGTCAGGCAGCCAAAGTATTCACTTTTTTTTCATCTATTTCCCAGAAGCATGAAGCTTTCCATGGTAGATGAGAGAAAAGCACTTTTCTCACTAGTTTAATCCAAGCATGACACCTGGAAACTTCTCCGAACAGCCTGTGTTACACCATGATTCCTACTGAAGGCTGATTCTGAAATCCTTCACTTTCCATTTTTGTGTCCCACCTACAACAGCACAATATGCCTTTATATCACCTCTGAGGCTCTGCAGTCTTAAGTGTACATTAATCCATGAGATCAGGACAATCCAGCCATAAAGTCTGTACAAACTTTATTGCATTTGAAAAATACATATGAACTGTATTTGTTATCCAAGGCAATCCCAGTGCATGTTTAGTATGTGCTGTAATTATGAACAGAAATCCTGCACTGAAGTCCCGTAATGTTTCTTTACCATCTTCCAAAATCTGCTCACTTTTCTTGTACTTGTTTGCTGAGTGGGCTTGCTTGTGTGAAGGGGAAGGTCCAGGGTAAAGAGCAGCTGACTTTCCTCTAACAAAGCCTGTAGCTCACACAGCTCAGCATTTGAGGAGAAGCAGGTGGAGGTTGTGTTTTGATTTACAAACTCTTGGACACAGCATTTGATTTAATAGTTTAATAATTAATCAGGAAGAAAGAAGGCATTTATAAAGGGCTAATAGGAAATCGATGGCAGGGAGAGCACACTGCTGCTCAGGGAGAAATAAGGACTGCATCAGTCCAGGCTAAGAAAAATAATCCTGTAAATATTTAGAGAGGATGAAAGTATTCAGTCTCACTTAGAAAAAGGGCTCTGGCTTTTTAGCTTTGCAAGCAGGAGTGGCTGAAAACATCTCTGGCTTTGCGAGGTGGAAAGAGGAGAACATCTGGTCGTTCGGTGTCCTGCCTGCTAGTGACGGAGGGAAAGCACAGCCAGGATATTCTTCTCCCATGACTTTCTCACCCTCTTTTCTGTGCTTCATGCCCTGATTGACTGTCCCTTCCCAGGGATCCCATAAAGCAGGTTTCTTTAGAAGGGAAGAAAGATATATTCTGTATCTTCAGGACAAGGACTATATACTGCCTGTTTGTGTAGAAATCACAATCAAACCTCTCTAAACTAAACCTCTGCTACCTAACCCAGCATGATTTGGCAAAGAGATTATTAATTAATTTAATTTTTAAAAATTACCGAGAAGCACAAATGAAATGGTTTTATAATGTGTTCTGTCTTCTCCTTTGCCCAGAGAAAATATGTTTATCTGACTCATCTGAGCACCTTCAGCCGCCTCTTGGGCCGAAAAACAACTGAACTTGACTATGCTTTTATAATTTTATTTATTTATTTTGCAGGTTTGCTTCCAGTTGCACTTTTCAGGGTTAAAGAGCAGCCAATGAAAAGAGCATTAGAAGCAGTTCCCTAGATTCATCCTCATTTGAATAACACACCCAGCAGTCCATAGACCAAAAAAATGCACCAAACTGCTAATTGATTTTTAAAGGAGAATTATGATGCTTTTAACAAGCCACTTATCTTCCAAGCATTGTTAGGATAGTAGTGTACGTTCCACTGAAATGGCTGTTCCAGAATGTGAGTCCCTAATTGCTTATAAAGCACACTGTTTATTGAGTATTAGCTCTGGCATAGTTGTTTATTACAAGAGTGCATTGCTTAATGCTTGTAAAACGCCGTCTAACTTAAATATGCTCTGCCTTGTCTCTTACCCTCTGATGCTCTTGTGAACACATGCTCTCCATTGCTAAGTTTTCAGTGGGAAGGGAGGAAAAGTATTAGCAGTGCTCAGAAGAGCTGAAAGAGGTTGCCTGGTAACTGTGAAGAAGGGAGTCTGACTTGGAGTGTTTCGACTATATATTATCCCCTGCGCTCTGCCTACAATTAATAGGTCAGTGACCCAATGAAACATTTCAGATGAAGTCAAACTATTAGCTGGACAAATGTGTCTCAAGTACCGCCGTACGCTGGTTCCGTATGATTACGATACATTATGTGCTGGCAAAGTAAGCATGAATCATTAATACACTTGGCTGAGCCCACTGCGTCCTGCAGCAAAACAGTCTCCTGGTCCTGAGTGATGTGCTGTGTTATCTTCATAAGACTTGAAGCCTTCAGTTAGTGTGATCTACAGGGTAGTTAATTTGCAGGGGGGGATGGATTTGCCTTTCTCTTTTGTGGGCATTTGTCATTCCTCTTGGTGAGATGGGTAGTATTTTCAGGGGGAAGGAGGGAAATGCTGGGAGAGGCAAGACAAGGGGACAGATATACTGATACCTGTTTGGTCACAGCTCCTTTTTTAAGACTAGGAATTACTTCTTTTATTTACTACTCTCGTGAGGAGTGAGTAGGTAGATTTACCATCCCTTAGACTTCCTCATACAACTGAAGCAGGCAGGAGGTTTTTAGGTAGGAGGATGACTAAGTATGACATTCAGCTTCTAATTTCTTCTTTCCCATATAGTTAGAAAACCCCTTTTCTTGTCAAAAGAACTGCCTAAACTGTAGGAATAGCTGAAGAAGTGTTTTCTGGCTTGACTGAGATTGATAAGCAGTGGTGCGGGATTTGCGGAGCGAACAACTCTTCCAGTCGTATCTTGCTGCACTTGGTTGGTCTTCTCAAACTCCAGAATCAACCTACATTGTGTTTGTGGTCTTGCCTACCAATGGTCGTGTTCCATAGCTCTTCACAAAGGGATGTGATCAATCCCTAGTTGTATCAGATAAAGAGTGTCTTGGAGCACTTGACAAAAGAATATGCATTCAAGACAGATCCTTTCCTATGATGGTCTTGATGGAACAGAGAACTTCTCTGGAGTGAAATGGAATTGATTTGCCAGTGCACAATCATGCTCGGTATTTTCCTACGGGAAATAATAAAAGCAACAGAGAAGTCATATCTTCATTTTATAAACCTGTCTTGCTCTAAAATCAAACAGAAATGCTTCTAACCTACCTGTGACTTGAACTCAGGAGTTTGGCATATGACTTTTACATCTTAGCATCTACCTATATTCTTCTTAGAAATAGTTTCTCAATTCTTCTGTCCAATGAAGCTATTATACTACTTTGTTGGGAAAAAGAGAATTATGTGAGATTGGTATATCAGATTCAGATTTAGAGGCATGAAATTGTGGTTTGCAGTAGGGATTTCTGCTGTTTGAGATCTACTCAGATCTTTGTTGATGAGCTGGATGAATTCTAAATGTATCATCTACCTTGTCAACCTATTCTAATGCAAGATTTCCCTTTATGCTTAATCTCTCAGGCACTTTATTCAGTTAGCAGCAGAAAACAATATCATGTTCCTTCACAGTAGTCTCAAGGGCTTTGTGAATCCTCCAAAAGACCTTTAAAATTAAAAATTATCAGCAAACTTTGTACCACCAAAGATGTGTAGCAGTCAATTTCCCGACTATCTGAAATTAAATACTGTTGCCCTACTTAATGCCATAACTTGGATAAGTTGATTTCTCAGGGAGCTCAGGAAGCTGCAGCAACTTACTTCTAAGTAAAAGTCGCTTTGATGGAGACCGTTTGGGATTTCAAATGGCCTTAAATGGAAAAATCCAAATCCACAGTAAAACTAAATGAGGAAGTCTCTGGAGATCATGTGTTTCAATGAGCTTCTCTCAATAAGCTTATCAAGAAAAATGTCAGCAAATATGACACTGAAAAATCAACAGTATTTCTGCTGGTATCAAAAATTCTACAGTCTAAGACTACACTGCTCTATATTTATATCATCTGGTTAATTAAATTACACAGTGTTAGTTTAACTCACTGGGAAAAGATTTTCCTTTGGTACTAATCTTTGAATTAAATGCTATGACTGCACCATAGAAAAAGCAAGACTGCATCATTTATAAATGTACATATAGGTATATATTTAACTTTAGGTATATATAAATTTTTACACTGTTATCACTGTGCTAGCTCAATAGGTTGTGCTAAACTACATCTCATCTTTCAGATAGATACCAATCCTCGATGCTGAAATATTGGCAACGTAAGTTCAAACACTTTATAAAATAAACAACCCAAGTATTTGATTACAGTGTGCAATCTCAAAACCCTATCTTTGTAAACCTTCTAGTATTTATTTACACCTTTGTAACACTTTTAAAATGAGTTAAATATCTGTTCGTTGATCTGGAAAGGTTTGCAGGTTAGGATGAATATGCAATCAGCCTGCAGTGGACACGTCTGTCTCAATCAAGATTCTTCCAATATCTACAACCAAACTAGTTGTCTAGACTACTTTTATAGTCAATGGAGGAAATAAACATTTTTAGAACATGATTCATCTCATTGTAAAATAATTGTCTGAAATCAGTCACATGAGTTCTATTCTAAAAATATCTATTCGTCTCCATTGACCTAAATGGGAACTGAGGGTTAACAGCTCAAATGGTAAGCAGTACCAGGTATAGGTGGGATTCATCTAACACACATGGCTTGTATATCTGATCAGATGAATTCAAATCTATACCATCTGTAGCCACTGAAAAACAATGGACTTCTTCACAGACAATCAAGTCACCATCTGCTACTGCAAATGCAGGTTGTTGCCTTGGAGGCCTAGGTCTGGAAGAAGAAAAGTAACATAAGAAACTGGTGAGTTATCTTATTGCCTGTCTCTTCTGCACACTCTGGCCTTTATGCAACTGATGCCTGCATCTGTACTGACAAAATCACGAAAGGCTTTTGAAGTGCAACCCAGATAAGCTTAAGAAGCTGGATTGAAAGCAGGTAACCACAAGCCTATTTGTTTTCATTAGTTAAGATTCTGTGATCAGATCAATTCCCCAGGTGCAGAGATATAAATAGCTAATAAAATACCTGGCTTTGCAGGTTATTAGCTATGTTTTCTGAGTAACATGGGTTTCCAAGTTTGCTCCCCGTACAGGCCATGAAGATAAAACCCATTAAAACCAATGAAAGCAGCACACCAATATCTGTAGTAGCCCACATTGTGAAGTCTTTTTGTTTGTTTGCAGTTTTAGAGCATAGTTTACTGGTTGATATCTTGCTGAAGTATCTATTTTCCTACCTGTAGGTCCCCTGATGAAAGAGAAGTCATTGGTCTGAAACCATGGCAGTTACTGGCATGTTAGGAGGACCCGAGGTAAATAGATATGTTGCATGAAAATTAGCAAAATAAAATACCTGCCTCCAAGAGTTGATATCTCGGGTGAAATCTTCTGCAAACAGTACTGGACTGAATGCAACTGTGTTATATATCTGTTAAGAAGATTTCCCAGTAGCTGTGAATTATGATTCCAAGAGGCATTAGATTTTCCAGATACTAAAGGATTGATTCAATTGTGCAGACATAGTTGTCCAAGCCTCTGGTTATGAGAGACAGCCAAATGGAGCTGGCAGCTATCTATCTCTGTCCTTCTATAACATTAGCTGGAGTCCTGGGCAAGGTATCCTCAGGCCTCTCAACTGACACGACATACCTATATGCAGGCAACAGACCTGAGACCTTAGGGGAAACCATGCAGGTCTTCCTGGAAACTCCTGCATCATTTGCCAATGTCAAATACCTCCAGAATAATTTCCCCTCTTTGCTTCTGCCATCCCCACCTCTCATGTCCAGCTCCTCTTTCTGGATGAAGTGTTGCTTAAGCCTTGCAGTCATGTTTCACTCTGAAGATACAAATTGTCCCTGACTAAAACCTTCAACAAGATCATGAGTTAGGAAGGAAAGGACTTCTTAGGTCAATTTGCTTGCATTCAACCCAGTAGAGTTGATCCACCATCTCCATTTTGTGTAAGGGTGAAGTGAGTAAAAGAGGTCAAGAAACACATCTTCTGTGGATTATCTCGATCAAGAGACACTCTGATTAGGCTTGTGTAACTTTGATGACTTTAGTGCAATTACCCTGATACACACAATCAGAATCAGATGAGCAGATAATTACTGGCAGAAAATTGAATTACATGGATTTATATGAGCTGTGGTCATAATGAACATCACTATGTGATATGATTTAGAAAAAACATAACCTTGACAAAATGAATTGGGGTGGGCTACAGATGCCTACAGACAAAATAGGTTGGAATGATCTTCTGCCCAGATCTAACACTGCAGAGTACCTGCAGCTTCTTTGTGGAGCCCTCAAAGCCACTATAAATGTCACGAGCCCATGAAGCTCCTTGGTAAATAAAAGAACATCTTTGAGTGACATAAAAATACATGTTGACTTACACTGTATTTGCCTAAGTCCTACCCAGCTCCCAACACTCTCCCCAAGCTGTAAAGATCACATGAGTTACTGTCCCAGCAATCGTATTTGTCCTCTGAGATGCAGGGGCAGGATGCAGACACTGTAACACAGATAATTCCATGTGAGCTGAGTATATAAATTCTCGTTACACTCAGCAGAGTCAGTAGGAGAACAGCAGCAGCAAGGCTAACACCTTTGTTTGGTGAGATAAGTAATTTTTAGGACTCTGTGGAATGTCATGATGGGCTCTCCTCTGGCTATGTGTCATGGTTTTAGCTGGGATAGTTGATTTTCTTCGCTGTAGCTAGCATAGTGCTGTGTTTTAGACTTGGTATGTAAATAATGTTGATAACACCCTGGTGTTTTAGTTGTTGCTGGGTAGTGTTTACACTAGTCAAGGACTTTCTAGCTTCCCATGCTCTGCCAGATGCACAAGAAGCCGGGAGGGGAGGAGATGCAACCAGGAGAGCGGATTCGAATTGGCCAGAGGGTATTCCATATCATGTGACGTCATGCCCAGTATATTAACTGGGGGAATTGGCTGGGGGGGGCAGCGATCGCGGCTCGGGGACCGGCAGCGTCGGTCGGCGGGTGGTGAGCGGTTGCAGCACTTGTTGTTCAGTTTTGGTTTTGTTTTTTTTTCCTTTCCCTCTCCTTCTACTGTTTCATCTCTCTCTCGCTCATTATTTTCCTTTTCATTATATTAGTATTATTGCTGTTTTATTCTAATTATTAAACTGTTCTTATCTCAACCCACGAGTTTTCTTACTTTGGCCCTTCCGATTCTCTCCCCCATCCCACAAGGGTGGGGGAGTGAGCGAGCGGCTGTGTGGTGCTTAGTTGCTGACCGGGGCTAAACCACAACAGTCCTTTTTGGCGCCCAACGTGGGGCACGAAGGGTTTGAGATAATAACAGTTGCTGGTCACAGCATTGATTCATCTGTTCTCGATATTAGTAGTCAGACCTACACCATGCTGATTTTGAAGTACATGTTAAAGATTGGCATTGGGTTTTGTAGTTTGCTGTGCTCTGCAGTGGTTAGAGATGTTTTGCCTGGGAGGTTTGTTATTAAAACACTGGCCTTGAGTTTTATCGGTTATTTGGGTTTTGCATGGAAGCCGTTACTGTACTTCGGCTACCACCTCATGGAGACAATTAGCAATTATACCTCCTCTTCTGAGAGGTTCTTTATGGAGGAAATACAGAATGGCACCTTAGCTACCATCTTCTGTAATGTCTCCTTCTTCATTACAACAACTTTTCAGTCTCTTGAACATCCTTGGGTAGTTAAGATACATCTGTTGATATTCCTATGGCAGATTGTTTCGGTTTTGTCTAAGGTTAATAAGCAATTCAAGAATATCATCCAGAGATCTGCTCCAAGGCTCGATAATTATGGGTGGCAGGGTATGTGGGAGAGTATGGGCAAATGCCTGAGACGGTGGGCACCCCCAGTGTTTTGGGACTTTACCCCTGAACAAGTGCAGAATCCTGAAAAATTAGTAGAATATTTGGAGGAAGTATGCTGTCACCCTAGCAATTCCAGAGAGATACAAATCACTGCAATGTGCTGGGGCCTGGCCCATGCCTACCGAGCCCTATTCAACAGTATTCAGTACCACCAAGGGAAAATGACAGGCCCTGCGGCTACTCCAAGCCCAGCGGCTACTCCAAGCCCAGCGACAAGCACTGTGGCCCCTCAAACCCCCCCAACAGGCGCTGCAGTAGCTCCAAGCCCAACGACAAGCACTGTGGCCCCTCAAACCCCCACAACAGGCGCTGCAGCAGCTCCAAGCCCAGCGACAAGCACTGTGGCCCCTCAAACCCCCACAACAGGCACTGCAGCAGCTCCAAGCCCGACGACAGGCACTGTGACCGCTCAAACACCCATGACGGACACTGAAGCTGAATCAGAGAATCAACCCGTGCCAGTATCAGTTGCCCCTATACAAAAGAAGAAATCTTCAAAGAGAAAGTCAACTCGTTTAGAAAAGGATGATGGAGAAGCAGCGCCGTTACTAAGAGAGGAGAAGGAAGAGGAAGAACTTGTACAAGAGACGGAAACTACCCGATCCCTATCCTTAAGTGAGCTACGAGATATACGAAAAGATTTCGGCCGTCGTGTAGGTGAGCATGTTGTCACCTGGCTGCTCCGATGCTGGGATAACGGGGCCAGTAGCCTGGAATTAGAGGGTAAGGAAGCCAAACAACTGGGATCCCTTTCTAGGGACGGGGGCATTGACAAAGCAATTGGAAAAGGGACACAAGGCCTCAGCCTCTGGAGGCGACTCCTGTCTGCTGTGAAAGAAAGGTACCCCTTCAAGGAAGATGTTATATATCGCCCTGGAAAATGGACCACCATGGAGAAAGGTATCCAGTACCTGAGAGAATTAGCTGTGCTTGAGGTGATTTATGGTGACCTGGGTAGTGAACAGTCATCCAAAGATCCAGATGAAGCCCAGTGCACACGACCCATGTGGCGGAAGTTTGTACGGAGCGCACCATCATCCCATGTAAACTCCCTGGCAGTAATGTCCTGGAAAGATGAAGAGGCACCAACGGTAGAGGATGTGATTGATAAACTCCGGGATTATGAAGCACATGTCTCTTCCTCCCTCATCTCAGCTGTGGAGAAACTGTCCCAGAAGGTTCAGCAGCTTGAAGAGGATATGTCCTACTCCCTACCTGTACGGACCAGTATCTCGGCCATTAGGAGTAAGCGTCCTTCTGCTCAAGAGAGAAGATACACACCACGGGGCACCCTATGGTTTTACCTGCGTGACCATGGAGAGGACATGAAGAAGTGGGATGGAAAACCTACCTCGACCCTGGAGGCACGGGTACGTGAGTTGCAAGGAAAAACAACCACTCAAGGGGGGACCTCCAGGAGAGTTGCTGCTCCAGTTTCCAGTAGGCAGTTCCCCAGACAGAGGAGTAGAAGCGCTGATTCTATCCGTGATCTTAATAGGGAGACTTCTGATTCCCATTCACAAGAAGTGGGTTGCGAATTCTGCAATTGGAATTAGAGGGGCCCTGCCTCCAGCCAGGTGGAGGAAAGGGACAACCGGGTTTACTGGACTGTGTGGATCCGATGGCCTGGCACATCTGATCCACAGGAGTATAAGGCTCTAGTGGACACTGGTGCACAGTGCACCCTAATGCCATCAAACTATGTAGGGGCGGAACCCATTTGTATTGCTGGAGTGACAGGGGGATCCCAAGAGCTAACTGTATTGGAGGCTGAAGTGAGCCTAACTGGGAATGAGTGGCAAAAGCACCCCATTGTGACTGGCCCAGAGGCTCCGTGCATCCTTGGCATAGACTACCTCAGGAGAGGGTATTTCAAGGACCCAAAAGGGTACAGGTGGGCTTTCGGTATAGCTGCCTTGGAGACGGAGGAAATTAAACAGCTGTCTACTTTGCCCGGTCTTTCGAAGGACCCTTCTGTTGTGGGGTTGCTGAAGGTCAAAGAACAACAGGTGCCAATTGCCACCACAACAGTGCACCGGCGGCAATACCGCACCAACCGAGACTCCCTGATTCCCATCCGTGAGCTCATTCGGCGACTGGAGAGCCAAGGAGTGATCAGTAAGACCCGTTCACCCTTTAACAGTCCCATATGGCCAGTGCGGAAGTCTAATGGGGAGTGGAGACTAACAGTGGACTATCGTGGCCTGAACGAAGTCACTCCGCCACTGAGTGCTGCTGTGCCGGACATGTTAGAACTTCAATACGAACTGGAGTCAAAGGCAGCCAAGTGGTATGCCACAATTGATATCGCTAATGCATTCTTCTCAATCCCGTTGGCAGCAGAGTGCAGGCCACAGTTTGCTTTCACTTGGAGGGGTGTCCAGTACACCTGGAATCGACTGCCCCAGGGGTGGAAACACAGCCCTACCATTTGCCATGGACTGATCCATACTGCACTGGAACAGGGTGGAGCTCCGGAACACCTTCAGTACATTGATGACATCATCGTGTGGGGCAACACAGCAGAAGATGTTTTTGAGAAAGGGAAGAAAATAGTCCAAATCCTTCTGAAGGCTGGTTTTGCCATAAAACAAAGTAAAGTGAAGGGACCTGCACAGGAGATTCAGTTTTTGGGAATAAAATGGCAAGATGGACGTCGGCAGATCCCAATGGATGTGATCAACAAAATAGCAGCCATGTCTCCACCAACTAGCAAAAAGGAAACACAAGCTTTTTTAGGCGTTGTGGGTTTTTGGAGAATGCATATTCCAAATTACAGTCTGATTGTAAGCCCTCTCTATCAAGTGACCCGGAAGAAGAATGATTTCAAATGGGGCCCTGAGCAACGACAGGCCTTTGAACAGATAAAGCAGGAGATAGTTCATGCAGTAGCCCTTGGGCCAGTCCGGGCAGGACAAGATGTAAAAAACGTGCTCTACACTGCAGCCGGGGAGAATGGCCCTACCTGGAGCCTCTGGCAGAAAGCACCAGGGGAGACCCGAGGTCGGCCCCTAGGGTTCTGGAGTCGGGGATACAGAGGGTCCGAAGCGCGCTACACTCCAACTGAAAAAGAGATATTGGCAGCATATGAAGGGGTTCGAGCTGCTTCAGAAGTGATCGGTACTGAAGCACAGCTCCTCCTGGCACCTCGACTGCCGGTGCTGGGCTGGATGTTCAAAGGGAGGGTCCCCTCTACACATCACGCAACTGATGCTACATGGAGTAAGTGGGTCGCACTGATCAGCCAACGGGCTCGAATAGGAAACCCCAGTCGCCCAGGAATCTTGGAAGTAATCATGGACTGGCCAGAAGGCAAAGATTTTGGAATGTCACCAGAGGAGGAGGTGACACGTGCTGAAGAGGCCCCACTGTATAATAAACTGCCAGAAAATGAGAAGCAATATGCCCTGTTCACTGATGGGTCTTGTCGTCTGGTGGGAAAGCATCAGAGATGGAAGGCTGCTGTATGGAGTCCTATACGGCAAGTCGCAGAAACTGCTGAAGGAGAAGGTGAATCAAGTCAGTTTGCAGAAGTAAAGGCCATCCAGCTGGCTTTAGACATTGCTGAACGAGAAAAATGGCCAGTGCTCTATCTTTATACTGACTCATGGATGGTGGCAAATGCCCTGTGGGGGTGGTTACAGCAGTGGAAGCAGAACAACTGGCAGCGCAGAGGCAAACCCATCTGGGCTGCTGCATTGTGGCAAGATATTGCTGCCCGGGTGGAGAACTTGGTTGTGAAGGTACGTCATGTGGATGCTCATGTCCCCAAGAGTCGGGCCACTGAAGAACATCAGAACAACCAACAGGTAGATCAGGCTGCTAAAATTGAAGTGGCTCAAGTAGATCTAGACTGGCAACATAAAGGTGAACTATTTATAGCTCGGTGGGCCCACGACACCTCAGGTCATCAAGGAAGAGATGCAACATACAGATGGGCTCGCGACCGAGGGGTGGACTTGACCATGGACACTATTGCACAGGTCATCCATGAATGTGAAACATGCGCTGCAATCAAGCAAGCCAAGCGGGTAAAGCCTCTGTGGTATGGAGGACGATGGCTGAAGTATAAATATGGGGAGGCCTGGCAGATTGATTATATCACACTGCCACAAACCCGCCAAGGCAAACGCCATGTGCTTACAATGGTGGAAGCAACCACCGGATGGCTGGAAACATATCCCGTGCCCCATGCCACCGCCCGGAACACTATCCTGGGCCTTGAAAAACAAGTTTTATGGCGACATGGCACCCCAGAAAGAATTGAGTCAGACAACGGGACTCATTTCCGAAATAACCTCATAGACACCTGGGCCAAAGAGCATGGCATTGAATGGGTGTATCACATCCCCTATCATGCACCAGCCTCTGGGAAAATTGAGCGATACAATGGACTGTTAAAGACTACACTGAGAGCAATGGGGGGTGGGACATTCAAACACTGGGATACACATTTAGCAAAAGCCACCTGGTTAGTCAACACTAGGGGATCTGCCAATCGAGCTGGGCCTGCCCAGTCAGAACTCTTACGTACTGTGGAAGGGGGTAAAGTCCCTGTAGTGCACGTAAAAAATATGCTGGGGAAAACCGTCTGGGTTATTCCTGTCTCAGGCAAAGGCAAACCCATTCGTGGGATTGCTTTTGCTCGAGGACCTGGGTGCACTTGGTGGGTAATGCGGGAGGATGGAGGAGTTCGATGTGTGCCTCAAGGGGATTTGATTTTGGGTGAAAATAGCCAATGAACTGAATGGTATGCTGTTAATTGCTATATGATATTGTATGTCATCACTCCTATGGTTGCTATATGCTGTATCAATGGTATCATAGTAAGAATTTCCAAAATTAATGAAGAATGAACTTTGATTAAACCAAGCAACGTGTAGCAGTGGTGGGACAAAGACTGGCTTCAGCATGCAACAATCCAACACCACGCAGACCATCTCTCCAGCCTTGAAGGACTATTACGGTAGATGGAGCCCAAAGTTATGGACTGAATGAACTCAATGGACATGTGTGGACCCTCTACAGATGTTCTACAGGGATGGTCCATAGACTACGGGAATGATAAATGATATCTACGTATGTCATCAAAGGATGGGGAGGCGGGTGGTGGTTATTGAGGTCATATTGGATAGTATGAGACCTGAGCGTGACGTAAATGGTATGGAATAAGGGGTGGATACTGTCATGGTTTTAGCTGGGATAGTTGATTTTCTTCGCTGTAGCTAGCATAGTGCTGTGTTTTAGACTTGGTATGTAAATAATGTTGATAACACCCTGGTGTTTTAGTTGTTGCTGGGTAGTGTTTACACTAGTCAAGGACTTTCTAGCTTCCCATGCTCTGCCAGATGCACAAGAAGCCGGGAGGGGAGGAGATGCAACCAGGAGAGCGGATTCGAATTGGCCAGAGGGTATTCCATATCATGTGACGTCATGCCCAGTATATTAACTGGGGGAATTGGCTGGGGGGGGCAGCGATCGCGGCTCGGGGACCGGCAGCGTCGGTTGGCGGGTGGTGAGCGGTTGCAGCACTTGTTGTTCAGTTTTGGTTTTGTTTTTTTTTCCTTTCCCTCTCCTTCTACTGTTTCATCTCTCTCTCGCTCATTATTTTCCTTTTCATTATATTAGTATTATTGCTGTTTTATTCTAATTATTAAACTGTTCTTATCTCAACCCACGAGTTTTCTTACTTTGGCTCTTCCGATTCTCTCCCCCATCCCACAAGGGTGGGGGAGTGAGCGAGCGGCTGTGTGGTGCTTAGTTGCTGACCGGGGCTAAACCACAACACTATGACAGGACCATAAATACTCAGCCTGCGTGTAGAGACCATCATCATTGCTACTTAAAGTTAGGGAATCAACCCAGTTGTCTAAACAGAAGTAGCAAGCGCCACTTGAGCCCAATCAGAACGCCCTGCCAAGTCTCTGGTTGCTGCTCTGAAAGTAAACAGGTCCCCTCTAGTCTCAAGTCATGCCTGGCATGCCCATGCTTGCATCCTACAGCATCTCAGCTGGTACCCAACAGCAATGCTTAAACAGCTGAATCAAGCCTTGTGTGTAGGAATTCAAGCTGATTCCATCCCATTTCCTTTAAGGCAACTTCTATACCTTGTTGCTAAAGTAACTGAGCCAGACTGACCCTTTGTCTCTATTTTTACCAGAAGAATATGGGAGTTAAACCACACATTTAGGTGTTTGTCTCATCTAATTCCCTCACCCTGAAAATGGTCAGTGTCAGCTATTCCTGAAATCCTGACTAGATTCATTTCCACTGAAAGAATGATAATGGAGATATCTCCATCTGGACTAGTCACCTAATCCTCTTTTCTGAGTCAGTGTAGTCAAACAGATGTTGTGCACACCTCATTTCATCCTAAACTGACCATTCAAAATGAGACATACCTGAGCAGTATTTGTTTTCCTTCCATTGACTATAATGGCAAGCTCAGAGGTAGATACCTTGTCATCTATATGTTCATGTTCTATTTCAGTGCACAGCAGTACTATAATATAATCCATTTCTAGCACCATCAGGTGAATAGAGCAGGGTTATCAACTCCAAACAACCTTTTCTCAAACCAATTCCTCTTGATCTATAAGGTTTTGCAAGGCCTTCTTCATGCAATGGGGTGTCCAGGCAAGACTTTCTTTCTTTTGCCTCATCACAAGTTGCTAAAATAACTTGTTTAGCAAGTCAGTTGTCAAAATTGTGCTTTGACCTGCCTGCATTTTCCTCTGCACAGTCTGTATGGACTTAACCCATTTGTAAGCAGGTAATCATGCTGCCTTCTTTCTTTTCCTAAGCCTACAGTAGGCTTAGGAAATCAATGTACTAACACTTTGTGATAGTAATTTTGGAACTGCTTCTAATCCAGTATTAACTCTCCCACTGACCTCTTAGTAGTTGTATTTGTAGTTTTCAAAGAACGATACTGAAACCCAAATTACTATAACTTTCAGAAATGGTTGCCTAAATTTGGACAGGCACATCACTTAGAGGACCATGAAACGGTCAGTGGAGTTGGTCACAGGATGAGAGGGAACCATGGGATGAACGCAGTGAAAGATGACCCTTACACATGGACAAAAACCAACCTATGAAAAAACTCAGCCCTGTACACACCCAATAGAGGTGCATTTTTAGATGCTCTCAGAAGTGATAGAAAGGAAAGGAGGCCTCCTGAACAGATCTCCAGCTTGCAAAAATTGGTCGAGCCATCTTGAAGCCACCTTACATCATCTAAGAGTTGTCCCTATGCATTCATTTGGATGTAAAGACAGAAGAAAACTTTCTATTTACAAATAATAGCTTTTGTAAACACACTTTTCTAGTAATGGCTATTTTATTGTCTGACTGATGCATGGTAAGGAACACAATTCTAAACTTTCCTGTAGGCTACATTTCTACTTTGCAGCCAGATGTCACAATAAAATTATATAAGAAGAAATGATACAAATAAGATGCCAAAGTGAGAAAAAAAAATCAGCTCATGGAGGTGGAAAACACATTTCAGTCTCCAAAATATCAGCAGAAACTTTTATATTTCCGTTACAAAAATAGATGACATTCTTAACGTAAAGGCATCTCTGATATGCTCTGTGATATTACATTGTCCTGCATATAGTTATTTTGTGAGAAAGCTCTATTATAAACATTCTGTTGCTAAATCTTTCCTACTATAATCCTATAAATACCTGAAATTTATTTGCAACTCAGTATACTTTTGGTTAGCACTTCAATGCATTTTAAGGAAAAGTACCATAAGAGTTGTTCATTCTCCATCATATTTGAGGGATGACTTTTAAGTGTTCACCACATATTTTGATAAAGGGGACCCCAGAGGCAGCCAAATTACTGAAATTCAAAGGAACTGCTGAAGCCACAGCATTAGGAAGGTGGAGTGCTTTTGGCTTACCATGTGATATTTAAACCACGTAAGTCCTAACAATGAGACTGTAGCACTATCAAATTATTAGTCCTACCTTTTTTACTTAGATTTCAAGTCTTCTATGAAGACATTAACACTATAACTATAGAAATATGGGAAAAGCGAACATGTATAATATGAAATTATTTGCCCTAAACCTGGGCAGTGGCAGAAGTAGACAACAGGTCTCCTGAAGTCCAGTGTTCAATTCACCAGGAGAGACACACTGCCCACAGGAACCTCCAAGAGCTACACGGGGAGCGAAGCAAGTATGAGCTGCAAACTAATATTGCTTGTGACAACAGAAATTGCTAAACCATTTCAGCTGAAACTTGGCTTCACCCTAGAGTCCTTTGCAAAGCCAACATGATGGCACCTATTTTCTTGTAATCCAGCAGTGAGGTGGTAGGCTGGGATTCAATTTCCTTGACCTGCAGGGATTTGAAATCACATTCATCCTCTTTTAGTGGAAAGGCTGACAAATAACACATGGAAGGCCGTTGCTTTCTCCTCTTGGAATCACACCATGCATGTGAACTGCTTCACTTTAAGTTTGCTCAAGGGAAGCAAATGTAAAAATCACACAGGCTGCTAAGTAGTTTTCTGGAGCCATGGGACTTGTGCCACCATGCAAAGCAAGCCTTGTGCTTCAGCAATACTTGTATGTCCCTACCAGGCAAAGCCAGATGGTGGAAAAAACTGTCAGAGGGAACTACTGGAGAACATACTGTCCCCTGGTGCTCAGGAGTCACTGCCCCCAAGGCGAGGTCTCCAGTGTATGTTTGAATATTTTATACAAAGCAGAGAGATGCAAGCAGGAGAGATTGAAAAAAGGAGATGCAGAACATTACCAAGCATTTACACCCTCCCAGGCATAGAGGGGCAGTGGACAACACCTCAGACTTTGTAGTCTCCAAAACCTGACCATACTCACACTGAGCTGTTCCCATCCTCAGTTTATGAAGGATGCCTCATTCTAGCTTTCCTGTTGTTACAAATGACCAAATTATAAATAAAACGCTTGGAATGAAGCATTTCTGACAACTCATAGGGATGTTGTGTTAGGTCTGCTCAACCCTCTTTTTTTTTTTTTTCTATGAAAGAAATCAGAAATTATTTCCGTCTTGGGTTAAGTTGAACTGGATGTTTGCATTATCTTTATTTTTGACAGTGGACAAGGGGTCAGCCCCCAAACAGTTATTCATTCTGTGCAGCCAACTGTAACAGGCACTTGGCATGAGTTTATAAACGAAAACCATGGAGGCAGGTTACAGCGAACTCTGCCTGAAAACCTGCCCTGAAAGAGAAAGCGCACTTTCCACTCAATAAAAGAATAATAAAGTGTCAGGTAGGAAATAAATATTGAAACTAATTTTCCACCAGGGAAATCTCTTTGCAGTAACTAATTTAGATGGAGAATAAAACAAAAAGGCCCTATATCTCAACCTTGGCAATAACCTGTCACCAAGCACCACTCACCTCGTCTCTGCTCAGACCTGACGCCTGCATGGGAAATAGAGGTGACAACTGCCTTGCTGTCTCCTTTTATAAATCAAATCAAATAAACCATGCATGAAAGGAGTTTTCTTGCAAAATAATAACAGCACATTAGGGTCCCTTGGACATTCTTGAGCAGCAAGGACAAGAAGTTAACACGAGGTTTTTCCTCTCAATGCTGTCAGTAATTACAGGAGATACCACAGGTGAAAAGATACATACGGCAGGTGAAAAGATTACTTTGGTATTCAGTCAAGAAATTAAAATGCTCTTATGGTGAAGGCAGAGCCTTTTGATTGCTGGTGGTTTTCTTGTTTAAACTTCTCTCAAGATTAAAACCAGGGCTGGACAAACCAAACAGAAGGGATGGCAAAATATTAGCATGGTAAGTGCCTGAAGTAGCATGGGCTGGAAACCATGACAAGACAAGTGAAGTCTGACTTCCCTGGCAGAAGAAGGAGCAAAGTGGTGGCCAGGACCCACACAGGCTGTCCCTGCTGCGGTGAATGTGACACTTGTCCATTGTGGTTTCATCTTGTGCTCCCTTGCAGAGGGAAGTTCACACTGTGTCACTGCCTCTTCCCTGCACAACCACTCATGGTGACCTTGGGGGTCTGACTAGCACAACTTTCTTTTGGGATATACGTATACCGAGGGTCCCTGTGAGAAGGTGCAGTCCCCACCTGTAGGCTGGCATTGCATCCTCTCCCTGAAAAAGCAGATATTGCCCCTGTGTGATCTGCTTGCAGAGCCCTGTATGCAAGCACCACAGGAAGGTCACATTACCTTTTTTTTTGCCTCTGCTCCACTAGAAGCAAAAATGGGGAGAGCAGCATTGTGCCTTTCCAGTAAACAAAATGAAAACACTAAAAGAAAAAAGAAGTAGGGGGGAAATACACCTAGTATCACTGTTCCTGCCTGCTGAAATCCCATGTCTGAGTTGTCCCCACACTGGAACATATTCGTCTCCAACCCTGACTACATGGGGTAGATAATCAAGACCTTGTCACAGTTCTTCCCTGATAGCACCTGTCAATGTGCACTATCCAGCAGATTAGAGAAACAGTTTCCTCAAGACTCAAAGAGCATTTCCTTTTAAACACCGATGTCTACTCTCCCAGGTGCTTGATACCCTCTGGCTAAGCTCATCCTTATCAACCCTCTTGGTTAACCTATCCCAACTCCTTACCTACCTTCAATGACCTTTCCTCTTTGCTGTGCTCTGCAAATAAGTCTAGGCATAATGCTGTAGCTCACACATAGACCTCTAGTATTGTATGAGCCCCCCTAGAGTACCTGAGATGACCCACGCAGTGCTGATATGTCACAGGACAGATAGGAGAGGTTCACTTTTGGAGCAATAGTTAGAGGCTAGACAGGATACAGTGGGGCATCACTGACAGGGACTGGCACATGCTCACATGCTTAAATTTTCTGTTTTCTTTATTTTCCTTCAGCTATTAATAAAAATATTAATATACCAATAAAATATTAATATATTCCTATCTTAATAAAAATATTAATATGTTATAAAATAGCTTCTTACAGATTATGTGTGCCTGAGTTTCCACAGACAAAGAACAAAGCATATTCATCCAATTTGGGATAATTTATATCTCTACAGCCTGAAAAACAAGGACAGAAAGTTAGGGTGCTCTGGAAGGGGACGAAAGCATGGAGGAAAGCAATTCTATTATACAGATTGCAGCAGCCCAGAAATGTCTATGACTGTAGGTGGAGACACCTATAATGGAGCTAGTCATCCAGGCTGCAACTCCACCACCTCAGTGTCCTGTGCACCAGTGGACAGTCCTTGAAATACTTGAGCAAGCCACACACAGTTGATAGATATGCCACGGGCTACCATGGAAAAACCCGCACCCTTTTGGTACAGCAGCTGTAGGACAGGCAATAGACCTTTCAGCACCTCAAATTCCACCAGAAGTTGGAGCCTAGAAGGACCCATTTCTCTCTACTGACTGAAAAAGAATAAAGATCCAGCTTGTCTACTTACTAGACATCAAGGGTAGGATCCAGATGATGAAATAAGTGTCTCTACATCTGCACAAATCCCAAGTCACACTCAGCTACCCTTGTGGTTGCTGGAGGTTATAGTGTGAATCTTCCTATCCTAAGGTAGATGCCTGCATCTGGCAAGCTGAATTGCATGCTGATTTCTACTGATTGTATTGGTCATCTCTCCACTTGTACAAGGAGTTGGGTTGCTTGATGTCTGCACCTCTGGGCAGAAGTGCAGATCTCTTGTGCCATTTTAGGTATTGTGGGATCTGCAGTCCAGGTGCTGGTCCAGAAGGACTCGGTCTACAAGTCCTGTCTCAAATCTGCCACCTCTGTGAGCTGCTGTAATGTTTAGGCAGGCAAATCCCATCCTTGATTCCACAGGTGTTCAGAATCAGTGAAAAAAAAAACATTCATTGGCAAAACTGCAAGCTGTGTGTCCATAAAGTCAAGGTGGGAATGTTTAGCCCATCTTCAGACACCTACAGTGTGAACAATTCTGTCTGACCTAGCACCTCTTGGCTTTCTTTGCAAGCTGGAGGACAGAAATAGGGAAATGGAAATAGAGCATTATTCATCTCACTGATTTTAAACATCTGAACTAAAGCAGGATAAATCATTATGTTGGAAAGGTTGCATCTCTCCAGTGATGTTAAAGGAGTGCAGATATCCCTGTCTAGAAAGAAATGCCCTGCCCACTCCCAACTTCTTGAAGTCTAAGAGGTAATGCATGTGTCCTGGTTTTAGCTGGGATAATTTCCTTCACCGTAGCTACAGTGTGGGACTGTGTTTGGATTTGTGCTGAAAACCATGTTGATAATGTGGAGATGTTTTAGTTGTTGCTAAGTAGTGCTGACACTAGTCAAGGACTTTTTCAGCTTCCCGTGCTCTGCCAGGTGCACAAGGAGCTGGGAGGGGACACGGCCGGGACAGCTGACCCCAACTGACCCAAGGGATGTCCCACACCACATGGCATCATGCTCAGTGTATAGAGCTGGAGGAAGAAGGAAGGGGGGAACATTTGGAGTGATGGCGTTTGTCTTCCCAAGTCACCGTTACACATCATGGAGCCCTGCTTTCCTGGGGATGGCTGAGCACCTGCCTGCCCATGGGAAGGAATGAATGAATTCCTTGTTTTGCTTTGCTTGTGCACAGCTTTTGCTTTGCCTATTAAACTGTCTTTATCTCAACCCACGAGTTTTCTCACTTTTACCCCTTTGATTCTCTCCCCCATCCCACTGAGGGGGAGTGAGTGAGTGGCTGTGGGGGCTTGGTTGCTGGCTGGGGCTAAACCACGACAGCATGGCAAAAACAGTTCTCACCCTCGCCTACACCCGGAGTGTGAGATTCCTTCATCTCTTGTTCATCTTGCTCTAGCATCTCATCAATATATCATCTTACAGCTCCCCAGGATAACGTAACTTCTATTCCTGCTATACCTGTAAAGCATCATGTAATTTTATATGAATGATGCATTAAAATAAATAACTGTGTGTTACTGTGTCTAGGGTCTCAGGCCCAGAAAATAAATTGCCCATCTCACTTTACAGCTTTACCATTGGCACCTTGAAGAAGTAGCTCATTAACGAGTGAAGGAGGGGGCAGGAGGGGGAGAAATCCAATTTCTAGCTTGCAGTATTTTGCCAAAAAAGTTGATAACAATTTCTGCTGTTAGTTTCTGTCAGAAACGCCAGAGTCATTACTGAAATTGTGTGACCAGAGGGCACCCTGCATCACAGCTCACTGCAGAGTCTGAAACCCTTGAATAAACATTATAAAGCACAGCAAAACTGTTTGTATTTGAAAGTTTTTGAGTAATTAAAGCAGTACTCATCTCTGTTAGTAGCAGACAGTCAAGCTGAAAGGAACTCTCACCTTCTCCTTACCACCTAGGAGTGCTAAATCAGTGTGTTGTGGTGGTTGTCCTAGGCTACTTCTACGCAGGCTTTGGCAGCGTTGGCTGAGCATGCATTTGAGTATCTGACCCAAGCATCAAATTGCATCCACACAGCATCCCTTGGAGCACACTGCTAGGATCCATACTTTGCATTGGGGTGGGAATTCAACAAGCAGTTGCCCCCTTTCTGCAATTCCTTTCTTTATGTCAGCTGCACATCATGGGGGAAAGCTGAGCTCAGCTGTACACCACCCCATCCACCAACAGCAGGTCAGGACTCAGATGTGAAGTCAGAAGAGTGTTTGGATGGTGAGAAGAGAGGCATCCACAGAGCTGTCAATCAGGATGAAAAAAAAACTCATCACCCCAAAGCGTAGTAATTGTAAATTGTCAGTGGCTGCCTGTGTGCCTCCATCAGGACCACATTCCTGAGAAGAAAAGGCTCATAATATCTTTGAATGTGTTCCCAATATTTACAGGCCAATGGCAATTTATTCTTTTTGTGTGGTTTAAAATCCTAGAGCTCACATTCCCCAGGGACTTCCACAGGAGTTGGGTACTGAAGGGATGTTGTGAATCTGGGTTTACTACTGGCCTTCCTGAGCACAAAGGTACCCATCAGCTGCAACATCCAAGGAGCTTAGGACATGTTGTCTTTCTTACTGACTCTCTTCTGCATAAGTGAAGTAATGATTGACCTTTTGGGCATACCGCAAAAATTAGTTAATATTTGGGGAGAATTTTAATGATATAAAATGTGGTAAAAATGCTAAGTATTATTATTGTTCCACTTTGTCTTCCACTTAAATATAAAGGGGGAGTATACAACTACTTCCCAAGTGTCTCCCAAGAGTGTTTCAAAAGCAATTATGTTGGCTGACACTGTCGAGCTTCAGAAAATGGAAACGATTCAGAGGCTGACCAATCAGCCCCTTTACCAGCAGATGAGTCTAACGACTTCAAAGCTATTCATTAAGCAGTACTATGAATTGATTACATAAATTAGCATGCCGCTGACAAGGCATGGAAGGGAGGAGAAGAAGCTGACATAACACATCCCTCATTTGGCAAAGACAGTGGTTATTAGGAGCCCAGAGCTAATGAAAGAGACAGATCCATTAGGCACGTGCCGCTGTAAGGGATTGATTGCTTCCTCCCCCTCATCCCCCAAAAAAGGGCTGCTCTCTGTTACTGGGGGATTACATTTATTCTAGTTTGTTGATCCGGGGATAACTCTGTCACATTTAACAGGAAAGTATAGCTTGTAGAGAGTGGGAAGGAAGATGATAAACTTACTTCCAAGCCATTATTGAAATCTAAGCCCAAGCAATGCAAGGCAGGTTGGTTTCACTGCTAAAGGGAAAATGTGGGGAGGATTTTCTGTCTGAAGCACCTATATTTGGGAGAATTACAGCCAGAACTATTGGGAACAGGAAGTTTTTCAATGGAAACTTTGAATGACAAAATCAGACAGGCGTGCTTGAACCCTGGCTCTGATGAAAACTGCCTGTCCAGGACTAGCATGATATGAAGTTTCACTGCAGGCTCCCTTGAGCTTAGCAAACCTGGATCAGAGCTAAAAGGATCAGGTCCTCTCATGGTAAACCTCATCGGAGCTCAGCTAGCTGCAGTCAGACCCCATCTGTCCATGCTGTTGTTTGGAGCTTGCTTTCCCCTCCGCAACAACTGATATGCTGTCCCTACCTTGAGTCCCAGCACAGTATAAAATCCTTCACTCATATTTGGAGCCACTTCAGTTTCAGGTGGGTCAGCCTTGAGCTGTAAAGATCATCTCTCTGGGCAACACAAACATCATTTCACAGTGCAACTTCCTTCCATGCTAAACGGAGCGGGATTGAATAAAATGGTCTGATTTCAACATAGTCTGTATGCAGCATTAGTTCTTCATTGAGGACTCTCTGGACAGTCCTGCAAGTGCCTCCCTGCCTAGTTTAGCCCAGAATATGCCTGTGTAACTCTAAGCATAGACAAATCCTTTGTCTTTTTGTTAGCAGTAGGTTTTCCACCCATTGGAATTGCGTCTGGCCCTGTATTAAGGATTGAGTCATCTTCCATTGCTGGTCTGTATTGCAGCATGATTTGAGTAATCTCTAATTAGAGGGGCACAAGTGTGCTGTTCAGCCCTTTAGACCCTTAAGTATATGTCTAAATTAAGCACACACTGAAGTACTCTTCTGAATCGGGAGCCTGAGCAAGCTCTGGCTGAGTTTTCTGCTGTATTTTCAAACTGTTGCAATCCATTATTCAAAGTGCAGCTCAGGCACTGAAATTAAACAAAACCTCTTGGAAAAAGAAGCTCTTAAGCAAAAGGCACATTCAGTCACGTTTTACAGACAGCTATCTGCTTGGTGAGTTTGATGCTGCTGTTTAGCGGAGGCTTGCACGCTGCAGGAATATACCACCGTCATCATTTTGTGACTGACCTCAGTTAACAAAATATTTTGCATTCTTTAAAGAAGGAATTGATCTTTTACTCTGCAGTTCTATTACTGAAAGGGGAGGAATCCTGAATGTCATATCCATTCAGATTTCTTCCAAATTTGCGAGAAAAATATTTTTATTTTAAAAGGAAACCAGTCACAGGCTGGTGAGCATGGTTCAGGGAACAGACTTCCCCAAGGTTTCAATGACTTGCTGGTTTCTGCTGGAGAAAAAAAGCTGGGTTTGACGAATCACCAAGAAAATCCATTATGGCAAATGAATGCTAATGGCAGCTGCACAAATTTAGGCCAACTGAGTTTTCATGTTGCATTAAGAATTCAGCAAGATCAGAAACTAACAGAGCATCATTAGATTTGGATATTTGATAGAGCTTTGTGCAACAATTGAACTTTGGAGAAGATGTTTCTATCCTTCACCATTGAAGTAATTTGGTGCATTTGTTATTAACTAAGAAAAAAATAACCGGGATAGAGTATCTTGCTAACTTTAGCTACCTAGGGATTAAACAGAGCTTGCTGTGTTATGCAGTTGTTCCTTTGCATATTTCATTGACTCAGGGAAATATTAAAATTTGTAATTTCCATATTGCCAGATTATTGTACACTCTCTGATGATTGTTCTCTATGTTTTTTATGATCTGTCAATTTCCGCACTATTTAAAAAGACAATTTGACTGCCTTAATGCCAGAAAAATCTCATCGGGTGTTTTCTTTTTTTTTCTTTCCTCAGCATAGGAAAGGCTATTTTTATGACTAGAAACCTATCATTACCATTCATTGAGAACCTTCCCTTGCCATTGCAGATAAACACTGAGCTTAACAGTTTTTAGCCTTGAAAAAAAAAAATAAAATTTCAAATCTGCTCCCAGGAAGTCTTTGGTAAATATCATGTCACCATGGAGTGCCACATTAATAGAGAGTGTGAAATACAAGTGTGAAGTCTATGATATATCTATACCCTGTGCTTTTATATGTCATAATATTTAGTTATCCACAAGTAAGGAACTCACAAGATTTTTTGAAGTGCAGTAAGCAGTACTTTGCACATTTTACAGACAGGGAGCTGGAAAGATACATGAAATAGATGCAGTGGCTGGCAGGAGGTAAGGCAGCTCCTGAATTAAAGCCTTTGATACTGATCTGCCATCTTCCTATCCCACATACAGCCCAGTATCTCCAGATTTGATTAAAATAAGGATGAATTAATAAGGTTGGTTGAGGTAAAAGGCTTGATAAGAGGACATGCAAAGCTTGTCAACAGAGACACACATGTGAACATTTTGCCACAATAATTAATGGGGGGGATTAAAAGTCGATTTGTCAGTTCCCTTTTTAAGCCTCAGTGTTAATACTTGTTCCAAATGAAGTGACTTTAGATTTATTTATACAAGGACCTGCTATCACGGGGACAGAACAACAGCAATGGGTGTCCTGAAGCACCTGTTATGGAAGGCTCTGCCCATTGGCCATCACCCTCCAGTTCTCTGCAAACCTGAGATTCATCTGAGCAAACATCCTCAGTGTGGGATAACAAGAACAACCACTTCCATTATCTACTGTGCAAGGTGTAGAGGCTTTCTGCAGATCAGATGATCACCAGGCAACCTGACAAAGCCACTCTACTGGGAACAGGGGCTTTCTAGGACGGCCGTAGCAGAAAGAGGTCTTGAGACACATTTCTTGAGTCATGCTCTAGGGCTGCTGCCAGAACACTTTTCATTGAAGAAAACCATGCAGTGTGCACTCCTAGAGAACAAGTGCCCCTGTAATGAGATAAGCAGTGTGGATAAAAGACAAAATAATAGCAAAATACTCATCATATCTTGGAAGCCATTAAACTCTTCACAATGATGTCTTCCTCTGGCATGGTTGAAACCATGTGACAGGGCTAGAGGCTCTGAGCATCTTTCTAAAAAAATGTCAGTGGAAAACTTACTACTTTTTCTGCTATAGAGGAAAAAAGTTGCAGACCCAGAGAGCAATATACCTATTCAAGCTCTTCCAAGTTTTCATTAGTTCCTAATGAAAGCTTTGCAGATGGGGGAGGCAGCAATTAACAATTAACAGCAATTAACAATTATTCCTTCTGCTTGCTTCCTGGTGGAAAAGGGAGACAATTAAAGTCTCTTATCCTGTCCCTACTCTCCTCCGTCTCTACTTTGGGAACTATGTTATCAGGAAATCATTTTATTTAGCAAAGTACCTGCCTTCAGTCGCAGTATTTACTGCCTTAGGGCTAGTTTTTTAGAAATGCCTGAAGATACAGCTGAGTACTTCCTTCTGAAAACTCACAAAGTACTTTTCTGTGTATAGAAATGTGTAAATAGTTGCTCTTGATTTATGAGGTAAGAAAGAACAGGGAAATCAGGGCACAATAATGGATTAAGACATGACGTATGGAAAAGAAGACGGTGAGTGTCAAAGAAAGACTACTGATGGTAGGGGAAGGAATGGGTGAAATATATAAATAATTTATTATGTGAACTAATAATTTAATTCGTGAACTCTACCCAAAAAACCCAGGTTTTACTGTCAAGCCTGAGTCCACCTAGTCTTTTACAGGTGGAGCTCCTGGGTATGTGTCTGGGATGTGGCTCTGGTCTTCAAGCTGTTTATCAGTGTTAGAGCAACGTGCTACTCTGGCAGATGAACACCCACCTTGCAGCAAGGCTTCTGGGGTTGGCTGAGCACTCCCCTGAAACAGCACTTCTCTGTGCAGGTCCTTCTGGAGATTTAGGACACATCTGCCCATGAATCTTGATCATATAGACTTGAACTAAGAAAACAAATTGTAGAGCTTAAAATAAGGTTTCTAAGGAACCAAATAGGTTAAAAAGAGCAATGGACCCTGATGGGAGAATAAAGGAAATCTGTTTTTGCTAGGTACAAATCTGTGATGCAGGCAGAGAAATTAACAGCTGTCCAAGAATGAATTGAATGGAGAAGGTGCTTAAGATACAAGGAGAAGAATTGAGATAATGGCTGTCTGTGAAGGAAGAGCAAATTTTAGAAGAGCTTGCAGGAAAAACGAGTCTGCATTAATTTGATTCAGTTTCTGTTAAGCAGAAAGGTACATCAGAATTGGTCTGCAATGAAGATCCTTGATTTCAAGTGCCTGGGGTTTCTTTATGTCGGTTATGTAAAAACTACTTGGAATGGAAGTGGGGAAAAAATATTAGGACTCCAAAGTCAACTAAATCAATTTTTATCCCCAAAACAACTTTGTGGTGAGATTTCTCTGAATTCAGCTTTCCAGAATTTAGAAACATTGACTAAGTTAGTTGTCCTCTAGAGACATCTGTCTCCCTTTGCTACAAAAGACAATTCATCCTGTCCTAGGTAAGTCTTAAATAGATGAGATAAACTGCCCTCTGGAGGTGCTTGTCTCCTTCCTTGGCTACAGAAGGAATTTAGATGTGGTGCATATGCCTGAAAAGCTAAAATTAAGTGATGTTGATATACCACGGTGGGAGGAAATAAGAAACCTACCAAGGAGGGGTGTGAGGAAGTAAAGCATTAATTAGCAGGAAAACAACACCTCAAGGTCATGAAAATTTAGAATGGAGTAAGAATGGATAGATATTTCAAGTGGTAATTTTTTGAAACATTTGTAAAAATCATATATCACGAGAAACAATAGCCACTAATAAAAGAGCTTTTTAACACAATTGGTAATATCAGATACATCTGAAGGCATTTCTTACCACCCTGCAGAAAACACCTCAAAACTCCTTCCCAAACTTCAGAGTTCAGAACTATTTGGGTGCTCAGATTTAACTATGTGTTTGTGTGACTGGATGGTTACAGAACCTTGCTGAGGAACCTCCTCAGGTTTTTTGGGAGGGGGAGAGGGAAATGACATTTAAAAATCATAAAGAAATGTTTTAATGGAGCAAAAATATAGTATGTTAAGCTTTCACCCAACTTAAAAGTGTGGTGATAAAACTGAAGTGAGGTCAGTAGAGAAAGACTGGTTAGCTTTTATGGAGGAAATATGGGCACGTCAGCAGAATGCCTCAGATTAGAGAGATCTAAACCAACCGGATCAACCATAGAGTTACTTGTTTAGGTCTGAGAAACATCTTTGCATGGCTCTGCATGTGAATGCATTAGTTCAGCTTTTCAGTTCATCACCTCCATGTGGTTTCTTTGCATTGCTCCTGTATGACTTTGAGGCATGGCTTTCAAATAAGCAATGAAGTTGTATATCTAGGATGGTGATCTACTGTGTTTCATCTTGTGGTGCTTAGGGACACTTGAATGCAAGGTGAGCTGTGAGAGACACAACAATTGTCCTGCTCTCTGTGTGGTATGAAGAAGCGTCTGCCCTTCTCCCCAGGACTACAGCAACTATCATACCTGAATTCAGAGTAAATTCATGTACAACTGAAAAAGATGATCTTTTTCTCCCCTTTCCTTCTGGGTCCTTGTTCCTACCTATCCCAAAATGCTGATGGAAGAGCTCATGCATCCAAGCAGGTAGACAGATTGGGAAAATAAGCCAGCTGAGAGATAAGATGGCTTTTTAATGAGGGTTAGTCTTTAGCCAGACGAATTTCCCAACTGCCAAAATACTGATGCCAGCACAAGTGAGAAAGCAGAACTGACACAGGGAGGGGATGGGACCACTCACTGAAGCAGAAGGAGCACTAACACTAAGGTGACAGTGTGACCTTGGCTTGTTGGTTAAGTGCGTTAAATTGCTCCATATTTACTACGGACCATGAGCCTACACATAGGCAGTTATGACAAGCAGATAAAGCACAAAAGTTTATACTAACTCTTTCTCTCCTATAACTTCTTCACACCTCTAAGGTCAGAAACTACCATCCTGTTTACTTCCAGAACAGACTGGATGACTCAGGAAGCGATATTGTTGAATAATACTGCATGTCTCACTAATACTGATCTGTGAATGTAAGAGATATTCTGTAATTAATCTTTTAGAAACAGGCAATTAATACTCCAAAGACTATAATTTATATCGCTTCTGTCAACTTTATCATCCAGATCAGAGGATAAAAGATAGGGATTGTAAGGACCTGAGAAGGAAACAGGCCACAAATCTTCACTGCAAGCTCAGCAGTGAGAAAGCTAGCATTAAACTGCTCATCAATCTTAGCGGAGCTGCCTGGACCAGTGTGGTTATCACCCCATGCATTCCTCCAGAGACACAAACAACAAAAGAGGTGTGGAGCTTGGTTGTCTTACTAAGGCGAATGGAAGCGTACATGTGGGTGTCTGCAAACACGTCAGTGTCTATGATTGCATCTGGTAGTCAGTGGAGCCGTACAAGCATATATCCAGGTGGGACTTGAATGGTTTGACTCAACATAGGTGTCTACCGCTATCCGAGACCCTAAAATGCCACTTCTGGCTGCTGCTCCAAGAGGGTGTGACTTTTCCTTGCATTTGCCATCCCATTCATGTATTGGATGCCCTGGCCTGATCACTAGCTCCAGCCTTGGCTGGAGTCAGGTGAGGTGTCCTCTGCCCAGGCACCTAAAAATTAGGTAATGCTTTTCCTAGTGCTGCCCTGCTCTGTCCTTAGTGGCTGCAAGCCTCAGCCCACAGGTTGCCTGATTGGTCCATACTTGCCTGTTCTCAGCTCATATAAGACAAGCCTGATCTGACTCTTCTCTGGAGTCAGAAGGGATGAGATTTCTCAAGAAAATGCATTATGATGGGTCCTCAAGCCTTTTTCTCTGCAGTCTCATCAGCCAGACTTCCCTTTGCCTGGTCTTTTCTGCTCCTAGTCAAATCTTAAAACCAGGGTCGTCACCTCCCAATAACTAAGGGAGGCCCTACCGAGCTGAAGGCTGAGATGTCCACTTTGCAACCTAAGATTTTCATCAGTAATGAGTCTGCAGTGTAAGACGGCATCTAGGAAATGTTTTATGACCATTTCTTTCCAGCTTTGTATTCTCTGAATGTCACCAAATTTCATCATTATTTCAAGCCTTAAAGTACCTTTCTCTCCACTTCTAAGAATTCAGCACAGTATCCACTGGATTATCTGAACCAAACCTGTCTTCACGTGCCTGTCAATAATGCTAATACATTAAAAAAATACAGCAAATGTTTCTTTGTCTCATGTCTCTAATGCTCTATTGGTAAAAATTAGAGATAGATTTGTCTGAAATAAGTTACAATTTAGAATGTCTTTTCCTATTCTACATTAAGAGACTCATCTTCAAAGCAATCCACGCAAATCCCATTAACAGCAATAACAGAATTTGTGTGAGTAACTCCCCAAACACCACTTTGAACATTAAGCCCTTTACTTAATTCAATATCAGATAAAAAATGATCTAAGGAAATGCAAAGGCTTGATATTCTGGTTTGTGTTTCACAATGGACTGGAGACTCTCTCACACGGAGATGCATGCACGCACATAGACACTGCAGCTTAACAATTGTAAATGGAAACAGAAAGCTGCTTCTTATTAAAGGAATTAAAAAGAAAAAAAAAAAAGGAAAGAAAAAGCCCCCCAAAAGCGACTTCAGTGCCTGTGCAATAGCAGCCCCATTCCCAGAAGAGAAATAAAACTTTGAAACACACTTCTGAACATCTTGTATTGGGTTTCAGAGGAATCATGGCAGAAAACAATATCCCCTAACATTCAGTGCCCAATTCAGCAGTCTGCAGCTACATTTCCAGCCTCTTCTCCTTCTCATCCTGTTGCCTATCCCATCAGGCACTGGGCATCCTGGCTGGCTCCAGCTGCTTTTAAAGTCAAAGGAAAGACTGTCTTCAATAGATATGGACCAGACCCCTCCATCATATGCGTCCCAAGCTTTGGTCATTGCTACATCCATACTTCTTGGTGAGGACCTTCTCTGAGATCTGTGGGCACAATCTTTTCCTCCACCCACCTCATTGCTAACAAGTATTTGGGTCTGGACCAGTTCCTTTCTGCCCTGCCCTCCCACAGCCACAGTGTCTCTTACAGAAATTGAGATTTCACCCAGAAATGCCATGACCAAGGTACCATCCCAACTGCCCTCTTCAGGACACAGTGTTCCACCTCACGGAGACGGAAGGTTTTAGGTTGGCTTTTGAGGTGCATTGGAGACCCTTAGGCAGGGGAAATGGGGAAAAGGATTCCCAGTTTTGCACTGCCATGCTGTGTGAAGCGCAAGAACATCCTGGTCTGTCTCAAGGGTTAATGTGCTGAGGGAGGACAACAGGACTTTCCCACTGGAAAGAGGTGTATGAATTTATTCCAAGTTCTTGATGGAAGATATTCACATTATTTACTACTTGTAATAACATGGGCTAAAAATGAAGTCAAGCTCCAAGGCTCCAGCAGTTGTAGATACTGGCCAAGCACAGAACAAAATGAGGGATTTTTCCCCCAATGAGATGATACTTTAGGGCTTTAATTCAGCCTAACTTAGGTCCTTTGAGGTAGAGCAGTCCTCAGATGGTGTCCAGGTTCCCAGCTCTTCTCTCCTTTTGTGCTTGTCTCTGTTATCTTCATGACAGAACATGAAAATGAGGTGCCAAAGGCCTGGCATTCAGAAGCAGGGCATTGACCTACTGTAATTGAGGCCCTGCTATGCTCAAGCCCTTCTTGGCTAGGTAAATTCCTGCTGGGGAGGTTCTAAAGTAGAAAGCTGCATTGGTTAAAAAGCAATTAAGGTCAACCGTACATCCAGGATCTCAGCAGAGCTTGCAGGTTTCCTGTGCAAATTCAAGCTTAAAGATTTACCGTTTGGATGTTTGAGGGTTCCTCCAGCTATGAACAAAAGTGATCTTCGGAGTAATGATTGCATTTTGATGTGGTGATCTCCCCCAGCACACTCTTCCCTAGAGACATGTGTGATCTCACCTTAAACCAGTGGGAACAAGGTTTCTGGCTGCTGCAAGGTCTCCAGGTCTCAGTGACAAGTACGTGAAAGTGATAATAACACTTTCCTACCCTGAAAAGGTCCTCACCTTTCGCTGGGTCTCATCACGAAAGACTACAAATTGCCTGGGCAGGGAACATCTCCCGAGTGCTCTGCGCGTGTGTGTGTATGTGTGTGAGGGAGGTTTACAGAGACAGGCTGTTCCGTCTGTATGTCCAGCTGATACCCACAGAAAGATGGAGTGGGCTTTCCAACATGTGGGCATATTTCACAGCTGAAATAGCAGCAGCAAATCCCAGACTAAGCACACACCAAGAGTAGTTGCTCCACTTTTGACTTATTTACGTCAATCAGCTGGAAAATTTCACGGAACTGGGTGGCTGCTGTGTGGGTAATGTCAGCAAGAGGCCCTGAGTGGCGCCCTTCACTCTGTCTGAGGGGAAGGAGAGTTCTACATAAGAGAGCAATACACACCTAAAACAGGACTTTAACCTGTTTTCTACGATAGCCCCAGTATGATAAATCTGTTAGGTATAGAGCTTTTGCATGTAATAGGCATGCCATAGGCACACTCAGAAAGAGTGCAAAAAAGAAGCTGATTTGGGGAAATTAGTTCAAATTGTGTCTACACATTCAAATATGAGAAAGCTTCACTTTATCATATAAGTAAAATTAGGAGAATTATATCTGTTCTTAATTTTTGTGGTGAGTGGAGTCAAGGTCCCTGGTGTTGCGTTTGGACCTGCTTGCTTTCCTTTCTTCTTTTCTTCTACTATTCTCTCTTTTGCTATGTGCAGACTCTGCATTTACATGAAAAACTTGCACCAATTCCTACATGGAGACTTTTTTTAGGTTTACATGTATTAACACAAAGGGGATCTTAAAAGCTCTGTTTGGGTCAGAGGATAAAAGATTTCTGTTAATCCTGGGTGTTGTGGTTGAGCCCCAGCCAGCAACTAAGCACCACACAGCCGCTCGCTTACCCCCCCCCCCAGTGGGATGGGGGAGAATTGGAAGGGCCAAAGTAAGAAAACTCGTGGGTTGAGATAAGAACAGTTTAATAATTAAAATAAAACAGTAACAGTAGTAATAATAATAGTAATAACAACAATAATTAAAAGGAAAATAACAAGAGAGGGAGGGAGAGAGAGGTGAAACCTTGGGAGGGGGGGAAAAAACAACAAGTGATGCAACTACTCGCCACCCGCCGACTGACGCTGCCGGTCCCCGAGCCACGATTGCTGCTTCCCCCGGCCAACTCCCCCCAGTTAATATACTGGGCATGATGTCATATGATATGGAATATCCCTTTGGCCAATTTGGATCAGCTCTCTTCGCTGTGCCCCCTCCCCTCCCGGTTTCTTGTGCACCCAGCAGAGCATGGAAAAGTCCTTGACTAATATAAGCACTACTTAGCAACGACTAAAAACATCAGTGTGTTATCAATATTATTCTCATACTAAGTCCAAAACACAGCACTATACCAGCTACAGTGAAGACAACTAATTCTATCCCAGCTAAAACCATGACACTGGGCTGAGTCAGGGAAGTGGTCAATGTCTCCTCCTGGGAACAAAAGGCAAGTTCCAGAGAGCCATCACCTCGGAAATCCCACCTAGAGCAGGATTATCAAGAGCTAACAGCTCTTTCAGGAGCTAAAGGCTCTTCCTAGCTCTCTCTAGCTAGTGGGAGTTGTCCACTAAAGGAGACTGTATTATCATGCCTGGAAGGAATCCGTCATAGGTATTGCATTCCCTAAAACGGCATGGAAGAGTGTTCAGTTGATGCAGAAGCACTTGAGACTGACTGCCGATCAAGCCCATCTACTCCTCTTTATGACTAACAGCTCTTCCCTGACTCACCAACTCACCATTAGGAATGGCTGGGCAAACCCTACTGTTTAGCCCTTGCAGCTTTGGATGTGACCTTCTTCAGCCAGCATGGATGTGAGTCAGTGGGCCACTGAGTTGCCTGGGCACAAGCTGGGAACCCTGTGTTACAAAGCTTTATTTCCAGGCATGACTTATCCAAAGACACAAGCACAATGCTGGCAGCCCTCGGTATTGCAGGGAAGTTGACCGTAGTACCATTGTCTGCTGTAACCTCCAGATCGTATGCTCTACCTCCCCAACTAAGGACTCATGAAGGAATTTATTATCACAGTTGCTTACTTGAAATCTAATCCATTTTAATTTTGTGAATTTTCTGCTTTTACTTTTATTAATTGCTACATTAATCACTAGTCATATCAAGCTTTTCAAAATGAAATGGCCATTCAATGGCAACATCAGCTCAGTGGTTTTGCCTGGGAATATTATGCTTCATCATCCAAATGCCATCACTTTTTTTTCATATGCCGTAGAAGTGCTGGGGAATCGCTTGTTGCTAGAGGTCTTATTTTGACACCCATCCGAGGGTCAGGTTAAACAAATGCCAAATAGGAATAAGATTTGTCTAATTGGTCTTGCCTTGTAGAGGGGAAACAGCCAAGCTGACACCTCAAGGTATCCTGCAGCACTATTTTTCTCTGGTTTTAAGATTTTATGACTTATTAGAGAAGACAGTGTAATTACAACTTCAGCTGACATTTAGTTATAAAATCAACTTATGGTAATTGAGTACAGACACTATAGCAAGAGGTATATCATTCTTAAGTAAATATTGTAGCAGTAGAGGGACTTTGAGAATCATTAAATTTCACTGAAAGCCATGAATCTTGAAATTGAAAAAGCAGTAACAATGCTTACAAAAGTAGCAGTAACAGCAACAATATGGTTATTAAAAACAATAATTATTTGTCTTGAAAGTCAGTCTAAAAACCCTAGGAATGAAATATAACTACCTACTTTTTTTGTTCATTCTGTATGCAGAAAAGAAAGATGGTGTTTCCTCAGAGACCTGAAAATCCAACTTTATTTTTGTAGGTGTTTTTTTATGGGGTAGTTGTTGTTCATACGGCTGCTTACATGAGTGCTTGATTGTGTCCACAAATCAGATGATGTATCTAGAAATTTTTCCCAAATTGATTGTGCATGAAAAACTGCAACACTAAAAATGGAGGTGTCTTCAAAATCTTGGCCTGTGATGTCAGAAGCAAGGCTGGTAGACCTTTTTTCCCTGAGGAAATTATATATGGCAACTATATTTCATGTGTTGGTCATTAATTTCAAGGAGCTCAGCTGGAATATCTTGCCAGTTTTACTAAAATCACTTTGCATTACATCCTTCAAAAATTAGCTTTTTGCAGAGCTCTGAGCATGTCTTCCCTGAGCTGGGGCAGAAATTTAAAAACCGGTGTCTGACCTTTGCATTACTTTTAAATGACTATGTAATAAGCTTCAGGGAGATACATGGATTTATTTTCACCTCTGGATTCTGAAGAATATCATAAAACATTCAAGCTTTTGCTCTTTTAGTTTTATGTCGCCGTCAGACTTAGCTCAGAATTATTTCCTTGTATAAATCCTTCCCATTCTCTACATCATCTTTCAGTGAGGACTTCTGTGGTCTAGTAAGCCGTATGTCAACACATATCACTACCCATTGGTCTGATGCTTTATTTTTAAGGCTGTTTGGACAGGTCACTTCTTTGACTATCTGCACTTTTGTCCTTCCCAAAGCATGGGCTGTGGTTACAGTGTCATAATGAGTAACACAGAAGGATTTCCATCCCAAGACTTTGTTGACATTGTAAAAAAAAATCTTTCCAGTGTTTTGATCCTTTTGTAAATCACCCTAAACCCACTTGCTTGCCCATGGTTGTATTTTTGCCTGCTAAAGAATAGCCAGTCTTGATGAACTAAGAGAAACGGTGGACCACAGAAGGAGCAATTTTGTTTCTCCCTTTTTGCTGTATCCACAAGAGACACCTGAATGGGATTGATGGAGCAAAAACAAAACGAGGGTCATCGAGTTCTTGTTAGCTAATTCTGTAGACTCTGTGCTCACTTTCTCCCATGCACACGTCAGTGGATGCAATACTGCTGTCTCGAGGTGTGCACTACCCCACTTTCACTGGGGCAGAGGGGAAGGGTGATGAGACTGACGGCAAATAACCAGTAGCCAAGCTAGCCCAACAAATACAGACATTCTGGGCAGGGCTCAGGATGCCATTGAGAGGTCTGAAAGGCAAGATGACTCACTTGCAAAACTGGAATTAACGCTCCTCAACACAGCCTCTAACGGCAGAGAAAATTTTATATGAAACATAAGAAATACAAGGTTTTCTTTTGCAAAGCATGTCACTATCTCTGCAGCCCACCTTTTGGACTCCACAAAGAGCTCTTTTCCACCACTGCAGGATGGCTCCCCCCATGTTCAATGGCTGATGTGTGGCTTGGCAAGTGTTTTTTTTCTGTGTATCTACTCCATGTGCAGTGGCCCTACTGTATTCTTGTCCTGCACCGTCAGCTCCTGTCTCACTGTATCATTCTTTTCTTGTTGCTCATTGCATTACCTTAATTCCTGTCTTTCACCCTCCTCCCTGTCACTCTTCTAAAAGGTCCTCAGATGCTCCCATGTCTCCTCAGCCACCCACTGTCTTCCTTGTTTCATGTTCTGCCACACTGCTTCTGGGAAGAATCTGCAGGCATGTAAACCCAAACCCTGCAGCTTGGCATTTATGGAGGGTTGAGCCAGGGAGGCTGTCTTGCACCTCCCTGGAGGTTTGCAGGCTCACTGAGGGCAAGACTGTGGTCCAGGCACCTTGAGCACATTCATCAGGGCTGGGGTGTAGAGCATGCAGAGCACATAGGTGTGGAGACACATCTGTGCTTGGACAGGAACTTGCACTGCCTGGAAGTCATACCATTGTGTCCCTTGTGCTCTGAGGGATGCAACCACAGCTAATGTCTATCTACACCACCCATATAGACTGGCTACCGGCTTAGGTTCATCCTCTCTTAGTATTAACCTAAATGAAGAGTTCACCTTTTCTAGACGTCCTCCAAAGGCACTGAAGAAAGGCAGTTCCCTAGGACGATTTGATTTGGCCAACCTAAATCTTACTGCAGGCTTCCCTCTAGGGACATAAAGGGAGCCTCCAGAAATGCCTCTGTAAGCGTCTAACACTGCAAGGGACAAATCCAGACTGGCCTGTCCTAGAAGATGCATGAGATCATTTAAGAAGGCGATAAGTAGGTTTCAGCAGTGAAGCCAAGCAGATGGCTTTCTCACCTTACCTCAGGGGTGAACCAAATACATCAAAACACAACGCCCACTGCCGAGCCAAACAAAAACTACCCTGGAGAGACGTATGATTTATTGTTACTTTATTAACAATGTGGCTTACAATTGTTTCAAGTAAAAAGGGGATTTATTTCATTTTGAATAAAAATTAAAATATAACTCTGAATATAGATTTTCACTTATTTACATGAAAACATATATACAGAATAGAATCTTACAGCAAACTAACATGCCCTTTGCCCTGTGAACTTTAAAAAGTAAAAACACCAGCATTGATTGATTTATATGTATATATATACACATATATATACACACACATATATATACATATATGTATATACATACATACGTATTTGTAACACACCAAAGGTATTATATACACAAAGTTTCAATCAAATCTTCAATACAAACTGGAATGCAAAACAATTCAAAGGTTTCCAACGTGCATCACCAGGAATGGACCGTACTGCTGGTTGTGGAGCTAATTTCTGTTGTTCCATAAGACACAGGAGGATTTAAGTGCTTGCCTTGTTCTACCATAGTACATGAGAAGACTCAACTCCCTTCAAAGCCTGCACCTGAGACTTTCACCTCTGTTGGTCCATACTGCAGCAAATGCTTGGCTGTACTTGGCACCCCTGCCTGTGTACATGAAACTGTTATGATACTGTTCCCCAGGTGAGTGTTTTCGAGCAAGCAGGTCCCTGAAGGTGAAGGCTGCTGGAATAACCGCATGTGTTGGCACATCCTGACCAGGTTTAGCGGAACAGGGATGGGGAAATTTAATGCATACATTTATAAGCAGATATAACATCCATGGTCTCCAGTGAGACTGGAGCAGCAACAAGCAGGTAGGGTGACTTGGGGATGTTCATTTTCATCCTGTCATATCATAACACAGAGTGTTCTTTAGACTCACAACCTGAACTTAGGGCAATGTCTCCTTTTTCTATGGGAGAGAGCTCCAGTTTTAGCCCCTGACATTTCCTGTGGAGGTCTGAAAAGTGCAAGAGGAAGTTTTCCAGCCCCCAGACCCAGAAGACGCACAGGAGTTGGGTACAGGAAAGAAAGACTGATTTTCCGTACTATCCAGCCAAGGAGCCTAGAGCCACCTGAGCCAAATCTCTGTATCACCACTGGAAAAACAAAAATATGAACTTTTCAGCATTGTAGCTCTGAGTGTATTGCCAGCTTCTTTCCTTCCTCTCACCTGGTCTCTGTTGGGGCTCAAAGCATATTTGCTGTGAAAAAGACTCAGAGAAAGCCTTCAGGAATGATGCTCATGGACCATAGCTGTGCCTCCCTGTTGTGAGAGGTCCCTCCCCACAAAGATATCTCAAGCCCAGAACTCCAACCTCTCTCCTTCCCTGAAACCCTCCCTCCCCTCTCCCACATCCTTGGCAGTCATCAAGACCAGGAATATCTGTGGGTAGGTAGTCATACGGCAACTGACCTGCTGCATTAGGCTCCTTGTGCTATGTGACCTATCCAGCAACAGCGTCACTGGAAACATCTGTCCCTCCTCACTGAGCTGTGGGGAGCATCTGCCCTCCAGGCTGCACGGGCAACTCCTCCAACAAGGTGGTGAAGTGAGACCTTGTCTCACTTGACCTAACAGCTTGTCAACAAAAATGCCCCCGTACTCATCTACAGTTTGATGATGGATAAAAATGTATTTTGCTGGTATGCTGTGCCATGGGCCATTACAGAGGCTGGAGTTTTAAATCATGAGAACATGAGACCTTTTTCAAGGCAAGAACTCACAAAAAAACTAAAACAAGAGAAAGGCCATGAGTATTTAAAACTATGAGCCATGCTGGTTTTGTACAGTTCACGTGGCTTCTGCAAGAGAATTCCAGTGCATGGCACCAAACCATTGCAAAACCACTCTTCTTCTGCAGGACAGCTGACATTTAAAGGACTACTGGGCTGTAAAACTCTCATCTTTGATGACTGGCTCATATTCTAAATGCAGTCATTAAGAACATTTTCACTTTTTGCTTGAGTATTGTACCAAAGAATAAATTAGAATATTAAATGCTTCCACTCCTTTTTTTGGAGTTCATGAGCAACTAAGGACACAAGCCCTCTCTTCTTAAGTCTGGCAGATTTCAGCTGCATTTCTGCCTGCTAGGAGAAGGAGGGATTTAAAATTTATGTTCATTAACTGCACACTTTTTGACTTCTAAGTGAAAGAATTTGGTGAAGACCTGGTCCCCCAACCCACACATCTGTGAGGGCCCTTCCACACTAACCTCGGTTACTTCTGGATCAAATGCTGAGCAACAGATTCTCTTAGTTCTGGGTCAGCTGATGGGATGAAGAGTATTATTGAGGGGAAAATATATATGCACCCACATTTTGAAAGAGTTTTTACATAAATATACTGTATAAAACTTCTCCAAAACTCACATGATTGGGGTGGGGGGGTATTTGTTGAGTGTATCTGAGTTAAAAAATCTACAGCCACAAGAAAAAAAAAAAAAATCTTAATGCTTAAGACATTGCTGATTACAGAAAATATTTCCTGGAGTAGGGAATCAGCTTTGTAATCCCAAGCAATGGAAAATACAGCGTGACGTATCTTAGCACCAAAATGGAGCCCTTGAGACTATATTTATCTACATGTAATAAAGCTGGTTTTAATGGTGTTCAGTTGCAGCATGTTCTTCTCTTTTGGCACTTGAATTTGGAAATAGGAGGAACAGTCCAAGTTCATCATTTTTTGGACACACTGCACCAGAAAAGCAAGTATTTGAAATGCCCTGATGGTACGGAGCTTCTAAAACATTAAGATGGCACTACAGCTCTGCCAAATTCAATTTTGTGCCCTTAAAAGACCAAGGCAGGCTTTTCAGGTGACTAAATGTTGATTATGGCAGCCCAACAGCGTCTGGTTTGCCTTAAAGAGCTGAGAGGTGTTTGCTCCAACCACATGACTGGGCACTGCAAAACGCTGAAGGTTAAAGCCAAGGAATGGTGACTTTCCAGTTTAAGGCAAATTAGCTGTTTACCCAGAGTGAAATATCAATGGGTTTTAGGTCTCTAACTTATTAAGAAACTTTGTAAATCCTAGCAGACGTTCAAATACCTTTGACAGTGTGGGTCAGGCCATCTCAGCTAGGACATGCATCTGCTAGATGCTTCACTAAGGACAGGGCACATAACCATTTGCCTTGATTTCAGTGGTTACTGAGGGCACACAGCATTTCTAGGAGGTTTTCTGCTCCCTGCAGGACCAAACTGTCAAGGGCTATTGCATATGGTTAACACAGTGGAGCTGGAGACCCTGAAATCCTTCTCAGAGCTGAGAGGCCATCACACCTCTGAGAGGTAGAGAAAGCCAGGGTTTGGTCATCCTGGCATTGAGAAAAAAGTGGGATTGTGGAGCTGTGTTTTCGAGCTGGAAAGGGAAGAAGAGCTCTGAAACCAAAGACAGTGTTTTTCTTCAAGGTGGGAGAGTAGCATCCATGACAGCAGGCGGAAGGCATGACAACCAGCCAGGGAATCATGGACATTCCCCTAAGTCAATGCGTTCATCCAATTTCAGAGACTGGTGCTTTGGGCCTGCAGACTGGGAACTGGCTGATTCTGTCAAGGTAAGCGCTGAGTGGGTTGGGAAGGGAGCAGGGACCTGCCCATGGATCTGCTCAACTCGACTGAGTGCAAGCTCATAAGAAGCTAGTGCAGATGAAGATGGGCAGGTACCACACACTCTTCAACTCCCTACTTTTGCTCCAGAAATGCCCATCCTTGGTCTTATGCCTGCAGAGGCCAATAACAGGTGCCTGCACACCCGTCTTGTGGGAGCAAAGTGGTTTGTGTGAATGTGCTTAAGTTCAGCATCCAACAGCCCAAAAGCAACAACAGGGTTGTTCCTCTGCCCTTGGTAATGGTCTCAAGATAATCATGAGTTCAGCACTTCACAGTGGTGGCCTTTTGTAGCTGATAACACAATAAACTTCAGGTCTGGATGCCAAATTCAGAACAGGGTGGGGAGAAGATGTGGCTTCACCAATGTCATCGGTGTAACTGTGAAGTTGCATCAGCTCTGAATTTAACTCAGAACCGGGGCTGGACCCAAAAAAAAAAACCAACTTCCAGTGGCTTATACTTTTACACTGTAAAGTAAAGTGATATTTTACCCTAGCAAGATCGGGTTTCCAACATCTCCTTTGAAGTACATTACTCCAAAGCCTTGCTAATGTTCCAGAATTGAAATGAAGTCCAGGCAAGAGTAAGTAGTTCCTTCTGATCTCTGCTCAAGCTGTAAGTGACAATCCGAGCATACTGTCCAGTTAAACTACGCACAGTCAATTTTCCACTTGCTTAGGAAATTCTCTAACAAGTTCAGCTCCAGCTTTTCTGGAAGGCAATCAGTGCAACAGACAACAGTAGCCCAATCCCCTATTTCTTCCCAACCTGCAGACTGAAAGAAATAATACAGCATTTACCACCCAAGGTAATTTTAGGATAAAGATTTCAGGTTATCATCTTCTCCACAAGGACAGAGAGTGATAAATGAGACAACACTGAAGAACAATAAATTGAAAGACAAACAGTGAGGAGAGAGAAACCTGAGGAAATAAAAGAGCTGGCGCAAGCTAAAATTAAAACTTTTTTGTTTAATAGGTTAGTTTTAAATACGATTTAACTTCCCTGAACAATCAGTAAAGACTCCTATGTGCTGGACTCAATGCTTCACCCATCTGCTGCTTGGCCAACAACGGAGCTGGTTGCTCTCAGAGTCTGCAGCTGTCTGCTCCCCGACTGTGCCTCCATGAGTAGTTAGCTGCCATAGGAATATCTACAGTTACAAGGTTGATGGAGGAAACAATGACGTTTTTGCAATGTGTCCCCCACGAAGCGTTAAATGTCTCTGACAAATCCCAGTGGCCAGAAACTCCAAGAACATCAGAGCAGCAAAGGATGCTGAGAAGAAAGGTGGATGGGGTAAGGAAAGGACTAGTGCTGGGATGCTGTTCAGCAAACAGCCATTCTGCTTCCCTTCCTTGAAATGTCCCCATATGCCAGTTCTCCTGACAGCAGTCTTTTGGGAGCTATCGCCTGCTGACAGATGTTATACCAGCCATTGGAGGGACTGGGCTGAAGCAAGGAGGAGCTAGGAGAAGCACCCTCCCTGTTCTTCTCACCTTTGCTCTGATTTGGCTGGGCACAATCCTTTTGTCTTCAGAGACGAAACAAGGAGCAACATTTTTAGGGGACCCTACGAGGGATCCAAAGTAGTTATCAAACCAGTTGCATGGACACAGTCCACTGCTACTGTCAGTAGGAAATCCAGTCTAAAACCCAGTTTTTGAATGTCGGCACCACTACAGAACCCTATTCCTGGATTTCCGAGAAACAAAAGAAAACCATTTGATGCAGAGGTGACTACTTTTCCCTTCAGTTGATTAAAACTTGAACAACAAGACCTTCAGTACAAGACAACAGCTGAGAACAGATCCAATCCTGCTGATCTCCCATGTAAGAAAATTTTTTAGGAAGTCTCAGGAGTTGTCAGGATCTGGCCCAGCCTGCAGCGGCTGCACCCATCACATTCCTCAGTGGCAAATTGGGAAACTCACTGAAAGAGAGACTAGAAAGTCCCCAGTGATGCACGGCAAATAGAGTCAATACTTCTTACCTACTACATGCCCTAGGGCAGATACAGATGTAGTCCAGAATATTTATTTCTGAGGCTTTCCTTCTTTAATCCAGATAATTTAACGAGGAAACTGATGAAGAAGAAAGCAGCAGCTATAGCCTGGTGTTGGTCAGTAGGTTTTTCTGAGCACACGGTGGTCAGCAGGATTATCTGATCCAAGTTTGCTGTCACCATATGGTAAGTGCTTGAGGTGGGCGTTATCTGGCCACAAGCACTGCCTTCAGATTTAGGGCTTAAAGTGGCGTTTCTTTTTGAAGAGGTCTTCACTGAGTGGGCTTTGGCATCACAGCATTGTAACAGAGCTGTGTACAATTTCCAAGGTGGGTTCCCTGAGGCCAAGGAACAGGAGTCTGTTTACGGTTTGAGAACAAAAGTCTGCCCAAGTCAGTAGTTTCGTATGAAATCAGGCTAGATCTCAGCACGAACCATCCAATTCACTTTTTTCAGGAGAGATTCACTTGCACCTTGAAGTCGGAGCAAAATTCAGATGGTCCCAGTTTGGTTCTTGGCTTTGGGAGAATTTTACACCAATGTGATGCTGCCAACCTCTGCTGAGTTAGAGCAAATTCAGGCTCAGCATGTGGGACTAATGGGGTCATATATCCCAACAAAGTAAATGAGAAATACTTCTGCTATAAATACAGCTGAGGAAAACCTAAGGTTTCCAACCCATTTCTTCACCCTCCCTGGTGCTTACTCTGCTTGGCATGAAGAAAGCCCCTAGTTTCACTGGCCAGGGTGGCACCGGGACAATCTGGGGGCTTTATGTAGACTGCATTGGGCTGGATCCTCAGCTGGTCTAAAGCCCTGTGGCATATGCAGTCTGAAAACACTGACGCTTTTTATTCCCACCTAGCAACCAGATTCATGAAGGTGCAAATGAAACCAGCATTGACTCAACAGTCTCACCATTAAATCTGAATAGTCTTTTTTTTTTTTTCACCCCATGGGGCTCAAAAGTCAGGCCTTTAAAGTGACTTGGATTTACGAGGGCGGGCTTGACTATGAAAGCTTTCATGCACGTTCCTGTACAAGAATGCAGTACTGTACAGATCCCATCAGATAGACATTCAGCTTATTGTGCATAACCAGCGCAGCTCAGGCTGCATTACTGTGCACTAGGTCTTGTTGCACCCCTGTCAGTTTGCTGCAGCTTTGTCCGATACCATGCAGAGACCATAGATTGAGTCCTCTTTTATAAAACACTCAGGAATAACAAACAGCATATGACTGGTAAAACACTTTTTCCTTTCATAAGACTGGAGAGGTCGGAGAAAAAAAAGCCCATTGATCACTAAGATCAAATTTGCAGTAAACCCCAGGTGATGCTACAAATGATCACTTACATTTCAATATGAAAGAAGTGTGTCAGAGTTGGCTAAAAGAAATGTTCATATCCAGAAATTGGCCTAGACAAACCATCATCATCCAGAAATGTCCAATCCTTCTCCTTGGGAATGCGTCTGCCATCGGTACCTTTATTTTAACAAACAACAAAGCATCTGATCCATACTGGCCTTGCACCACAGTGTAGCAGGTTGGTGAGGCTCACGAGGAGAGATGCCAGCAGTCTTTCAGTGTGCTTTACAAGTACAGAAAAATTAGTTCAATTTGTTGCTAGTTTTTTGTTGTGGGTTTTTTTTTTCTTCCCTACAGATTAATTCCCAGTGCTTCCAATTCCATGTGTTCTTGGAAAAGAAAATGGATAGGGGAAAAAATCCCTTGAACAAGTTGAAATGTTAAAAAAGAGAGGGAACAAGACGGAGAACAGAAAGAAATGGACAAGTGCAGTCAGTTGGCGTATTGTGCATAGAAAGCAACTTTTACTCGCTCAATCTGGTGACACAGTTTGATAGCTGGACCAAGCTTCAGCTCCATGCATTCTTGCACTGTGGGCAACGTCAGCAACAGAAGGGCTTGGCCGTCGATGTCCTGGGGAAGAAAAAGACAGGGAAAATGGTTTTGTTTGTGGACTCTGGAGGGCACAAAGCATAACCAGATCTGGAGAAGCAAGAAGGGAAGTTTGCCCCAAAAATTAAAGGCAGTTTTGTCCTCTGCCCTTTTCTCCCGCTTTGATACTGCCTATCTCCTTTCTCTGGGATACCTCATGCTTTTTCAGAAGTTGTCTAGTGTGTCCTCATAGGCTCTCACCTTGCCCCCAATTTGGGAAAAGCTTTCCAGTTGCTGAAATGCTGGATCACCTTCTACAGAAACTTTGCAGCGTCCACTGAGATCTGATTAGTCCCATTTTATGACTGAGGAACTGAGGCAAGGAGGAGGCTGCAGAGAGCACACCAGGAGACACAGGAGGGAGCTGAATGGAGAAACCGGAGCTGGTCCCACTGCCAAGTCAGACCCTCCCCCCATCTCTTTTGGCCCATGATTTGCTCAGCAAAGGTTTATGTCTGCCTTGCTCCATGCCGTGTCCGCTGGTCCACCCAGGACCTGCCTTGTTCCACTTCAGCTGCTGAACAACTAAGACAGAGGGGTCTGGACCACATGGAGCCCTTGCGGTCTCTAATGTCCCAGAGTCACAGAATGGTGTAGGATGGAAGGGACCTCTGGAGGTCACATCCTTCCCTCAGGCATATTTATGCACCAAACTCCATGAGCTAGCAGCCCAGACAAAAGCCATTTTATTAGGCATTTCTGTTGGCTTTATGATCCTCTTCTTAATTAAGAGCTCAAGTCCTCTTTATTCTTTAATGGACTGAGAAGCAGACAAGCAGGCTACAAAACTGCTTTTCGCCCCTTAGGGAGGATCAGCATCTAAGTGCAGAAAGAGCACTGTAACTCACAGGCAACAGAAACTCCCCAGGACAGCCCTGATTAGGTAGCATTAAACACAAGGAGGATTTGGACACCTTAAGCACTGCTTTGATCAGGACTGTCCACGGCTCAGGTTCTTCTTCCACTGAAGCTTGATGGCATGGCCCATTGCACCAGAGCTTCCTTGCAAATTACAAGGAAAAGCTCCAGTCATCTGTGTTTGATTAAAGTTCCCATAAAACTCTTTGGCAAAGGGGAGACGGAGTTGGCTTTCAAGCCCTGGCGTTATTCCAGGCTGATTAACAAATGGTCAGAGCATGCTGTGACAGCAACTACAGCATCTTGCTGTAGAGTATTTCTGCCTTGCTCTAGACTTGCACTTCAACTTCTCCCAGTCAAAGCAGCTGTAGTTTGGTACAGAGTTATTCATGGTGAAGAATCAGAGATAGTTCAATGTGCAGTTGGCCATATCACTGACTGCCATCAGCTATGACCTAATTAACCACATTTGCTTCTTTCTAACTGTGATTTCTTAGTGCTGCCCTTTACTTTCAGCAGTGGCTGTTACTCATTAGCCAAGGAATGGCTATTTCTATATAAATTTTACACGTTCACACTGACTTGAGATGAAGAGCATTGGCTTCTGCTCCTCCAAACCTATGTGCTTAATGGGGAGATGCTTGGCATCTCCTAAAATTATGTCATCCAAGGGCCTGACTGCCAGATCTTCAGAGGGATGAAGATGGGAAGTAGGTGTCTACATACTTGGAGCACGTAGGTGTTGGTGCCAAAATTCAGGCAGCCAGTTTTGGATTCAAGCAGCAGTTTTCTGCTTCACAGGCCGATATTTTAAAACAGGGTGGAACCCATGTGGCCAGGAGAGACAGCTTGCTAGGTACCAAATAACCACTATCTGTTGGTACACTGAGGTGCCTGTGTGACACCAGGATGGTGCTGTGGACCTTGGCATGAACAAGAAAGGTCTAAACCTCCTGCTTTTCAGAAGCACTCTGGCTGGGGTGTTTCTGGTGTCTCTGAGGATCTGGCAAGGCTCTGACTCAAGTTTCCAAGGGCTTCCATGCCTTGCCAAAATTTGTGCTATAGCTTGGTCTGAGGGTATCTAAAGTATGATCATAACCTCTTTGTCAAGGCTCAGGGCCCAACTAGCAAGGTGGTATGTGCTGCTCTTTTTTTTTTTTTTTTTTGTAATGTGAATAAGCACCACAGACACAAAGACAAGAGTTACATGAAGACTTCTACCTGCTCCTGAAATATTTTGGCAAGGGGTGCACAGTCGGTTAGTTTAATAAACCTCACGACATCAGTCACAGTCCACTCCAATGGATTACTGTCCAGGATGAGCTTCTCTTCCTCTTCTTGCTTAATTTCCTACAAAAAAAAAACCCAAAAGCTCTCATAAAGAAAAATCCCTTTGTGGAGAACCAGGGCAGGGATGCCCTGCTCAGATGAGGAAGGCTTGGCACTTCCTCAGGTTACGTTAAATTAAATCAGGTTCGGTCAAAGGCTAATTTAGGAAGAATATTGCTATTAATTGAGAGTGAAAGCCTATGGGCATACTCACTTCCTTGACTTGAATGCACTTCTCTGCCTCGCCGTAGGAGTGGGGCTGCGGTCTCCGGCTCCGTCGGGCTCTCTCCATGGGAGGAGGTCTGTCCGACTCAGTGCTGCTCCGCAAGGTGACCGCTCGCCGGGGCCTGGCAGAGGGGACCTCGGCGGAGGAGGTATCTGTCTGGTCATCACGGAGCTCTGAGCTGGTTTCCTCGCTTCCTGTCTCATCCTCCATCACGTCTGGCTCATCATCTTCGCTCTCCTGCAGAAGGACCATCGGAGAAACAACATCTGGGCTCGGAGACTAATACAGCAGCAAATCAAAAGGCACTGGGTCAAACTGCATGCCCGTGCCCATGCCGGTCCAGGGTAACATTTATTTTAACCAAATTATCTCATTTTTATTACAGTGCTAAGTAGATTAGACCTCAATTTAGATTTGTTACAAAATACAGAAGAAAAAAATACACAGTGGACAAATCCTTTTTCTGTTTCTTACAAAAGGTCAATGGCAATAACTCATCTGGCATGAAATGTTCCTCTGTTGGGCTTGCATCTCAAACCTTGTGCCACTGTAGATGTGCATGAGAAGGGGAAATGAAAAATACTAAAAGGATAAAATGAAACTCAGGTTGCTTGAGATCAAATAAAATCAGAAATAGGCTTGAATTTAAACCTTCACCTTGCTTCAAGTTGTCATGGGTGTCACTGATATTGAAAGGAAGGAAATTTTGGTGCCTTTTAAAAACAGTTAGATGTACAAGTGCATACTTGCACTTGATTTCTTAGCTGGCATTTCTGTAAAACCCAGGACAGATTATTTCACCCAGATTTCCCTGCTTTCAGCCAAACACCTAACCGCTGAAGGTGAAGGACAAATTTCCATTTAAAGTATATTATACCAGATTCTTCTTATTTTTGTCACACAGAGCTTGCAAGCACACACTGATTGAAACTGTGTATTTTGAACTTTGTATATACGTAAGTGGCCCAAATGGCTTCGACAGCTTAGCTCTGATCAAAGTGTGAGCATGCATCCAAGCCATATGCTCAGGTCTTAAGTGAAAGAGCAATTTTAGACAAAGTTAGTTATATTGGCTGAAAGGTCAAAAAACTTAGCTAATGGTTGATTTAGGCTTAGCGTGAGTTTACTTCAGTTTAAATTCCTTTGAAGTGGATATAATCTAAGGAAATGAAGCAGAACTACACCTAAATGAAGACCAAGTCATGAAGATGCAAGCAATCAACTGAAAGCTGCCTAAAATATCCCCCTCCAGCTGAAGTAGAGGGAATTTAAGTAAATCAGTTTTATTTCACATTGCACAAAGCAGCAATCACTGGCACTCAGCTGAGGAAGGGAAACCACACATGAACTCTGTCGTTACTATCATGGGAAAACCATCTGGGAACGGTCCAGACAGGACGAAGTCTGCTCCAGGTTGTATTTGGAGACGAATCACTGCTGGAGCTGGGATCCCATCACGTCACACAGCATACCAGAAAGACTGAGGTCTCAAATACCATATATTTGGGGCACACATCATTTGCTTGTTTTCTAAAGGTTCTAGCACTTCTATTGTCTGATGTTGTGAACCAAAAATATTATGAAAGGTTAATGAAAAAATAAAAGCCCTTGAAACCATAATGGCCTGAGAGTTATTATTATTTATTATAGTATTTAGAGATCTTAGACATGGATCACAGCCCTCCTTCACTCTGCTTGATGCTGCAAAAAGCATCTAACAGGCTCATCTGCTTGCCTAGAGGCAAGTAAGGAAGAAAAAGTAAACAAAGATGTAATATTAGACAGCTTGTTACCTAGTGAGCATTACGAAGGTGAAAGCAAAAACTCAAAAACTCTATTTGCTAACTCTAGAATGGACAAGGGTAAAAGTCCCCAGAGTGTCCCAATAAGACCAATCTGATCTTAGAAGAGCAGAGTAGCAAGGAGGGATTCAAAATGGAAGATGGAAGTGTGGGGGTTTGCTGAGAACTCCCTCAAAAGGAAGATGCAGATGGGATAAAAAAGCACCAGGGGGCTTTTGCTGATTGATCCCAGTGCAACACATACCTCTGCAGAGCCTGCAGCATTCAAATCGACAGCTGACGACCTCCTTTTCTTCTGCACAAAGATGGATTTCCGCCTTTTTCTGCGTCTGGCTGGCTTGACATGTCCACTTTTCATGTTGTTATTTTCCCCAATTGGTGGCTTAATTATTTTTTTCCTTTTGCCGTAATAATAAGCTGGAAGAATGAAGCAAAATACCCATTAAAAATTTTAACCACTGAAAGAAGGAAACTTTGGCTTGCTTCCTTCTACTGATTCAGTACTGCACTCTAGGTGCACTTTTACAAGGAACTTTAAAATACCTTGATTTGGAAAAAATGTCCAGTGTAAATATAAGATGTCATCTTGGACTAGTGCAGAGCGCTACATCCCTTACATATACACATCTATTGGTGATGAGCAAGGAGTTCAGCATTTAACCCTACAATATGTACAAAGGCAAAGCTTCCACTAAGCCGAGCAGTGATTTGGAAGGAGACAGGTCAGCATGTTTCAGATTTGATCTAATGCCTTTCTGCATGGGTTAACAGCCTTAGATACACTTTCAGTTGCTAATGTTTTCAGCAGAGAGTGGAGAGGGTCAGCTATCCTGAATTGCATATGTTTGTTCAATGCACGAAGGAATGGGTTTTTATTACCTGGGTATATTTCCTGGCCCAAGCTGAAATTAAGGATGTGAGGGTCCTCTGACCTTACATTAGGCGCTTGGGTCAGGTGCCTTTTGACATGCTCTACAGCATCCTCTGGGGCTCACAGATACTCTGCCCTTCACCAGGTAGGGTATCCTGGGACATCTAAGATGGCACTTGGCACCCATGTCAAAGTTTGTTACTGAACTGAGCTTTTCATCAAATCAATGGAGTTTTGAAGAACAATTCATCCAGCCACATACAACCTTCAACTTTGAGATGAGACAATCTCAGCTGGAGCTCCCCTAGCTGTACTCCTCCAGCTCTCCATTTGCTACGACTGGAAGCTAGGAGTCTAGCTCAGGTGTAGACTTATACAGAAACCTATATTCAGTGATCTGAATATCTCTCTGAGCCCTTTTCTCCTTCTACTCTGGCACCAAACAGAAGCTAATTAGTTTAAATCAATCATACTGGTTTCTTGCAAACTTTGTGGAAGGAGGACAGCACTCGCTTCCACTTTCCTGATCTGTTTAAGAGCTAATAATATCAGCAACATTGACAACAAAAAGTGTTGAACACATGCCTAACTTCAGCCTTCCTGAATAGGTAGGAACATGTTTAAATATTAAACTCTCTGAGCAGAGTCAATGCTACCAAACTCCTTCCAGCACCTTGGCACTGTGATACTGGCCTGTGCTGGTGCATAGGCCAGAAACTCTTCACTGATTAGGACAGGATTCATCTCACCTTATTAAGGTGTCTCAGATGTAGCACTTTAAATCTCAGCTGTCCACTGCAGGTTCCTTTTATGTGCTCCTTACATTAACTTTACATATGAAGAAAAGTCAAGAATTCCAAACAGATATATTAGCATGGAGTGAGATGGACAGTTTTCTGGAGATGCCTACTTCTCTGTAGAGAATACTAAGGGACCCTATGGTGGCCTGGTCAGGATTAAATAACTGCTCTTAGATGAGATGAATCCCACTCCATATTAATGTACTACACACCTCCTGTTCTTCATCACTAGCTAATGCATAGTCTCCCACTGCTCTGATTCCCAGCTAGCAACAATAAGCATTTTGGCCAATACTCACTGTACTTGGTTTTGGTATGAATGGAGCAGTTCTCTGGGCAGACTTCGGCCACCAGAACAGGACTGAACAAGTTGGGGCAGCATTCCAACTTTGCACAGACTCTTCTGCAGAAATCTGCTACCTGATCTGATGTTCGCACAATCTTAACAGTTGCCCTGTATGTCTTCCCTCTGTATCTAGAAAAGAGTACAACAAGACCCCATGTCACCAATGTCCTTCGATGCTACAGACCAGACTCCCCTCTGTTGGGGAGATATCTTCCCTAATGACTTTTGGACAAGTGTCTCTCTTGGGAAGGCAGGCAGAATAGGTCTACTTGTTTTAGTGGCTCCATTTCTGGTGGACTTAAGGAAGGCAGAGTGAAATGATCCTGGAAGCTGAGATGTGGACATGATCGGGGAGGAATGCATGCACAGAGTGGATGTATCTGTAGATATGGCAAGAGATGGAAAAAAGATCACAGTAGCCCTGGTGAGGATACTACACAGGACAGCATGCCCACATTATGAACTGGTGCAAAGTTTGGGGGAGACAGATGTAGTCTTTCCTCATATATTGATCTGCGATGAGAAGCTCATATGCCTTGCAAAGCTTTCTGGTCACCACCCTGTATGTGGGCTGCAATGGAGACTGTCTCTATTAGCCCCCAATAAACCTTTGGTCTTCTCCATTGCCATCTTTCTTGAGGCATCTCTCACATCACGTTCCAGCTCACAAGAAGACCACAGTTTTGTTGTGCCAACTGTGGTTGCATCTGGGTGAATCTGGATTGTCTGCCATACAGAGAGCCGATGACTTCACCGCTATGAGATGTGGGCAGTACAAGACCCAAGGAACTAATCAGAAGTCTCTTGAGTTGTTTAGCGGAGCTGCAGGAACAGGCCTTAAAAACTGTGATTCCTACAGGGAATGCTTAGAGCAGATGCAGTGAAAGGTTTGTCTTAAATTTGTTACCCATGTGCTACTAAAACATTTCAGTGTTTTATATGAAGTGTTTCTGAGCGATTAATGGCTAAGAAAGATACAGTTACATCCCTGCTGTAATACGTTGTAGATGTGAACTCTGAAAAACCAATTATCCCAATAATTTATTAAACAGCAGCACCAACCTATTGTAAACAGTGAGATAAGGGTTTTAAAACATCTCTTATGCGTCCTGAGGAATGCAACATAAGAGACAATGATGCGAGCGCCTGGTGCTAAGGCATTCTAAACGTGCTTAGAGGAGAGAAAAGTAGTCCACACAAAAGAAAAAGAGGGAGAGACAGTCAAAGAAAGATTACTGGATGGGAGGTAATGAAAGACAAAGATATAGTCATCAGGAAAAATGAGGCAAAGCATTTGTGAGTGCATTAAGATCCACGGTTCCCTAGCAGGCAATCAGCTGCTGATAGTCAGATATGGAAGAGGAAGAGGAGGAGAAGGTGAAACACAGATGTGGCCAGAGAGTTAAAATACACAGCATGCACCCAGACCCTACTCCCTTTCTGAAGGTTTTACCGAGTTGCACAAAGCAACTGAGAAACCACCTTTTGCTGCTCTCTGTCCCAAAAGCTCTTTCTGGAAACACTGTGGTATGGGAAAAGGGTTTGAAACTGCGGTACATGAAGTGTTATAGAGGGGTACCCACATGAAACTTGGGTCTCAGAACATCCCAGTCCAACCATCCTCATGTCGCAAAAGACTTGATCCAAACTATCACCTCTACACAAAACTCTTCCAGAACCTAAACGAGCATTTCTGAGAGGCACCAGGCTCTGATACCCCATTTGGTGCCTGACCAAGGACCCCAGGTCATGGAGACAATCCTGGATTCACTCATCCTTCTGCATGAATGAATGAATGAATGAATGGACTTAATTAGCCAACTCTTCATGCACCCCAACAGACCAGGACAGATGATGTAAAATGGAAAAAGTGTTCCTTCCAGATACAGAGTGCTGTTTTCCCAGTTCCCCTATGAAAGAGCTGCACAAGCAGACTAGCTAAAGGGGGTTTGGCAATACCTAATGTCAAAAGAACAAATTCCACAGGCATTTAAAAGTATCTACTTATAAACGTTTTCTATTTCTTTTCAGTGTGTTTGAAAAGACTCCTGCCCTTATTACTTCTCCAGGAGCCGTTAAGTTTAATGACAGGCTAAATCATTAGGCCAGTAAGTCTGACTCCTGTGACAGGCTGCAGAATTTCATTGTGTTACCTTCACCTGAACCCCAACAACTTTGGTTGGACTAAAGCATCACTTCCAGAAAAGCACCAGCCTCCTCTCGAGGGGCTCCACACTGGAAGAATACTGGCAATGGGAGCACCTGTACCTATATACCTCATGAGCCTATGCCTCATTTTAAGTCTGGATGTGTCTGGATTTAACTTACATTTCTTTGTCCTTGTTCTGACTTTCACTGCTAGGATGAAAAGACTGCATCTGGTTTTGTTTCCCTGCAAAAGCACTGTAATGAAATTGCCTCTTGATCTTCTTTCTTAAAAGCTAAGAAAGCTGCCTGATGGGTATTATTCAAGGATGGCTGACTTCTTCTAACTGTGTGCTTCCTATTGTGTTTGGCTGCCCAGAAAGGACCCATTGTACTAACGTGCCTGGTGAAAAAAAGATGAAACCAGGAAAATGAACAACTGACTGATTTCACAGTCTGGTCTGAATGCAATACACATAGTAATTAACAGAATGGATGGTAAAATGGAGATCAACATGACTGCAGCAATCAGTCTCAATAACCCAAGGTGTTAGTACTGGCCACAGTAATATTTTTTACACTATTTTGGCCTTGGCAGCACCTCTTTCAACTATAAACCAGATTCTACTAATATTTTCCATATTCCTCACACACTAAAGATTTTTAACACAAACACCACCAAATGTAATCTGAGCTGTTCTACAACAGCCATGTGGAAAGAGCTCCTTTGGATATAATCAGAAAACCCTTTTCCATTACCATCACTCAAAAAATTACCAACTACTGATATTCCTATTGAAGTTTTCATACTAGGACTCCTATCTTCCCAACCACCTTTAAGCAGTAAGTAACCTGCATGCACAGCATGGCAGCACTGGAGATTTGGAAAACAGTCGAGTCAAGCGTAATATTTGCAGTTTTTTTAGAAATCATTGTTCTTTTGAAAAAGATTTTTCAGCTAACGCCAAAGAAATCTTCCTTTCCTCTCCCTCCTTCTCTGCCTCAGATCCCAAAATCTGGAGAAAACCTTATGGCTGAAACTATTTCCACAAAAAATCACAGAATCACACAGAATCACAGAATGGCGGGGGTTGGAAGGGACCTCTGGAGATCATCCCGTCCAACCCCCCTGCTTGAGCAGGCACACCCAGAGCAGGGGGCACAGGACCATGTCCAGGAGGGGTTTGAATGTCTCCAGGGAAGGAGACTCCACAGCCTCTCTGGGCAGCCTATCCCACTGCTCCGTCACCCTCACAGGAAAGAAGTTTTTCCTCATATTCAGGTGGAACTTCCCTTGTTCCAACTTGTACCCATTACCCCTTGGCCTGTTGTTGGGCACCACTGAAAAGAGTCTGGCCCCATCCTCTTGACACCCACCCTTCAGATATTTATAAGCACTGATAAGATCCCCCCTCAGTCTTCTCTAGGCTGAACAGAGCCAGGTCTCTCAGCCTTTCCTCATAAGGGAGATGCTCCAGTCCCCTGACCATCTTGGTAGCTCTCCGATGGACTTGCTCGAGCAGTTCCCTGTCCTTCCTGAACTGGGGAGCCCAGAACTGGACACAGCACTCCAGATGTGGCCTCACTAGGGCAGAGCAGAGGGGGAGGATAACCTCCCTCGACCTGCTGGCCACACCCCTTTTCATGCACCCCAGGACACCGTTGGCCTTCTCGCACACGAGGGCACGTTGCTGGCTCATGGTCACCTTGCTGTCCACCAGCACTCCCAAGGTCCTTCTCAGCAGAGCCACTTTCCAGTAGGTCAGCCCCCAACATGTACTGGAACGTGGGGTTGTTCCTCCCCAGGTGCAGGAAAATATACTGAGGATCTTTGCTGATCCATGAGCAACAATAGTAAGCTAATAGCACTTCGCTGGCAATATCATTCTTCTGTTGAAGCTTCCTTTGGTAATAAAACAAATCAGAGGTTCATGAGAACAAGATGTCTTCCAGGAGCTCCAGCTGGGGACCATTGTGTGACGGCGTGAAAAGCCTTGTGCTGAAGGCACTTCAAACAGCAAGAGCGCTGAGATTACCCTCATTTTCAAAAGTCTCATCATAAGGATACAGCCCATCATTCCGACAATCCTTGAGACTAATTTGAACAACTCAGTGGCTAAAGCCTCAATTTCCTTTTGTGGGACCAAAAATTCCTTTTGCAAGAAATGTCCAAATTGTCTTGCTAACTTGAAGTCTGCCAAACATGAGAAATCTCCAGGAAACACTAGCTACTCACAGCACACAACCAAAGTCTCTCTGCACTGGATCTACCAGAAGCAACTTAGCAGTACAGTAGCAGAAATTGTCTAACATCCACTCCATCATGTTTGAATCAGACTCTGCCTGTATGGGCCATTCCAACTGCCAATGACAGAAAACCCTGAAGTTTTCATCAAAACCCTGATACCCTTGAAGCTACTCAGTGTATCTTGAATAGCAAGGATTTTGCAAATAATCCTAGTCTAAGTAAAACCTTCTTGAGGAGGGGTATGACATTAGCCTTGTTCCAGACAGCAGGAAACTTCCTTGATCATCATGAACTTTCAAACACGACAGAGAGTGGCCTTGCAGTGACATTGGCCAGTTCCCTCAAGCAGAGCTGGCTGCATCCCATCTGGTTCCATGCACTTCGGCACAACCAGTTTATAGTGTGTCTAGCTTCTTTTCCATCTCCTGTGGGTAACACTTCATTCCCTCAAACACATCAGCATCATCTACCACAAGTGAAAGGCAGTCTTCTAAAGCATCCCAGTGAAAAGACTTTCTTTGAAATGCAGTTTCTTAAGTAAGCAATTGTGTCTGTGATGGGGGTTAAATATTTGTGGAGTTCAGCTACTGGATTTAGGCAGATCTCAAAATTTCATTTAATGAAGGAGTCCAGGAATACTCATCTTTCTTATTTTGACTAACTGGGCTTCAAACAAGACCCAGGAGATAACTCTCTGCACACACTGGTACTGTTTATGTCCAAAGTCCTACAAAAATGGGTAAGTCCAAACAGCCCCACTTACAGCTCTTAGGAATGAAAGCCCTTAAGAAGGATGAAGTCCCTCAAGCATTTTATGTAAAATTAGGAAGCCAAATCTAGATGTAAGCACTGAACTTAAAGCATTGAAACTGTAAGGGTTGAATGCCCACAGCTTCAGCTGGCCCTCATGGGAATTCAGAGGATTGGGCCTGACACTTCTAACTCATCATCACCAATAAATCAGGTTTGACTATTTTCACAGAGACCCAGCAGCGCTGATGGGAAGCGACTGCCATCACGCATTGCAGCCACATCTCTTCAGACAATCTAAATTGTTTATCTTCTTTGCAAGGCTAGTATAATTAATTCTGCACTGGTCACTCATGACAGCAGAGTAAACGCAGGTTGCCCTAGGACTGAGATAATGCATTCCTGGCAGTTCATGATTTGGCATTTGGGCCAATGGGAAAAACAGTCTTCTCTTCACTGTCCTCCTCCCTCCCCTTTGCTCTACCGTACTGCAGCCGTCGCTGCAAACAAACAACAACATTGTCAAGATCCAAGGAGTTGTCAGTTTACATCAGAAGGAAGGCGGTGACACGACATGTCACATTACAGCGCAGACGCTCCAGCTGGCTGTAGAGCTGTCATCATTAGCAGCAAGACACCATTGGGAGCCGGTGTAGCTGGAAGTTGGTGTAGACAGGCGGTTGCTTGTTATGGGTCTCTGTTTAAGATTCTGGAGCACAGTTGACTGTCATACCTGATGTAACGTGTGATGTGCCGTTTGCGCATCCCAGGGTATCTGATTTCATGAACATGTTTTCTTTTCTGCTTCTGCACAACCAAATGCAATTAAAAACCTGGTATGCTTCTTGATGAAGTCACTCAAGGAAACACAGGAAAGAAAAAAGAAAGAAGTCCTAGGGTAGCCAAGCAGTCTTAGGGCATGTCACCCACTCTTAGAAGTACTCAAACTACCCGCAGGCAAGCTGGTATGACCAGCCAGCACCACTCTGTGGACAGAGCTCCAGCCTCAGAAGCCAGATAGCTACAGCAACAAGGTGCTGTCCAGCCCCCTGAGCTCTGTCTCCTCAGGAGCCAGAGGACAATGCCACACTGAATGAGAATACATTTCTATGCCTAGAAGGCACTCCAAAACATTCTGTCTCAGCTCTGAGCCTGTAATGACCCATTCTGTGGCTTGATAAAGCTGAAAGATGCTCCTTGACTCACTGAAGAGCTGAGATTGCAGCCTCCTGGGGTAGCCATCATACAGGAACACATACACAGCCTGTGACTGACCAACATAAAATACAAAACTTCTTTGTTGGAAAGCATTGGTGTACTTTTATCTGGCAGGCTACGTGGATATACGGTATATCCCAGCAGGCTGGCTGCCCTGCTAAATAGATGGGAGGAGGAAACAGACACAGGAACAAATGGGTAGAAGCATCATGGGGGAAGGTAACAGAGATGGAAGTGCACATTACAGTATGATTAGCACATCAGGCAACAGTGAGGGACAATATGTGGCTGATGTGATACAGATGAGTGACAATCTCTAGCAGCCCATGTACTCATAGCTGAGTTGGTATTCCTGGTGTAAGCACACCTGGAGTCAGCAAGCTGCCTGGGGTCTCAGTGGATTGGGCTGTAGACATAGCTGACTATCAAGGACAAGACATCTCCACACTTGACAGTTAGTTAAACTTTTTCTGGGCTCCCTCCCATTAGAAACAAGGATTGCAGCAGCCTGAAGAGCTAGATACTGCTGCTTTTGCACAAGGCGGATCCCCACACTCAAATGAGAAATCCCAACAAAGCCCTATTTTGGATACTGCTAATAGGAAAACTGCCCGTAAGCTCAATTTTTGCAGGGTAGGACATTAAGATGTGGCATTACAACTTGATTTCATAACTGCTAATTACCTGTAGGAGTGCATTATTTGATATTTGCTAGTACAAGGTGTGGGAGCCTGGAATCAATGAAAACCAGGTCACGGACAATGACTCGTTTTTAATGAAAATCTGCATGTGCAAGGATGACTTTTAGATTTCCATCCACAAGACTTCAATTGACAAACACAAAAACATGACTTTCCACATGGATGAAAGAAGCAAATTAAAACCAGGATTTTCTAGTAGCTTTTCATTTCTAATTGCAATCCTCCTTTAGAAAAGCAGTTTCCGAGTATGCAGAATAAAAGGTTTTCAATTCTCTCACTCAACCAGAGCACACATGAGCCTTCTGCAATATCTGCATGGCCAAAGATCAAATACAATAGCAATCAATAGTGCCATATTTGACAGCCAATCATTTCAAATAACCGAGAGAAAATTGCTTTTATTTGAAAAGGAGTAACAGAGTTCAGTACAAAGGGTGAGATTCACTGCATTTAACTTCGGTACTCAAGAAGTCAAGCTGACCAAGTTAGTCAATGGAGAGAGCTGCGTTCAAAGAACTATTTGTTGACATCTGTCTTGAAGTGGGAAGAACTGCTGTTTGGAGGGACTCTGGAGAGAGCTTAGGTGAGACTCACCTCTTTCAGAGAGAAAAAAGTTGTTGAAATACATCCTAAGTGTAGTGCCCATTACATAAAGGAGAAATAAATGGGTAAATTTCAAAGTTAGAAAGGGAAATTGAGTGTTTGCTAGATACGCAGTTTTCTTAAGTGTTGTTTAGATGAGAATGAAAGCATATATTCTAGAAAGGCCTTAAATCTTGATTTTAATTCCTGATCTGTTAGTATTTTGTCCTAATAATTCTCCTGCTTAAAATTGTGCCACTACTATTCTGTTTGCACTTTTTTTTTTTTGTGCCATTCACTCTTGCCAGGCTTTTCTGCATTAGAGTGACAGGCTCTATATTAAAAGCAGTAATACTCCTACATTTAGAAAGCCAGGAATTGAGTTAATTCAATAATAGCCAAGCTTATAGGCACAGCTTATCATAAAACTCAGGACTTCACTGAATAAACATGGCATTTTTCATCAAAACCTGGATGGCTGCTTGGAGAAAGACAATAGAAATGAACCGTTCAGGAGAATATTTCCTTTCTTAAGTTGCTATAGAATGAGTCAAATAATTCAATGAAGCAAAATGATAATTAGAAAAGCAAAACTCTCACAATAGAAAAAATCTTTTGTTCTCTTTTTTCTTTTTTCTCCCAGTCAGTCCCATTTTTGAAGCCTCCCAAATAAAAGGGCATATGCTGAAGACTTACTTTGCTTTAAGTGTTTCCTCTTGGAAATTCCACTGAGGGTCTTCCACTAGCTGCAGTTCTCGTAAAACACTCCCTGGCTTGTAAGCTGCATTGATCACCATGCTGAGAACCTATTGAGAGACAAAACCGACAACACTGATGGGTTTAACAGTAGTCCTTGACCACAATGAATATGATCCCAGGTGCTGCATAAGCAGGAGCAGCTTACAGGTGAGGTTCAAGGCTGTACAGGGTAAATGCTAGATGCAGTGAGAAGAGGTCCCAGATTGGAGCAATGTGCCAAACATATTGTAGATGACACATCAATCTGATATGGTGACTGCATTACATACTGCTAGCTAACCCCAAAGATCTCCTGTTAATCAGTATTTTTCTCTGAGACAGACCCTCTCACCCAAAGCAGATTCCATTCCCTGCATTCATACTGGCTCAATTTAATAAAAAATGAAAATACTTCTGATGGCTCAACCAGGTAGAAAGTCCTGTGTGCCATTACACACTGAACACTAAAGGGGAAATTCATATACTTGAGGTCAGCAATATGCTTAAGCATCTGAGTGCTTCGCGCCTTGACTGTATTAACAGAATATTAATGAAGTCTGCACAAAAAGAGTTTGCAGGAGGTGTGCTTGAAACCCAGTATGTGTCCACTCTGTACAACAAAACACATGTGCCAACCCATTTAATCCAAAGTCTCAGAATAAAAATGATTCCTACTATTGGCTCAGGGAATCCAAGCTTTAATAGTCTACACTTGGCCTAACGAGATAAATACAAGAAAAACAAATCTCTTAACGGCACCAGACCATGTGTTTGAACACTCTACATTGTATGTACATGAATGACCCCATAGGGAGCCTGGACTGGTTTTGATATAATTTAGCTCTTTACCTAACGCCTGTTCTTAAGTCTCTGGGGACCTGCAAATGATTTCAGTACAATCAGCTTTAAGTTTCCCCAGCACCCATGAACATGGTTGATCAGAAATGAAAAACTGACTAGGTCATATTGCAAAGAGCAATGTGTTTATGTTTTGGGGTTTTTTTCCTCTTTTTTTTTTTTGATCCAGCAACCTAAGGATTATCTAGTATTTTGAAAATCTCATAGGATTAATTGTTTTTAGGCAAGGGCTTCACTTAATGCTGCATAGTACCATGTAAAATGGCAATGGTCTGAGTTGCCTGGCTAGGTTATTTACTAGAAGCAAAATTTGATTTATCACTGGGCCCTTAGAAACATTACTCGAGCTGCTCTTCAAAAAAAGTGCAATTAGAGACACATAAAGCAATGTCTTAGCCATGTCTTAGGCAGCTCTGATCATCTGTACATCTCAAAGCACTCTATGAGGAAGGGCAGGAGTACAGTCCCTATCTCACAGAAGATTTACCCACAGCTCTCTAGTTGGTTCCCATCTCATCACACAACCTGCTGTACTAGTTACTAAGCCACACTGATTCCCAAGAGAACAAAAGGAAGGCAAGGAAGGAGAGGCACTGGGGTGGCTCTATATGTTAGGGAGTGTTTCGATTGCATAGAGCTTACCAATTGTGATTATAAGGTTGAGTGCTTATGGGTAAGAATGAGGGGGAAGGCCAACAAGGCAGATATCCTGCTGGGGGTCTGTTATAGACCACCCAATCAGGATGAAGAGGTAGACAAAGCGTTTTACAAGCAGCTGGTGGAAGTATCACTATCGGTTGCCCTTGTTCCGGTGGGGGAATTCAATCTACCAGATGTCTGCTGGAAATACAACACAGCAGAGAAGAAAGAGTCTAGGAGGTTCTTGGAGAGTGTGGAAGAAAAATTCCTGACGCAGCTGGTAAGTGAGCCTACCAGGGGAGGTGCCTTGCTTGACCTGCTGTTCACAAACAGAGAAGGTCTGGTGGGAGACGTGGTGGTCAGAGGCCATCTTGGGCTTAGTGACCACGATATGATTGAGTTCTCAATTCATGGTGAAGTGAGGAGGGGGGTCAGCAGAACCACTACCATGGACTTCTGGAAGGCAGACTTTGGCCTGTTCAGGGCACTGGTTGGGAGAGTCCCTTGGGAGGCAGTCCTGAAGGGCAAAGCAGTCCAGGAAGGCTGGGCTTTCTTCAAGAAGGAAGTCTTAAGGGCACAGGAGCAGGCTGTCCCCACGTGCCATAAGATGAACCAGCGCGGAAGACAACCAGCCTGGCTGAACCGGGAGCTTTTGCTGGCACTCAGAAAAAAAAGGAGAGTTTACCACTTTTGGAGGAAGGGGCAGGCATCTCAAGAACAGTACAGAGACCTCGAGAGGTCTTGCAGAGAGAAAATCAGACAAGCAAAAGCCCAGCTAGACCTCAACCTGGCAACTGTTGTAAGGAATAACAAAAAATGCTTTTACAAATACATTAACAACAAAAAGAGAACCAAAGAGAATCTCCATCCTCTATTGGACATGGAAGGGAACGTTGCCACCGAGGATGAGGAGAAGGCTGAGGTACTTAATACCTTCTTTGCCTCAGTCTTTAACCATCAGACCAGTTATCCCTGGGGTATTCAGCCTCCTGAGCTGGAAGGCAGGGACGGGGAGTGGAACAAACCCCCCATAGTCCAGGAGGAAGCAGTTTACGACCTGCTGAGCCGACTGGACACTCACAAGTCTATGGGGCCAGACAGGATCCCCCCAAGAGTACTGAGGGAGCTGGCAGAGGAGCTGGCCAAGCCACTGTCCATCATTTATCAGCAGTCCTGGTTAACAACGGACGTCCCAGATGACTGGAGATTAGCGAATGTGATGCCCATCTTCAAGAAGGGCTGGAAGGAGGATCCAGGGAAAGACTGGCCTGTCAGTCTGACTTTGGTACCGGGAAAGATTATGGAGCGATACATCTTGAGTGAGCTCACTGGGCAAGTGCAGGACAACCAGAGGATCAGACCCAGCCAGCATGGCTTCATGAAAGGCAGGTCCTGCCTGACCAACCTGATCTCCTTCTATGACCAGGTGACCCACCTAGTGGGTGAGGGAAAGGCTGTTGATGTTGTCTGCCTGGACTTTAGCAAGGCCTTTGACACTGTCTCCCACAGCATCCTCCAAGAGAAGCTGGCGGCTCATGGCTTACACAGGTTTACTCTTCGCTGGGTAAAAAACTGGCTGGATGGCCGAGCCCAGAGAGTTGTGGTGAATGGAGCTAAATCCAGTTGGCGGCCGGTCACGAGCAGTGTTCCCCAGGGCTCAGTGTTGGGGCCAGTCTTGTTTAATATCTTTTGAATGACCTGGATGAGGGGATCGAATGCACCATCAGTAAGTTTGCAGACGACACCAAATTGGGCGGCAGTGTCGATCTGCTCAAGGGTAGGAAGGCTCTACAGAGGGATCTGGACGGGCTGGATCCATGGGCCGAGGTCAACTGTATGAGGTTTAACAAGGCCAAGTGCCGGGTCTTACACTTCGGTCACAACAACCCCAGGCAATGCTCCAGGCTTGGGGCAGAGTGGCTGGAAAGCTGCCCAGCGGAGAAGGCCCTGGGGGTGCTGGCTGACAGCCGGCTGGACACGAGCCAGCAGTGTGCCCAGGTGGCCAAGGAGGCCAACAGCATCCTGGCTTGTATCAGCTATAGTGTGGCCAGCAGGAGCAGGGCAGGGACGGTGCCCCTGTACTTGGCACTGGTGAGGCTGCACCTCGAATGCTGTGTTCAGTTTTGGGCCCCTCAGGACAAGAAGGACACTGAGGTGCTGGAGCGTGTCCAGAGAGGGGCAACGAGGCTGGTGAAGGGTCTGGAAAGCAGGTCTTACAAGAAGAGGTTGAGGGAACTGGGGTTGTTTATTCTGGAGAAGAGGAGGCTGAGGGGAGACGTTATCGCTCTCTACAACTACCTGAAAGGAGGTTGTAGTGAGGTGGGTGTCAGTCTCTTCTCCCAAGTTACTTGTGATAGGACATGAGGAAATGGCTTAAAGGTGCGCCAGGGGAGGTTTAGATTGGATATTAGGAAAAATTTCTTTACTGGAAGAGTGGTCAGGCACTGGAACAGGCTGCCCAGAGAGGTGGTGGAGTCACCATCCTGGGGGTGTTCAAAAAACACGTAGAGGTGGCACTTCGGGACATGGTTAAGGAGACATGGTAGTGTTGGGCTGACGGTTGAGTTGGACTTGATGATCCTAGAGGTCTTTTCCAACCTAAATGATTCTATGATTCTGTGATTCTATGAAAAGAAAGCTTCTGAGCGAGTCCATCCAGTTGCTCGTCCACATCTTTTCTTGCTTGCTACTCACAATACAAACTGATGGGGCACTGGTCTCTGACACAAAGACACTAGATACAATGCAGGGAAGCCAAAGGTAGGTTTTCAAAAAACATCAAGTGCCTGGGTAGCTCCCACAGTCATTCACAACACACCAGATGTGTTCCCCTCCTGATCAGCAAGCACATCCAGGGAGTTATTTAATGCCTACGCAGGAGCTTGTTGGGAAAGCTCTCCTTCAGTACACTTCAACACTCACCCTGCTTGCTGGTGGGAAAGCCAGGAGCAGAAAGCAAGCGTCTCTTGCTGAGCAATTCACACACAGAGTGCTGCCCTGCTCCTTTATCAGGATGATGGTGTTTGTATGAGTTGTCAGAACAGTTAGGAAATGAGCAGGAAAAGAAAACCCAAACCCTGCAAACAACAGTGTGGCCCTGCCTGGACATTATCCCAGACACCTGATCAACTCCAGCCCTGCAATGACACCCACAATACCAGGACTTTTCTCGAAGTTGGCTTGTCATCAGCAGGACTCTATAAACTTCCAAATTCAGTTTTAAAAAAGAGTGTTTTGTAAGAACAATCATTTCCCTTAAAGGGAATAAAAAATGTTTGTTTAAAAAGCTTTGGCTTTTACTCTTCTCGTATCTCAGATAAGACACCGAGTTTGGCATTATACGCTACAGCAGGAGTCCACCACCATGTTAACAGTGTTATCTTCTAACAACATTATCATTTCATATTACACACTAATAAACACCAGGGAGAAAAAAGAACACTTTGTTTCTTGTGGAAAAATTAACTGTGATTAAAGCAAAAAAAGAGAAGAAACCTAAACCAGTTTCCAACTTTCCAGTTTCCAACTTTCTCTGGAAATGGAAAGTCACTTCACCCATAACAAGTTTTGATCTGATTCACTAAACTCTCTTCGGCTGGAGTGTGACCAGTCTGAGATTTTGGTAGTTTATTTTCAGCCCTCTCCATCAGGAATGGTTGGGTGCAGCCAGCGGTGCCTTGGAGCAGAGGGGTGGATTAGACAACACCAGCTTTTGCTGCTACACGTCTACGAGGTTTTATATTGATACTGCTGAACTTTGCATTTTCAGAGTCAAGTAGGTTGGAGTCACATCAGTGAGCACGCGCACACAACACCACCACAATCCCACCACCTACCCAACCTTACAAGCACCTGACATCTTAGCTATAAAGTTTTCCATATCTTAGATTTTCAAGTGCACAAGGGCCCTTTTCTGAGCATGTCTAGAGATGCCTGATGCCACCGGGCAGATCAGCACCTTTCTTCCCGTGGTAGCTTTCTGGTATTCACACATTTCCCACCTCTCCATCCCTCTTCATTTATGGTCCCAACCCTGGATGAAGCTTTCTCAGGAGGTATCAGTGACAAGGTACAGTTCAAAATACCATTACATCTCTTCTGCTGTTCAAGATCAGTATCCTTGTCAGGAAAAACGACACTTCCCTCCTCTATCTGAGATGTGAGCCCACATCTCCTACCTCACAGGAGAGACCCTAACTCCCAGGTTAGCCTCAGGCAGGACCATAAAAAGTTATTTTATTTTCCTTGGAATAATGATGTGTCTGTGGGACAGAGCAAAGAGAAAAAAGAGTTCTTTGGGATTCTTTCATTAAATGACCAAGCATCTAAAAGTGCACTTCTGTCATAGTCAAGGTTGTAGCACTTAAGCGTTGACATGCTTATGACATCCATGACGTTTCAAAAATACAGATGGCTAGATTCTAAGTTGGAGGAACCATTATAGATGAGCTGAAGTCCACAGAGCAGTCTTGAAGAGGATGTTAGTGAACCCTCTTGCAGAAATGTAGTTTATATCTTTCCAGACTATAGAAGGTTTCTGCCATTCCAACGCCATATCTGATCACTAATAATAATGCTATCAGCCTGGCTCAATCATACACCTAAGGCGCAGTACAAGCTACTTAATTTTCTGAGCACCATGATTTGATTATGCAAATTTCTCCTAAGAAGTCATGCTGTGCTTCAAAAAATTCAAGTTGCAGAGTACAATAGCCTTCCTTCATAAATGCTGGCTGATTTCTCCTGTTTGTATCAGTTGGACAGTCACATTACCTTTAAGTCCCTTCTCTTTTTACATAAAGAGCAAAGAGTCTTAAAAATAGTAAGAGCACTAAGCAATGAGGCTAATTAATCTTTACAGCATATTTCCCTAAGATATGGTGGGTCATAGATCATCTGAAGTCTTAAAGACATCTCATTTTGTTTTACAATGTTGCCGTGGTAAGTTGTTGGCATAGATGGAAGAAGTGTTCAGAAGTATTTTTTAGATATTCTGACCCAAGAACTAAATTTAAAGCTGACAATGTTTTTTATTTTAATTTAACTTGAAGTTAGCATTTATTACATATCTTAGTTACTACACGGTCATATTTTTCAGCCCAGATGCAGTTGTTGGATGGCAATAGTTGATGTCTCCACTGTATTTGGCTCTAAGTTTCAACTTCTTTTCCAAACAAGTATCTCAGGAATGAGATAAGCTTTGCAGCTGATGTTAAACAACAGGCATTACCACCTCACTTGCCTCTTGGGGTGAAAGAAACCACAATAAACCACTGGTCTCAGCAGAGACTCATGCTGGCACCAGGAATAATGAACAGCCAGGCTTTAAAAATTAGTTTGGCGCTAGATAGCACAAGAGTTACTTGTCACTCACCTAAAGCATGGATGCAAGGATACATGCACACAAACACACACCGAATTAAAATCAGTATTTTTGATCATACTACCAAGTAAGCTGCAATTGCTCTCAAGATTTTGCTGGGAAATCTTGCTCAAGGGCTGCCATTCTGGAAGGCACCTTAGCAGTTTCCTCCCTGCAGAGCTCAGAACCTCTGAATCCAACACTAGGACAAAGCACTTGGGCAGAAAACAGGGGGATGCAGGAACAACACAGAACTCGGCAGAAATGCCTGCTCTGCTGGAAAAGAGGCACTGCACAAAAGCAAACCTATCCGTGCTGTTTCTCTCCCGTCACCTCAGGTGGGAACAGCCCAGACTACTCAAATGGACGGAGATGTTCCTACTGCACACTATAAGAGTATCTCCTCACCTTGTTTAAGCCAGAGCCAAGTAGTACTGACCCACAGCTATCTCACTATTAGCATGCAGGCTGGTAGCACCAGATTGTTTGGAGCTGGATCCCAGATGATGCTTCACTGCATCAGCAAATGGAGGTAAGGAAGGACAAGACCAAGGGGAAAAGAGGGCTGAGGAGCATCATGAACTACAGTTGTGCTGCATTTTTTGTTACATCCCTCATGATTGAATGTGGAGGAAGGTAGAGGATGGGGAGCTACTCCCTCGGCACCCAGCCAGGACCAAGATCTCCCATCACCTGGTGCTAGCAGGAAGAGGACATCTGCTCTGTTCTTGCTTTAGAGGTAACCCAGGCCAGCGAATGGGGCAGGAGTTGGTTGTTCAGCTGGTTTTAGTCTGGGGTTTCCATCAGCACCAAACACAGCACCATCTCCATCACGGAGACTGCTGCCCACTGTGAACCGGCTGGCAACTGACACAGATTTTTAACTAGAGCATCTCTAAAGGCAGTGAGTTATGGCTGGAGACCAGGGTGATTTAAAAAGCTCTCGCCACACTGCTACTGACTCCGTTTTTCCTTCGCAGCTGTTGTTTTGAGTTGTCTTTCCCACCCTCCCCTGTGTGTTGCCAAAGTAAAGCCCATGTATAATTTATCTATTCCAGACAAGTTATGCTGATGCATAATTTACAATGGCCTGCAATTTTCCTATATAGTGAGAGAGAGATAATTATAAAGCATTTGCATTCTCGGGGCCACATCATCAGCGGGTGTAAAGTGAGACAAAGGCAACAAGCTCAGAACCGAGACAGGGTTTGGAGGGATGGAGACCCTTGTGAGCTCTTCAGTTGTGCAAAGCCTTGTAGCTGTGGACTTGGGCTGGAGGACGTATCTCCTGCACTGTTCTCACTGCTCAGCTCTGCAGTCCTTTTGGGTGCTCTGGCAGCTGCTACAGATCTTCATCTTGCTGTGGGGAAGTCTTCTTTGCCACTTCTTGCCTCCTCCACGTGCTGGGTACCCCTATCCTCTACCCGCCTATGGTTCTCTGAGCAGCTGACACCTCTCATCTCAGCAGCAGCTGATAGGAACCAGGTGTATCTCCCCTACAGCAACACCCTGAATGTCTTCTCTTCATCTCTTCCAGAATTTGGACCTGGTTCCCTTGGCCAGAATGAGCTTGAATTTATCTGCAAAATAACACTGACCAATGCTGGGCCATTGCCGTTGTCCTGCTCCTTGGGAATTCATTCATGTCTCCAAAAGCAAGATGCCCATGTCTCATTGGCACTGCTACTTGCTCCTTCAGCAAGCAATTCTGTAAGGAGGCAGAGCAAGAGAAAATAGCCTTTCTGTAGGAAACTCAGGTTGGTTTCCACTGTTGATAACTGGACCCAATCTTGAGGAATTTGGGGAAGCTGGTGTTAGTCTATGCAGCAAAGCCATAAGACACTATGGGAGGACCTGGCAGAAGCTTTGCACTGCTGATGTTTTCAAAATCCAAATTCCAGGAGGAAAGGAGGAAGAAACATTAGCATAAGTATTGACCGTGCGTGCCTCATATTTCCCCCATGTTGCTTTTTCATTGCCTGTTTTTCAAGTAGCAGCAGATTGCTAATGCTCCCCATCAGCAAGCCACTATGGACTTGCTTTCAAATTTGGCAGCTGTCAACTTTTGCTCTGCAACCACTTTATTCTGCTATCTGCTGAGGGCTATTTTTGACTTGCTTCTTTGACACCCAAGTGTCCCACCTGCACAGGCAGCTGGTTTACTGGGCTCTCTTCATGGCCCAGCTTTCAACCATGTAAGATAACCAGCAGTACTGTTGTGTATAAAGCAGTGCATGGAGGCGATGAGGAAGTGACTGCAGACACAGGAGTCACTCTACAGTACAGTACAGATGTGTTTTCAAAAGTGGTGGGTGATTTGGGAGGAATCTCACCCTTCAGGTGTTTCTGCTAAGGGCTGGGATTTGTCTCATTTCAGACAACTGCAAACACCCTGAGCTGGGCACTGAGGGTCTTGCAAATACATCAGATAAATGGAGACCTAGAAGTTCCCACGCTTTTCACCAAGGGCAGAAGGAGCTCAGATATGCCCCTGCATCCACATCAAGTCAGGTTCATACAGGTACAGATCAGAAAGCTGGAAGATCTGGATTTCTGGAAGACCCAGGTCAAACTGAAATGGTGTCCAAGGCACCAGTGGCACCCTGTTTATCCAACAGCACCATCTTGCTGTCCTCTCCCACCTACAGTCATCTTGCTTCTCATCTGTATAAGGACTGTAATGTGTGGAAAATATTCATGCATTATTTTCAGACAAGCTAGCTTTTCTCTGAGGTCAACAGCAAGAGCTCAACACTCTGGATTTGGCCCAAAGCAAGCACTGATTCAGTCAGGACTAAGTGAACAGGTGGTGGTGCTCTGCCATCCCTATTGCACGGGATTAACCCATCCACATTCAGCAAGAGCTGGACACAGCACAGCTTCCACTCCGCACATCGCACACAGCCCTGCTTGGCCTTCTGCCCTGTTCACTTTGGATCCTAATGGTTTGGGCCCCATTGAACCATGGTCACACATACAATTGTCACCCATGCTGAATCTGCTGGCCCAACAGCATCGTGGATGCTGAGAAACAGGTTGATGGCAACAACCACAGAGGTCCTCTTTGGGGACGGCTCCAGTCAGAACATGAATTCTCTTGCACAGAGTTAGATGAAACTTGCTCCCAACCAACAGAACTCCCCACATTTCAAAGATGTCATCTCTCCCATCAACACCCGCAACGCATATACCTACCCTCTCTTCCCAGCTTGCAGTTTTGACTTATGGAAACCACTACATTGCTCCAGGACAATTTTAGGTGCCTCCTTTTCAAATTCTGGGCCTGGCAACCCATGACCCATGCTTTCCCCTGAAATCCCCCCAAAAGATCGCTGAGCCGTACCTCTTTGAGGACCAGCACACACTTGCCAGGCCCGACAGACTGAGGTAGCTCTGCTATTCTGCCTTTGTTTAAATATGGACCTGAGAAGCAGCGGTGGTTGATGTAGAGCTGGGGGCAGCAGTATCTCCCATTGACGGTGCCTGCAAGGAGAAAGTAGCATTGATGTGCATGTAGCACTTTTGTACAATAAATCAAGGGCCCTTCTTCTTCCTCCTAGATGTGGGAAGGAGGGGAGAAGAGTAAATGAGGCACAAAGAAGTCTTCCCTGGAATAGGAGGTAGAGAAACCTCTGCTACTCTAATCCGTCTGACACAGGAAAAGAAATTGCTTTTAATAGCAACTGATTTGGCTGCACACCCTACCAAAAGGAGAATTGGGAAAGGATTTCATTCATAATGTGACCCAAGGCTCTTTCATAAATCACATTGCAGGTGGATGTGAGCAACTCAGTTGCAATTGCTGGAAAGGGAAGTTGTTAGCTGCCTCTCACAGATATGAAATCAGGTCAGGGAGAAAATTGAGGTGGAGGGCTCCACAAACCCCTGTTCATCTACTGTCCAACCCAATAAGCACTGAGGTGCCATTCCCCTGACCCAATGTGGGTGTACAGAGTAGTTTTCTTTTTCTGGGCTAATTACTCTGGGCTCCTTTATAGCCCATGGAGAGAACTGGATAATTCTAGATGAAGTTCATGTGCTATCCAAGTGGTTATCCACTTTTTGGTTATCATATCCAAAAAGAATCCATTTCTCCCCATTTGCTTGTAACAGGGCCCTGGGATGTTGGCTCAGATGCCAATGCATGCCCTGCAGTCTGCTGAAATAAAGTGAGTTAAATCCTGTCCCTCCTGCTAAGTTGATGCAATTAACTGGAGGAATATTGCACTCTCAGAACCTCCTGCCATTGCTAAAGGGGAGAAAAGGAGAGACCTTATTGCTCTCTACACCTGAAAGGAGGTTGTAGTGAGGTGGGGGTTGGTCTCTTTTCCCAAGTAACAAGTGATAGGATGAGAGGAAATAGCTTAAAGCTGCACCAGGGGAGGTTTAGATTGGATATTAGGAAAAATTTCTTCACCAAAAGGGTTGTCAAGCCTTGGAACAGGCTGCTCAGGGAAGTGGTTGAGTCACCATCCCTGGAGGTATTAAAAAGACGTGTAGATGTGGTGCCTGGGGACCTGGTTTAGTGGTGGACTTGGCAATGCTAGATTAGCATTTGGACATGATGATCTTAAAAGTCTTTTCCAACCTAAACAATTCTATGATTCTATGAAAATTTGCCTTTAGCAGAAGTAGCAGTCACGCCACACAGGCATGATGCTAACACAGGGATGCATTAAGTCCTGGTGTAAGCAATTTCATTGATGCCAATTAAAAAGTCACATCCATCTACACGAGGGCTTCATTAGCCTGGCCCTAACACCATTAGCTGAAATGGGCAAGCTGCAGGGGTACTCCAATAACCCCAGCAAGACACAACATTCACACATGGAGGACCAGACCCTCACATGCTGTACATCAGAGACTCCTTGAACTTCTTTGTGGGTCCACACCACCTCACACCCCAAAGATGTGGTTCTGTCTCCCCACCCATATGACACACTCAGTCCCTTTTTGGGGTCACCCCCTCCGTACAGGCAACAGGTCCTTGAAATAAGGAACCCGCTGGTGCCAAACAGCCTTACCTGTTGTGTCTGGCTGAGGAACTGGGCAGAGGTCATGAGGTATTTTCTCAACAGGCACTGTGGATGATAACCTGTTAAACAGCAATTCAGTGTATTTAACAATGTCAGACGGAGCAAAGGGGTAGAATCAGCCTTCAGGCTGGACCGAGAGATACACCAGGACCTGTCTGGACCAAGGAATGGAGATACCTCAAATGCAAATCCGCTTCTACGTGGTTTATGATAGTCCAGGGTCTGCTTATTGCAGAAGAAGGAGCCAGATCCACCACTCCTCCAAAAATATACTCTAGTCTGTGACCTTTAGCTGTTCAGGCTGCAAATGTTCATGCTTAGGTCCCTTAAATTCTAGTTTCTAGAAACTACAAGGACTAGATAGAGAAATGCCTTCCTGGTAGATGTCCATCTTCCATAAGCATCCCTTACTGGCCATCAGACACTGGCTACACAGTCCCAGCTAGTTAAATATTTCTATTGCAAAGACTTTCTTAGATATTCACAAACATTTTAGATTTAAAGGAACTCCCTTGCTGACATCTGGGCAGTACTTAGCAAAGTCACTCAGCTGCTGTGTATTATCTCCCCTGGAAGACCTGATGCATCCCTGTGAAAATATCACCTTAAATAACAAAAACTTACTGCTTTTCTGGTTGCACAACTGCAATTCTTCTCTTCCTTCGCACTGCAAAAATGAAGCAAGGAAGAAAAAATTAGTTTTCTACCCTTCTCCCCTATAAAGTATACCCATAATGCATAAAAAGCTGTATAAATGCATTGACTATAAAATGACTTCTAACACAATGAAATGGTACTTAATTACTATCGCCATCTTTTCTTGATATTTTTTAAGTAAGTCACTACATCATTAAAACCTACTTTAAAGATGTAATAACACATTTAATCTTTCCTCTGGAATGCTAATATCATGTTTTATGGGATCAGTATAAAAAAAAAATAAAATAAAAACACAAATATTTTTCCATACAGAAACACATATGGATAAGATTACATTTTACAAGCATGATTACCTCCAGCATAATTTATCCCCGGCTATAAATTGCGATAAGGCTGCATAATGTTGCCATAGCAGTATTCTCCCAAATTAGGCCCCGGCTGCCTGATTTTTAACTTAAGCATATTTAACTCTTCAAAAGGGTTGACACATTCTAAAATTTGCCTTTCAGATGTTAATTAATATAAACAGCAAGGTTAATTTTTTGTCTGGTGGCTTGAGATCAGAGTTGGATAGCTTCTGCAAGGAACAGGAGAACAACACCAAGCCACCGAGCACTCATGAACTGCCTTCAGATGCAAATGGAAGGGAAAGAAATTGGTCGTAATACACACTGGAGGCAGGACAAAACACTACGGGCTTAATTGTGCCAGAAGAGATTTAAATTAGGGAAATTTCTGAGCTGGTAAGGGCAGTGAAATAACAGGAATAAATGACGGGGTAAATAAAGGGGTAGAAACTCCATCACAGGAGGCCAGCAAACATTTCTCAATTTAGATGGAGCAGATCCTGTTTTGGAGATGGAGCATCTGGATGGCCTCTTTATGTCCATTCTGCCCTATATTTTATGGGTTTTTTTCCTGATTTGAGATCCCATGTGCCTAATTCACTCAGCTGCCCAAGTAAGCTTGGCTCAGCACAACAAAACATGGTTTCACTCCAACAACCCCATCGCAAACCCACAAGCCACATTGTGCAATTCCAAACCATGTTAACAGCCTTTCCCAGTGCAAACAATCCCATTTTTAGAGGGACTGATCACACAGACAACTACAAATTGCAAAATACGTGTGCTGTGGAGTCTGATCACTAATTAGATTTATTACTATTTATTACAGTACACTTACAGCCTGGTTATTAGTCTGCTAGTTAGGTTGGTAGTTTCAAGAACTGGATTATAGACATAAGACAAACTCCCTGATAAATCCGTCGATGTAATATCTGTGCTGCTTGAGGATTCCATGTACTTACAAACAGCTTTGTGTGGTGGGGTTAGGTTATAAGCATTCGCTTCACACCAGCCAACAGGGAAAATGTCCATAGACTCTACATCAACTATGTACTCTGGAGAGGGCATCTGTAAACCTATAAACACAAATTTGTAATGTAATTTAGACAAGGGAATACTGAGCTTGGAGGTTTTCATGCATTCATCATGAACCAAGGGAAGCAAATGATGGAACACGTAAAAATAAATCTGCTTCCCTGCATCAAAATCAGGCATCATTTCATCTTCAGTTTTGCACAGACAGCAACAATAAGGCTGTTGCATTTACAGTGCAATGTGATTCCAGATAAAACCCCCATTAAGAGCACTCTAAGGGTGTGCAGTGAAGCAGCCAAAAGCCAGTAAGGATAAACATGCATGACTTTCCCCAACAAGATGGCCCGGTTGACCCCTTGGTTTTTCTGTTGAGTTGCACAAGCAAGTTAGCAGAAGGCCAGCTGTGTGCTTGCTCTTACTGTCAAGAGATTATATATGGGCTTTAACAGGATGGTAGCTAACATGATAGGCCTTTATGCCCCAATGCCCCCCTGAAGCTTTTTTGTGCAGTTCTGCCCTTGAGTTACTGTTTTTAAGGGTAAGATGGCCACTCTTCTGTCTAGAAGTGCCATGAATTCTCCTAGGGCTCCTCACAGCACATGAAACTTGAGCTGATCACCCAACAAGAGAGAGACAGTATAAAAATCCCAAGTGGGACAGATGCGCTAAGATCTCTGGCATAATACCAACTCCAAAACCCCACTGAGAATCTCTGCTTAAAGCAAGTCTCTTCTAGTTTGGTTATTATGTCTCCTTTAGAAGACATTCTCCTGTCTTCTCAAAGCCCATTGCAGCAAATGGAAATATTCCCACTGGCTTTGAGTTCTTCTGAAAACAACTCTGAATCCTTAGTCAAGACACCATTTAATTACTCCAAATCAAGTCCATCTGCGCTGGCACAGCCTGGCCAGCAAATTCACCCCTTCTGCCATTTCCACCCTAGGACCTAAAGCTCCAGCACCAGCATGAGATGATCTCCTAAGAGCCCAAAGGATCAGCAGCTTCCCCTGCAGCATCCTTGCCTTTGCATCTGTTACAGCAACTTTGCCTCCTGCTTAATGCAGCAGTGTTTGACTGTGCACAGCTAGATGACTACGGGGAACCTCCCACTAATGAATGTTCATCAAGGGTTTGCCATGTAATTGAAACAGCAATTGAACTTTGTGATGGGAAAGGCACTGAGGCTGAGATGCAGCATTTGGATCAATCTTGTCTCTGGTAATAAACTTGCTGCACTTAGAGTGTGTGGTTGTATGAAAACTCAAAGAAAGCAGGAAAAGAGGTGCCGGTGCTCACACTGCTGGAGGAAATAATTAAAAAAAATGAAATCATGATGGCTGCATAGATTCACTGATGTCTTCATGGTATTCCTCTGAGTCCTGTATTGTGTTCACACACTATACGTTGAAGATACAGTCTCTATTTCACCGGGATATGGGGAAGGGAAGAGGATGAGATGAAGGCACATGATACAGGACATGACCTGCTCGTATAAGCAGCTGAGCCTCAATGCAAGGTCTCAGCAGCTGGCATACCCTGCAAAACCATTTCCCCCCACGAGAAAATACCAAGAGGTCTCTGCTCAGTTTGAACCTGATGAAAGCTGCACTTTCCAGTGGGCAAAACATTTTTGCCCAACGCCACAAATCCAGCCAAGGAACTGACATGAGAACTGCTGAAGTCAGTGGCAAGACATGCATGAAGTGGATCAAGCTCTGAAGAGCAAGACATCAACACAGTCCCCAGTGAAATTCCACCAGATCTGGGGAAAATCCATTGTTTTCATCACTGTAACTGTTCTACAGTGTTGTTCTGACCCAATAAACAGATCAAATGTACTTTTCTGCTTGCAAACAACAATAGATGTAACAAGAAAATTTTGTTTTTAAAGTTTACAGCTGCAGCTGCCCTGATGAGCAAGGAAGTGCCATAATGTCTGTTCTCCTGCAACAGCACTATTCCTCTTGTAAGACATATTCACAGCAACTCCGTCCTCCTTGGCACTGCTTCTTCCCTCCGGCAAATTATAACCTTGTCTTCCACTTCCAACATCTTACTGCTTTGTTTGGCCTCACTCATAAAGTGGAAAACAGCTTGTTTGAGACTCATTAGTTTCATCTGCTGCATTTTATGCTGCCACCTTCTCAGACTAAGAAATGTCTATGAGACTTGAGAGGTTAAACGGAAAAGGAGAGAACAGAGAGATTGGAGATAGGGTGAGGAAAACTTCCACCTCCTGCTACAAATCTTGGGCAGAACAGAGCAGCAACTCTGGAAAGCTCTCAAAGGGAAAATTATGGAAAACCTCCCTGGAGAAGTGATGAACAAAAGGGTTTTCCTCAAATTCCTAGGCTGTGCAGAGAGTGTACATTATGACTTGTATAAATTCACACCAGAAAGCTTCAGCTTTAAAATCTAAAATGAATCAGTAAAAATTAACAATGCAGATGATGAGTAATAAAGTAGCAGAAAGTGATGGGATGTGCACAGCCTCGGATCAGCCCTATGCTTCTTTTCCACCACAGGGGAACTATACTGATGCTCATTAAATGCTCACCCTGAAGTTTACAGAGTTTTGCTACTGTACAAAGCGTGATTTATTAAGCAATGTTCCCTCATGTCTAACTCGACACTGCCTAACTACTGTGTCCTGTTTTATGGCTGCAGTTTGGGCTGTCAAACAGCGAAACTGGGAGGGCAACAATGAAAGCTTCAGACGTGCCCATGATAAATGGTGGGACTGGAGGTCTTCAGCGATGGGCTCCCATAGTGGCTCGGGAGCCTTGCTGCTACCAGAATATATTCAGTTAGAAACAAGTATATTAATGGAGTCAAAAAAAACATGCCACAGTTCAAGCCACATTTATTTTACAACTCTGCAAGCAGGGTTTTGGGTTTTATTTTTAATGCCTAGTTTTAGTGTAACGCTGTGCATACTGTAGTCATGTATTTCAACAGCAGCAAAGACTTTTTTATTTTTGCAGTCTTCTGCATCTTTTCCTTTTACTGCAGATCATTCTATTCCTGGTATTGAGATATAAAACAAGTGTAAAGCATCTATATATCAGAAATCAGAAGACAAGGAGATGCAGAGGTTTTTTATGGCAAGTTGTAAAAAACATCCTTTATGAAATTAAAAGAGTAGAAGACATGGAGAAAGAGAAGAGGGAGGGGAGCAAGGTAGAAGTGTGTGGCCCCCTCCCTGCCTCTATCCAGGGTCTTGGAGGACTAGCTGATTTAAAGACCCAAGAAACAGCACTTCCTATTCACTATAACAGGCAAAAGTTTAGTGCACACCAAGTCCCTTTGAAAGTATTACAGCTTAGGGGAAACAAAAAAGAAAGGATTCCCAAACCCGATAAAATCTGCATATGGAAGTGAAGGCACCTAGCCATTTAAGAAGGGCAGTTGCCAAAATGGGTCAGATTCCTTGACCAGATGAGTGTAAATTTGACAACAGCCTTAGTGAGAACTGAATTTCAAACAAGTGTTGATTTCAGCTCTTTAACAAAAGTATTTGCCCTGCATCCAGACCAGGCTACAGATGAGCTTTAGCTACCTCAAGTCAGAAGGCAACCAGTTGTCTAAGACGAAAAAAACCAAAACCCACCATTGCACGTAGCTCTATCAAAAGCAAAGATGCAAAGTCATATATGCTCTGTACACCGGAGATAATCACAGAGGAGACAAACTGCCTGGGGTGACAGCTATATGTCAGGAATGGAGAAGGACGACGACCCAGTTCTCCTACATCTCCCACCTTTTCTGCATTTGGGCACACGCCTGCAGCTCTGCTCTCCCCAGATCTTAGGTGGCCCAAACCACAAGGCTTAGCAGCAAAGACACGAGAAGCACAAATGATTTGGCCTGCCAAGCTTTAGCTCAGGAGGAATCTCTCTGTAAGCAGCAATTGAGTTATAAATCTCTAAGAATGGGATTTATCTCGGAGGCATCAGGAAAGCCTTGTCTACCATAAAATGTTACTTTTGTAGAGCTAAACACCACAGAACATCTGCCTTTCTTATATTTTACAGCAAGGTGCAAGCACAGATGAGGTACTTTCATTACCTGACAATGTTTTTACTAACTTTACGGGCTTTTGATTAGAGACCTCTCTTGTACAAATTGAACTGCATGTTGTCAGATGCTGAAATACTTCTTGGGTTATTAGAATCAATGCAGCACAATGCTGAAGGTGATGTGCCAGGTGATGATGAAGCAATACAGTTAGTATCAATCTGGCTTCCACTGTCTTCCAGCCCCAAAACACTGAGAGCTGAGCATCTTGCAGAGAAGAGGAGGTGACTTTTTGTGCAGATCAGGCTTGAGGCTTCTTTTCACATGGGATCTCTGCAAAAACCCCTTGTCGCAAGCCCTGTTCCTCTGTCCTTTCTGAAATCATGTACTTGACTACAGTTTGTTCTACCAGTAAGCCTGTCCTAGCTGTTTCACCCTGGAAGGGCAAAAATAAACTTGCATTAATCTCCGAGAATGAGGGTTCGCACTGCTTTTGCAGAAACAATCTTGACAGCAGCCCAGATTTAAGGTACTTCAGGAGAATTACTCATGAGCCACCATAGTGACCCCACAGGTGATCAGAGAAGACATGGGTGACTCCTTTCCTCCTTTCCACCTCCTGCTACAGAGCTCCCACAGAGCAAGCAGATGTCACTGACTTTAGCAAAGGTAAGACTTGCTCCGTTTCCTTTTGATTCTGCTCTCTGCAGGACAGCTCTGCAACCTGGAGCCCAGCACAAGCTTCCTTTCTCCCCATCCCTTCTTCCTGTTAGGAGACTGGGGTACCAACGACATGCACCACTCCCTGCGCTGCAGAATATGACTGTGCCTTGCTCTCCTCCCAGCTCACTGAGACAACATGCCATTGTATTTCCTGGAGTTGAACATAGCAAGTGTTTAAGAGATGCTGCTCCTTCATCAGCCCAGTCTCTCAGGGTTGCCTTGAAACATCTAGTGGCATCTATCAGAAATGCATAAGCAGAGCTGCACAGTATCTACCTATCAGCCTGTGACTGCAGGCAAAGGGGTGGAGGTATTTTAACATCACATCACCCTGAACCAGGTTGGTAGCTTGACCAAATGCATTTTATTTTGTAAATGGGAGAGTTCCAGCATGATGTTGATTTTTTTACTGTGTCAGGGCTGGCAGTACAAGGGACAGCACATCTGCCTTATGCATTCATCAAGAGGCAGAAGCACAGATCTTACAGAGGTTGGTGATGAGCAGGACTACAGGCCACCAGAAGTGCCTCTGATATTTTCATGGTTCTCCAGAGGAAAGCAAAGAAGCATATTACATTTGTAGTTGATGCTGACACAATTACTACTGATTTCAGAGGGAAACTGAAGCTCTTATATTCATTATAGATGAAGCCAGTAGCTTCAAACAATAGTGTGTTACCTTGATGGGTAAAAGTTAAAATATGTTGTGACAATGATGCATGCCACAACAACTCTATGGTTTATCACAGTGCCCATCAAAACACTCATGGCTTTCTGCTCTTGGTCACTTTACAAATAACACTGTTTTTAAAGCAATAATAAGAATCCCTGTGTTGTTCTAAATTATACTTACTTAAGAAGTCCTTGCCCAGATGAATTTAGAAAGAAAGTCCCAAGAGCAAAACTACATTAGAAATGAGCTCATCTGTACCTCATTTTAAGAAAGGTAGAAATGGAAGTTTTGATATGGTATTATGCTCTGCTAATTCTTCAGCACTCTCCTAATACTGCTTGTACAGTGGTGATGTTCTCCATGGGATGATGGCTTTCTAAAATCTGGATTACAGAGTTACTGCCTGCAAGAGCTCTCTTAGATCAGCAAAGGAAATTATACAGTCATAGAGAGGAGGGATGTAAGCATGCAATGGCCATAGTGAGGAGCTGCATATATTGCAGAAGTTTTATGGAACTAGGTGAAAAAAAAGGAGAGGAAGGAAGGAAGGAAGGAGAGGAAGGAAGGAAGGAAGGAGAGGAAGGAAGGAAGGAAGGAAGGAAGGAAGGAAGGAAGGAAGGAAGGAAGGAAGGAAGGAAGGAAGGAAGGAAGGAAGGAAGGAAGGAAGGAAGGAAGGAAGGAAGGAAGGAAGGAAGGAAGGAAGGAAGGAAGGAAGGAAGGAAGGAAGGAAGGAAGGAAGGAAGGAAGATGCAGGGGGACAGGAGATCCCATGGGAGCCTGTTGGAAATCACAGTGGAAGTCGCAGCTGCACAAGTGAGTTAAACATCCATTCCCAGGATGTAGGTCTATCATGATGGCAGTGAGGAGATTTCTATCGTCATAGGACATCATGCTGATAGAGTCCACAGGGATGGGAGGGTGGAACATCTTGTGGGTCCCTCGTGCAGAGAGCAGGGAAAGATAATTCTTAATAACATATTATTGGCCAATGTGTATAAGAAGGAAAGGCTGGAGAAAGTAGTATTGTGCAGAGGATGAAGGACAAAATTAAGGAGCATTTGAGTGAACCACACAAACACAAGAAGCCTTTACAGCACATACCTTCAAGGTGAAGCCACATTAACCGTCCTTTAACTGAGGTGATAGAAGCAACACATATCTCTGCAGGGTTCCTGGGGTTCACTGCCTCCAGCTTCATGTTCTTAGTAAAGCCACGGCTGAAGGATGTCTGAAAGAGTCAAGGACCAACACTGAAGCATGGCACTGCAGCACTGCATGACTTTAATTAGGCTGTCCACTGGGAAGCATAAATCTAGCATTGTTTGCTTTTCACTGGAAGGTCAGGATACACCAAAGAACACAAAGGCATCCAGATTCGAAACAGAGCTGCCCTGGACACCCATATGAAAAAACAATGATGGCAACAAATCAGGAAGCAATGTTTTTTTATGGTTTACTCCAATCCCTAACTCTCAGACTGAGAGGAGGTTACTGCATTTGCTGGCCACTGTTGGAAACGAGATACTACACAGAGGGTTCCCAGATCTGCTGTGCTTGAGTATCTCTCACTTTGCTAGGAGAAACCTTGTAAAGCAAATAACCCATCTTGCCTGAGACCAGAGAAACTTCTTCACACATTTAGTTGCCCAGGCTGACCAAGGCTGCAGAAATTTGAGTAATCTATTCAAGTATGTTTTTCTTTATGGAGTATTTTAAGCTCAGTGTACAAGTTCCCTCTCTGTAGACTTCAAGTACATAAGTTCATCAGTTGCAGGTGGGTGTAGATGGAGCCAGTTGTGTTTACTGTTACAGCAGTACCTCTGTACACTTAAATACAGCACCAAAGAAACAGGTCTTTCACAGGTTATCTGAGGCCCCCACTGTCCTCCCACTCTTCTCCAGTGAAGTCAAAGCCAGGCCGGATATTATAGCAATGATGATCCACAAACGAGTGGTCATCACCCCAAATAAGAAACACAGGACCAAAATGTGGGGTCATGAGCTTGCAAGAATGCAGCAACCCCCATTGCACTAAGAGTTTGGGAGCCTGAGAGAAGCTGCAGTTCAAATCATTCAGGTACCACTGCTGTAGGCTAATGTACGCCCTGGAAAACTGCTTGGGGTTGGCCTGGCTATGTGATAGTAGCAGGCTGTTGACCAGTCCCTCCTGCTCCTGCCAGAGCCAGGATGGCTCAAGCCTTAACATAAGAAACCACAGCTCCTGTTTGTAGCCACTGAAGGTGATCCCAAGTGCAGAGGGATCCCAAGACCCTACAACCCTCTCCAAAACCTTCCCCACAAGCTGAGCCTTAAGCTACTCTTCACCTACTTTCATCCTTACCCTCTGTCCCTTCCAGTATCCTCTCTCCCTTCACTTAAGGTCAGTCCCTTCCCAATATCCCCACCACAACTATCCCTGAAAACACACTGATGCAATACCTGTGCATGCCATGGCTTCCCTTCCTTGAATTTTCCTCCCCTCTGTCCCACCTGTTCTGCAGCACGTCAGCTCTGAGTGCTTGCTTCTCTCTGTTTGCACACAGTATCATGAAAAGGTTCCCCCTCTTGGCTGAGATTTTGGCTAATAATAATTAGGATGGGTAATAATTGTCACTGACTCAAAATGACACCAATCTCTCATCCAAGCAACGCCATATTAGCAACTGGAAGCCGGACTAAAATTCAACCCTTCTGCTATTTGTACAGCACCTAGGACAGTGGGCACTTCACCTTCAACAATCATTGAGAGCTCTTTGTGAGGCTAAAATTTCTGGATTTGGTCTTTTTTTCATCAAAAGATCTTCAAAGAATGTGCTGCTAGTCTCAAACATTGCTTGGACTGTAGCAAGCCTTGCTCAGCACACAGATCAGCTTCACCCTGTAAAAGCTGCCAATGGCCAGGACTGCAGAAAAGCAGGGTGAGTTTGTTTAAATGCCTTTTATGTTGCCTAACAAGGAAACGTCATTTATCATCACACCGGCTCCTTTCAGTGCAATTCGGTGCTGGAGGCTAATTTATACAGAATCAATGGCAAAACAGTTAGCTGGGAGTTTATTTTACTAAGCATTTGGTCATGTCAATCCATTTCATAACTGCCTCTCCTTGTTAAATATCCCCCCCGGGGAAACAGTTACAGCATATCCACTTCCAGCCTCACGTCTGGCTGCACTAGGTGGAAGATGTGTTTGCAATATAGCTTCTATCAAAGAGCTGCTCACAGCCACAAAACAAATGGACCGACCTGCCAGGGAGGTTGTACAAGCAACAACAGCGAGATTACATCTCTCTGCAGAGAACTGTGTTACTGGGAGTGAAAGAATAACAGACACATGTTTATGTTTCCTTAAAAAAAAAAAAAAAAAGAAAAAAAAGAAAAAAAAAGTGCTTAGACCTGATTTAATCTTCGGAGGATATTACGCAGAGACTATTCTCAAGGCTGCCAGCGCTGAGTATAGATGGAGCATAGATCCATTACTTGACAAAACGAAAGAGATATAAAGAAAAGGGAGGAATGCTTGCAGAAAAGAAGAAATGCGACAATTGTCCCACTCTATTGGTGCAATGCAGCATTATCCAGCTTCCCTCAGCACTTTCAGAAATCTTCACTTAAAGTCCCTTGAGGCAGAGGGTTTTGCATAGGATGACACAATAAATGGGGCAAAGAAATCTTAACTCTGATTTGATTCCCAGGCCAAACTCGGTTGATGATACAGGTCTTCTGAATTCATCAACAAACAGTGTTCACATTCCTCAATTCACCATCAAAGGTCTGTTCCAAGCCAGGCTGCCCTTGGGCCACTACAGATGAGGAATGCCATGCAAAACCATGGATGGTGTCTTGTGAGACTGTCTCCATTCTGCTTTTCATGAACACCCTGTCCCCCAGTCTTGTGAATTCTGAGTACAGAGAAAGGCTAAGTAACTCCTAGAGGAACCTGCCTGTCCACCATTCACAACACTGCTTTATTTTGCAAACCCTTCTACGCTCACTTTAGGTACCACCACATTTTCAGTTATTGATGGGATCTCAACTTCCACTGGTTGATGGAAGCATGAAGAAAAGCACCAGCTTATTGGAAAAGGCAGAAGGCTACATCTGCCTTTCACCAAGTGATGAATACCTGTCGGATCAAGCCCTGCGGACTGTCATTGCCAGAAAACACCCTGCAAAAGACTATTTCCAAAACTCTGAGTCTTTATGGCCTCCAGCGTAATGATGTACTGCTCACTCTCACATCACTGTTGCTGTATCAAGGGAGCACATGAACTGTCCCAAAGACCAGAGCATCCACGCGGGTTAATCACTCTTCTGTAATGGTCAGTTGTGATCCTTCTTGTGCTAGGTGTTGTACAAAATCAGAGAAGAGATGAAAAGCAGGAAATCTAAACGAATCAAATAAACACAAGAGTAAGACAACACTTTTTGTCTTTTAAGGATGGAGACCTGAAACATTTCTCCAGCTTCCTTCCTAAGACAGACTCATGGTGGTCTGAGGAAACCTCCCAAAGCCTTGCTGCAGCTTTTCTGTGCAAGCTATTTTGTTTCACATGGATCAACAGGACCAACGCAAAGGCAAGAAGAGAACTTACGTTTCTAAAGCACAGGTGAGGCGCTGCCTCCGCTCCACACTGCTTCTGGTAGTCTGCCCAGTCAAAGTCCTGGCCAGAGTAACCTGCAGGATGACAAAACAGAAAGTGCCATCAGCCACCACTTCACACCAGAGAGAGAGCGTGAAATGGGCGTCAAGCAGATGACCATTTGTGTTTCAGCATCCCAACCCGCCTCAGTGAGCTGTGCCGTATCAGCAGGCAAGTTCTCTGGCTGCCTGTTTATACACCATGAGGGCCAATGCCAATGCTTCTCCAGCCCCCACTCACACACCTTCTGCATTTCATTTTGAAAACTCCAGGTCTTTGTTAAAAAGTAATGAAGCATATTTATTTTCCTTATTTTTCCCTTTCCTGTGAGCATCTCCCAGGCTTTAATAAATCCATAACTACCAAGAAGTGCTACTGTCCCCAGTTGCCAGGTGGGGCTAGTCATGGACTTCTTTCTCCTTCCTTCAGCTATCTAAAAGATGGGGTTAGGGAACTGGGCATCAAGGGTCCTCCGGCAGTGTACAGGGAGAGGACCAGCACAATCAGAAGCTGATCCATCCTCTCTTCTGAAGCATGAGACAAATTCTCCTTTCATTGACAAGGATGTAGCCTCCATGACTGACTTTCCAGCAGCTCAGCGTATGTGAGCTGAATCCCATCATAGTAAGCATGTTATCCAAGGCTGTATAGAAATCTGGAGCAGAACAGGAAAACAAACACAGATTTCCCAGCTGCCAGACTAAAATCTCAGCAACTAGATGATCCCTTCAGCCTCTGCTTCAAGGAAAAAAGGGGAAGCAACATTGATTTATATGAGCATCTCTCAGAGACAAAACAGACCTCTGCCCATTCTTCTTACCTGGCTATTTAGGCACTAAGCTGTTGGGACAGAGAGAGGATATTTTATTTGCTTTTTGGGTTTGGGTTTTTGTTTTTTGGGGTTTTTTTTTGGTTTTTTTTGCTTTTTTTTTGTGTCTGCCTCTCAGTCTGTATTTTTAAAGTGCTTGAAACCAATGAGTGCTAATCCTGTCCAGGGCCCTGTGACAATACTGTCAATACTCTAATAACTTTATTGCAGAACTACTCTCCCTGGAAAGTTTCAGGAGTTCCCTCAATCTCCCTGCTTAGCATCGTGGCCTGGCCTCGTTTCATAGAAAAACTCTTAATGCCTTTTTATTGATAGTCAAAAAGGGAAGGGACACTCCAGATCAGATGGGAATGAATCATTTATGACAATGAAAATTGTAAAATTTTTTTGTAGGCAAGAAAGGACTGGACTACTGAGTGGAGTCACCTATCAGTCACCCAGATCCAAAAAAGGAGGTAAAAATTTTAAAAATAAAGTCCCAAGCATCCTACTAAGATGCAAGTACCTGGGATAAGATGAACTTCTAATCCTAATGACTGCATACACGACAAACAAAATAATGAGATAAAGCCTTGAGCAGACAGGGTCCTAAAAGATGTCTGTCTCTGTAGGGCATCAAAGTGTGTAATAATTGGAAAGCCAGAAATAAACATGCACAGAGAAGTAAAAAAGGGAGACTACTTATAGAGAATGTTCATTTTTCATATTAAAAAAAAAAACAAAACAAACCCTGTACTACTTTCTAACAACCAATTTCTGCAATAGTATTTTCTTTCTGCTTCTTCTCCATCTCCTTTTTGCTCTCCAGTGTTTGTTGGCTTCATAAATACTTTTCAGCTTCATAAAATTAAATGGAAAACAGGGGAAGTGCACATCATGTCAGGAGGGGATTCATCTGATCGCATACAGATTTTTGCAGTGGAAACGCCAATAGCTGTGTCTGTCACCCTGGGTTCCCTAAAGAGTCAACGGAGAAGCAGGCAGATCTAGAAGTGGTCTGTCTTCCTGCAGAAGGAGCAGAATTGCCCTGTGAAAGTTCTTCTCACTCTCCCTTGCCTCTAGAAGCAGTGAGGGTGACAGGCTCAGGTGGGGACAGCCACAGCTTAGCTGTCTACATTAAAACACTTGGGGTCCACCCCAGCTGCTAGAGCATGTCGCCTTCAGGCACCCAAAAACCTGCCCACACCCTGAACATTCTCTCATCTCCAATTTAAACCTCTTGTGGACAGGTTTTGATTCTTAATTGTGAGCTAGACAAAATCTTGGCAGAGTGGATGGAAAAGGCACATTGACAAGGTTTCAGTGAGGTATAAAAACTTGACTGTGTTGTCACCACACAACCACCTGTTGGTTTGGCCCTGCACCACTGAAATCACTGGAAGACCTTTTGCTGTAGACTTCAGCAGTAACAAAACCCGGGAGGGCAGCAAAAGAGTTTGCCATAACTCACTTCAGCAGCCCAACGATGATCACTCCAAGAAGAGCATACTCAGGAACTGGCTTCAAACAAGCCTGGACCTGTATACAGCCTTTTCATGGTGCATCATGACATAAATTAAATGTGTACCTCCATTAGCACATAGCATTCACATACTGTTATCCTTTAAGGCTCAGCCCAAATGATAATGTTCAAAGCTTTGCTTGCATGATTCACCTACTGCTCCCCAAACGTGTAAAAACTCATTGTGTTTTCTACCTCAACTCTCAGCATGGAAGAGGCCAGAAGTTTAATCAGAAGCAAATATAACAACACAAATGTACTGAACGTTTCTGAAGCAGCATTTCCTTAGTAAGCCTTACAACTAGGACTGCTACTGAAATGTTTTCCCCCTCTTAATAGCTCATAAAAAGGAACAATGGTTGTTACTCTAAAGGGAAGTGGTCTATAAATCCAGCTCTAATAAATATAAACAGCGCTTGTTCAATGTTTATACAGCAGCAGTAAATGGGTATTCATTTTTGGCACTGTACAGGAAAATACTGCTCTGTATTTCTAGTAGCAAATGTTTGCACCTCCTGTTCATGACTTATCTACTGTATATTTGGCTTCAACAAAGGCCTGAGAGGCAAAAAGGCAAGAGGAAGGATATCAGAGAAATAAAGGACTCTGAACCCAAATACCCCAGCCTGCCACACTGTTCTGATGAAATAAAATCAGTTAATCTTAAAATCAGAAAACCTCCTTGCCAACAACAAATTAACCAAAAAGAAAACGCAGCAAAGAAATACAATGCAGCAAAGAAAATATTTTCACAAAAAGTAAAAGGACTTCTTCCATTGTTATCTTTTGCTCCACGGGAACTTCTTGCCTTTCAACAGTGAGAGCCATTTGGGCAACACTAAATATTGCCAACATATTCTCTGTTAAGGGTGGTGGTGGTTGGGAACGCGTGAGCGCTGGGGAAGCTGGAGGCTGGTCAAATCCGCATGTGAGAAGGGGCAATTCTGGACACCCCACGGCAGGTAGAGTTGTCCAGAGATTCGGGTGGAAATGGTGGGATTTCCTCCTCCTTCTGCAGACCTGATCATTAGCAGCCAGCTCACACCACAGCCTTCCTCACTTTCGCAGTGTTGCAGCCCTCTCAGATCAGTCCTGGTAGTTTCTTTATCCAAAGCTGGTATTATTCTGCTCAGAGAAGACTGGCTGCCTCAGTGGGGGTTTGGATGCGTTCCACTTTCCCTCTGCTTTCTTGTTTGATGGTTTGAGGGGTTTTTTGTTGTTTTTTTTTTTTAAAAAAAAAGAAACCATTCCAAAGTCTGATTATGTTTTAGTGACTCAAAGAGTGTGTCTGCTGATGGAAGAGGTTTTTGACACCAAAGGTGCTAAAGATGCAGTTTAGGCATGCAGCCCTCATACGCACTGTAAGAAATACAGCAATATATAGCACGCATCTATCTGCCACTTGCTTTATGCCTTATTTTAATAGCTTCCCTCCAGGATTTCTGATCTGACAGCAGAAAGCAAACTTTATTTTCATCAGGGGAATAAGGGGAGACTTTCTATACTTTCTCAGGAGCCCAAGTGGACCCCGATCACCAGGCAGCCCACCAGATACCTACCTGCCCCTTAGACTTTACTGGCCAAGTTGAGAAATATCCGTACAACAGATGCTACAGCAACTTCTAAAAATTTTGTCATCTAAAAGAGAGTTCGCATGCACTTGACCCGTAAAACACCATCTCAGACAGGCTTTGTACCAGCGTGGATTGGAAATTATTAGGCCATAACCCTGTAAAGAGAAATGTCTGGCCTGTGGTCTGCTTTAGTTAATTAGCTGGCCTGGGGGAAGCTGCATGTGAATTTAGGGTGGCAAAACCAAAACATTCCATTTACTTTCATTTTTAGCAACTTTTCTGGCCAACATCAGTGAGCACTGACACAGGCATTATCATTACACCTGGATTTAAGCAGGAGGGAGCTAAAGCATCCAGATAGCACATTTATTTCAGTAAGAGCAACACAGTAATCATGGAAGCACCGTATGCAGCTGCACGCACAGGACTGCAGGACTTCAGTGGGAATTTCAAATTACATGTGCTGAAGAGACACTCTGGATAAACATAAGAGGATTCTGAATCTGGTAGGGAATAACCCTTCGCTTCCCCGTGTTTGGCAGCAGCACACTTTTTCCAAAATTAATGCAAATCTGCATGCGCAAAACTTAGTGGGATTTTTTTTTTTTTCTTTTTGAGGCATTAATTTTTCTCCCAAGCAACATCAATTTTTGGCAAAGGGTCAACATCTCGGCCAGCTTCAAAAATCTAAAATTCCAGAGAACCAACACATTTGGCAAATGACGAAATATTGCTAGGGCACTGCAGGTGGTTGTCTGAAATTGCAAGTAATTAACTGCACTGCTACGAACTTGGGAAATAGCACAGTTGGAGGCTGTTTCTCCTGGCTCTGACCTGAACACTGCTCACAATTTGCCCTCGCTTGGGATTTTTTGAGACAGCTAAAGAAATGCCTACACACTCCCGGGCAGGCAGCCGTGAGTTTAGCTGGTGGGGCTCAAGGTGATTTCAATACAGAAGACATTTAGATTAAGGAGATTTCCTTGGGCTCAGCATTGTACCAATGTGGATGCTGTAGTGGAACTGCCTGGTTTGTCTCTAGTATGGTATGACTTTTAATGCTCCTTTTGCTCTCTACACACATGAAGCATTGCTAAGATGTATTTTACAGGAATTCACTAGGCTTTGGTGCAGCCTGCTTCAGACTACAAAGCACACGGACATCAATCTGCCAGTGAGATGCATTTGCAGAGATGTTCACAGGGTGGTTTGAGCCAGAACAGCCCCGGTGACTCAAGAGAGTTACTCTGGCTCAAGATACTCAGGGTGATGCTCTGCAGCAAACAGCATCATGGTTTTAAAGGCAATAATAACAAGCAAACTTCCTTCAGAGGAAACATGCAAAACACTGTGAAGGAATACGAACCCTTGGGAGGTGTGAGATTGACTCCATTTTTAAGGCACCACTGTATTGGCAAGATCCCTAAGGAATCCGCATGGCAAAGCATTGAGATTTTGCTGGGTTCAGGTCTCAAGTCATCAATGGTCACTTGTAAATAATGATTGTTAAAAACCTAAGGGGTGAAAAAGAAGAAAACAAAATCAGAAGTTAAATTTGCTGTAACATTAGGTAATGTGGAAAGCTGGAAAAGCCAGGCCCAGGAATGAAACTACTCCTGAAAATAACTCGCTCTAACCTAACACTTTTCACCAAAGTGTTTCTACCAAAGAGATCAAAGGCTGAGTTTTAGAGATGGGTAAACTGAGGCAAGTGAAAATGCTGGGGTTCAGGGTCACTCAGTGTGCTCATAGCTGGGCAGAGACTGGAGGCGATCCTGGAGACCCCACAGCCTTCCTCTCTCTTGCTTTTGAGAGTGTGGATTAAATATCCAGTTACCACCTCCATCCAGCTGTTTTGTTTCAAAAGGTTTCCCAGATGTGCAGGGAAAATACATATGCATGGAGGGGAGAAAGAGATAAAAGAGGGATCCATTTTTTTTGTATGGAAGTGGTATATGGACATGCTCATCCCCATTAGATCTAAGCGCGTATAGTCAGCTAATGATGCTTGTGGGAAAGAAACAATTCATTAATTAGGAACATCCACAGGTTTTAAAAATATTTCTTAATGTGTTCTCCAGCCAATGAAGTACCATTCCTGAGTTTTCCTAAATGTGGTGGAAATCAGTAAGCGGTTCCTAATCAGGCTCTTTTCATCCCTGCTTTCTGGGAGCTTACCTTGGTCACTGATGCAGGACAGATATGAAACGGCTCCCTCACATTCACCGCCTCCAGCTTCATCCCCACAGCGAAGAAGTGGTTTCGCAAATCAGCGTGGTCCTGCAGGAAGAGATAGGGAAGAGGAACACACAGTGTGTCGGTGGCATCCACCAGGGAGGGGTTGATGCATTTGAAAATCTCTTTTAAATGCGTCCACGTGGATTTTGTGACTTAGCTGATTACCAGATTGACTTCCAGCTCCAACTGGGTGCTCCTGGTCCTATGTTCTTTTCATGCCACCCCAATCACAGAATGAGAGCCTCACTCCTAGAGGACAGATCTGCAGGACCAAGGCCATCATATCTAAAGCACAATATGCATCCATCTCAGCAGCAGCATCTAACTTGAACTTAGTCGACAAGGAGATCACACTCACCAAAATGAGGACCTGTCTGAGAAACGGCAACGTGAAAATCTCCCCTGGGCAGAGCCTCTTCACCCCTGACAGCCGCTACCATCTGAGAGCAACCAGAGGTCCAGAGATGTCAAGACTCAACCTGAGGTCCCCCAGGGTAATGCACAGCATGGGTGCAAACAGCTCAGGATGGCCCTGATTTACCCTGATGGATGTCTGGCTCCTGCAGGGCACCAAAATAAGAACCTGGGCTGGTTTCCATGTACCGCAAGATGGAAAGGTCTCTTCTCCAGCCAGGAGACTAAAGGTGGACTGAAGTCCAGACAATGAACTTGGACTCAAAATGCAGGCAACAAAAGAACACGGTGGTGGGAAAACATGCAACTGCGTTCAGGTACATGCCCACTGAAACACTTTCACCTGGGATCAAACCTGGCTGCACCCCGAGGGTTGCACACAGCAGCTTTGGGGATGGCAGCAGGATGCAGTCCCGAAACTCAGAAGCAACCCAGGTTCAACTCCCTGATTTGCCACCAGTTTAGTGTTTAATGTTATCAAATTACTCCATCTCTCATGACCCCTGTCTAATAGGTGCACAAGTTGGCTTCCTAATTCCAGAGTAATGATCGTATTTTGTGTTCATTTAATAAAAATGTCCTACAGTATTTCTAAACCATATGTGCATTAGCCAATACAAGCATAAAAATAGACGATGTTATATTTAACACACACATACAGACAACTCCAAAATACATGCAGAAAGCTTGCTATCTAGTAAGTGGCTAGCAATGTCATTCCCGTCTACATTCATTGCTATATGTTGTATGCTTGTTCTAAAATGATCTTCTATTGATCCGAAGTCATATGTCATTGTGCTTTCTTTTCCCAAGAACTGTCTTCACTTCTGGACTTAACAACTTCTATTTTGAGATCTTACATTACTGCTGCCATTAGAGGTAAGGATTTTTACAAGCTCCAACAACAGCTAAACGAATTCTTGTTTTCATCTTATCAATCCGCCATGTTATGTGAGAACCAAAAAGCAGTCAAAAAAATATCATAATGGATTTAGTCTCACAGCAGAAGTATATACTGATGGGGAAACTGAGGAAGATCTACCAATAATGGCCCAAAGCCCAATGAACTAATAGTTGAAGAAGGAGCAGACATTCAAACATTTGGGTGTCCTGCAGTGTAGCATAACCAACAGACACACTTGCGCTTGCTGACAGTCGCTTCCATATCACTAAAGCCCCAGAGAGGCAGGAGACCCATTTCTAGCAGGTTTACACAGAGGATGTTTCATCGAATAGAAGTCTGAACCAGGGAAGAGAATCTAGCTCCCTGTACATAGAGGTTGCATAGTACCAGGGATGCATTGGATTGACAGGTTATCAGCATTGCCATCTTTAATACTGATAAGGCTACAGCTGGGGAAATACGATGGCTGCAAAAATCAGACCTCACCAGCACTGAACTTCAAATCTCCAAAGGCAAAAAGCATCTGGACTGGAGGGCTGCCTCCTCCTGCATGAGGATCCACACGCGGCGTCTCTTAATCCTTAGGGTGAGGTTGTAAAGAAAAGGCAACTTTGCAAAATGTACATCTGGAAGCAAGCTTACACTGCAGCATCTCCCCATCAAAAGTTCCACGATTCAATTCACGCTTGAATCCAGCTTCAACACATAATAAGCCAAGATCCACCAAAGTACTTAATCATGTTTATCTTTAAACATGAAAGTAGTTTCATCAGCTTAAGTGATTTGTTGATTAAGAACAAAATATATTGAGACCAAACCATATTGCTTCTCATTTTTATTTGAATCATTTTCTTTGGTTTTTCTCCTTCTATTTGTTTTGGCCTTTTTCAAAGGGAAAAAACCAATGAGGTAGGGGGAAAAAAAAGGCTAATAACATTTAAAGCTATTTTACTTCAAAAGCATATCTCTTTTTCTCCACACACTATCTTAGGATCAAATCTCCCTTCTCATTCAGCGTAGCATGCAAATATCTTCCCCATTAAACAAATACCAAGAGTGAACTCGCAAGGGGAGTTCATGGGATCTCAGGTATGTCTCCCTTTTGAGGGTCAAAATCCTCTTTGAAGCAGGAACGTACATTTGTTTGGAGAAGGGCTGCGGAAGTAAAAAGCTTGTCTGTGTTAAATGTCATTTTTGAGATGGAAAAGCTTTCATGGAGAAAAAGCCTTTGTATTGTACCTCTGGCAAACGGTCAGGGTCTGGATATTTGATCTCTCTTGTATATTTGCTAAAGAGAGGCATCAAAATTTACCGAAGCAGCCTTAGGTTTTTGCAGCCGCAAAAGGAAAAAAAAGATCCTGATGCTGTTCTCTGGTTCCAGTGCTGGAGTTGCCTCAGCCAGCAGGGAATTACTCAGGATTTGGCATATGCTCCTCTTCAAAACTCCAATTAATTTACATAATTTCTAAGAATAGGTTCCACAGAAGTGAAGGCAAAGCTTTTAATTAGTATTAGACTCAAAGTGATACACTGGATAATGAACTGCTCTCTCCTCCCTTTATTCACGTTGACAGGAAAGATGCCTGTTTAATAAAAGCAGCTACAAGAAGAGGACTGGAAGGGTGAGACTTTCCCCTGGTCCCCGCCAGGCTCTGCAGCCGAGCAAAAGAAATGCCTGACATGATTACAGGTGGCGGAATCCAACCTTTTACCGCTATTTCACAGCGTTCAAAGCCACCTACAAGGATGTCACCAGCCATTATTTTCTAGCAACTTCTCCAAGTGAGTTTTAATTTTCTTTGAAATGGAGATGAATAAGCAGAATATTTTTGACCAGTTGGAGCATTTCACAGCCTCACGCATGGTGAACCTTTACCCCGACTGGCAGGCAATGCTTTCCAGGAGCAGCCCCACTGACCACGTGGATTTACACCCACAGACTGCCTGTCCCAGGGATCACAAGCCCTGAGTGGGCGATGGAAAATACCCTCAGACTGCTGGAGAGCAGCCAAGTGAGCTGGATCAACAATCCACAAGGATGCAGAAGAGTCCCTTACAGCAAAGTGAAAAATCATACCATGGGAAGTACAATGAATTAACGTGGTATGAGCACTACAGACGCTCATTCAAAGGGTCACAATCTCTAACATGATGGATTACAGCCTGCAACAGCGCTCACGGGTAATGAACGGAAAATTGCATAACCCTCTGCTGAATATAAGTCTGTAAGTCTGTCACAGCCCAAACTCACTGGCAAAAGCCAGGGCTGTCACAGCTCTCACTACAAACCCAAAGACACAATTAAACTCAGCCCCACACTCATAGTTTTAGAGCTGTGTGCATTTGAAAATTTGCCAGTGTGCACAGGCTGCGACCCTCCGGCCCACCTGAAAGACAATCCCACTTTGATATGCATCTGCATCATTATCTCCACCTTCGTACGGCATGCGCTTCTGCAACCCTTCTGCAAAAATACTGATGGGCTTTGCAACAGCTCACTGCAACCAGCATCACCTGCTGGGCTGAAAGCTGGAGCATCTGAAGGTCAAACAAGAAGTCAGCAATGGTGCTGGGAGAAGAACCAGGCTCCTAATTCACAACCCTCTTCTTCAGGTACTGAGATAGTTGCATAATTTTCTCCACCATAGGTAACGAGTCATTAGCAGTGCAGGTTTCAAAAATGTCAGATGACTTGGGAGCCTAAATGTCATTCCAAGAGAGATCCACAGACAGATTTACAAAAGTATTCAAACTCTTAAGGATGCAGACAGGCTTTAGGGAAGTACCTGTGTGGGTGACATGCATAAGTCCTAATAATAAAGTCACTAAGCATTGGCTTTAGGTCTTGAACTCAAAAAGATATACTTCAAAACCATCATTGTCATTTGCCCTTTCTGCTGCCTAAATACCTTGCTAAATCTGACTTCTGAGTATTTCTACTCAACAAGTGTCATTTAAGTGTAAATAAACTCAAATTTGTCCATGTCACAGCAGCGTTCTGGCCACTGAAGGGTGGAGGTCAGGTAATTTTACAGTGCACTGGGTAATGCACACAGAGCAGGGGGACTTGGCTAAGCTGCTTTTGCCCATGACATTCAGGGAAGCCGTACTACGGGCTGGTTGCTCTAGCTGCATCCACAAACCCAAGGAAGCGCATCACCTTCAGCTTGTGAAATGCTCATTTTTTAGCCCACTCTGCTCACAATACAAGACTGGAGTAATCTCATTTTAAACCCAGCAGCTTACACAGTGTATAAATAAAAGGAAAAGGCTCTAATTTGAACTCTAATTTTCAAATACCCTAAAAGTCAGGGCTCTTTTGGTCCATGATAGTCAGATTCACACCAATTATAAGACTGCAACTTTGTGCAAAATTCAGAAACAAGTCTGAATGCTGAAAAGTTGCAAAGAGGAGAGGCTGATTAGAAACACTGAGTACTTAATAAATGATTGACCTGAGCCTCCTTTAATCCTCACTAACTCTAACAGTGTGAAATGCTATTGCCTTCAGCCACATCTCTCCTGGTTTACCCTACTAAAAGACACAGAAGAAGTGGGCCCCATCTGGTATGATTGGAAACATATTATTTGATTCAGTTTTTGTTTTCAAAGAAATTGCTTCCCCCAGTGTTTTCTCTACTGGCTGCTTCTAATAGCCTAATTTTAATCACAAAGCTCATGTGTGGTAACCAGTCACAAACACAGTAATAGCAGTGGTTAAACTGCCTCTACAGGAATCTGGCATTTGTTTTTTAATTGAGCCAAAAAAAAAAAAAAAATAGAGAAATCCTCCCAAATGCAATCCTCTGCATTATTTGTGGATGAATCAGTCTTGTTTGCGATTCATCAACTTCCTTTGCTAAACATGGAGCAATTTACCCTAAAGACACACTCTCTGCAGGGAGACAAAAATCTCCCAGTAAGACACAACACAAGCAAATTGTCCCTCGGTTTGACAAGTGCAGTCACGGAAAGACCAAAATGTAGAGATGTGGAGTGGGATGAAGAGGAAAGGGTGCCGGGAAGGAGGCTTTAGAGATACCGTGACCCTGAAGTAATGAGCACAAGAGCCAGCTATAAACTGCACCTACTGAAGAGCCCCTTAAAAACTGCAGATGCTCCTGCCCAGGATCGAATTTAGCCCTACAGATTTTAAGCTCCTCTTGTTGAATAAAAAATAGTTACCATAGAAACAGCAACATTGCAGAGTAGCCAGTCTAAATCCAAATACACCTTCTCCGTATGGTTCGGCCTGCCGCAGATGGCATTAGGGCAAAGATCCCCTCCTACGCAGCGCCTGCTTTGATTTGCCTGGGCGGTGGGAGCACAGGCGGCAGAGGTAAAAGAGACAGATATGCATCCAGTTGGGGTTTGTTTTGCATTTGTTTGTTGGCGTTTTTTTAAGATCTTCATCATTCAGGACTGCCACACTAATCCATAAGTGTTTGCTAACAAATCCTTGTTGCATGGGTCACATGCACGGGTCCCATTTCACAGGTGGGTAAGTCAAGTGGAAAGGAAAACACAGGTGGGAACACCAACTTGAGTGCTCAAAATGAAACCATCAGTGTCTCTTCTCACACCCCTAAATAAGTATCTCAGCTGTGAAGAGAGACTGGGTCCTCACAGGCACTTGTTTGGACCGAGTCTGCCCTCATTAACATCATGGCAGTACTCGCTATTGAGAAATCATTGGGAATCCGTTAGAGGATCAGAACAAATTCAGTGTATACTGTGGCCTGCAACCACCCTGCAAAACAGCTATAGACCAGAGCTGACTTTTGCTTTCTTTCAGAAAAATCATCCATCTTTAGATGGATGACTTTTAGGTATCACCCACCCCCTACATGGGAGCAGACTCTAGCTGTAGGTGCACATCAGCCCCTCTCAGTGGAAAACATTGCCATGCCCAAGGATGTGGGAGGCAAGACCTCAGGTCATCACGCACAAAGTCCCCCACACCAAGCCTGGATGCAGTAAGTAAACTGGACCAGGCCTTTTTGCTAACCTCTCACCATCCTGAGAGACCCCTGACACGTAACAAGAGAAAGAAAACCACACATGCTAAACATACAGTCAGAGGGACGAGTAAAGCTGAGGGACCCAGCTCCCACTCCACCCATCTGTTTTGCTTGAACTGTCTCCAGCATTTCTCTTCCACCCCTGACTTTCATACAGTGCTGCCAAACAGACCCTTGGGGCATCTCAGACAGGACTTGGTTTCATTCACCTCCTTGGACTGCTCTCCCCACCTGCTTCCTTGCAAAGCCCATGGTCAGAAGGGAGCTGTAGAGAGCTTAAACCTTTTCCCTGGTCCACAGAGGGACCACCAGACTCCATCTCACCTGAGTGGCACCTTTGATATCGGAGACGTCCTTGCTCCCAAGAGCCGCAAAGGCAGCTACATTTGTAAGGACCTTAGCAGTATACTCTTAATGATGGTTATTAGGTCTTATAAGATAAATGGCTTTAACAAGCTGAGACAGGAGTGGGTCAAAAGGCAGCCGAACAACAGAGGGATCAGGATGCTGTGGACATCTCCCAGCCAGGCAAACAGCAGTCAGGGAGAAGGGCTGGTGAGTGCTACGGACAGGGAAGAACAGATGGAATATAAATAATCTGGCAGCCTGCAAACAACATGGCAACTCACGGGTTATTAAAGCACAGCATGTGCAACGAGGGCCAGCCAAGCCATAAGTGCATGAAGGGGCTGGGGATTGCTTATGTTGGGATTTGGCTTCCAAGTGAAACCAAAAGCACATCCGTTTTAAGCTACTATATCAGCACGTGCCCATCTATTAGGGGGCCTGAAGACAATAAAACCCTGTTGGACTTCAAGTCTATTCATCCACTCAGGTCAGGATTGTCTCTGAACAGAAAGTAGCCCCCGAGTTTCTCTATCTTACACTTAAACTCCTTCAGAATACCAAATAATGGAAGAAAACACCCTAAAACACCCAAAGGGTTTATTTACTTTTGAGAGATGTCCTCCTGTTTAAAAAAAAAAAATCAAGTCTTGGAGAAATAGTCCATCTTACTTTTATATCTAAAATACATGATTCATCTGATGGAAAAATTGTGTTTTAGAGGGGGGAAGGAGTCCTGTTTAATATTTGTCTTCATACTTTTGAGTTTAGAACTAGAACAACCACTCCATCCTGAATTTCAGGGGGCAACTCTTGCCTGACTGATGGGTGGTCCCTCCATTCACTCTCCTTAGGAGAGACTTGTCCCAACTGATTCCTTCTACATCATTAGTCTTACCATTAATTAATACTATTACTGATTACAGGAAATATCCAAAAGCTCCAGTCAAAAATAGGGGCACACTGGGGTGGGCATAGTGTAGAGCTTTTTTTTTGCCAAAAGAAGAACAATTTCAAGCTGGAAAAAACAAGGACAACTTTAGGAAACGAGGACCAGAGGCTGGAGACAAGAGGAATGGGATCAAAGGCTATAAATCAGGAATTGACATCTGTTTTGGATAACACCTCTCCCTCCTAAGCGTCTGTGCTCTTCAAACAGTTTAACAGAGTTTGGGTTAGGGATGTGGCTGGTGATGCCTCTATCCAAGCCAGTCTTCAGGACCCACTTTATAGTAGTCGGAGGGAATTGGGAATAGGATGCCCATATGCAACATCTACGGAAAGATGATGAGCACCCCAAATCCTGGATAGGATTTAGTTGCCCAACCAGAGCTGTCTGGGGTGAGCTGAAAGACACCCGGGGATCCACGACATCTGCATGGGGCCCACAGATATGGCACAGGAGACCAGGGGGAACACAGCGGGATGTCGGAGAAGATCCCCAGGATCTCTCTCTCTAGGAAACTAAATCCCATGCTCTGTGTCCAGCATTCATCCTACCCAAGATACAGGGCTTTAACTCTAAAAAAATGCACTGATTCATAAACATTAGGCCTAGAAGGTGCTGTGTTTGGAGTCTGGCTTCCTGATGCAAGGCTCTCTCTTAGAGAGCACCAGCAATGCCATCACTGAAGCAAACCACTGAAACTGTCACACTTAACTTGAAATCAGGCCCCGGTAACAGTTTGACCACCCTTATTCACACCCAAAGCTCTGGCCATTTTCTCAGGTGTCCTCTGAAGCCTAAGCCATCATTTATGATCAGTACCTAGCCAAGCATGGGGGATCCTTACAGCACCCTGAAATCAGAGTAGAAACAGCAGAGGATACAACTCCTTGGGTTGTGGCCTTTTGGAAGGATGTGTGCCCCATAACCATTCAAACACCCTTGAAAACCCTGTCTGCATTTAGTTTTCTTTAAGGAACAACATGTTTTCTGAAAAGAATGGAACAACAAAATAGTGGGTGTGTTGCAAAAAGCTTTTGTGAAGAAACATCTTATTCCAGGATGTGCAGTTTGCAAAACACTATGTTTAGTAGCTATATAATAGCAGCATTTTCTGGCAGTTGAACATCACGTTCCTACTCAAAGGATCCTAAAGCATTTCACAAAAACTTTCAACATATGTCCAAGGGTAAAATAGCACCAGAAAAAAAGAAGATCCTGTTTGTGGCCTTCCCCCTGATTTTTGCAACCAGCGCGTGTGGTCTGGTGGCTGGTGTCCTCTCCCTGGATGCCAAGAGGGGATCCGGGCTGTGCTTTTGCAAAGGATTTTTGGATCTGCTGCCAAAGACCACCGCACACAAGTTCAGCTCTGCCACACTTCTGAGAGTTGGTAATTCAGACTCAAATCCACGGCTATGAGGTCTCAGGCAGAACCCAACCCTATTACACCAAAACCAAAGAGCATCACCACTGACAGCAAGATGGGCTGATAGACCCATAAGAGGAGCCTCTTCTCCCACTACAAATGCGGATCTGCTTTCCCAGCACCACCACCCAGGACCAGTCTGATGGTGCATTAGTGACATTGCCCACAGCTGTGCACAGCTCAAAGGACAACAGTAATTTAAGTCATAAATCCAGCCAAATGTGTACACGTCCACCCGAGGGACCGCTCATGTCTGTAGAGCAAGCACACACTTATGCTCTCCTCAGTGATGGATTTCTGTAGGGAAATGTGGAAAATGCGGAATTTCATTGCTCGGTGTGCAGTTTACCATGTCCGCCAAAGTAAACATTTCCAGCTTTCCAGAAGATCTTTAACAGTTGCCAGCTGTCAAACCCTGTGTTTTATATCTCATCTAACACGACAGTTACAGTAGCATGGAGCCCCAGGCACCATGTAGAGAAACTACTTCTGTGCTGGGTTTGCAAAAAAGTTTTTTTTAAAAATTTTAAAAAATTTAAAAAGACACCTTTGGATTTGACTCTTTTTGCTGGGATCTGCGATCCTCCTTGAAGGTCCTGCACATAAATATTGGCTTATCTTGTGAGATCAGACAAGTGTACACTCATATAGTTGCCTAAAGCCTTTCCTTAACTCATGTTTAAGTCATTACTAGAGGAAGACATGCTCACAAGCATGGACAAGCTCTCATATTTTTCTCCTTAATTAAGAGGCACAAGATGGGGTTGATTCACCCTAAATGGGCAGAATAAAGTGATGCCCACACACAAATAATTAACTCAGCCTCCTGCCTTCCCAGCACCAGAACCAGGGGCTTAGATAACACCAGACACTGAATTCAGCTCACCTAGTACTCAGCTTTCACATTACAAATAAAGAAGCCCTATTGACCTAATCCTGCCTTTTTGTCACATTTGGCCCCAATGTAACTCTCCTCTTGGGCCATTCAAGTGTTCCAATGTTTTGCATTGTCTTCTAAGAGGAACATCTTTGCAAGCTCCAACCACATGGCATGGCAACTGGGATTTGCTGAATTTAAATTTATGACCCTCATGCAATAATTAAAATAAGCGGGTATAAGTCTGGCATGCTGAGAAGAGGCAGCAAGACAGCTGTTAGTTATAAACTTTAAAAAAAAAAAAAAAGGATGTTTTATGAGCCTCATCAGAAACATTTTTCGCTCTTTCATACAGACAGGAATAAAATTTACACATTAGGCATTCCCTATTGTGATTTAATCCTTGCCCCACACAATGCATTTTTGATCTTTAAACTGCAAATGCAAACTTTAATAGAGTTGGCGGATTGAAATGTTGTATGAAATAAATGGCAGAGAATGAAAACCCTCCGCACGCCACTCCCATAACAACGTGGGGCCTCTCAAACCCACATTCGTGCTGAAGGCCAACACACAAATCTTCCCACTTCTCCCAGCCTAGCACAGCTTTCACATTGCAAGCAAATGAGCCACTGCCTGGGCCATTAGCAAAGTGTTCCCAAATTAATGTTGCTCATTCAAGCGCATCTCAGCTGGGCGAGCAGCCTGGATTCCTCATGGGAAGCTGCTGCCACGTCCCTGCAGAAAGGGTGAAGGTGGCACTGGGGTTTCCTGGCATGTCAGCCAGGATGGGGCATGGTGGGTGCCTTCTTCCAACTGCATGGGTGTTTTGGGGTGTCCCAGTGCAATGTTGCTTATGGGCAGGGAAGAAATCCAGAGGGTCCCCAGGCTGGGTGAGCCAGGAACGGTGGTGGGGAGGGCACCATGGTCCACCAGGTCCCCAAGCAGGAGGTGACACCGGAGACAGGGCACACACCTCCCTGAGCGTCCTCTCGCACCCACTGCCCATCGCACCGCAGCAAGGATGTAACTGTTAGACACCAGACGGGCACAGCTAGAAATCAAGATTATCTGGAGCCATCATGATTAATAGTAGTGCAGATTTGGATGGGAAATTAAAGCTGGTGCCTCAGGGCTGAAGCACATCTCTAACTATTAAAAACCAGAGTGAGGGGAAAAAAAAAAAAGATGTGGGAGTAAAATTATCTCCCACTTCCACTATAGGTCCCTGGAGGAGGTTTCCCTGCCTCGTGGCTTGTGATCAGATGAAAATTTTTGTGCAAGGCTCACAGAAATCTGTCCAGCTTACGTCAACTTTCATATTCATAGCCTTACATTTTTACGATTTCATACAATGCCTTTGCACAGGTCTAACAGAACAAGACACATTAAAAATAATGTTGGAGAAAACAGTACTGATCACCCCCAGTCACTATAAAACACTGGCTGCAAGAAATTGGTTCTCAGAATGGAAAGTCTGCACAAGAGCAAAACTGCATTTTATACAAACATCTCACTTGTGACCTTTCATGGTGATGTATTAGAGCAACGGCCTGCCCTGCAGAAGTTTCACATAAGCTGCTAAACACTGCATGATATTTATTCATTGCAGGTTCTGTAAGTGAAGGAAAAACGTGCATCTCTTACCTTGAACACTTCCATTGGAAGAGGAAAATTTGCTGCATCATTAAGGGATTTTTCCAGAGAGCATTTCCACTCAGATACAGTCTTCAGAGAATAGATATCTAAAGTGATGACAACAGAAAAAACAACAAAACCAAGAGGTTACTGTTTGGGGATCAAACATTTCTGAAAGACTTAAGTTCCTATGTCATAAAAATGGATAGTACAAGTGAAATGAACAGTGTGTATATTCCAAGCTGCACAGCATGGATTAGTTCAACACAAAAGCAACTAGCAGGGACACATTTGAGGAAGACTGTTTTTCATATCCTGGAGGAAAACCCAGAAAAATACACGTTCTTCATCTTCTGCTGAAGAAACAAGAACCATACTATCTCATTACGTGAAAATAACAAAAACTCTCCTTTGATTTTCAATTCTCAAAATACCTGATGTTTTTCAGTCTGAGGAGCCTCAGGCCTTCAGCCAATATTAGTTACATTTGAACAAAGGCAGAAATATCTTTACCAAGGCTTCTGTTCATTGGAAAGTCTTTTTTATTATTATTTTTTATTGCAGGGTTGTCGTTTTTTGCAGCGGGTGGGGGTGCGGTGGGAAGGAACATTTCAGCTAGATCTCTACCCAGACTCATTTGTTGGTACCATACTCAAACCAGACTATCACACCAATTCAAAGACTTACACTTAGGAATTTTCATCATTTTACTTTTAGGCAACATCTTTGTGCAGATTCACATTGCTTTCATAGTTTCTTTAAATAGGTTTAATATTATTAAATCATTATATTAACAAGCCCTTTATGATTCAGTGCAGTGAAACGCCTATGAATCATCAAAGGAAACAATGTAAGAAACAATACTAGGATGAAGAACATTATATTAGATTTACTTCTGCCCTAGAAAACATATTGTTATCCTGCACACAATAAGTTATTGCAGAACATTCATATCAAGGTCTTAAAGAGACAAGATAGGTAGACAGATTGCAACAATTATTAAAATGGAAATGAACATTTACTTAATAATAAACTTGAACCTTGATACAGAGTGAATAGTGTGAAGCTTTTCTTTTGTCAGTTTGGCTTCACACACATCACAGTTCAATTTGGCCCAATTTGCATTTAAATTCTGTACATCTAATAACCATATACATTTACTAGCTAGCAGAGATTTACTGCTATATCTTTCAATTCTGAAGGAGGAAATAAAAATATGTATAAAAAAAGGAATTGGCAAGCACTGTTTTCACCTAGCACTGATGGTACAGGAGAATTTTATGCTCTGATCTCAATGGATTTAAGACCTTATCAAACTAGGATTTGCAGAATCACTCACTGGAAGTGGATGTATTTATACTTCCACTATATCAAACCTTGCTACTTCAGAACAGACATCAAGGATCTGCATATGAATTTAAACACATTTAAAGGGAAAATTTAACCTTTCAGGGCTGTATTTTTAATTCCTCAACTGTCTGGTTATTAATGGGAATATACATTTCAAGTCTTTGTTTACAGCATGTGCAGCGGTCACAAGTGTTAAGAAGTGCACTCTTTTTCAAATTGTTCATTATTTTATAGCCTTGTTGCTCCAGTTCTCCCTTATTTGCAGAAGCTCTGATCAGCTTGAAGTGCAGGGAGGGCAAAAACTCACCTGGTTTCTTCCTTTTTGGCTTAAATGGTGCCAAACAGGGAAATACTCAATACAACATGGTTTTGCCCCAAGCTGCAGCCAAGGCTGTTGCTTCAACTAACAAGAAGTCTGAGTTTTGGAAAACCCTGCTGGATGGTCCCCTGCTCCCCGGACAGAGCAAGCTGAAAACAGACCCTCGTTTTCTACTGTGGTAGCAGTGAAGCGTAGGAAAGAAGAAGAAAGTGGCATTTTGGGTGACTTTGCCCAAAATCAGTGAAAACACACAGCAACTTCTTTGGGCAGTGTCAGCAAACTTTGAGAAATAAAGACAACTCCAATGGTTTCAATAACCAGCAAGCAATATCATATGCGCATTTAATTAATGACAGCAAGCTTATGCTGGCAAGTATATGGACACTAAATTGCACTGTTAAAAGAGCATAAAGCATTTTGTTTAAGTGATAGGGTTGCAGGTAATTGAACAAAGTGTACTGTGTCAATTTGTATTTAGGTTAACAAGGAGTGAGCAATTAAAATGACTGCCAATTTGTCTTTAAATAGAAAGTAACATAAAATGAGATGATCTCTTCCTGCATAAGCAGTTGAGGCAAGACCATCAGTGGCTCTGTGTCATGCAGCCTGTGGCAATTTGTGCTAGCAAGGAGGCTTATATTGGATTCAGATATACATCTGAGGGGAAAACACACTACCACCCCTTCACCTCAGTTAAAAGGGCTCGCCAGGCATACAAAGCCCCTGAAAGTTGCCACTTGGAGAAGACAGTCAGAATGCTATTTCCTAAGGACCCTCTTGCACATTCTTGTACATTAAGTGGGTGCTAGGATGTGGATGACTTCAGAAAAGAGACCCAAAATACTGTAGACGTTTGGATCCATGGGATCCCCTTTATATGAGTCGCTCTGCATCTTGAACAACTGATCTCAGACTGCTGTGCAAGGTGAAACCCAAACTGACAGGTCCCAGAGGTGAATCAACACAGAAAAATCACAGCCCAGAGGTGCATATGCAGCACCCAAGTCAAGGGTAGGCAAAGCACTGTCACAACCTGCAGAACTGATGTATAACTGAACATCCTAATTTGACAGCAGTTGAACATGCAGCCTGATTTGAGAGGAGCTGCATGTCCTCAGCACCTCTTCGGAGGAGATTCATAACAGCTTTGATATACAGTCTAAGGCTGTTCCTGTTATCAGTCAAGGAGTCACCTCAGCTGGCTTCAGATGCTCAAGTTAAGACAACTAGATCTGTGTTCATTGCTTTCAACCACCCTAAGTGGAAAAAATAGGCTTATGAAGATGTCATTTCATCTGACCTATGTTAGACATGTCTTAGGCATCCCCTTTTTTCCACTGATCATAAAGAGAAAGGAACAGCTCATGCTGAACTGTCTTTCTGATGCCTACACTACGGCAGGCGAATTTAATCCCTGATGTGTAAAAAGCCAACATACTGCCCACAGTCTGTCTCTCTTTCCAAAGAAGGTCCATACTAGGTCTTTCACACAACAAAGGTCTTTCTAGTCCAAAACCTATTTACTATAGAAGACACTAGGGAGGATATAAGCAGGCAGGGCTGTGTCCCTGGCATATTCTCCTGGCCCAGGGTCCTTAGGAAATAGCATCTTTTGACAGTTTGTGGTTTAGTAGCTTCATCCCTGAGTTTCCTTAGAGCTCTCTGCTGCCAGCATCTTATCCTGACAACTCACTACTGCTTGCCTGCCTGCTTGCTCCCAGGTTTCTTTTGCAGACTTTTTAATTTGAAACAGATCCCCTAAGACCAGCCACTTGGCTTTTTCCCTCTTCCTCCTCTGGGTTAGTATGATACTACAGCTGTCTCATATGCTTTATTCATCCATTGTGCTTTATGAACATGTTTATCTTGGGTGGACATCAAATGGCCAATAGAGTCCACTCTGTTACAAGTGAAACAACCAGCATTCCTGCCTCCAGAAACTCATCAGATTCCCATTTCTGACTGGCTACTCCCTGCAGGGCAGAGCCAGGCAACTGGGCAGACCAGAAGGGGGAATCAAAGAAGGATCCTTGGGGGCAGTGTTCAGGAGACGTCTCGTGAGAAAATGGAACGGTTCAGACCCAAAGGGTCTTTCCTCAGCTAACTCCTGTGAGACACAACTTTAGGAGAAGTAAAGTAACAACCACCTATTTAAGTCAATGGAAGTCAGGAAGAAGATCCGGGGCATTGAATTAATTAATAACAATGTTCACTAAAAAGTGAATGACCAGAAAAAAGCCAAGGAGACTAAACAGATATCAGATGAAGACAGATGAGAACAAGAGAAAGATATTTTAAAAGCAGTTAAATCAAGGAGAGGGGAGAAGAAACAAACAACTTCAGCAAATAAAGAGTCCAATAACAAGTTTAGACACAAGACAACTGAAAAAATGAAAAGGGAAAAAAAAAAAAGGCAGGGGGGAATCCATAGAGAAGGAAGCACAACTGGATAAAAGGACGAAAGAATAGAAAGAAAATGGAATTAGCAAAGAGGAAACACAAATCTCATTTGGGCCATTTCTGTATTGATTCACCAAAACTATAGAGGCCAAGAGGGTTCAAAGACAGTCAATGAAAAAGTGTTTCTCTGTAACACAAATACTCTGTAAAATAACAGAGTGAGTGATATTCATGCTCTCCAGCATTCGCATCTAATTTAGAAGTGATGGGGAACATTGATTCCTACCTATCAGTGAAGAAAAACACATGCTACCAAAAAAGCATTCGAGACCCCAAGTTAGAGCCAAGACTCAGTCAGGCTTGTGAACGTGACAATTGCATGTATTGGGGTAACCTCTCTGAATCAGGTGCGATGGACAGAAGACACGTCAGAAATACCCACCCAAAGGAGGGCTACCTTTCTGTTATCATTTGACACTCATGGAAAAACTTCACCCACAGCAAAGGAAAATGAGGCACAGACCTGGACAAGTCATCCACCTACACAGGAAAAGGTGGAATAGGTCTGCTGGGCCAAAACCTATGCATTAACTAAGAAAGCACCTCAACTCTCAAAGTAAACAGTGGTCCTCAGGCATCCAGCTTGGAGGTGTAAACAGTGAGCACACAGGGGCTGTTATCCACAGGACTTGGTAAACAGTTTTGTGGCCCCAAGTATTCATGAAAAATACAGATGCTGTGTGCTTTCTGCCCCAAAGCAGACCAAGCATGCAACAGTTTAAGCTGCCATGTTTAATCAGATCCCTAATTCCAAGACAAGTCAAGTCAACTAACTTGACTCAACCAACTCGGTCAACTCAAGTCAGACCAATGCAGAGCCAAACATCCTGAGTAGAGAGAAACCCAATTGCCCAGAAAGTTTCACAAAGTTCTGATCAGTATTATTGGTGTGGTAGAGAAAATTCACCCTCCCAGTCATCCCCCACTGTAATAGAGTATAGCCAGGATGCAAGCACATCTCCAAAGCCAGCCCCAGAACCTGCAAGTGAATACCTCTGCAACCGTTTCTCCAGCAAGCTTCAAGTAGCCCTGAGCCCCTGTTGTGTGCTGTGGTCCTTAGCCCATATCCTGCTTGCTAAACTTCAGTAATCCTTCGTTTTCCCCTACGCTCAGCCTTGTACTCCTTCTTGCCCTGCTGGTTTGATCCTGCTCCTTTTGCCAAACCCAGTCTCACTGTTTGGAGTCTGATTCCAGCTGACCCCTAAACTCTACTCTTGCCTAGCCGCCTGGCCCAGCCTGCTTGTGCCTGACTCTTCTGCCTGGCTCCTGTCCATTGGACTCCTCCTGCCCCTGGATTTGTGAATTCTGGTTTCTGACTTCAGACTGGCTTAACTGGCTTAACCTCCCAAGCGGGTCTGAACATTAAACTCAACTCTAAAGAGCTTCTTCTCCAAGCTGCAATCTCCTGAATCTGGTCTGACATACTTGCAAAGACTTCACTCCCTTGGAGAAAATGCAGAACAAAATTTGTGGTCTTTTAAATGTGAAAGACCCACCTACCCTTACTCAAAGGAGTATTTTCTTAGCTTCTAGCAACAGACACCACATAACCCCTCGATGGGCAGGCTGATATGGACAGGCAGACAAACCCAGCACCCTCAATGTACCTTCTGACTGATTACACACAAGGCAGGTCTCACTTGGCAGATGTACAGCAATGTTACAGCAGAATATGAAAGACCTGTGTTAGAGGGACCATGAAGGTTCCAAAACACTTTCTCCAGCCCTGGGAAATTTCATGGAGGTCTACTGATACCCAAGAGAAACATGTGTGGCCATGGAAAGACAAATGGGCAAGAGGTGTTTGATTGAGGGGAAAGCAAATGGAGCCTAGTATATATGCTGTGAGGTGTCACCTAGGACTTGATTTGGACAGAAGACGACTGGCTGCCAGTGAGGCCTCCACCAGGATGCCTACAGTATGGCCAGGAAGACCTGGCCACTAAAACACCACCGAAAAGGGCTGGGCAAGCAGGCACATCCTTGGACCATCCCCATCAGCTCTGCCTTTTGGTGCAACAATGCACGAAGCTCCTTTTATTGGACACTGCTTCCTTCCTGGAGTGAGCTAAGCTAAACTGAACTTATTAAATAAATTTAGTACAGTTTACCTGACCCACTCTGAACCCAAATTAGATGGCTTTTACATGCCATCTGTGTTACAACTAGAAACTACTGTAAAAGCAATGTGAATGCTGGATAAGAAGAAATGGGTTGCACAAGTATCTCAAAACATCAGTAAATGCCACAAAGGGAGATAGTATTTTTAAGAGGCTTTTTACCTGCAGGTGGGTCCATTCTGTATTTATTCTCTTGACACCAACCGACTGGTCGAAGTCTGCAATCCAAGTAAAACAACCACTGGTCATAGGATTCAGTCTCCTCCAATCCCACATAGCGAAGGCGTAATCTTCCTCCAACATTTTCAACCACACTAACTATCCAGTACTGAAAGGGATTCTGGGAATCCTGCAGCTCTATTAAGGAATCAACTGTAATGAGGTCTACAGGGTTTTTTCCTCGCAGAGGCTGTTTGAATAGAAGCAAAACTCCTTATTTTAAACTTTATTTGAAGACTTCTCAAGGAAACAGATGACAGCAGAAGATTATTTTTGTTTTTCACACCATCATCCAAGCGATCAGCAAACAGTCTGTTCTTCTTCTATTTTACCCAATGTCTTCCAAGTGCAAATTCAGAAGTAAAACAGAAAACAACAGTTGTGCTAATTTCTCAACCGACATCATCAACAACAACAAAAAAAAAGTATAATAGAAGGTGGAACAGCTCATAAGGCACATCCACATAGGATGCTCCTGAACAACTCAAAGCCCAGTTATATTGGAGGATTTCAAACCAAATTCTCATTGATTGCAGCTGATAAGAACCAATCATAGGACTGGACACTGGCATTTACCTAAAAGATGACTCCTTTGGGCATGACCAAAAAATTGCCTTCTGTGCACAGATCGTTCCCACCAAAAGCTTTATCTCACTCCGACAGGCATGTAGAGCGAATTATTCCCCACTGCCATGGATGCAAGAGTCTATGGTAGTTACTCCAAAGCCCAAAGCCAATGGCAGGTTCCCATCAGCTTAAGTGGCCTTCGGATCAAAGCTCAAGGCACACAGGATGCGCTGGATCAAGCCACCATGCCCAAGAAACCCCAGTAAATGAGGTTATTTGCTTACATGCACTATCTTCTATGATCCCAGTTTTGCAATCATTTACACATGTGTTTAAGTTTACACCTGCAAAGCTGCCAACCACAGGCGTTAAAAAACCATGAGATGCATTGCAGAACGATACTTTAGGGGCTCAGTGTTCTTGTTTTGTGATTGTGAGCATCTCTGTGTTGTCAAGCTTTTCTCCACTAACGTAACGGTTAGATTTCTTCTTTTTTTTAAAATCCAAGTTCCAATTCTTATGCAATTTCTTGATTCTAGGGCTTTACGAGCAGCACTAAAAAACACCCCAAGAGTGTGGAGCTCTGGTCCCCAAAGGAGATGCTAAGCACAGGCAAAATATATTAAAATCAAGGACTTTTTTTTTTTCCTGTGTGTTTGTCCCACTTCTACTTAATTAAACAATATAAACCTTTCACAGTATTTTTTAAAATATTAATTCTGTAAATCAGAGTAAGTCCGGGATGGTTCTTTGTAGGGGTGGCTAGAAAAAAAAGAGCAAGGAAAAAGCCTTATTTTTTCAAATAAGTTCTCTTTCATACTGAATTTTGAAACTATTCAAAATTTAAAAATGCAACTGATTTTGACTACATCGCTCTTAAGCCAAAAATGCAGGCAACAGAATGAGAATTTGGTAAAAAATGTAATTAAAATTAACTATAACCTTATCTCATGTACAGTTTTAACCAGCTCTATGATTAATAGATAGTTCTCAGAACAATGTATTTGCCATGATAAGCCACTCCTCTATTGTGTAAGATACAAGCACCTGTATAATCTCTTCAAATATTGTTTCATGGCAAAATGCAGTGTCGGAATTTAAGAATACAATAGAAATCTACTTTAACAGTTTTTTTCCTCTCATACAACTGCTTCATTGCAACAAAACATTCTTTAATATGAAACAATGGTGTAATGATTTAACTTATTATAATAAATCCCTGGGTGCATAAAAGCGAATATTGCTTCTCTGATTTGTGTGCTAAATTTTAAGCCAAGGGGTTGTCACTTACCCCTGAGAACTGAATGGCTAAGATTAATAATTGGCTTGCATGAAATATTAACATTTACCATAACGCAAGAACTCTTTATATGCATAGCTAGCATGTTAAAAAAAAAAGTATCACTACATAATGATTTAACAGTATAACAACAATCTGCAGCACTCACGAACAGCAAATCTGTCAACGGGGGCTTACATACATTGCATGACACAGACAGCACTAAGCACATATATTGCATAAAACACCAGAAAAGGGTCAGGAACTGTTTCAAGCCAAGGCACTGTTTTCTCTCTCTGCATTTCTGCCTGGGGTTGCCTCTTTTCTCTGCCTGTGGCAAGGGAATGGAGAAGCTCGTGATGGCACTGGCACACACCAGAGATGGGCGTTGGACACCACCGGCTTTTTGCATACGCCACCTGGGAGTGGTCCAGGAACAGGGATGCAGCAGACCTGAGGATATGCATTATTTTGGGCATGCAGGGGCTGTTTGGCTAAGAGATGGGGGGGCGGGGGGGGGGAATCCCTGGTGGTATGCTATTAATTCTCCTTGCCAGGCAGCTCGTACTGCACAAGCATGTGGAAAAAGGATGCAGCTGTGGAAGGTGGAAGTGACCGGGGACAAAATGATCAAAAATGGTGCCTGGATGCACACTCGCTTCCAAAAAGCCAACGTGAGTGCTTACACAAAGGTAAGCTGCCTGTATGCCTTTACTTCCAGCCTAAATACAGAGGGGCAGAGAGAATTATGTCCTGCAGGACAGGCTGCCTGCTCTCCAAATGCCTGCACAGCATCCACAGGAGAGCAGGGCAGGTCCCGATGGAGAACGTGCCCTGCTCCCACAGTTTCAAGGTGAATCTGTGGGATTTTTGTCCAAGATCTCAAGGCAAGCTGAGGCTGCCCCAGGTGCAAGTCACCCTGTGAATACGCTGCACAGACTGGGCTCTATGGATGCACCTAAAAAAACCAGCCCCTTCTTCTCTCCTGACTACCGACAACTGAGGCCACCCCACACAACTTCCCTGCTAAACCTGGCTGCTTTTTTTATGTGGAAGGAATGTCCTTGGAGGAGCTATTTCCACGTATGCACAAACCTGAACCTGCTAAACGCCCTCTCCAACCTGTGTCATGATCTGAAAGCTCAGGTTATCAGTTTGGTGGATCTAATGGGGCACTGAAGGGCTGTGTCCTCCTTCCTACTGGCTCCCTCCATGCTCTCCTTCACCACCCAGCCTCTTCTGAGCACCCAGCTTTCTAAGTACCACCCTCCAGACTAAAGGCAAACCAAACTACCCATCACTGGGTCAGAAGCAGAGCCAGCAGAGTCAAGGCAACATTGCCACTGACTTTCGGCCAGCGCTGGATCAGACCCCGCTGCCAAGACACAAGACGCTGCAAGCACACAGCCTATACGTCGGGAGCGCAAACACTGTGGCACCATGCACACCGCGACACCGTATCGGATAGAAACTGCAATCTAATACATACGCCTTCCAGTAAATTTGCAGGTGCAGTCCGGGCGCCGGTCAAATCGTGTATGAGAAACTCCGTCCAGTCCACATATTTCTCTTTGATCGCTGGGGACGGGGAGGAAAGAAAAGAAATGCTTAGCATGGCAGACCGCAATGGACTTACCACATGTATTTTAGACACATCTCCTCGGGGTTTACCAGCTCTGAAGTTTCAGATACAATTGCAGTCCAGACCAGGAGAAAAGCTGGTTTGTTGTCCAGTTCCTTGGGCAACCCGCACACACGGTTACGTCCCAGAACAAGAGAAGGTGTTGCTCCACTGTAGCCATTGACAGTAATTTACAACAGTGTGGCTTATCATCTCCATCTCTCCCATTCAAAACTGGCCACCACTTGCATAACCAGTTGTTTTCTGCTTACCACATAGGCTCAGATAAGATTTATAAAGTTTCTTTGTATGTTCACTAATGACCTCAGAGAAAAAAAGCTGTGCAAAACTTTCAGTTCCTCAACAGGACAACAAAAACTCCAGGTGCTTTTCCCCACAAAGCAGAAAATTAACCCTGAGAACATTGCATGTCAGCTGCCAAGTTAATACACTTGCAAGACGAAAGACTTAACAAATTTATCAGAAACACCTATTTAATTTCAAAAAAAATGTTTTAATAATTTCTGAGCTGAACACTACAAGCCTGTGTTACTTTAGGGATCCATATCCACACAGTTTCATAAGATGTGAACTGAAATGTATAAATGTTGCCTCTGGGATTCAAATTGAGGTTCAATTCTTCTTGAAATCAGTAAAAGCTGGGCACCAAAATGCAATTCAGCAAATCTCAGCTTCAGAGATTCAGAAGCGCACTGTGCATTTGCAGTCGGAAACGCAGAAACCAGACTTTAATTCCACCTGCCTGTAAGTGGGAATTAAATTACATCAGAAATACTTTTCTCTCCCCAAAAATCTTACTTATACGTTAGACAACCAAGAGTAATATAGTTATGTTGCTAACTCAGCAACACCTATAGAAGGGAAAAATCACAAGCATTTGAAAATTAAAACATTTTCTCTGAACAAACAACTGAATACATGGTTTAAAGACCATTATCCCACAAGGGAGGCCAGGAAGGGCTGTAATTAACCAGCGTAGGTCCAATATAATTAAATGATAGCAGCCCTCCTGTTTTGCTCAAAGGAAACGGAGTCCTTTGCTCCACACTTTAGGGAAATACCATGTTAGTCAACCAGGAGCAATCCATATTGAAGCTCTTTGTGCTTTTGCACAAATCACGGTAGGATTGCTAAATATTTTAAAAGCTCGGTGATTATGACTTCTCAGCCCTTCCCAGGGATGTGTGTCAGCTACCGCAATGCCTTGACAATGCAGAACGTGAGCTGTGGGACCTCTGAGAAGGTGCAATCTCAGAGTTAGAGCAGGAGGAATTCAGACTGCAAATGCGAAAAGCAATGTGAGCACAGATATTGCCACCATTACCTCCAGACAAGGAGACCAAACCTGAGCCTTCTCAAAATGCATCCTCAAGCCATCTGCTGCCAAAGACTGAGTTAAAGGAATGCAAAGAGGGAGCACCGGGTTTGCCCAAGGGCAGTTATATGACTGTTGCCACAAAACATGCCCATGGCTGGGCTTCCTTCCCACGTGGGTGCTTGGCACACTTGGACTCCAGCCCATACTCAGTTTATACCCTAAATACCTTATGCAATCCCTACAGGTACGGCCACAAAGACAGAAGCCGTGCCACACTGTACATCAGACCTCATTTCTGAGTTGTACTCCTTCCCCAAAAGCCTGTTCTCCCAATGTCACTTGAACTATACATTCAGTTTATAGATCTAAGCTACTTTTAAAGTGCATTTAAATGTATTTAAAATTAGCGAACTTTAAATTGCTGGACTTGAGCCTCTATAAAATAAAACCTAAGCTAGCCTGGAACTGCTCTAAGTCTTTTGCAGCACTGATTTTACATGATTTCCAGGAGATTTATGACCTTTACATTATTTAAGATGAAGAATAGCCTGAGAAGAAATGGTTTATAGATGGCACTTTCTCTCTCAACATTCCTGTTGCGTATACCTCATCAGTTCATGTCCACCTACATTAGGATAAAGAAAACAAGCTCAATTTTGGCATCAGCAAGAAGATAGTAATTGCTGTAATGAATGAGACTGGAGTCCCTCTAGTTCAGGCTTCTGCCTCTCGCTGCAAACAGCACCGGGTGCATCAGAGAAAGGTGCAAGCTGAACTTCATTTTGGCTCATACCCACAAAGTTGTCAGCCAAATTTTGGATGCCAGAGCTTCATTACTAAAGGAATGACAAATGTGATAAAAAGAACACGGTTTGAACTTTCAAAGCTGGCAGGAGGTGGGGGCGGAAATAGGATTTTCAAAGTTGACAACAGATTTCAGGGGCCTCCATTTCCAGATGCCCAATTTGAGACGTCTTAACGGTGCCCGATTCACAGATCTTGCTGTCTGCCAGTCTGTCCCTCTTCTATTGTCTCTCAAAAAAAAAATCTTGTCCTTTTAAAAAGACTTGCACCTCACAACTTTTTGACACCTAAATAAGATGGGGCCCCTCTCCATGTTCAGATCTGGATTATAGGCTTCCAAAGTCCAAAAGTACCAAGGTGACCTTTGTTTTCAGACTAGACTGGGCTGAAAAAACAAACTACTCCCAGTTTCTGAGTGGTTTCAGAGCCATCCTCCCCAAACAAATCTAATATCTGGTGTTCTGCTTTATTTTATTCTTCTTTTGTGGTGTAGATAAAGGGACTCTGAAAAACTCTAAGAACAGATTGCACTGGAAGTTTTAGGAACAGGGATTTGCACTCTCTTCTGGGCCTACAGAGCGCAATCAGCCTTCTCAGTACTACAGTTCAAGTCATTACAATGCAAATATTAATTTTTAGCAGTAATGAAGTGAATCCGAGTCATCATGATATCTGCAAAAGCCTTCGAGGACCAAGCAAAATGTTAAACAAGAATATTCAAACAAAGGAAAATCCGCTGGGTAAATGAGAGTAGCTGGCAGTGTAACGCACGGGTGCCCAACCTGAGCATCCATCTCAAGAAATGCTGGTGCTTCTCTGGTGTATCAGATTCAGCACCTGTGAACTGAAGCACTGATTTTCAATTGCTAATTCACATTTTCGCTTGTTAGCTACAGGAAAAGACCCAACTGAACCTCTCATACTGCACAGAGGCTGGAAGAACTCTGCTTTTAGAGCCCATCTGCAGCTGGCTGGCCAACCGGTGGGATGGGGAGGTGGACAGGACAAAGGATCCTGTTCCACAAGGACCTAAGCTCCGCTAGTACTGTTATTTTCGAAACAATTTTTCCTTTCTTAAATAAGTTGAGTGAATCAGGAGTGGTCCATGGGGCTCAGATATCCATGTTTTCTCTAACTTTAAATGGATCCATTGTCCCAGAAGATCTCTGCCAACTTCCCCCACCCAGAACCTGTCCAGCTGAATGCACCTCCGGAATCTCAGCTAACATCTGTAGTGCCGTGGGAGGCAGGGGAAACACACAAGAAATAAAGCAAAAGAAACCTCCTCATCAAATCCTTTCAAAGAGAACCATTTCATGCAGGGAGGTAGGTCCTCCTACAAAAGCCAAAAGCCACAGAAGACAAAATGTGTCCTTCAAATGGAAATACTCTGACGAGCCCCCTCCAACCACAAAGTGTGACAGGCACAAGCAGGAATTTACAAGAGCACAATTAAAGTTGCCCTAATTCATGCCGCCCTAGCTCTTAATGAGCTGCATAGACTCAAAAGGTGATAAGAAATCTTCACAGAATCATAGAATCATTAAGGTTGGAAAAGACCTCTAGGATTGTCAAGTCCAACCGTCAACCCAACACCACCACACCTCCTAAACCATGGTAAGAAAGTCCCTGCTATTGGGATGGCATAGGAGGAAACATCCCTCGTTCTTCGCAATCCAGGGAGCTGATGAAACTGGGAAGAAGACTTTTACCAATGCATAAAATCCTCTCCAAGCAGAGGTAAGTACTGAAAACTACCCGTCCCTTTGCACACCCACCCTTCCCTCACCAGGCACAGGTCATCTGTGAAGATGGCACCTTGGAAAGGGACTGTCACCCACACACAATGGGGCTCCAAACAGGCCCAATAACAAGAAAGCATTTCAGATATTCTAGTTACATTGAGGCTATTTTGGAAATTATGTCCTAAGCAGTGATGGCTTGCTTGGCCAAGACAACAGTAACATAATCACACTGACTGATCCTCTAGAGCTTGAGGCTTTGACAGTCTGTGAGGACACAGCTTGGCCAAGAGCCCTACTATCGCTACGAGTAATAGGCCCATCTTAGTGCCAGTCCCGTGGTCCTGCACAGGGTCGCTGTGCAGAGAAGTGACCAATGCGAGATTGTGCAATGGTCTGAGACCCTGGGGGCCAACCACCATCAAATTTGTCATAGTGAGAGGAAATGATTTAAAAGAAGCAGAGACATGGTAGCAGAAAAAAAGACAGTTTTGTGATCCCACTGATGCAAAGGCTACAGTGTGAGCTGAACTGAATGATTAAACACTAGATAATCCAGGGAGGAGACAGATATTAGCAATAGTCTCACCATGGAAAAAGCATCGGTCAAAGCTTGCACCATATTAGACACAGTACAGCCCAAACACAAGGCATGCATTGCATAAAGAGATGCTCCTGAAATGCCATTGCTCTTGTAAGTACTTTTCTTTCCAGGTTTAGCAGGCAACACCACAGCCCTGTTTGGAGCCGCAGCTTGTGTAGGCAGATGTGCCTGTTTCCTTTGGATCGGGTTCAGTTCATCTTGGAGCCAGCATGGGTGGTTGTTTTCACACCTCTGCAGCTCCAAGGCCAAAGGCTTTAAAGCATCTTTGTGCCATAAAAATGCCATAGAACCACCTGCCTTAGAGCAAAGCAGCCCAAAACAGAGACCAGATCTGCACATTACTGGGCCAAGCTGTATCCACAGCAGAGCCAATAGCTCTGCTCCAGATTGCATTCACGCAGGACTAAATGCGCAGAGAGGAAAATCCATCTACATTTAGATCACCACAAAAAGACCAGAAAAAGAGACCACATTTCTCTCCCCAGTTCCTCAGGAGCAGTTGTAGTGGTGCACCAACTCCTACACTCAGCACTGGGCTGGGCTGGTTGAGACTGAGCCAAGGCTTTGCCTCCTCCTAATAGACCTTGGTGAAATTATCCACACCTGCAAAAGTAAAAACCAAGTATCTCTGCTCCAATGCAGTCTTATGCAGCACACTACTTTTGTGTGTCCCGGAGGAAAATACAAAGCCCTCCTGCCTCCTTCAAAGGAAAATATTCATTTCAGAGAGCAGCTTCTAGTTTGGCAGATATTATAGCAGATCCTTACATTAGAAAGAAAAAGGACACTTCCACATTAAGGCTCTATTTTTTTCCACAGAAGTGACGGTGCAGGTTATAAAACTGAGCTCCCCTTCCACGGGGCTGAACTCCATCAAAAAACAGACCACACCCAATATCCCTCAAACAATAAAAATTCTTCCCACTTCTTTCTCTACTCGATTCACCCTGCCCCAACCTCCCTCACTCCCATTCCTCTCTCCCCTTTTGACTCCCTGCCATTTTCTCACTTTTGCTTATTCATCTCATCTTCCCAAGCAAATGAGTCCGGGTTGGGGTTGGACCTGACTGCACCAAACCTGGGCACTGCGGCAGCAGCTGAGGACCAGGGGCTGCTGCAACCCCTGGTTGATGTGCAAAGTACCATTAGCACCGCTCACCGTGCACCAGGTTTTCACCACCTGCTGCTCAAAAACAGCTCTTTCCCCTTGCACTGTGCATGCTGACCATGAAAGCCATGCAGACAGTGGTTGGAAAAGGCCAGAGCGCCACAACCCCTGCATCAGGGCATCCCCTATAATCCCACTAACCGCGTGCCTGAGAGCCAGGACAGCGGCTTCATTCCCAGTGCACAACCAGCTGCCCCTGCAATCTTGTAAATCTCTGTGCCCTGCCTCAGCCACAGCATATAATGGGTTCAGATTTATCTGCCTCTCTAGAGAAATAAGAGATTAAAAGAACATTTACAGTCCCAGGAAAGCACTGAGTCAAAGGCGCTCCATTCAATGAATATAAGATACTATTATCACATTACCAACTCTTGGGATTTTATCTAGCCTCCCAGTCGTTGCTGTTTTTCTGAAAGCCACTTCTCCCAGGGTCATGGGTTTATATGAAAATCTTCATTTTCTTTGTTTGTTCTTTTTTTTTTTTTTTTTGCAGGAACAGTACACTGCAAAGCACAGGAAAAACCTTGAAATCTGAAAGACTGAAAAGATAATGGAGAGGACATGCACTTTTTTTTTTGCCTTTTTATGATTTGTTTTCCCCCAAACCACTCCCTTGACTGACAAGAGAAAAACTCAGGAGCTTGAACTGCCACATTCAGTAAAAGAAACAAATAGTAGCGCAAATACCTTATGGGGTTCCAGCACCTTTACATACCCCGTGGATACCCTTGCCCTTCCCAGCCACAAAGGAAGGTGTAAGAAGCACAAACAAAGGTTGACTGGGCCAAGACCATGCTTCTGGCCACCAGGGACCCTCAAACAAGTAGTGTGCCATTACTTCAAAACAATACATAAGGCATGATAATACAAAATAACACATAATGCATGATTGAATACCTATGCCCACCTACCTACCTAGCAGCTGAGCACATTGAGGACAAGCTTGCAGGCAGCAGGACAACCTAACACTAGCCCGTCTGAGAGGACCTGAGCTGTTGCCACTAGTAACAGAGCCCAAGACAAGTAATAACATCAAATTATGTTCATTTTTGTCCTTACTTAAGAAAAAAAATCATTAGAAAAAATGTTTTTCATGTTGATTTTTTTTTTTCATTACCCAGGATCACCAGCACCCTGTCGACACCTCTACTGTAGAATCCCCACTGGACCCCATCAACCTCTAAACAACAGAATTTCAATTTTCTCATATGTGAAGTGAAGAACAGCATCTTAAACAGCTTTATAAAGTGTTTTACAATCTTTGGGATAAATCTGCTAAGTGACAACACTCTCATTGTGGCAACTGTTCTTACTATTAAAAATTTAACTCCTTCCTAAGATTGGAATGAACAAAAACAGTTAACAAAGGGGAATTATAGCTGGACAGGACCTGGGTAATTCTTGTCACTCCATTATGAAATAAACTAAAATATCAGGATCTCATAAAAAAATAAATTTTCTAAACAAGTAATTCAGGATATTTAGAAGTTTATATACAGAGAATATATATATTTAGGATATGCGGGATTTGAAAAGGTAAATAGCATATTGCAAGAATATAGACACCTTGTAATATTCATATTTTATTTTTAAAGTTGTCATACATTTTATTCAATATTTATATGTTACGAAAGTCTTAACATATAAATGTTATAACTACGTTATAAAGGTCTAAATGATAGAGTCAAAATGAGATGTCTTTATATCAAAATAACATAGAATGCTAAAACAATTTGTTTAGACTTCACCCATCAAAACAATTTGTCAAAACTGACATGTTCTCACAAAATATTTCCATTTTGATAAAACAGCATTTTGACAGAAAATGGTTGAATCCAAATATTTTCATTCGGCTTGCTGAACTATATATGTCCTTGTGAACCAGACTGGATGTGAAAATAGGACGGGGGTGTGAGTGCTGTCCCTGCTCCTGTGCCCCTAAGCAAAGGGCTCAGGCTGTGTCTACGCTGCTTTTGAACCCTCCCCAAGTCCTTAAAGTCAGGGAACATCCTCTGTTGCATACCCTACAAAGCCAGATCCCCCATTAGGCATTTCCAAAATAAAATAAATAAAACATATTTTTTTAAAAAAGCTATTTAGTGATTTAATGACATTTTCTATGGAAATAACTGTTTTGAATTCTTTTGTGGGCTCCCTGGAAAAAGCCAAATGGGGCTGGAGACATCTTCAAAGAACTTTCTTACTTAAAACTTCAAACAGTCTTCTGTTCTCACACCAGCAGATTTCTGCAGTTTGAATTGGATCACAAAATAATGAAAATGCAGTCCAAAAAAGAAAAAAAATGTACATCAAAAACTGTTGATCCGATTTCCTAATGATGCAGCCATAAATATCAAGAGATCAACTTCAGAGCTCAGGCATCACCTTCTATACACCTGCTTTAAATTTGGAAAGCCTTCAAAGAAAGTATTATAATATTTTCATAGATAATAAATTATTAGGACAATGGACAAATGAGGGGATTTTCATGGAAACCAGAAGTTACAAGCAACTGTCCATCAAAGAATACATGTGCTCAAAATACATTCCTGGAGTCAGCAGTAGATTGTAGTCCCATTCATATGAATTTATAACAGGCTAATAAACAGATGTTAGAAGTAAGCGTGATACCTGCAGGAGAATGAGTAGCTCTTGCACACTGTTAGAACACGCTGCTTTAAGCTATTGATTTATCTGCTAGCTCTTATAACTGTTAATTATCTGACATTTTTTATAAATAAAGCTGAAAATGTGTAAACATCAAACTAATGTGAGTTGTTTAGCCCACATGACCTACTTCATAAAATAAGAATATTCTGCGTGATTTTTTAATTGTCTTCAAAATACTTGATGCGTTCTGGTTTTTCAGACTGCCTAAAACACCCTGATCCCATTCCTAAGAAAAGACTACCCATGCTGCACTTTTTATGGTCATGACCCAAGAAAGGACCAATGCACAGACTTTAATCCTTGCATACCCAATTCTGCATGCAAGAGCACCCCTTGATTACAAAACATAAAGAGAAGTAAAAATTAGGAAAGGCATGAACACATGCTTTAGGTTTGCACCTGAAGAAACACCTTATAGTTTTTTCTATGCAATTACACTGAATTTCAGTATAATGCAACTGTTATCCTTCCTGCTGCCATTCAAGGTGTCCAGAAATGATCAACTTATATTCTCTCAGTCAAAACAAGCAAGTTCACATGCAAAAACCTGTCTCACCATCCACAGGAGACTTTACTTCCTAACATCTTTTCAGTCCTTCACAGACATGCACACTATTCCCCTCAGGTTTCTCTAGTCCTTAATTAACTGTTATCTTTTTAACAATAAAAAAGCAGCGGGTGGTTTGGGAGTTGCTTTTCATTTCTTGAAGCTTGCTCTGGCCTGTGCTACGTCGCCAACCCAGCTGTGGGAACTCGGGTGGAAGAAGGAAAGGACATGGATGTGGGATGCTGTGGGAGAAAAGTGTGTGTGTGTAGCCAGGTTGAGTGGATGCTCTTGCAATGAAGTTATTTTTTGAATGATGCAAGATCCTGCAGCAATCCTCTCCATTAACTCACTGCAGCTCAGCAAGACACTTTGCCAAGCAAGAAACAACTGGCAGGAAGGTCACCACCAGCAACTGCTGAGGCACTTCCATGCAGTAGGTTCAGCTGTCTTCACCCCAACATTATGGAAACAAACACACTCTTCTTGAGAGCCTGCTGCTATGGCTTTCTGCTTACAAAGTAAACTGCCCAAGATCAGAAGAGAAATTTGCTTAATAAATCCCAACAGCATGGTGACCCATGTGCCATTAACCCATATCAGTCTGCCTTGATTGAATGAGTACAACAGCCTCAGGTACCCATCCTGCATGCAAGCTGCAGTAAATGATCTACTCCTAAGTACTGTGATTAATTACTTCCCTTCAGTTAAAGTCAATACCCTACTTGCACTGGATTATTTAAAATTAAAAAAAGGGATAAAAAGGAGAGGTGTGTTGATAATGGGAAGCGGCTCTGCTCTGTCTTGGTGGCATTATCTATCAATTGCAATCAGATTATGTAGATAAAGAACAGCAGCAAATTTATCAGCTCTATTTGCACTCGTGACATCCCTTCACTGTAAGAAGGCTTCATGCAAGTGCAAGCGGCACCACACAGCCAGGGACCACCGAGACGCAGCATTGCTCTCGCTTGGGAGAAGGGGAACTGGGGAGGAGGGAGAGCAAGATGCAGGTGGGAGATGGCAAGAGGCGGGGGAAACTCATCTCTTCCCACCCTCAGCCTTGCAGGAATGCAACCAATTCATTCACCTGGTCCTTCAACGTAACTACAAGTCACCTGCGGCCATCCGGCCTCAGTAGGGTGGTATTTAAGGATGAAGCATTCAACTTTTCAGAGTATTTACCATGTGTAACCCTATTTATTTATTTTTTAAAGTTTTTTTAAATTAATTTCACCTGGAACACAATTCTGAAACCTTGCCATCCAGACTAGGTACCAAACAACAGAAACACCCCCGTTACACCGCTGTGAACTGGGAAGAGCAGCCACCTGGCAACTTACTCGTGAGTGCAAAAGATCCTCCAGACACAAAACGTTTTTTACTTGGGTCAGTTATCTGTTCTCTTGTATCTGCAGGCGTGAGTGAAGGCTGATTATTCTGATTTTGCTACAGCATCCAACATGGCAGAAAAGGGCCGATTTTATTCTCGGTTAGCTACGCGAAAAATTAGGAGGAAGCCTGATGCATAACAACAAAAGCCACGGTGTTTCACTCTGAGCAAGCAGTTTCTACTTCTCCAAAATTTTTCACCTTCACTCTTACCTAAACAGAGATTGTACACTCTTTACACGTAGCAATAACATTGCTCCCTGCCCAATTCAATTTTAGGTACAAGGTAACTAAATTTCATCGTTATCAACAGTATTGGAAATTAAGCAGGAATGGCTGACTTAAATGGTCTTAGACGTGTACACACACAGATAGAGTTCCTGGAAGGTATTTCTGAAAGCCAGGCAATGCCTAGCATCTGAAAGCTCTGAACAAACCATATAACCGTAGGGGTTCCTCCATCATTAGTATCAATGTCCATTAGGGTGACGGCTTACTGTGAAAATGAGCATCCAAACTCCACAGCTCTTGCCACTTAACCCCAAGCCTCCACGTACATTCCTTGATTATTTTTTCCTCCGCTTGCATTTAGTGCTGTGCTCAATGCACACAAGAGATGTACCATGTGCGACGAGAGCTCAAACTCCCAATCTTCAGACCCAGGAGTCTTAATGAACGCCTTGTCAAATCAGCAGTTCAGGAGCATTCAGGGAGGGGGAGAACCTGGTATTTTGATTGTAATTTCTAAATCCATTTTTATTGCATAAAGATTAAAAAAAAAGAAATAAAAAAATTGTAAGAGCTCTGTTTTCCAGGCAAAATCAGCACCTTAACCAAAGTGCTCTGAAGCAGCCCAGGTCACAGACCTCAGAGTGGGACTGCAGGAGATGGGTTATGTGTACACCTATACGAGACGCAGGTACATACACCAGATACCCCGCACAAAACTGCACTTAGCAGGCAGTTGCACAGCTATTTGCTTCCAAGCTGTAGCCCCTCTGGGCGAAAACCAAGGTGGCATGTAGTCATCTTTGCAGGCACAGAGATTTGCTCTTGCAAGTAGACAGAGATGCACAGACACTTCGTAAAATCCTGATTTAAAAGTTTCGAAAACCACTGGGGAGGATGTATGCATACTGCTTGCCCATCATCACCCTGGTAAAGCCTACGTATAGCACTTCATATGCTCCCTGTGCACTAGTTGCAGAAGAGAAACATAGAAAGAGGAAAAAGGTGTCTACAGAGCAAAACACAGTAATGCCTGGATAAATCCCCATCCAAGTTAGTATTCATAACCATAGCCAAAACTATTGCACTATGGCCATCAGCTCAGTTCATACCCTGAATTAGTATCTCTGACCACCATTGGGCACACATTGGACCATGCCAATAGTTGTTATGAATTAGCATGGGGGTCTTTCACATACTACTGCAATGCACCAGATCTCTCTGATGCTAGAAAGTGGAGCTAGGGGAGGAAAGCAGGTCTGCAGGTTACCTGATCCTGATCTAGATGCCAAACGCTCTCCCCTTCGCTTGCCTTTGCAAATGGGCACAAGAAACACTTTCATGCCCCACCTCTCTGGGATCTCATAGGCCAGCCCCAAATGGATTCTGTGGCATAACAACATCTAAAAGTTATGGGCCATTCTGTAAGGGGAAGTCACTGCAGTTTAAGTATTGTGCCTAAGGCTCTGACCTTTCGCCTCCAAAGTCTATCCAATTATCTCACGTACTAAGTGCCTTTTCTCACTTCCAAATCCCGTGGTCGCTTTCTGAAGGCCATTCTTTGGAGACAGCTCTGTAAAATACAACAAATTTGCAGCAGCACAATGTTATTACATAAAGCATAAACCAGTTCACTGCACAATTACCTTTTTTCCCTGGCAATGCCAACAGTCCACAGTAAATATCCACTATGAACAAAAGCACCAAAACACAGGAGACACATAGAGGAACCTGATGTCCAAGAAATCTATTCTGGGTCTGGTTTTTTTTTTTTATTTTCCATCTTCTGCAGAAAGGTAAGAATTAGTGGGGGTGATGCTTGCAGTTTATTATATTCATTGTATTGTTTAATACACTACAGAAAAATAATTAAGACTACTCTTTCTTAGCTCTGGTGGGAAACATCAATTAAAAATACAAAAAAGGATACAAATTCTGGTTAATGGTTAAAGGGTTTTTTTATATTACCAAATTTGCCAGATATGCATGAGACCCAGCGAAGAGCCAAAAGCACACTTTTTACTTTTTCTGCCTTTAGACGGACGCTACAAGTCTAGATTCACCTCACCCTACACAACATATCTAAAATTTAAGTGTCTAGTCTCACATTATCTGAGATCATCAGGTGTTATGGCTACAGGCAGGTGAAACATGTCCCTGGCTGGATGGCCACAGACTGGTGGTCTTCTTTTGAAGACATAAGCAGTGATTTGAAAGAAAAAGCAAGCCACTGCTAATTTCAGCCTGGACCCCCAACCCAAGGGCAAAGATGCATCTCAGAGACAAGAGGCAGAGGGATACCTTGTAGAAAAACCCTGGCAGGACTCAGGCATGAGGCTGGTGAGGAACAGTGCTGCGAGGTACAAGCAGCAAAGCAGGATGCACTAGGTCTAATTTAAGGATTTGCCCATGGTTCTCCCCAAATCTCACTGCTCATGCCCAGAGCATGGGACAATACTGGAAATCTAACTATCCCCATGACCCAAGAGTGAGCTAGCACACTCCCAAATTATGATGGAAATAGCCAACAAGCCTCATTCACCATGATTTCACCTTCTGACACCCCACAAAGCAGAAACATATGTTTAAAAAAAAAAAAAAACAAAAAAAAAACCCTCATTTCATACATTGCAGCACATTCTGTAATTAATCAGAATTGTATTGCCAGCTTCTAATGATCGAATCCCATTTAATCATTTTGGAGCCTCTCGCCTGCGTGACATAAGCGGCACAAATCAAAACCTAGGGGGGCCTGATAAGCATTCATCATGCATCCTTCCTGAAATTAATGGTACAGTCTAAGCACAGCCAGGCCCCATGAGATGCTTAACACCCTATGCACAAGATGTAAATTCATAATCATCATCGCAACACCATCAAAGAAATACTCCATCACGGCTCATTTTGTGGTTGCTAAACATGTGTTTTCCTCACTTGAAACTAGAAAAGGGCTTGAACTATAAATCCCAGGATCAAAAACATCCCCCAAACTTTGAAGAGTTTAGATCTGAATCAGAGATCAATGTGGAACATTATGCAGGGCATCATCTGGAATAAGAATAATGACATGTTGCAGGATCTGAAATGCCAGCAGCTTTTCCACAGTGCACCAAACCTCCTTTGAATTCTAAAACTTTAGCTTCTCCATCACTCTGGGGCACGTTGACTGGAGGTGAAGATGCTCTGATGAACCCAAATGCCTTCCCTGCTAAACCAAAGGCTCTGAAATCTTAGTGCAGAGCCATGGTTCATTCAGCTGGTTTGTGAGCTCTTAATCTCATCTTCAGCGCAAAATATTTGCTCCAAGTTTTTTCGGCTTTTTTGTTTCTGCATAATTTTTGTAGATTTTCTACAGGAAAGAGGGCTTCCAAACGGGGCCACCTCCTGATGTCCAGGCTGACAAGTTCAAGGAGAGCAGCAGAATGGCTCAAAGCAAAGCAAGACCCTATGGAAGAGGTAGCTTCAGTAGTCAAATGCCCAGGGTGCAGATGCCTCGCATGGCCAGGGACTCCTCAGTGACCTTCTCAGGATTGCTTAGCATGGGAGAATTACCGGATTTCCTTCTTGCCTCTTTAGGCTCTACATTCATCATGGCACAGCCTCTTCAGTAAAGCTTGTACCATACATAGCAGGATGGCTTCCTGAGTTTGGCAAAGTTTTCCCTGGATTCATCTTCTAGATCAACTCCGGCACTTTAGGAAGTATCTGCATTTTTACACCACAGCCCAAAAATGCTGACTTTCCCCTCGTTTCTTCATCCATTCCCAAGAGCAACAGTGTGGGAAAAAGCTTTTTTTGCTACAAACACAGGAGATAGATGCTCTCCCTCACAACACAAAATAAACCATCAGTCAGGAAGGGTTTCAGCACATCCTTAAGCTTATTTGCGTGTTTGGGGTTTGTTTTTTTTTCTTTTGTGACCAAAATCACATAGGAATGAGAGCACACACACACAGACATAGAAACAAACCATTTGGGAATTCAGAGCAAAAGCTTTCCGATGTCATGCAAATGGGCCAGAATTGGCCCAGAATTTGGAATCTGGGTTAGCAGAATTCATTTTGAACTGTCATCAGGAAAATGCTTTATAGGAGCATCTCTTAAATCTCTGCACTGTGTAACTGCTACCTCCACGTGCTCCAGGAGCATATGGTCTGCTTCAGGAAGCAAGCCCCTTCCATGGTGACTGGGAGCCCACATTATCATGCGTAATGAGGGAAAAATCAAGTGCAAGTCACAGCTGGCTCGGGATCATGCTGGCGGTTGCATCTGCCACTAGCAGCTTCCTGAGCTCACTATATACATGCTCCTCATGAGCAAAATCTGAGGTGCCCCTAAGTGCATCTGAAGGAATGCTCTGCTGAAGACAAGACACTAGACACATTGGCTTGTCCTTGGCCTGAAAGAGCACACAAAATCCTCTCATGTCTGCTCAGCTCTAACAGACATACTTTAATCTTCAACCTGATCACCTGGTCCACTGAAGAAATGTGTATGTCAACTTTGGCATGCTCTGGCTCAAACCCCTTGTGCTATTTACCGTTCCCAGCTCCTACAGCAATGCACAGAAGGTCACCTCCTTCTCTGATATAGAGACCCAAAACTGTGCCTAACTCAATATGAATGGTAGGGGGTTTTAAAGTCTCCACAGGTGTCTCCAATGGAGATTATTTATGTCTGTCAATGTTTCACTTATTGTATCACCACATTAAGTACCTAGGCCTAATCTTAACAGTTGAGATGGCATTTTCATTCCAAAACTCCTCTGGCAGAAATTACAGGAGACTGGAGAAGGGAAATTACAAGCAATTACTAAGAATGGCTACTTATAACCTCTCGTTTATTATTTTTAAAGAACATTTTATAAAAAACGCACTCAGCTGGACATCAGTTAAGTTGACCATGTCAAAAAAAGAGTGGTTTGCATCCAGTGTTCTGTTTTCAGGGTCAATCTTCCAGTTTTCTATGGTTTCTGGACTTTCTGTCTCCACAGCTTCCAAGTATATGCCCCAGGAGGTCTGTGAATGTGGAAGAACAACTCAAAACAAGCACTGCTGGATATTCGAGGTATGGAGATCTCCGCAGTTATGACTGAGGCACACAGCTCATGGGTCTTTGCTTGAATATGGACATTGCTCCTCAATGAAAACTCCCCAAGTCACAGATCTCGGCTGTTACACGTTTTGTTCTGTATTCACATGGTTTGCACCAAATAGTTGAATGATGTCAAATGGTGGTTCAACATAAGAGACAGTACTTCTAAAACTTACTGTCTTCTCAACCAAATTTTTATTAGGAGCCTCATCACGCCTTTAACTGTAAAATAATTTACACCCTTCCATCCCTTGGCACGTAAATGCCTTGAGAGAAGGCTTTTGCTCGTTTGTGCAATGGATGGAAGGAATTTTTTGCAACAATCAACAAAGGGAGATTTTACGTGAAATGGTCCCAAAGGTACCTTCCAAAAATGCACCCCTTTTCATCTGCTGCTAAAGAAAAAGGAAATCTCAGGAAATCCCTACTCACAGAAAAGTCTAATGTCTGCTCACAGCCTTTTCCTGCAATATTTCCTTGGAAATACAGCTTCTCATTCATAGTCTCTGCCTCGTGCTGCAATTACTCCTTTCCTCTCGCATCTTTGTTCCTCCAGCACAACTTGTACTAAATGTCAGCTCCAAAACCAATGGTTTAGTCACAGCAGTGGCTGCAGTGTTATCCTGCAGACTGTGACCAGAATTGCGAGCAGCAGAAGGTGAAGCTGTGGGATGTCAACTGCTCATCTTAAGTCCTTCAAGCGGAGGCTCTGAGCGTAAACCCTGGATGGAGCTTGAGTCCCATCAAAACATACTTTCCTTGCAGGAGGTCAGAAGCTGCAGCAGAAATTGGTTCTGCCAACACTTCGGGCTGCATCAGTCAACTACTGCAGCTCAGCACTACTGCAAGGAGTTTTGTTCCATCAATCTTTGCCGAAGTTGAACGCTTTTGCTATGCAATGGCCTTGGGCTTTGATCTATATAGACACAATCTCACACATTGCCTAATAACACTAAAAAAAAAAAAAAAAAAAAGAAAAAAAAAGAAATATTGCTCTACATGGGCTTGGACAAGCAAAACTTCTTCAGTTTCTAATACAACCCCTCTTCTTCGTCACTGCCCATAGTGTGGCAAAAACTTCATGGGGACATACTCCATCCAGCCAAGAGGGATGAATTTCACTTCCCAAAGCTGCGCAGCGCAAAAAAAAAGTGGTTCCAGATCAGTGGTTGTGGGGAAAAAAAAGAAAAAAAAAAAGAGCACTTTTACTCCTTTTCATGGCAAAAGAAGCTGAGAAATGCCCCACTCCATGCACCTGTGCCCAACCCCACCATGCAAAGGTACATCAGTATCCAAGTCTGAGCAGATCCTCAGCTCCTTGAGCAGCCCTGCCTGTGGATGCCTTCCCAAACTTAGCTCTACCCCTCCGATCACCCTTACTTTCACCTCCCTACTGTGTCTTATTTGCTCTTCACTTGTGTGGTCCAGCTGTGAAAGAAACAATTGGCTACAGTCCTGCTGTTCCCAAGGAAAAATCAGGTCTCTGAGGATTTTTTTAAAGTATTGCAAAGACACAGAGCACAGAGCTAATACATATCCTGATCTTCTCCTGGCCATTTCTTGTGACAGTCAACCATAAAGCAATGGCACTAGTGCACCCAAGCCCCAGCTTTGCCAATAGCCTGAGCTGGAGGAGCATTTCAATCTCCCTGCATAAATCTGCGCAGCATTCCATTGCAGAAGCGTGCAAGCCTCACAGCCCAGGTGGGGCCAGATTCCAGAGCACTTTTGGCTAGTTCTGGTCCTTCAAGCAGCAGCAAACGGGGTGCTGGAGGCTTCCAAAACTCAAAAGATGCCTGCTTGATTCAGAAATTACCAACATGGTCAAGTGACCTCCCTGCTGGATAATGAAAACCTCAGCTGGGGTCCCATAACACCTACAGCTACACCCTACATCTACAGGTAGAGGACGGCCGGCTCCTCAAGCTATACAATAAGGAGAAAGTCAGACTGTGCTCTCTGCCTTGAAAACCCAGATGCACACCAAAGGGGGAGGATGAAACGACTCATTCTTTGATATTCAAGCATCTTCCAAACAGGAGAACAGGTATCAGGAGAAAACAAACAGATCCAAGTACAGTGCTGTGTACAGAAATGAACTAATATCAAGCTTGACTGAAAAAGTTGATTAAATTAGTTTAATTTAAAAGCCCAAACAAACCCTGAAGGAGGTTCTTTGTTTATTGCTTTTTACCGACAGCATACGTTACTGAAGAAGCACCATGTGGGCATGAAATATTTATTCATTAAATCTTTCATAAAGCTCTACACTATTGGTTTCACTCAGGATATATTTATAACTTGTCAAAGTCCACAAAAATCACTGCTTTTCTTTCCCCCCTGCTACAGTGTATAAAAGGATTAGGCTTTCAGTTTTCGTTGCAATAACCCTGATCCTCAGCTCCACTGTTGCTTGTCCACAAGGTGCTGCTTCTTTAATCGTAACAGGATAGTTCTAGTTAAAATAGTTCAGCCTTCCCTGTACCACCCAAAAGGGATCGTTATCATGCTGCAAACCATACTGCTGCTTTACCATGTTCCTGCCATGGGAATGGCAACATCATTCATTTATGGAGGAAGGCACCATGCAGCGGTAGCAATACATGGAAATAAAAGCCAGGACAGACAGTGAAAAGCAGTCAGAAAGTGCATTCACTTCAGCATCAGTATGTCTGAGTCATTTGTTATCAAACCTCATTCCATCAGTGAAACCCATTTTTGAACCCTTCCTTGGCTGTCAGCCAAGCTACAGATTACATCCATGCTCCAAGTTGGGTTAATAACACATTAGCGTAAACAGTGCTACATTATCTTCAGTGTTAGCTGTAAAACTATATAGTATTGTTTTACTACAGTTTTACTGACTATATAGCTCAGTCCAGTAGAGGAATGAGGATAAGTTATCATTATAAATGAAAGTACTTTCCACCCATAAGCGTGCAAAAATTCAAGATTTGATTTGGACTGTGCGGGGACAATTGCATCAGTGAAACTGTCACCTCTCTAAGAAGTTGCACCGGTACCTAATCTGGGTGCGGGCCAAATCTAATTTCCCCAAATAATACTGAGCAATAAAAAAAGCACCCCAAAACAGATGCTGAGCAGGCACTTCAGGTGCACTGCAGGGCCCCATGCAGTTTTGGTGGCTGCAGTCACTGCATGCATCCCTGCCTCATTTGACCATGGGCTGTCTGGTCAGGCCTGCTCCTGTTTCCCTTACTCCATTTGTTTGTGAGAATAAATAATAGAAATACAGCATAAGCAGATGCCGTTGTCCCTGGAAACTAGGCTCGCTGGGTATGTTTCTGCTGAAACGGCTTCTTACTGGAAAATTAAGTTTTGATTAAAGTGTGTTCTTTTCTTGCTCTTAATAAACAGAGACTACTTCATGTGCAAGCTTTGGGCTTTTTTTTTACTGGAAACCTAAACCATCTTGCATGGCTTTGGTTTTTCAAATGCCTGATCCTCAGCAAGGGCTGGGTTCCCCAGGCACAAGAGCACCTCATGGGGCATCGAGGAGAAGACATCTCAGGATGACTCCACAAGTTGACACCAGACCCTCGTGAGAGAAAGTCTAAGCCAGGCAAAAGGGCAAGGAGGGACCAGCAGCCACGTATGAATCCCATAGGCCTGCTGCAACTCAAGACAACGTTTTGGGTATTTAATCCCAGACACAACTGTCCTGACATTTTTGAGGGGAAAAACAACAACTTTTTTTCCAGAGGAAAATATTGATGAGAACAAAGCAGAGGCTTCACACTTACGGTTTTTGTGAAGGGGAAAAACACCTTTTCTAAGTCAGTTCCACCAAAAACTCAATAGAGAAGCACAAAGAGTGACCTCAGCTGATGAGGCTCCACCCCAGGGGAAATCTTCCCCTTAGCAGAGAGCCCAGCAGTACCCCATGGCCATGTACCTAAACCATTAGGTCATTGCTGAACAAAGGCTGGGAGCCTCGTGGAAGGCATGTTCCCTAAGGACCACCTCCACCACACTCCCAAAAAAACTTTAAACAAAAGGACCTATGTTTAACCAAACATTGATCTTTCCCCTCAGTAGCTTCCATCACTCACAGCGGTCCCAGCTAAAGCCAGAGCGGTGCACACATAGCATTTCCCACTCACACAGTGTTTCTTTGTCCGAGTTTCACAACAGAAACACCAGGATAAATCATTTACTCCCAGGTCCACCTTACAAACCTTCCAACATCTCATACCTGTAAGATTCTCTGCAACTATGTCTCTAGATCTGAAAAATTATATTAAAAGGAAAACCAAAACAGAAAAGGTTGACCTCAAGCCCAGCAGACCTGGAGATGCTCAAAAACTCTGCATCGATAAAGTCTACAACTCAAACTTTTTGCAAAGCCTGTCCCAATGGCCAGGCTGTGCCACATTTGCACAGTAGCTCAACAATTACTTACATTCCCAAAAGACACGTGGGGGCCTGTTACACTCAGTTTACCCCAAAAGGGCCTCACTTGACAATATTAAGTCTTTTGAAAGTAACCAAAGCCAGCAGCACATGCAAAACTATCAAGACAACATTATCCTGATGCTGCATGAGCAATGGGCTAACTCTTGAATTTTCACATCCCAGACTGAGCGATCTGAGTCATGTCAAGGAAGGAAAGGAACAACTACTGAGGGTGCTGTAATGAAAATATGTTCTTCTCAGGAGCGACTCTGCAAGGGGCTACGTGGGGCTGGCAGGGAGATGCCGAGCCACAATATGCTCCAGCGATTTCCAGCTGCTGCAAGCTCCCAAGAGACATCAGAGCCAACTGACATGGCTCCTATAGGGCAAATTTCAGCCCAAACACTCCAAGCTCTTCAGCCAAAGCTTACATTATTTTTACCTCCCCTCCTCTCCTTCCCTCTGCCATCATTAGGAGAGCAAAGAAAAAAAAATGCTATTTTTTATATGCTCATTAAATATAATCTGCTAAATGTTCTGTGCCAATGCATAAAGATGCCTACTATGCTAATAGAATATTTAATTGACATTTATTTGCTGACTAGTTATTTATGCTAACGTCACCCCTGCGTAATTAATAGTCTGCTAAAGTCGACTTGAAAAGCACACATAAAACACTGTACTAGGAGTCATTTGCAGTATTTAAAATAAAGAAATCCTGCAATCTATTTACATTAGGTTAGTCTGAACTTGGTTTTGATGGAATAAGAGGATGAGGATTGGGCAAAGAAGATATAAAATAAAAAATCTATATACTACTTCAGAAATATCCAGAGTCTTTGACAGTACAACCTGCCAAAGAAGATTTCCGAGTTTCATTTTACTTGGCTCGAGGGCCCAGTTCTTAGCTGATGTAAAATGGCATAAGCTCAGTGAATGCCTACTGATTTTCTCCAGCCTCAAGCTCGTAGGAAGTAATATTTCAGGTGAGCCTTCAGTGCAAGAGCTAAACCGGGGCCAGATCTGCTCTCAATTATACTCGTAGAAAAGTAAACACATCTCAGATAAGTCAGTGGAGGCGAGCCAACTCCTCACAAAGATAAAAGGAGAAGTCCACCCTGCCCATCTGATCCCTCTACCTGCACTATTATCATGGACCTGCAGGCATAGTTTAAGTATTATTTCCTCTGGGATGAGATTACCAGGGGAAAGTTGGCTTCAGTTAAAAAAAAAACAACCATCCGTGATCGCATTTTCTGAGAGAGAAGCTCCGGAGGCCTTCATTTATCTTCAGAAACATTATCTCTGTGTCACCCTCTGGAGAACCTCTAGACAAGCTTTGCGGACACAAGCGACCTCCAAGAATGATGCTGAAAGGCAAGTGTATGGGCCACATCTCCACCACCACCCCCAGCTGCATCCCTCAAAAAAGCCTCCTGTGTACCTAGGGAGTCTTGAATGACACCAAATCCACACCCCGAGCAGAAAGTGACTGCTCAAGCCTTGCTCTTCTCTTTGCTCCTGTCTCACCATCTCCCCTTACTGCTCCTGTTCCCATCCCCTGAGCCCCATTTTCTCTCTATCCTACTACTTTCTGCTGTAGTCTAGCCCCAGCTTCTGTTCTAACTACTACATCCATCGGTGATTTCACCCGAGCACTAAAAAAATGGAAAAACTGGCTCAAAGTCACCTTATTTTTTTCATCTATCTATTTATCTATCTGACGTCTTGCACACAAATCAGCTGTGCAACATAGCCGACCACCTTTTGACTATGCAGAATCTGGTGAGTCCTCATGCCGTAAGTTTTGACATAGCCAACCAGATCCACTTCTCCCCTCCCTTACAGCAGTGACCTCAAACAGCAGGATTTGGCTCTGTGATAGATTCAGATAATGGTAAAAAAAAAGAAAAGAGAAGAAAAAAAAAAAGTTGTCATTTGAAGGCAACCCAGCTTGCTGTGGCACAAGTTTTATCTCCTTTTTCATCCACACCCTGCCCAGAATCAGATCCAGCACTTTGAATCTGAGTGAAATTCGCCTCCTTTGGCCTGGATCTAGGGTAGCAGTTAACCTGACCTGAGTGAAACACAAAAACCTATTTCAAATAGTGACCAAATGATGATGTTCACCTTCACAGAAAGTCTGGACAGGCAAAATGCTTTATGACCACCACTCTTAATGGCATATTTCACTTGATGAAGCTCAGCACCATTCAAGAGGGACTCACTTCACCCCAGGATCAGGCTTTTCAGCTTTAATCCTCCTTATATCGATGTAACAGAGAAGTAAAGGCTGCTTTCCTACACATAATCGTAGTATGATTGATCACCTTGATCACCAAATCCAGGTATAGATTGTGTTCAGAGGTTTTCTCATCTGTACCAGTTCATCATACAATCAAAATATAGACCTGTTTCTCTCCCCACTGTATTTCTTCACATCTCCAGTCTTCTCTGTCTTCTGGTTTACACGGCAAGCAGACTCAAGCTCACTGCGCAGATCAGCACACAGAAATGCCCTATTTGAATTTCCATCTGTCAATAACATTAAAGCAGAACCACCACGGCAATTACAAGTGTACACAATAATCTTGTCGTCCAGTGTCTTTAGCGCATCCCAGAATGCATTAAGATAGTGCCAGGAGAGATTCGGCTCTGTTGGCTCAGCTGTAAATCTGCAATCTGTACAAAAACACCCAAGTGTCAATCAAAAGACGTTCCTGCTCTCTGCGTGGTTCACAATGCATAATTTAGCTACTACGCTTGTCAGGTTCTCCACGCTGCTCTTCTACCCGATGGTAAATGTGTTCATGAACCCAACTGTCATCAATAAGGGAAAACAGCACATGGAAATAACAGGCTAAAGGAGGCAAGAGACCTCTTTTTGTTTCACAGGTAAAGGACTTGCTAGTAAGGGAAAGTTTAGTTAGACTTTAATTTTTAATGCTCAAAGGGTAAAACATCCCAAGGGATGGAGGATGTTGAAAAACAACCACATTGGCTCTGTGCTGAGGAGGAGGACAGTGCTTGGGTAAGCCATAGGAGGGGATAAAGGCTGTCCCTGCTTCCATGCAGGCTAATATAAAGGGGAAATTTTAACTAACTGATGGAAAGTCTATGTCATATCCCACCCCTATAGTGCAGAAAACAAATCCTACTGCACCACCACAGCCCTGTCACTGGCAATGAACTTTGAAGCAGGTTGTCCTTCCTCATCTGAATTACAATTGCTGAGAGGCCTTGTCAGAAAGGATGAAAATTTCACACTCAGCTACATCAGGCAGTAGCTACCCACTGCTCTACACCACAGTTAATATGCAATAAAAAAGAAATCTCTGTCCCAGGACGTGACTTTAGAGCTGATCAGTGCCAAAGCTACAGACCATAAGGACAGCTTCACACTTGCCTCAGCTAGTTCATGAATAAACATCCAATTCATTCAAATGAGTTCTATATTAACTAATTTAAATAATTTTCATTTTGCTTTGAATGGTAAACAGATCTATTCTGCCAGGATAGTTGAGTTTGCAATTCAAATTACACACCGATTTGTAATGAGAAAAATATAATTAATGGCAAAGCTTGAAGTAACTACAGTTTTAGTCCTTTGATTTCCTGCAGGGAAGGAGGGGGTGGAGGGTGAAGCTCGCAGGCACACACGCACTCACACCATCCTCTCACAGGCCAATACATTTTATTGCAAACTCAAGTGTTTGGCCCTCAGTCCTATTCTAGTGCACTGCACCACAATGTCATGGGAGGACATAACATGAATTGACATTATACTTGCAGGCCCCATGATGCAATACGAACGTCACCCAATAAATAATCATGTAACAGTCTGTAAATTAGATGACTTCCTTCTATTAGAATCATAAACAATAGTTATTTGGCATCTGCCCCTTAAAAGCTCTGTGTGTGCTGAACATTAAATCAAGCTCTATTGATTTGCTAAACTGAACCGGCCCATTTTTTCGCATTTCTCTCCAATCTAACAAAATTCTTCATCCTATCACTCTCTACCATTCTTGCTGGCATCACATTTGTCAGATGAGTTCCGATCAGTCCGATCTGATTCGTAAGCAGAAACAGAGCATTGTCCCAGTGCTGGTATTCTGCCCGTTAAACAAGTCTTTGGCAGATGCGCTTTTTAACCAAAGCCTTCAGCTCCTGATTAACATCAAACCCTAATGACAGATAACTGGCCCTGGCCATGCTGTTTTTATGGTCTTGCCAGCAGATATCTTCACTGTATTTCAAGATGTGCAGAATCAGTCCCTTAGAAGATGGGTCCATGCAATTTGAAGCTGGCTTCCATTTCTTCCAAAGGTTTGACAACAAAATAGTGTGCAATGCTAAAAAAGGTAAAAAACCTTCACGGAGTTCATAGAGAACACCACTTTCTCTATAACCAATGCAAAGTCTGATCCTGCAGGCTTCACCAGGTAAAACTCTAAGCACTCCAATGAAGTTTGGCTCGTTAAGATACATTCACTGATCAGCCAAGCAATTAAGCATAGGACGAACTCCAGACATCCACATACAGTAAGCCTAGTACTCACAAGCTATCTTTAAAAGCTGGTCAGAGCTCAGTTCTCCCTACAGCAGATGAGGGGCACTCTTGAAAATCCACTCTCTTCCTTGTGGTGTCCCAACGGGAACTACGATCTTTGAAAGCAAGCTTTGACTACAGGCTGAACCCTGCAGGCAAACACCCAGAGGAGCTCTGCAACTTATAAGCACATTTAGGACGTCTCTCTTTTCCAAGTGAGAGAGGTCCTGAAGGCCCAAATCCTCCTGAGCATTTTAGATGCCCCATTCCAAAATATGACTCAAGCTCTTAAACGCTTAAACCTCTTTTGAAATTACAACCTAATAATTTAATTTATTCTTTCTGAAAACTACACTAAGACATACTGAATAAGAGTTCATTCACTGAGAATGGGAGTGGAAAAAAAACAAACCAAAACAGGGCAGTTGCTCAAATTTACGACCCTGGCATACAGTTCATCACCCAGCCAGAGGAGAAAGGAGGTATGACGCACTGCACATTTGCAGTCATTCAAGCAAGACAATTCACATGAAGTAGCCACAACCCAAAGAGCAGATTCCAACATTTCCATGAAAAGCAGTTGCCTCCAGTTATAAAACAATCATTATTTTCTATTAAGACAGTCGATAAGATCTCTTACCCCTTGACCCTGGCATTTTGAGATTTAGTTTACGGCACTGTACACCTTTCTGGTAACATTGATTACAATCCATGTAATAAAAGGTAGTTTAAGAGACCAATAAAATAAAATCCGTAACCCCTCTTACATCAGCTTGATTTACTAGTGCTAAGCCAACAGACTTCTCAACCACATTTGTCTTTAATAATTCTTTTTTTTTTTTTTTTAAGGCAGTCAATCCTCTGTTTATTCAAAAGACACACTCCAGAACAAAAAAATAAGTTTAGCTCAGATTTTGGCATACACAAAGCAAGAACATCAGCTCTGACTCAAAGACCATGTCTACAGCTCACTTCAGTGGGAGGTCAGGCAACACCTACACCAGGAAAATCGCACATGGCACAGAAATGGCACACACACTTTTCTCAATGGTCACATGCAACAGAAAGTAAAAGAATAACTTCAGCAGCAGAATCCTTAAATGAGACTTTTCTTAAACACATGCAAAAGCTGGAGGCTAAATATTAATCCCTTCTTCCCTTGATCTAGAATAAATGGGATACATGGTAGGGATATGTATGAGTAACAGTGACAAGTATACCTCTGCTTGGAGCTACATAGTGGTAAGGATACACAGCTGTTCCATTGCTGTACATGGCAAAAAAAACCCACCATTTTTTCTTATACACTGGGGATCGAATTGTATTATTAACAAACTGTTCCACACAGGCCATTCAGTAATCTAGAGCTCTTGCATTCAGCTTTTGTGCACCTCAGAGTTGATAATCAGGACGTGTCCTAACCTATGATGACCAAATTTTGCTACCTTTAATTGTGTGTATCCACCATTGGCATTAAAAGCTGCAAAAATCTGGCAATGGAAGGTTTTAAACTTTCAGGGTAAAACACTTGAGTGCACAGCCAACTTCTGGTTTTGGTTACACCCAAACTGATCTTGCTTATTTTAGTTTATTCTCACTCTGAATTTCATCCTTCTTTCCTTCCTACAAGAATAGGACAATTTTCTCCCCTAACTGAAAATCACAGCTTTACAATTCAGCAGTAGGTTTCCTTTTTAAAACAGATTCCTACAGAAGCACCTTCTGTTGTTACCAACCAGGGCAAAAACGACTTTGCTAGAGGCCAACTGGCAAACTAAATCACTCCTTGACCTCCGGGGACCTGACCCTGACTGCATCACCCAACACCAGTTGAGGATCTGGAGTACCCATTCCAAATTGACTGGAAGTCTGGAGATTAACCACCAGCCCAATCCTAGAGCATGACCCTAAGAAAACACACAGAACTCACCATCTGGAGGCATCAGGACCTTGTTATTCTGCGTACACCAGCCAACGGGGTGAAGATCTGCTGTCATCACATCACACCAGAAATCTGCCCTGCGGTCATCTCCATAGCCACAATAACGAAGCAGTAAAAGCTGTCCACATGTTGTAATGATCGTAGCCACCCAATAGGTGTCCGGATTGCTCTTGTTGGCCACTTCTAATTTCATTCCTGGTTGGAAACTGCTTTGAAGGCTGATTTCAACCTTACAAAATGAGAAAGGCATGATGTTACCTTTTCTTCTTTGCAGGAAGACCCCCTCCCCAGCTAAGCAAGATAATGCTACCCTTAAAGAGCAGCTCTGGGATAGGCCATGAGTTGATCGTGCTCCTTAATCCGATCACCTCCTTCTACAATCTGTCTGGGCAGGACCATTCCTACTTCACTGGCATATACCCCATCATGCAAGGTCCCACATGCTCCAAAGAGGCCCTCCAGCAGTGGTAACCTCAGGTGCACTACATTTAAGAGAGGACTGGTAGCCATGTTTGCATCATAAATCTCACTAGTGCCTGGGAGAAAGGTGGTATAACTCAAATGAGGTTGCGTTTCCCACTGCACAGCTCCATCAGGCAAATCACAAGACACGTGCGAGGTAGAAAGGCAGGTCCTAAACACTATTATAGTTATGCTTAACTCCTAGAAATTAGTCATATAACAACACTGAAGCACCTCTTGAGGCTTGACAAGCATCAAGGGCTGAATGCTGTACCAGGCAAACCAAGGAAAGCAATCCCACTAAATCCATCCCCAGCAGCTCAAGCCTCAGCTGACTTGCTCTCCCAGCACCCTAGTAAATAAGGTACGACCCATTGCTGAGAGAAGCAAAAGGTTTGGGTCACTGTCCTGCCACCTGATGGAGATGTCACTTCCATTTATCTCACCAGTGACAGGTCACGTTTAACTTGCCTTAGGACACTGGAGATGCCAGTGCATCTCCTGTAGGTCACTGCAGGGACTGCTGTTAAACACTAGGGCCTGCTGTGGGCACATCGTAATGTATCTTCCAAGGGCCAGTGGGATGTCTCTAGGTGCTGTTGATAAAGAACAGGTGAATGCCAGTTCACTGGTTCAGGTGCCAGCTTTGTCTTCAGAAAACCATCCAAAACGTAGCCTGTTACTCCCTATGAGATGCTTAAGGACAAGTTCTTACAGGTTTCTTAGTACCTTATCTCCTACTGAAACCAGGGAGATTATGAAGTCTGGTTTAAGCCTGTCTCTGATTAACTTCTTATTTAAATGACAGGTTAAAATGCCTCTTTTGCTCACAAAGATAAACAGAATATGGTCTGCTTGGCCACCTGAGGACTTCTCAGACTTGGGGATGCCAAGTTGCAGAGAAAACACTGAGCTCCTCTGGGATGTCAGTAGTACTCTCTCACTCATCCCACTCCAGCTTATTGCACGAGTGCTGCCCAGCCAAAGCCACTTATTATTTGCAGGTTAGAACACTCCATGTGCCTTAACTCGTGTGTGCATTTCCATCAGCATCAATGTCTGGAGTCACAGAATAGTTGAGGTTGGAAGGAACCTCTGGAGATTGTCTAAGATTGAAGGTGGTCTGTGACATTTACAACTTCATAGTTGTAAGATAGGATCTTAGCTCTTCTGATGCTAAGGTTCCTCATTAATAATGCAGAATATAGGTTCATTTGTAGTTTTTCTCCTTGCGCTCACCATAAGACCAAACTGGTATTCTGGAGGCAAAGGACTTGGGACTGGAAATCACAAAAAGAGGTGAATCAAACAGATAGTATAATCTTCTCTGACAGCTTTTAGGTTCCTAGGCAACCCAATTTTTTTGAGGATCAAGTTCCAGATTATGAAGCGGAGTCGCTAAGGTCTGTTCCCAGGACTAACTTGCCTCGCATCAACAGTACCAGGACTGAGGTGCTGTGAGATACTGCAATCAGCAGGATCAGCAGGATGAAGTGGGCATTTCCACACACCTAAAGACATCCTTAATGGTTTCATGAAGCACGAAACTTTCACCTGGATCTGGTATTGGGGTCAGGGCCCAGAGCAGAACCCTGGAACAAAACGTTCTCTCCAGACAGCTGCGGGACCAAGGATAAACTCTACAACAAAACTTTGGCATTGCCCTGTAATTCTCCAGTATAGAGAATTACAGTCCTTCATCCTGCAATACTCTACTGTTGTTAAAACAGAAGCAAAATAGGGGGTGGAGGATTGTATTATTTTTTTCAGGTGTAGATGGAAGAGAGGCTTTTCATCGCTGCATCTCCTTACCCCTTCAAAACAAGCCAAGAAATCACCTGGAGACAAAGGTGGTTTAATGGCATGAATGCAGTCATACAAACAGAGACTTCTCTTAAAGTAGCAATAGGTTCTTCAGGAAGCTTTCTCACTGCAGTACAACTAGACTGTTCCCAAAGGACATCTCTGCCACCAAACAGACTCAGCAGAAAGCAGCCCAGAGCATCACAGCTAAAACCCTCTCTTCACGCTGAAGATAACCCCATCCTCCAGAGCATGCAGACCAGCCAAGTGAAGCTGGGAGAAGAGGAGCCAACCAACAAGCAACCATAGCAGAACGGGCTACAGTCCTCATGGGTCAGGTAGGAGAATGAGCAGCACCATCCTCAGGGGCTTGCAGCTGAGGACAGAGAACCACCATGATTTGTCATGGCTTGACTCAAATGAAGGCATCACAACACCTTCCCACTACGCCTCAACATCTCTGACAGCACAGTCTTGTGGTTGAATGACAATGATGTCCTGGAAAGATCTACCAATGTGGCCACACGTGCACGCCCTTGACTGTGATGAAGAACTTGTACATCAGATTAATTTCTGTCCTGTGTCCTTATGCGACATCACATACATGGAGCTGAAAAGAAGAGGTTAAACAACTGCTGGTGGATGGAGAAGCTGGTCCCAGACAACAATATCCTTGACCGTGATGGGCTCTGCTTGGAGACAGAGTCCTTTTTTCAAAGCATACTCTGATTGTCTTCATCAGTCAAGATATCAGAGACTTCAAACGCTACTTACACTAAGACGGACCAGAGCCACAGACCATGCTGTAACTACCATGGCTGTATGAGCTCACCTACCCAAGTACTTGGGAAAAGCATCGCCTATCCAAGTACGTGGTTCTCATGCTCCTGAAACAGCATCTCCAGGCAGACAGCTGAGAGATGGTTTCCTATGGGCCATGCTGGGCTCTAGCATTGAGTGATCCTGCTGGTCAGTAAACCATGAGTTAAGAGGACAGCTTTGGAGAAATAAGGCACTCCTGTGAGACGAATCTCTACAGGTTGGGATAGACAGCAATGAATAAATAAGGAAAAGGAAAAATAGATGAAGTGAAGAGAAGAAATGAGTGCATTACAAGCAAAGTAGAGCACTATAAGCCCTCAAAAATGGAAAATTTGAACCCAAGGCAAAGGATAAGGCAGTGGCATAGACACAGTGCTTCAAGTTATGATTGCTGAGGATGCAAACACACCAAGTTCACCTAACACCAGTCGGGGGGCCATTCCTACGCAGTTTGCCACATGCACAGAGGGATGATTTCTCCCCAAAATGGTCAGACCCCACTTCAGTTCTCCAGGGACCCCTGAAAACCAGAAGCAGGAATGCACTGAACACCAGCAAAGCTCAGACGAAGCACGTACGTGTTTGAAGGAGGTGTGGGGAGCAGCGCTGGCTCCTGTCTCCTCCAGGAACTCGTCCCAGTTGAAGTCTGCGTCCTCAATGCTGGAACCCTCATCTGTTCAAAAGCAAAAAAAAAAAAAAAAAAAAAAAAAAACAAAAAAAAAAGAAAAGAAACAGAAAGAAAAGCAGCCTAAAACACAGCCAAAGAAGGCAAATATTGTGTCAAACAGTTCAGGGTGAGAATAGCAACCAGTATAAACATCAACACAAGGGAAAACAGAAAGCTTGTTTTAAAGATCTGTGCTTATCTAGTTTGACCGACTCTTACTACCCTTTCAGCAGACTTTGGGACTTCAGCAGTCAACACTTTGAAACCAGAAATGACTCTGCTTTCATGGCAGTGGGGGAACAAACCCGTCATACTGCAACAGGCACTTGTGTTCTTTTATTTTGTATTTGATTAGTCTCTTGCTGCAAGGGAGGTGACTGCCTGTCCGCTATCACAAGGGTGCAATGGCCTTGCTCGTGCCCAAATTCAGGTCACCCAGCACTGTTAATTACAGCAGTGTCCTGGTGATAATATTAGAAGTTGCTTCTGTTGGCTGAGCAGTGTGTAGAGCAAACACCCCAACCCGTGGGGCTCGGGAACCCCAGGTTCAGTCCTGCCACCCTTTCTCTCCTTCCTCAGCACCCCTCCACCCAGAAATCTCAGCTGAGGCCTCCATGCATCCCTCTTCCCCCAAGACTACAGCTGCTTTCCCCCAAATCCCCCAGCACCCCTCACCAGACCACTATTGCCCTCTTGCTCCCTGCACTTCCCTTTAGCCCATTTCCAATTTAGGGCTCTACATCATGCCTCCCCCATCCACACCACTGCCCCACACAATCCTTTCCCACAGTGAAGGACTTGACATTACTTCTCTTTCTTTATTTTGTTTTATAACCGCACTGAGTAGAGCAGAGCTGTGGCCTCAAACCATTGCTGAAACACACACAGCAATAATTAAAAATAAATCTTCTTTCACTTACAGAAAATCAGCCAAATCTGATTGTTTTCATTTTGTTCCCAAGCAATCTCGCAAACCTAGTTTCATCCCCAGAGCAAAAATATTTACAGTCTAGCAATGAGCTCTTTGCAATAAGCATTTATCAGGCAAACTCTGCAAGACCCTCACCTGCCCAAACATTCATCAGTGTAGTCATGATGTAATTAAAGTGACTCATGACAAACTGAATTAAGAAACCTACCCAGACAGTTTTATGAAGAAAACGGTAGGGTTAATTTATTGCAATTACTGCTACAGTTCTCCAGTTTTCAGGACCAGAAAATTTTGTTGTGCAATGAGAATCTCTCATTATTAAAAAGGGAAGACATAGGTTGTATTTGCTGCCTATGAAGCCAGACATACATAGGCGAGGGGAAAAAAAAGTGGATCAGAAGAGGGTTTTTGAGACAGAGCTAGTGGAGGGTAAGGATCTGTCTGGGAGTTCAAAGAGGAGCGCTGAGCTGTCATCACTCTTAAACACTTTGCACACTGCTGCATCAAGTCTAAGGTCTGACTCTTTGCCTTAAACTCAATTAACCTGTTTAAATATGAAGATGTAAATCAACATTTACTCCCATGATAAAGTGGCTACCACATGACTTTTCAACTCAGCAAGACAAGAAATAGCCCAACTCCATGATTACAACCTGAAAATAGACAAATTCAAAGTAGAATAAGGGATGGACCTTGTTTTGTTTCTTGCAATCACTGCAAAAACTCCAGACATAGAAGCGGACTCCGAGATATTTGACCGAAACCAGTTTGTTCATTCTTGACTGAAAGATAAGCCACAGCTTAACCACGAGGTAGGAGCTTGGTGCAAAAATTGCTAATTCATCTGTATCAGGCAGGCAATTTAGGTGATCAGGGAAATTTTTCATCCTTAATGTCTGCAACCCTGTGGAGTTAATGTTTTAGGGAAGAGCCATATCCAGAGATTTCAAAGGCTGAGCCTTTAAAATGAAGTATGTTAGTCCACGAGTAGATGGGCAGATATGGTTATCCATCCCAGGCTTAAAATTACTCCGATGCTTAAGCAACCTTCTACCCTAAGCACAACCAATCCCCATCCCACTAAAAGTCAGCGACATCTGACGTGAAAAGCAAAAAGCAAAAAGCTAAAAGTGCATCCCCTCTGCCTCATTGCTCCCCGCTTCTGCATCCAACTGTGCTTGTGTTATTGGGACATCTTCACCTCAGGACATCTGACATGGACAGGACATTTCCAGGTCATCCCTAGGCTCTCTTCTCTTCTGCTCAGATACTTCTACATCAGAGCATGAGGCATTTCCCTCAGCTCACGATGCTCTCTGTATATTCTCAGTTTTTATTACTGCTTTTTGCTCTAACCTGCTGGATACAGACAAGTATCTCCTTTTCTCCAGCCTTCCTCAGTAGTCTTATGGGAAGGAATCATTCCACAGAACAGTGGAAGCAGGGATTTTTAGGCAGTTCAGTATATAACCTCCAGCCCTTGCAGGGAGCAACGTCTCCAGGGTGACAAAATCTTCTCCAGAATTTGCCAACAGCATGTTAATTACGTTAGCATTACAGATGCTAGTTATGGATGCAACAAGTCCTCCTGTACTTCATAATCTTATTATCCGTGACCTACTCTGCCACGTGCCAACACAGAGAGACTCACTGGCCCCACTGTTCCCACAGCCCCACCGGCAGGTTCATTCACATGCAGTCCAGCAAAACTCACAACAGCACCCAGTAAAGTATCACCCCGATCTTTCCTTTCTAAACTCAAATAGAGAGGCTTCAAGACCCTGGGGGGAGGCAGAGTGAGAGCTGCAGCCTTCCCTCCCTGCCAGTTCATTTCTCTCTGACACATCACAAGTCTGACTCTTCTACTGTGTTTTATCTGCAGACTTTATCAGGAAATTGCTTTTACAAGGTCTGTAAAAATAATGTCAGAGTACTCATTTATCACAGCATCAGTGTTTTATTTTGCTTAGTTTTATCAGAAACGATTTTGAAGGGACTGTAAGTTTCCAAAAAATTTTTTTTTATGGATTGTGTTCCCTTCTAGAAATCTGGCAGGGGGGCATCCAGAGCAGAGATGGCATGGCCCAGGGATGAGACCAACAGAAGGGACCCAACCCCATCCGTGCACCTAACAGGGCTGTACACAGATCTTCTCATCCATCAGAAAAGCCCTACTGATGAGGAGCAGAGGACACCTCTTTCCAACCTCTCTTGATTGCCTGGAGATCGCCTGATTAAAAGGCAGATAGAGAAATGCAAAGCCTCTCTTAATATACAACAACGAAGATTGTGCCCACTTCAGAAGCGGTTATCACAAAGCTGATCTCTTCGTCGCTGCTCAAGTCACACATTCTAAGAACAAAGTCCTGGCTCTGCTGGAGAGCTGCAAAACCCCAGGTGCCAGCATTTCACAGAGCACCCTGAGAGATGACAAATTTGGCATTAGGCCTATTTTACATATCAGCTCCCTTTCCAATTATTGATACTTAGGCCCAGTGCTCTTTCTTAATGAAAGAGTCAAGGCTGGCTAGCCTACAATACGGTGATGTATAAACAAGCCCAGGATGGCAAATAAAATCATCAAGTCATTATCTGTGAGCCTCTCAATGGCTTTAAAGTGCTTATGCATTGACACTATAAAAATGCAACTGTTCCAGCTGTTAACAGCCTCCCGGGATGTTTGGCTACGGGAAATAAAGGGGATAAAAGACCCAAAACCTGTGGCTCCAGAAACACAGATTTTTCCCAGGCTTCACTGAAGGAGAATGTATTTGTGGCAAATTGCTTAGCCATCTTATTTATAGCACATAGATACATTCATGACTTGGTGAGTGAACAGAGAACTAAAATGCCTTAGCAATTAACACACCAAGGCAGGGTTGGGGGAGAACATGATCAACCACAAACCTCCTGCATGGCCTTGGGAGAGTCACCAAGATCCATACGCTCAAAGAAGTTTAGGCACCACAAGCCAGTTCTTCTCATTCCAAAACCAATGTCCATGGTTGGCCAACTGAATCTCAGCCTACAGGCACCTACTTCTCTCCCATGGCTATAAATGGATCAAATGGTGACTAGATCTGACTGCAGATGTCCACTATGGAAATGTCCGAATTAGAGGACATGAATCCCACCTTGAGAGAGGGGCCTGCATCATGTGAGTAACGAGGATTGAGATGTTCCCCTCTGCTCCAGCCAGGATTAGCTCTCTCCATCCTCAGTGGGGAGAAACAGGCAGCTCCAGATGGCAACTCAACCCAACGGCAACCCGGCACCTGTGTGAAAATGGGATGACTTGCTTTCTGGAGCTGTATCTTTCTCTTCACTGGTGACACAGGCAGCATCATATGACTAGGTTTTGTAAGGTATTTTAAGACACCTCAGCTCCAGATTCAGATGTTTAACTCTAGAGCACCCTCAGTAGTCATCTTTATGAGTCACACTATAGAAGGGAGGCTCTTTCTCTTTCCTGTCTATGGGAGAACCCAGGGCAATATTTATGCTCTTACCTAAGGTAACATAAGAGTGCCCTGCTTCCTTTAGGTGGGATCAATCCAGGTTTCTCATCACAACCTCTCCATACCTACACATGCTCCCCTGCACAGAGAGTGCACTTTTCCTGTATGCTTTGCCTCCTCCTGGATGCCTAGAGACATCCATTAGATAAGGGCAACCATGTGTGACACTTCCACCCAGGTAAGTTCCTATCACACAACTATTTCTAGTTCAGGGGCTTCCTTGAGACAAACATGGTTTCTAAGCAGTTAATATGCTGTACCTTTCTTCCATAAGCACGTTGAATTTCCCTCTGAAGCCATCTGAAACAACTAGAACCACTGCATATACCATGGAAAAAACCCAAAACTTTGGCTGGGCTAACGACCCCACATCACAGGAAAGTTTCCACCTCTCTGCATCCCACCTAACAGGCAGAGCTTAAGAGCCCAGCTGAACCTATAAGCATCATGGCAAGACCAATTGGACTACCCCACATCTCAAACACACTTTCAGTACAACATAGCCAGTTTGCATTTTTTATAGAACAACCCTCTCCTTTTTTCCTACCCCTGCTGACCTCTTGAAAGCCCACCTGCATTTCCATTTCAATTGCACAAGCATAATGCAGTTGCTTGCTAAGAGCTGCCCAGGTGGGCACTGGTAACCTACAGGCCAAATGTGCCACCCTTGTTTTTTGTTTTCATGGCAACAGTTGTAGAAGATGGCTGCACTGCACAAGGGGCTGTGCAAAACAGCTCATCCTCACCCTAAAAAGCTTACCAAGTCACCTCAAGGACCACAGCTCACAGTTTAACTGGCATGGTCTTACATTGCTGTAAGAGTTCCTGCCCCCAACTCATTAGTGAATGTGGCAAAGATTCAAAGGCCAGTCACAGCCTTCCAATGGGTGGTGTCCAGGGAAATAGAAAAATCACTGAGTCACTACGAGAAGTGAAGAAACTAAAGGCTGGGTGGCCAAATTTCTGAAGTGCTGAGGGAGAAACAGTGAAAAGTGGACCAAAGACACAGCTTTGCAAAGGACTTCAGCACAACGCTGACTGATGAAGCACAACCAGCACCACCGGAGAGAAAAGATGCAAAAGACACTGAAGGCAAAGCATGCAGAACTTTTAAGCAGTCACCCCAACACTGCTACTGTTGCATTCGAGTAGTGTTGAATCAGTGATTCACCACTGGTGAGGGCACCTATTTCCATGGAAGTGGACCTTAGGCAGCCCCTTAGGAGGCCCACCTGCAAGCACGGACTTTCATCTGCCATTTACATCTCAGGATCCTTTTGTCAAGAATAGCTTTTACAGAAACACAAGTGAGTGCTTGAAATGCATTCAGGCATATGAGCACATATGTACACAAGTCCCACAATGGAAAAACGAACCCCTTCGTACAGATTAACTGACTGATAGCTCAGTGTTGTTCTCCACAAGTTCATCAGTTGAGCTCTCCCACGCAAACACAGCAAGGATGAAGTTACAAGTTATAGCTGAGCAAAATTAACAATTCAGTGCCACTGGGAGAGGTCCCATTCCCACCAGCACGTGCTCTGGCCCTCCCTCTTCCTCCAGACAGTTCAACTCCCAAAGCTGGCAGAAAATTATTCACTTTTTTTTTTTTCTGGATTACCTTTCTTCTGGGCTAGTGAGTTGACTGACTCAGCCCAGGGTACGATGGGCAGCAGAGGTGGTGCAAGAGAAGAGATGGTATAAAGAGGGGTCTACCATTTTAGAATCAGAAATAAAGTAGATTCGGTCTAGCCATAATGTACAATTTCACCATAAGATACAGTCTCCTGTTAAAACTAAATATGGAGGTTAAAGCACCTAATTCCATCAGAAATCGCCAGAAGTTAGCACTTATTTTTTTATATCTACCATGAGGATGCCCAAATTTAGTGCAATGCCCATCCCAGAGCATTACAGAGCATCCAGTCATACCCATGAGCACAAGGACACCATACGACCAGCTCTCCACTGGCTGGTCTAACGTTTGTGAAGCCCTCTCACCTGAAACACTCAGAAAATTGTGAAGAAAATGAGAGTGAAGGTCAAAACAAAGGAGAAATGCTGTGATTTCTGAATGTTCATTTCCTCTCTTTAACCACAAAACTTCAACAAACTAAAAAAGGGTGGGGAAACTGGAAGAACACAAGATGATGTCCTGGAAAAGGTTTTCCATTGTTTTTTGTTTAAATTTTGAACAGTTGCTAAGTACTGGAGAAGAGATGCAGAAGAAAAGTTCAAATTTCCCAACCCATCACCCACAGGACACAGTCCAATCCATAAGACTCAAAAAAGGCCTTCAAGCTGTACAACCGTTCCCAATGCTCCCCTGGCAACACGGCTGTCCCCACCTCTACCAGTGATCAGTTGGAGGGCTGTAACAGTGAAGACAACCCATGGTGGTGACGGAGAGCTCACCTGAATCAAACTGTTCCCTGTTGCCGTTGGCCGGGCTCTGACCCTTCTCTGGAGAGAGATGCTGGGTCTCTTGCATGGTGGCGATGAAAGACGCCCTTGTCTCCATGGTTCAGAGGACGTGGCCTTACCTTCCTAATTCATCCTGCAGCAGGAAGCGCCTAGAGGACAAGCTAAAAGAAAAAGAAAAAACAATGAGTGATTTGTTCTACCTACACCAACCCATTCCCTCAGCCTTTCTTCATGGTTTTCAAGTTATTCCATGTTGATTGTAACCCTTCGATCCTGCTCTCTCCTCCAAGGTGAAGCTAGAGTTGGATGACGAACCACAACGAAGGACCTAGCAGCAATAATATCATAACAGGAATAACAACAATAATAACAACGGAGAAGATAATGAGGTAATAAACAGCATCCACAGGATTCACATCTCAAGTTCAGTCCAGCTCCCTGTACCACCAACAGAGAGGGAAGGACCAGCCCATAAGGTAGCACAACCCTTGCCAAAAAAAAAAAAAAAAAAGGCAGGAAAAGCCAACTCAACCACCCTCCAGCAAGTTCAGCCCTTGACTTCCAACTTTTTGATGGCTAACACTGCGTGAGATGTATCTCACTCCATAAATATTCAAACTTCCAAAGGGCGAGGTTTGTGATAACGAAACAGAGGAAACACTGAAGGGAGAATACTTGGGAGACACTGGAATAACTCTAGAAAAGAAAGTTCAGCACGCAAAATGCAGATACCCTAATGAAATAGCACTGGCTGCAACTGCTTTTTGAATGAAGACTGACCTAAGGTAACTGCACCAGTTAGTACCATGCAGGGTAGCAAATATTAACTCAGGTGTAGATTGGGTTATGTTGGCAGAGGAGATTCTTCTAGAAGAAATGACCATAGTAAATACAACGTGGAATAAAAACACACAGAGATGAAAAATGGTATGAGAAAATTATATGAGACACCAGACTAAATGAGAACTATATTTCTAGCTACAGTAAGCCACCAGACAAGCAATACCCAGAGATACACCTTTAGGAGTAGATTAAAAAGAACTCCAGAGTGAGATTTTCAGTAAAACTCTCTGAGATGGTGATGAATTACGAGGTGTCACAGGAGGACTGAAAAAGAGAAACCAAGAGCTCAGGTTATGGGCACAGAGGGAACCAGCTATTCACACAAGATATGCTAAAGCAAAGACAGATAGTAAGGAAAGTGTGCGTCAAGAATATACAATGTGGAGGACTGGTCTTGCTTATTAGTGGATGCCTCCAACACCTGCATGACAGAGAGGACTACACTGTCAGCACCAACATCAAAAGGTCTGAAAGAAGTGCAACTAAAAGTAGGAAAAAAATTTACTGCCAGAGGCCAGGCAAAGCAGGAGGTAATAAGATCGTAAAAATATTATGGGAATTTTTTCAACTTCTACTACTCAGGAGGCATATTCAGGAAGACCAGATATGGTGGTTATAAAATAGAAAGAGGGAGAGTGTTCTGTCGTAGATTTTTTATTCCCAGTTTTTAAGGCTGTTCCAATGAAAATTGTGAGGAAAAAATGGGCATGTGTGAGCAGTTATAGGAGGAACTGAAAAAAAAGAGGAGCATGTCAAGTGTAAGTGGGATATCCATTAACTGAACCATGGTGGGGCAAAGTCAGACCCCCATCAGCAATTTATGTTCCCCACCCCAAAGGAATATGCTAATGAAAGGAAAAGAATATTTTTTAAAAAGGAGACTGTAAACCAATTCAGAGCAATATGCTTGTTGGTCTCTTTGGAAAGTGCTTAGTATACTTTGAGCACTCCATAAATAATAATGATCACTTCCCCACTGTGATGGCCACTATAGCACTTCATCTTTATTCTTTCTTGACATGAGACTTGCTAATGAATTAAGTGCATTACATACTATGAGCATTCTGAGTGCAGCTTACCTCAGAACATATATATCACTCATCCCCAGTGTATATTAAGTTTCAATTAACTATGAAACTAGAAGCAATCAGTCTACTGAAAGGCAAAAAACACTTCTCCTTTGGTAGACAATATTTCCATAAATATCATTAATAATAAATTGGTTAAGTATCAGGATTTTACATCACACTTGTTAAATGTGAGAGGAGGGGAGGTGTCAGCAGAAGCTAAAGCCTGGGTGGATTCAGCTGTTTTCATTTTTGCCTAGGACCAGACAATGATGGAAGGTAATCCTGGTCTATTAAAAAACAAATTTCAAAGAACAAAGAGAAACAGAGAGATCAATTTAAACACAAAAAATCAATCATCTTAAACAGAACTCAGGAGTAACAATATAAATACCAGGTAAGAAAGATAAGCTACTTGGTAGTGTAGTTAAATCTTGTGATGCTCCTATGATGCTGATAAGACAAAGTTATGAGCTGATAAAAAGCGGAAGGTGTCCAATCAGACAACAATGGTATTTGCTGTTCCTTATGCAGTCAAGCCTCAAATCGCCACCAGACCCATGAGAAAGGACCGTTTCCCTGGGTCAGGGAACTTCCCATCAGAAATGGAAACGGGATGGCAAAGCCAGCAGGAACCTGCCCGAGGTGTTTGCAACACGGCTGGGATCCATTCGCGGCGGCCACGTCTGGGGCTGGGCTTGAGCCCACTTCAATTAAAAGAGAGCAATGCAGAATCTCTTAGCCAGATTCAGCAATGTCATCAACATTTTTGTTTGTTTAACTCTATTTTAACATAGTATTTGCTTAAGCTATGGACAATTTATTGTTTTTGAAATGTCGTGTCGAGAGCATCCACATCCCAAGAAAAATGGATCTCTCAGAGGCCATAGCTTATCTTCTTATTTTGGGAATAACTAGTTTACCATTTATGGTAGGAGAGCATTTAAGGATTTTCCCAATACTATGTGACAACAAGACCAAACTCTTATGCAAACATAAGCATCAAGATACCTCTGAGCCTTGGTGTTGATATAACTAACTAGCAAAGAAAGCTGACATAGGGTATTAATTTTTCACTTCTTATTAATTGCTGCTAATTAACACTTCAAACAGAGTCCCCAGCCATACTGCTAACAGTCGCATGCTGACTGGCCTGCAATCATCAACATTAAACAAGCAGCACACACCGCTGTACTCCGATTTCTCTGTCAGTCTGAAGAAACGTGTGTCCACTGGAAACCAAATTAAGGACCACATTGCCAGCCTGTAAACCAGGGGATGGGAAACAACAGCAACAGAGGCTCAAGGTGACACTACACTAGGCAGGAACACAAAGAAAAATATTATGAAATGCATTCGAAAGAGCAGGGAGGGAGGAAATTCCCTGGTTTCAGATCCCTTGTTCATTGTTTCTGCACAGTGGTGGTTCAAACTGATCCAATTCTTCCCCCATGCAGCTCCCATTCCCCTGGTATTTAATTCAGATCCAGACTCCTAATTCACAGGCAGAAAAAGCCAGCTGATATAAAAAAAAAAAAAATCTCTTTTATTTCCTTCTTCCCACGGCTGTCAGTCTCAGCCACACCATTATCTCAAACACACTGCCTTGTCATCTCTATCAATATTGACTCTTTGTATAAGTGCTGGCATTGGCTTCCTCACACCATTTTACATTTCTCATCTCCTGATGGCTCCACCCTGGTTTTTCTTCCTTTAGAGTAAGCACCTGCAGGGAGAGGTGCTCTACGCACGCACACAAATCCAGCATCCTACAGTTCTCCCTTCGAGTGAGTCCTGAAAAACCTACATTCTCCCTCCAATACATGTTTAGTTAATTGGGATTGACAAAAGAAAAAAACGCAGGCTACTGGAACAGAAGATGCAAAAAAGATCTTACATCCTTGAAACCTCCTGCCTGGATAGTGTATCAGTTGCGCCAATGTACCGCTGAGTCCTGAATGGTGAAGTACAAATCCCACTGCTTTCCCAAAGATCTGGCCCCTGCCTCCAATATTCAGTAACATTCACTGACTTGAGATGATCCCACCTCTCAGTAAAGAGCCACTTGATGAGTACAGCAGGGCTGCCGTAAGGGCTGCCAGCATGACCCCGTGTCCTTGGTGAAGAGCCCCTACCAAGGATGTGCCCGGTGGCAGGGTGGGTCCATGGGCAGCTCCAGGGCTCACTGCATTTCCAGAGGTCAACCCTAGGTATGTTGGGATATAAGGAATCCACATTTCTTTTTCCGGCCAAGTTGGAGGGAAGCTGAACATGGAGGGGCCCCAGCAGACTTTCCTGGTGAATGCATCTGCTGATTTCACCCAATACCCTCATAGCCAGGTGCTACTTTTTCTATAATAGCTGTCTGTTGCTATCATGTGCGATTTCACATAGCCTTTACCGTCTTCAAGCCTTTTGCAGGACCGTGAGTGAAAAAGCCACTGCAAAGAAATCAAGGAAACCACTTTGAAAAAATGAGACCAGATCCTCCTGCCTGAACAATGAGGAAACTGCAGCAATTGGTGCTGAAATGCTCAGGAAGCATGACAGGACTGTGCTGAGACCTGCCCTGCCTCAACCTGATCCCAGAGCTGAGACGGTCACTCCCGTCGTCTCCTCTTCCATCCTGCTTCCAGAACACATCATTTTTTTACATCCCCACTAATGTCTCCCCCATGGCCAAACCACTTTACATCAAGTAAAATGGGGGCACCTAGGCCTGAGCAGATGGAGCAAAAGCCTAGGTAAGAGACAGCTGATATCAGACCAAGTTCTGACTCCATTGTTGACTTCACCTTGTTTTCCAGCACTGCAAATCCCCACGAAACAGCACTACAAGAAAAAAATGCCCACCAATGCTACCCACCTCAGGTGGGATTTGCCTCACCTAGTCAATCATTTCCAGCTAACCAAGAGAAAGTATCCCCAAAGGATGATTTGTGTGGTCCAAGCCAGACACCCAAAATTTGGATGAGATGAACAACCCTCGGGGGGTGCCTGTGCTCACACATCACCCTGTAAGACTTCAGACATCCAAATTTGCCAGCAAACAAACTGAAGAAGTGAGATGCTCAGATGCCATATGATACTGGCCCTGTATGCGGAGCAGGGTGAAGGGGGACTCTGCCCTGTGGGACTAGATCTAGGATGCATGCGAGTTGCCTGCCACAAGATTGATCCTGAATCATGCTCTCCCTCCTCAGGTGACCCACCAAGGCATCTTCTCACCCACGGGACACAATATGAGACTAGGCATCACCTAGGAGTCGGGGCAAAAAATACCAAGTTGATATCCTGCCCACCTCAAGCACTCTTCTCCACGGCATCTCCTTTCCCCTTTGGGACTCTGACCCAACACTGCGCTCCTGCAGTCCTTCTGGTTGCCTCTATTGCCTGCTAGCCTGGAGACACCCAAGCCCCAGTGGATCCCAGCCCCAGTAAACACTGATATCAGGCTTCCCAGTAGCCACACTGCAAATCACAACACACACCACCTCTGATTTTTACAGCTCAAATCAAGTCAACAGTGTTCCCTCCTGGGTCTAAAAGTCTGGATCTCCATTCCTTGCTTTAAGCAATGCAGGTGACCTTTTTCAATGCTCAGAGACCACCTCCAAGAGCATGCAGGCAATGTAAGGCAATACATGCAGTCTCCAGCTCCCCAAAAAGCTAGTTCATGGGCAATGCTGCAAATCATCCCACTGCAGTTAACATAAGGATGCACAGGACTAACACTGCTGCTGAAAAGAAAGTCTGCTCCTCTAGGCAGAGGTCCCTAAATAAAACCATACTTCAGGCAGGATTGCTAGTGGCAGCCTGCCACAATATTTACACCCCCTGAGCATCTGCACAATGCAAATGGAGGCTCATTTGGAAGGGCTATTGAACACATCAAGGAACAGCTTTCACCTCCTAGAGAAAGAGCCTGTCTCTCTTCTCAGACAAAGTACCAGTTGGAAACCTTTTAAGGATCACTTCTTCCAAATTCCTGTCCCTTTTTTTTTTATTTATTTGAGAGCTTCTCTCGCCAAATGTTTTCACTTATATCAAGTGACAATTTCTCTTTCATATTGAACACGCTGCAGGATTTTATTAAGGGCAAATTACTGCTTTGAATAGTGCTGTGTTGGTTCAGATGTACTCTGGGGTGGAAGAAACAAATCCCATCTAATCTGGAGAACTAGAAATGTTCACAATGTTCAAATATACAAAAAACAGCTGAACGGGGAAAGAGTATAATCTGTTTTCCATGTTCTTGGTGGATCAAAGAGGAAGGCTTGTGTTTAAACTGCAGGAGGGGACATTTGATTGGGCATGAGAAGTAATCACTAGTAATGAAGCTGGTGAAGAAGTGGGATAGATTGTAGGAAGGGCACAGAGCCTTGCTTTTTGGAGGGGTTAGGACACTGATCTGTCCAGAAGCAGATCTTGGTACAGTTAATCCTGCCCTGGGGTAAGAGATGGTGTGTACAAGCCACAGAGGTCCCTTCCAGCCATCCTGCTCCAGCCACTCAATAGGGCTGATCTTTCTGCTCTTGAAGTCAAGCATCGCTATCATTTTTGCAGCAGCACAGAAAATAAATTACTAAGCCTGGAGGGAAAACACGCAAAAATGGTAAACTAGAGGAACTGTCAGAGTAAGGACAATCTGGATTGTCCACCCTGAAGGGGAAGAAGGACAGGAGCCAAACTTCTTTGAAGACATGTGGTGGAGAAGGGATCAGGCGAGGTGGTGACAGCCCTCCGTAACTCAGCAGGTCCTTGCTCTCCTCTCTTCTTGCACTGGTACCAAATGCCTCATACTTTTTATGCCAACAGAGACAAACCTGTTTCCCAAAGCACTTTTCTCATCCTCCCTGCCCAGCACACCCCGGAGTCCAGGATACACACAGAGATAAATAGCAGTAAGATAAGATAACAGAAAGTAAAATAAACCTCATTAGAGAAACTAACTTGATTACAGCAAAAAGCTCTGCACTATTAGGAAAAAAAAAAAAAAAAAAGAGAGAGACAGATGACAGGCAGGCACACAGGCACACAGACTTAGGTACGCATCCCACTCTTAGCTGCCTTATGTGTAAACATAATCTAAGGACCTAGAGCTGGACTTAAAGAAAAACCTGCCACAAACTTCACCGAGGACTAGATCAAACCTCTAAAATCAAAAGCACTTTTTCATTAAATTTCCCTTCTCCTGAGCTGGATGTTTTATCACCAAGGGTTATAAGGCATTGCTGCCACACCTGTACCCCTGCCATCACCCCTGCTAACCCTGGATGTCCTGCCTCGAGCATCCCACGCAGCACATGCACATGGCACGATACTGTCCTCAGTGCCTACCTCAGCTGGCTGGGGGAGCCTCCCAGATTCGGATGCCAACAGCAGGATCCGGCCTCAAACCACCCTGCAGTGCTGCCATGAACAGCCAGGCAAGGCGAGCGGGTGCCTCTCCCCTGCCCTGCGCTTGCATTACTGATGCTCATTCCAAGCAGCTGTAAAATCCCCTCCTGTCACAGCACTGATATTTTACATCCTATTTGCATAGATATAAATGTCAGCCTAAGGTGCCAGGCCAGGGAGAGGGAGCTCGTCATGTACTAACCTGTCTCGTTTCCAGCTGTTCTGTCACCTACTAGGTGGCTGTCACCTTCTCCATGATTCAAGAGGCAATTTCCATGATGTAGCCCCACTTTGGTAAAGCACTTGTACCCGTGCTAAGGTCCCAACATACAACAACTACTTTGGGAATTTGGCATACTTGAGATTAGGCATTTTCTAAAGCTCTCAGCTGAATCAGAACCATGAAGAAGACTGAATCAATAACCCCAATGCCCTTTACAACAGGCAAAAGAGCTGCAGGGAAGAAGCAGAGCAGCAGCATCAACCATCTGTAACGCCCTGTCTTCTCCCGCCTCTGCGTTTGAAACAGAGCTGAAACAAGGAAGCCTTTTAGATGGGTAACTTGAACACACACAGCTGTTTATCATCCTGAAATATCTCATCTGATGCTTATCATCTCAAAACACCAGCCACGTGGACCAAAAAAAAAAAAATCAGTCAGACCCCCTGAACAGGACCAATCAGCCAAGCGATAGAAGTCACACAGCAGGAAACACAAAACACTGTTTTCATGGACTTAATTTAGGGCCCAGCTCAGAAGACCCTCACCAGCCAAACTCCCATCGCCCGGGGCGATCAGTTCTGCCTTCTATGTTGCGGTGCTTTGCAGCAGTCAGAGCCGTTTTCAAAAAAAAAATACGAGATGCAAACCAGAATCCAGGAAACATCTGCCATCTGATTCCAATGCTTTTTAGGAAAAATGACATTTTAGATCTTGGCACTGTTTGGTTCATTTAAACCGCACAGCTGATCAGCATTTGGGCTTAGTCCTACACGCGCTTACATCCCTCTCGGTGTTTTACATCGAGAAGCAGCTTCACTGACTGGCAGGATTTGACAAAGAAAAAAAAATGATCTAGCCCTTGCAGCCGTCTTCTGCCACTCCTTGGGACAAGAGCAGGAAGAGGAGGACCCTTCCCTTTGCCAAGGGGTGTGAGGGCAGCCAGCAGAGCCCTGCCAAGGTCTATCCAGAACTAAATTCCAAAAGACATTTTAACTCAGAGTCCTGCAAGTCACTTTTACGGTGCTAATTGCACCCCATTTCTTTAAGAAGAAGCAAATTGGATTCTCTTTCATTCCACAAGTGGCCTCTAAGAGATGCCATGGTGAACATGTGAGCTGCTCCAGGACATGCAGGTTTAATGCTCCACCACCCCCCATACAACGGTGCAGCATGGAGTCTGGTGTTACACCCCTGCACCTTGCTCAAAACACCTTCCAAGGAACAGTTAAAGACTATATTTTCTTGTCCTTTCTTTAAAGAGTTACTTTTAATGCTTCCAGGAAAGCTACTGCTTTCCACCCAGAAGTCCCGGCAAAGGACTTATGGCTCCTTTGACTTTAAGGCTCCTCAGCCCATGGTTGTCTTGTCTGATCTCCTACTCTGCAGAGGCAAGGACAATGTCACCTCCTGGATTTTAGTAGAGGGAATTCATCTTCCCTGACAAGCAAATAAACGCAAAACTTTCCAATAACTTATATTCAGACTGGGTCTCAGGACTTTACCCAAGAAAACAGGACCCAGTGATGTTAAGAGTATTAATCATGAAAGCAAGAATCATGAGCGAGAGTAAAAATAGCGAGGATTCTGCACGTACCTTTTTTTAAGTCTCACACCTACTCAGAAATGATCTCTTGGTCAGCTGTCAAGAACTCCTTGGGTTTTTCTTTTTCTTTCTTTCTTTTTATTACTATTTAATTTTAGAGCAAATGCTTCTGTTTCATAAAAATGGAGTAACTGTGAACACATTTTCCAAGCCAGCCCTCTCAAGAATGCTTTGTTTAGGTCTTGCAAAAGGCCAATCTGAAAATAAACTTTTTCAGGAGTTTTTTAAATGTCAGTGACAGAGTCTTTGCTCATATTTCTGCATTCCCCTGTTTTGCAACCCAAACATTTTTAATCATTGTAGGAGTCATACCTGAGACACAGAAAATGAGGTGAAGATAAACCTTCTGGCAGAAAACCCATAGGATGGATTTGACTGGTTTCCTCAGAGACGGCTGTCGTGCAAAGATCAACAGTTTCAAATGATGAGATTTAAATATTGACAAGGTTCCATCAGCTACTCTAATCCTAAAAAAATCGGCTCCTGGGAACCAGCACATTACAATGATAGAACAAACTCAGTATTTGCAAATAGCATCACCACTAACAACAGCGACTGCATTTCATTTTTAGCATTGAGGACCCTGTTGCACGAGCCAATATACTCTGTATGTGTCAATATCCACAGTAATGAAATACCTCTGACGCCTCCATCGCCTTCAGGTCATCTGCAACGTGGGCCCTGTGGTCACCACATTAGTTTCCTCTGTGCACCTTCAGAAACACGCCTCTGGCTCCTCTGCTTCAAGTTTTGGCTACTTGTCCCAGATTTTGGAGTTCTCCACAACTCCTTCACTTTGTCAGTTGGACACAGTCAGGGATCAGCCACCTCCTTGAACAACCACCACCCTTGAAAACCCTCTCGGCCGCTCTCCATACCTCCCCTTACCCCGCACCAACATGAGTTTAGCCCGGAAAAAAGTCCTTGAAGAAACAAGACGGCACCTTCTCTACCATGTCCTGTTCTTCAGCAAGGTAATGTCACATCCCCTCGCTGACGCTCTCCGATCAGGCCAGCATCCCCATGGCTGCGAAAGGCCAGAAACAGTGTCTCAGAATACATATGTGTATTTCATGGGCCAGCAACACACTCAGCACAGCACAAGCCAAGGGTGGAGGAAAGCATCCCCAGTCTAGAGAGTTGACAGTAGTGGTGTTTATTCTATTTCTAAAAACACTGCCATAAAGTTTTAATAAATGCTTCATTAAAACATCAACTGCCTGTCCAGCCAGTCAATTATCACTCATAATCACAGCTATATAACTACATACTGTCTTCTACAGATGTTCTTACATCTGTGCGAAACACACTCTCCACCCCTGCAACATCCTTGTAACATCTGCTGAATGTTTGTAAATGTTTTCTCAATATATAAATGAAATTATACTGTCTTGCTTATAATGCATCTACTGTCCCACTACCCCATGCGCCCCCTTAAATCATTAAAAAGGTATTTCCTTGTTGTTTACAATGTACTAGTCTCTTGATAGCTCTTTGCCGTATCTTTTCAAATGGCCTTTAGATTTTCACTTAGTAACAGATTACACCGAGCCTCCATCTTATCACAGGAGTTATGAGGACTAATCCTTTATAAGCACTGAAGTTATTAGACTTGTGAGAATATTTTCTTCCCTGCTATAAATAATCTGTAGGAGAGAAAAAAAAAAGGAGGAAAAAAAAGCCACTTGCATCCCTGCTCACCCAGGCAACAATGCCAACCCCGGAGAGAAAACCTGCCTCGCCTGCTCCTCCCTTGCTGCCCGGCAAAGGAAACCAAATTTGTTCGTACCTAAAGGCTACCTGGGAGGAAAAGCAAATTGCACTAAATCCTGGCCAGCGCACCACTGCAGGAAAAAAGTCCTCGGAGGAGGTTTGCCTGATGCAACCAGAGCTAACTCAAATGCAGCCTCGCTGGCGCTGCAGGAGGGGTGCACAAGGCGGCTGCATGGGCTTTGAGCAGCAACAGGACCCCCTCTCTTTGAGGGAAATAGGAGCAAAGATGTGGGGAGCAAAGCAGTCCCATAAATACAGCCCCTTTGGCTGATGTGGGTGTCCCCCGGCTGGCAAAGAGCCCAGGGCGGAGGGTGGGGGGGGTCACCCCATCTTGGGTGGGGTGTCGGTTGCAGAGCCTGAAACAGGCAACGCTGATGCAAAGCAAGGGGTTCCCACCAGAAAGCACAGTTTGCAAGGGAAGAGCCATTTTAGGCTGCTTTCCCCATTTTTAAGCAGATCCCTCCAAGGCAAAGGAAAAAAAGTGAAGCAAGGGAAGAGGGGCAAGACCCCAGGTACAGAGGGATCCGCAGAGACCTTTGCAACCCCCCCCCTCCATCCCCACATCCACAGCACGCAACCAGGCGAAACTGCTGCTCTGCTCTGACAACAGGTCTCTCCGCTACAAGATTTTCTTCCCCAAGAACACCAGGGGCACAAAACTGATTTTAAAAGCCGTCCTGTCCAAGGGGCAGCAAACCTGGGGAGAGGGAGATGCACAGGGGGGATTGCTTCCATCTTGCAATGGCTCCATCCCCTCCCACCCCACAGAAACCCCTACAAGCTGACACGGCTCCACTGCAGCTCTTCGATTTTGCCACCCAATTCCCACCACTGTTTGACAGCTGCCTTCCAAGCCTCTCTGCTTATAATTAGTGCTGTTTTCTGCTAGTTTGATATGAAATCACAATTCTCTCCCCCTTGGTCTCCTCCTCTGACCCGTTCCCCACCACCAAATCCTGAAATGCAAGTTTGCTGGCTCCCTGAGCAGCAAAACTTGGTCCTGGCAAGGGCTGGGGGCTGGAAGGGGGCGGGGGGGGGGGAGATGAAGCAGAGCCCTTTTGAAGGGGAAACCTCAACCTGCGTGACAAGGTATGCACACAGCATTTCCAACCACTCCCGCTAAATAAAAACATGATGGGTTTCTGAAGAAATGGGCAGGCAGACCAGCTCTCCACCCCCCCAGGATCCTCGTGGCTCCTCCATCCCCACCCGGGCACTGACAGCTTGTGATGCTGGAGCTTCCCATCACCTCCCACGGCTACAAAACACAGATGCTCCAAAGTTAACATATTGCAAACACGGTGAAACAATCCCAGAACCGCAGCAACAAAGTGCTCTCTGCACGGGAACAAGGAAGTTTCTCCTGCCTCTGAGGCAGCCTCGCTCCTTCACTCCCCTGGAAAATACATTTGCAAAAGGCAGCTGGGAAGGGTACAAACAACTCCCTGCAAACTCCTCACAAACTCTCATTTGCTTGTTTCGCAAAAGCTGCGATTCGCCTCCGTCATCGTGGGCTTTTTAGGATCTCTCTGCAGAAGAGACACTCATTGCGGCACGCACTGGTAAAGTCACTCGTTTGGCAGCCCAAATTTCCGTGCGTAGCAATTTCAGAGCATTTTTGCTAAACAACAGGGAAAAAAAAAAAAAAAAACACCCAACACATCCCCAGTTGACTGCGTCGAGGCGAGCACGGAAGGCTTGACAGCTCCAACAGGACATCTCATCCCACGACATGTCTACTGTTAATGCAAAATAAATCATCGCTGTGTCTCTCGGCATTTTTTTTTTTTTTTTTTTTTTTTTTTCCCATGGCACGTCTGCAATTTCGGCATTCAAAGGCAAATCGGCCGGGCTCCGAAGTCCCCATGCCCCTTCTCATGGTTTCTCCCCAGCACACACAAATGCCTTACACTTTTCCCACCAGTGAGTCCTGCGGGGAGGGTGGGGGGGGGACACCCCGAGGACGGATCCCATCCCCTTCCCTCCGCATTTAATTCACCAGCGCACCTCTCCGAGCAACAAAAGAGAGTTGAACCAAACGTGTGGCACCTCGGCTTTCCTCTTTTTCTCCTCTCAAAATGTTTATTTTCAGTTTTTAAAGACACCTTAACCCGCCATGTTGAACTGACAAGCTTTATAAATATTCATTTACCGCAGTTCGGAAGCGCTACGGGAAAATATGTACAGATCGGGGCTGCACGTTTTGGCACAGCTGATTGCTTTCTTTTTTCTTTTCTTTTCTCCCCCCCCCACCCCCCCGCCTTTTGCAGCAGCTTTTTTTTTCCCCCCCCTCTCCCCTGCACATTCCGAAAAAACCCACCCGCACACCCAAAATAACTCTTTCCGAGACGTGCATCAGCCTAGTAAATTTGAAAGGAGGTCGCACAAGCATGTAGCAGGAAAGCACCAAACCGACAGGTATTACTTAAAAAAAAGAAAAAATAAAAAGGGGGGGGGGGGGGGAGAGACAGAAATGAGAGCATCTAAAACGCGATACGCTGAGGCAAAAAGAAACCCCCGGCACGCTTGCGATTAACTGCACGGGCACCGCAAACCCTGCCCGTGACAACTCCGGGGCACCCTGCCCAGGGCAGGGTGGGGAGCAGCACCCACGGAGCCGAGGGGGACCCGCCGGGGACCCCCCGCGCCGCCCCGCCGCCCGCCCGCGAACCACTTCGCAACTCCACCGCGCTTCGCCCCTTTGGAAAGGGGGGGAAGAAAAAAACCCACACCCAGCCTCCCCCGCTTCAAAAAAAAAAAAAAAAGAAAAGAAAAATTTAAAAAATATTTTTAATATGTATTGGAAGGGGAAAAGCGGTTCTCTCCACCCAAGCGCTGCAAAACCCAAGAAATAAAATAAAGGCACAAACCAGCCGGGAGGGGTTTGGGGGGGGGCTGCCGGGCGCGGTACCTTACCTGGGGAAGTTTGGCTTTTTATTTTGGGGGGTGTTTTTCTTTTTTTTTTTTTTTTTTCCCCCCCCGCGCCTCAGCGGCGAGACCCCCGGGCTGCGCGGGGCTGCGCGGCGCGGAGCCCACCCGTGCCTCCGCCCGCACTCGCGGCAGACTCATTCCAATATGGCATCCGCGCAGTGCGCATGCCTGCCGCTCTTTTTAGGGCTTTTTTTTTTTTTTTTTTTTTTTTTTTATTTAGCAGCCAACTCCTTCAGTGACCTTTTTCAGCAGTTTCAGGGGAGAAGAAAAAAAAAAAAAAAAAAAAAAAATCACATACGCATCCCAACCGCGATCGCCCCCGCTCCGCCGGGCTCCGCGCCCGCGGTGTCTCCGCGCTTCGAGCTCTGCCTCCGCCGGGGAAAAGCATTAAATAACCGAGGGGAGGATTGAAATTCACCCGTGGAATTGATGCCGCGGTTCCGCCGTGCAGCGATAAACACGGACTCGCCGGCCGCGCGTTAAGTGCGATAAAATCCCATAAAGCGTTTTATACCGCCTGCAAAGTGGGAGCTCTGCCTCCGATCTTCCCCTCCCCGCCGCTCTCCGCAACCTTTTATTTCGGTTTTTCCCCTTATTTCGTGTCGCGAAGAAAACTTCAAGGGAGGGAGATGGGGAAAGAAGGGAAAGCAAAAAATGCACCCGTCCCCTCCGCTTCGCCGGGCTCCTGCATTACCTGCTTATCCCCTGTTGCAGAAAATAAATTAAAAATCTAAAAAATAATAAAAAAAAAAAAGCAGGCGAAGGCACAAGGCAAGATGCAAAACCAGCCGGTGGGCATCCCTCCTCCCCTCCTCCCCGCACAACTTTCCGTCGTTTGCTCGTTAGGTTATTTGTCGGTTAGTTATTTATTTAGCGGTTGCAGGGGATTCACGGCAGAATTGCGCTGAACGTCGGCGTGTGCGGCGGGGCTCGCGTGGGGCTGTTTGCACGTACAGCCACACCGAGGGATTTTTCTGATTTTTTTTTTTTTTTTTTTTTTTCCTTTCGAAAAAATCAGCCCCGATGCAAGACTGGGAAGTCTGGGCAAACACCATTGCCTTTGTCCCCCCGCCCCGACTGTTCCTGCTCCCGGGGGTGCCAGAGGAATCCCCAGGGAGGGGATGGGGATAAAAGCCCCCTCTGCAGCCGGGATTATTCGGGATGCTCCGACCGCTGGTGCCCGGCCGACTCCGGAGCCTTCCCTACTCGGGTTTGCTCAGCAGCGGGGCTGTGGGTGTGTTTTGCAGGGATTTCGCTCCCTTTCTTGCAGACCTGCCCGGGAGCTGCATAATGCTTCTTGCCGGGGATTTTTAGAGACCCAACTCCCTTCTCCTTGCAAGCAGGCAGGGGCCGCATCCCCGACAGGGCTGAGGATGCAGGGGGGTACATTTGGAGCATCCTCCGGGATGGGGGCTGGCACAGCGCACACATATTCAACAGGTCTGGAGGAGAGCAGAGAGAAGGGGCATCCTTCATCCTTGCTGTAGGGCTTTGTCCTTTCCGCCGTGAAATTCACCCCAAATGCTGGTGGTCTGCCCCCACACCCGGGCTGACAAATTTGCATCTCACCACGCCCCACCACCACCACCCCCGGGCTCAGATGCAATCGCTGTCTCCACTTGCTTTTCTGGGGTCATTTCTGAGCCAAAGTTGGAAGTTTCAAGGTGATCTTGTGAGCACCCCTTCTTGCAGGAGCGGGGGAGTGCTGCAGGGAGGGGTGGCCTCACACTGATTTCCCACGTGTTGCCCCAGCTCTCCTCTGTCCCATTGCAATCACCAGCGCCCTTTGCACTGGTTCTTGCTGGGGATTCATGGCTGAACCTCCCCATCCCCTTTCTCTTCCACTCTCTTCATACCCTTTCTTTTCCACCAGCCTCTCATAGACACATTAGCATACCACAGGATTTATGTGCAAGAAGACAAGTGAGGAGTGCAACAGAGATGAATAAAGGCGTGATTTTTTTTCTGGGATATGTTCGTGGAGAAGATACTGAAGACTGGAGAAAAGAGTAAATATTGCAGACAGTGCATTTCTTCGCCACAACCCACCTGCTTGCCATACACAGTCCATCTCTGAAAGGTCACGGAGATGCGCTCAGCCCCTGCTGTTCCAGCAGAGTTCCTGTAAAACATAGAAATCAAGCAGTTCATATTTTTCAGGCTTTGGGTTGGACGGGAATTCAAAACAGCAAGGGAACACTGTCAGAACTTCAGAATAAGACCAAAACCCCAACAGATGCCAGGGAAGTGTTGAAGTCCTGTTTCTCCAGATGATCGTGGAAGTGGATGACATTTTCAGCATGGTGACATTTCAGATTTTCAACGTACTTCTGAAAGGAAGATGCTCTGCAAACACGATGTCTGTGTTCTCGCTCCTTTTAACCTGTTCTAAATAAGGTTACACTAAGATTCCTCTCACTGCAGCATATTTCCATCTAAAGCTGGTGGCTGGTGACACTACCATCTTCCAGCTCAGGGACACAGCCACAGCGGCTCTCACAGTGTTTCAGATGTTTCTCCATCTCCTTTCCATTAACAGGAGATGCCTTTGTGTTTTATTTCCATTCACACTTAAGTGCTCTTTGCAGGAGCTTTGGTTCAACTGACCTCTCTGGAGCTTCTGCTTCACTCTTGGCCTTGGTTTTCTCTGTCGTGCCCTCTTTTATTTTTATTTAGAGACTTTCTGGAGCACTGACAGTGCATTTGGCCCTGCACACAGCAATGTAGAAGAAAGAATTATCCTTGTCCAAAGAGTTTGTGATCTAAATTAGCTCTGTGGAAGGTGTCCAGAGAAATGGATTAAAAAATAATAAAAATAATCAAAGCTGGGGAAGAAAAATCCCTTCAGAATTTTGTCTAAGTAGCTGCTACAATAAGACTTTCAGGTACAAATGAAAAGGTGCAGATTTATATCAGGGCTGATCTTTGCACTTTGAGAAATACTGAATTGTCCCAGCATAGTATCCCAAGATATAAAATCGATTTAATTCCTGGTGAAAAAACCACACTGAGGTTAGCTCCAGCTTTAGTCTCAGTGACACTGTGTTCTCAGGGATGTGTTCTTCAACTGATTAAAAGCAACGTGGCTACATTAATTTCACTGCTATCCATGCTGTTTAATGCTACATCTGTTGGCAGCCACATGACACCCAAACTTGTATTTCAAGTTGGGAACAGAAGTTTCACATCTGAAAATTTTTGTTGCTGTTGTTGTTCTTAACAAAAATACTCTTATGCAAATAGCATTGATAAAAAATGAGATTTACCTGAGCATTAAGTACCTTGCCTCTGATGATCACCCCCAAAGGATATAACTGTTCACACCCCAAGTTTTCCATAGCTGAACAAGAGAAACATGTCCAACCCAGTGAAATTCAGCCAGTCCCATTACTTTAGATCAGGTATCAGCAGTTTCTGATCTCCAGGATAGATTATCAATATTCAAAACCTCTCCCATTTTCCAGGCTGTCGTCTTCAGCAGGTTCTGGTTTTTGGAGGACAGATGGGAATGTAAAAAGACCACTACACAAAGAGACACGAGCATGTACATACATACAAATGTTATGGCATTAACACTCCCAATTTCTCTCTTTTCTCCTGGCTCAGGAAGGTAAACGCTGTGGGGGATATTATAGGATTTGTAGAGACGGATGTGCATTTGGGTATCTATTTCTGGCCCCAATTTAACCAGGTGCCTGAAGGACCCAGAGTACTCCACAGGCTTAACATGGTGCTGAGATGAGGTCTGTATTTGCACACAGTATCTAGACGTTGTTCGTAAACATGAGTAAATGGCATTAGCCTTGCAGATAGTGCAAATTGTAGGATCTGGGCCAACCTTTCTACAGGTAAAATGAGCTATAGCTAAAGGAGCTCCACTTTGGGGAGATATTTGCCTGCTTTGGGATGCTGCCATCAAGATGCACTGCACTGCAAAAAGGGGCAAGGCTGTGCAGCTGACACTGCAGAATTATTTGGGGATGGTTAGAGGTATCTGAGTGAGTTGAACTGAATGAGTGAACAACCTGAGTGAGCTGAAGCAGGGAGACTGTCTAACAGGAGCCTGGTGCCAGAGAAGAGACTGACAGGACATCACCTGGGGCCACCCCCATTGCCAAGTGCACCTCCTATTACTTGGTCCTCTGCTGTAGACATCTCTCTGCAGTACAGCTCCTGGGTTCATAGAGAAGCTACTCTGCATTTTCTCCCCTCCATGAAACAAACTGTGGCCTTCAGCTTCTAAGTCGTACGGTATTCAACCCACCTTCTACTCAATCTCAATCAAAAACAAGAGGAAAAGACACCATAAGGCCCTTATTTCACGCCAGCTGAGGCTGGCGTTGTGTCTCGGGGCCAGGGCTATCACTTACACCTTTGTCGTCTTTTTATTCATCAGCCCTAATTCAGAGAGAAGTTGGTCCCTGGAAGCTGGCACCGGGACGCTGAAAGACTAGTTTCACAGTGCCATCTCCTGGAGAGGGATATCACATTTAGGCTGCATGTTGCAGATACCTTTTTTCCTCCAATTTACTGTTGAGTGTTGGCGCTTTGAAGGCAGGTGTTTAAGGCATGATCTAAAGAAGAGATTAGCATAAGTGAAATTAATCCAAAATTTAAACTCCCTCGTTACACTTCACAGTAAAAGTCCTGCTTTTTAAATGCTGTGAACAGCAATGAGATTGCTGCCTTGGGATTCATAAAACGCTCGCCGGGTTATAGTCTCACACTGCTTTGCACCTCTTCCTTGACAGCATCAGCCCTACGTGCAGTGCTTGCAACGGTAAAAAGCTGGTCCCTTGCTGTTCCACTTCTCCTGCAGCAACTCAAGGCATACCATGGCAAAGGGATCATCACCTCTCAAATGGGAGGTCTTGGGCCAGGCATCCCCACAGTCCCCAGCAGCAGCTGCCCTGCAGACCCCTGCCCAGGATGCACACAGCACGTGGAGACCCACACATCAAGTCCACAGCCCAAAGCAGTCTTCATTGCAGCTTACTTACCAAATTTTATTTATTTTTATTGCCTGTTGATTAGAAATTGCTGTGTAGGCATTGTGACAATTCAGCAGAGGGGCAACGACTGGCTTTAACATTAACTGGAAAATCTGAGTCAGTGCATCATGTCTGCAGCTCAAGAACGCCTAGAAAGCATGGTCTCAGTGCTAAACAATAGCTCCTCCACCTTAGCAGTAAATGAAAAGGAAGCACATGTTATATCCAATAAATCACAGCACTGAGGTTCAATACTGAGGCTTATAGCTATGAGTCTTATTGATCATGCACTACGAGAGAGATCCACTCCTATATCAGGAACTTGCTCATTTCTACCATTTATTAACAGCTTCCTTCTTTATTTTGAGTATTTACAGGCTTTTCCTCAGCAGAAAAACACCTCCAGGTTTGTTTAGCCTCTACAAGCTGGTATTGGGAAGGGAGGCTGGGGAAACTGAGGCAGGAGGAGCTGAGCTCTCCCACACAGATGTGCAGTCCCAGGGGAATGCTGCAGTAATGGACATGGACGTAGACCTCCAAAGTGGGGCAGCACAGCACAGAGGTTATAGCTTTCACTTACACCTGTGTTTCTGCTCAAATCTGTGAGGCTAAACAAGTCTTTTCTCAATTTCCCTTCTTGCCCCTTAATACAGGAGACTCCATAATGGTATAACAAGGCCAAAACCTCTGACTGACAAGGATGACCAGGAGCTCATGTCTTACTAACAAATGTAAATTCTGCCTCACATCTGCATTTCTCATCCTTGCTGCAGCACCCGCTAGGGGATCAGAGCAGTTGCTGCACATTGAGTGAATTCTGTATCAAAGTATGCAAAATATTGAGTCGCTCTGGCTCTCCACATGCCCTGCTTGCACAGCAGACTCAAAAGCCAGCCCAGGCACTTCCATGGTTTTGGTACTGAATCAGATTTATGAGCTGGTCAGTTGTGGGCTGAAATGCCCTGGCACATTCCCACAACAGCCCAAAAACCCATCCACGACACGCTTTGTGCTCAAGTTTCTCTGGCAAATATCTCCCCTTGCAACAAAAACCAATCTTGCAATCATACACTCGACCTTCTCCTCCCTTCTTCCAGCCCCTGTTTACCCCCCCCCCCCCCCAAATAATAATGAAGAATCAAAGGGGCATATAAGTAAATTCATTTTTTTTACAAAACAAAGATGAAAATTATGCATTTGGAAGCATCTCTCTGAAGCCGACTGTGACACGGGCTTGTGGATGGCTTTTATTCTTTTAATGGCTCCTTCTGTATTAAGGAGGAAGATTAAGAAGGAAATGCCACTAATTGCACAAAAAAGGCCTCAGCTTCCACAACAGTGTAAATGTACATTGTATTCAGCTTAATCTCCATCTGCCTCTAAGAGCGTAATTGATTTTTTATTTTAATTTGAAGAAGCTGACACTTCTATTTCTTCACTGCCAGGTTGCTAAGCTCATTTAATAAGAATGCATATGAGTAGAGGAGTCTACAATATGCCATTAAAGGTAATAGGTAACATATTGAAGGTCATAATGAGCTCGGGACTAAGTAAGTATCTCAGTCCAGGGATCAGGAGGGAAGGTGTATAAATACTTTCCTTACGAGGGCTCTGTTGAGCAAGTCATGGCTGTGGGTTAATAAATGAAGAAGGAAATGAAGCTTTTTTTCATGAAGTGGATTTTCTGATCTCATTTCAGACCATGCCCCTTTGGTAGTTCAGGTCCTGCCTACAGGTGACCTTGGTTTTACTTTAGACTAATGCCAGACTCTGGCTGACCTCTGACAAGCGATGGCCTCTGTGCCTCAGTTTCCCCATCTCTGAAATGGAGAGAGAAATAGGATGGATTTTTTTTTTTAACAGAAAATAAAGTACATCCCTGTTAAATGAGATGTTTTCTCACTCTCAGTTGAAGCTAGAGGATACACAGCAGAATGGGTGGCATCCATTGCAGGTCTCTACACACAGTGAGCGGTTTGGGACTTCCCTTTCATCGTGCCCTGGAGCTGTCTATGGACTGTTGGGGAATCAAACCACTTGGATTTAGTTTCAATGACAAAACAGTAAAAGATACTTGCAGCAAGAGCCTGATTCTGCTCCAGTGCTGTTTGGATCCAGAGGACCCAGATGAAGGAATAATCTTTGCTTCCCCCAAAATCTTGCCTTTAGGAAGCACTGTACAGGTTGGAGACTGAAATCTAAGTGAATTAAAAGCCAAGTCCATAGAGGTATTTAAGCATTTAAATCCTTCTTTGATTTTCTTTTGTAGAGAATAGGTTTTAGGAATGTAGGAACATTTTTAAGAAACCCGGAAGGCTATAACCAGCTGTGGACCTGACCCCAGGATCTCACCTTCTAGGCAAGCATCTTTGTTCAAGGCAGTTCCTCAAAGTCTCTACTTTTATTATGACATTGATACCCTTTTTCTCACTCTTGGACTCTCAATAAGCCTGCCCAGAACATGCCTGGTTATGTTCAAGCACCCCCAGGCTTGTACAGAGCCTTAGTAAGATTTGGTCCGATAGCAGCATCTGGTCTATTTGAAATTTGCACTCACTCTGAAATCACACAGAGAGGCTCAGCTCCTACGTCTGTCACAGAGTTGCAGCCAAACCCAAAAAATTCAAGCTTGAAAAAAAATTGTAGCTGCTGCCACATGTAGAGTCAGGCAGCCAGAGAGGGTGAAAATCCACAGCACCCACCCTGGCTGCACAGAATTACCTGTCAAAGGGATGAGATACAACTTCATCCCCAAACACAAGACTCCTTCCTGTGTACACCTCCCCCCGCTGAGAAGTCACTGGGGTTTTGCTGGACCCCGGTGGGCACAATGAAGGCTGTGCTCTCCCATAACCCACACACAGACCCTGGAAGGAACATGGAAAGAAAGCTGGATTGTAGCTGGTTTAGTTGTGTGCAGACACCCTCACTCAGAGCCTGCCATGCCAGCAGAAGAAGATGCCAGCAGTCACCCAGCCGTGCCATCTGAGTCAACCACTCTGATTTAAATGGTGGCACTGATCTGATACTCTAAAATTTGTCACAGGACATGGTCAGAGAGAATTGGTGACATTTAATAAGACACAGATTTTTTGCAGTTCAACCATATTGCTACTTCCCTTTTGATTTTGTAAACTGGCATGGATGAAGGCTAGGACTGACAGTGCTGTTTGTCCAGCTGTTTCCCAGTTGGCCAGTATGCACATCTGGACATCTAAATTCTGCCTTGAAGCCAAGGAGCAGAGCAGGAGCAGCTTCTGATGTTCATGCTAGTCCTACTTTTCCAAGGACTCAGCTGTACTTTGATAAAAACTACTTTCCCAGCCTGTTCCTGCTGCTCTTACACCATAAATATTGACCAGCTACACACGATAAATATTAATTCTTTCCCAGGTTTTCTTTTGGATTGATCCAACCAGTTCCCTGTGAGATGAAACCTGGGTGTGTTCAGGGGCCACTTGAAGGATTCCCCTTTGTAGGCAGTACGACCCATGCTAAATGTACCTCCCTCTGTCCTACGCAGTTCTCCAGCACTATCGCAGCAAGCCTCAACCTCAAGTACCCTTAGGACAGTCTGCCAAGATTCCATGGGAGGGATGTGCCACGTAAGTGCCACTCTGGTGGGCTGCGTTTTCAGGCATTTTGCACTGAAAATTAACTCTTATCTTAGGGCCAGAGAGATGACATGTGAATCCCAGAGGAGACTGTGGCCAACTGCCGATGCAAGGTGAACACAGTCAGTGGCCATGAGAAGAGGCCAGCCATGAGCTGGATGGACATGACTTGGCTCGGAGGCTGGAGATCTCCCCTTACAGCAAATGACACAAGTAGAGTAGTTACAGTTAATATTTCACTGGCACTGGGCAGGTTTTGTGGGGTCTGCACTGGGGAAGGTGCAGCTATGTTTGTTGCTTATCATGCTGCTTAACAGCTATGATGTTTTAACATTAAAAATTTCTTCTCCCTCCCTGCTTTTTGACCACCTCACATTATAAATCATAGAATCATAGAATCATAGAATTATTAAGGTTGGAAAAGACCTCTAGGGTCATCAAGTCCAACCATCAACCCAACACCCCCATGCCTCCTAAACCATGCCCTGAAGTGCCACATCTACACAGTTTTTTAACTCCTCCAGGGATGGTGACTCCACCACCTCTCTGGGCAGCCTGTTCCAGTGCCTGACCACTCTTTCAGTAAAGACATTTTTCCTAATATCCAGTCTAAACCTCCCCTGATGCAGCTTGAGGCCACGTGAGGAATAAATGTAAAACCTTCTTGGCATGGTGTTTCAAGAAAAGAATAGGTTTTAGTAGTCTGAAAAAAGTTTTTGTCTAAAGGAACATGTCTCTTTACACAGAGGGAATCACATTTTTCTTTGCTCAGGGCAAATAACTCCTGTTTTCTTGTTCATATCTACAATTTCAGATTGTAAAACAAGAGAAGGTTTTACCCTGATAAATCTTCTTAGTCCTCATCTCAATGTCCTTTAATTTGCCTCCTTACAAACAAAAGGATGTTGCCCAGTCCTGTCAAGAGGAACAGCTTGCTGAGAAGCATTGGATTTAAAGCAGTGTTTAGGTAAACAAATCACGCTCACAGTCTAGTATTAATTGATTATGTTACTGTCTATGAAATATCCTATTTATCCAGGATCCACAAAAGGCAGCTCATTGCATTAGCATAATCAAAGAGTGCAAAGCAGGAGCCATGGCAAAGGGGGACTTTGGAAGAGATGTCAACAAGACAGGGCCTGGGCAAATATTTTCTATTTGAAAAGCAAGAAGTTAGAAATGTCGGGGATGAAAGCTCATGTGACAATGCCTTCTTAAACTGGCAAGTGTAATGTCACTGTTGCATAACTGGGATGCGTCAATGGATGTGCTTGAAAGGTTTATTTGGGTGGGTTGCACCTTCCTCCCTCAGTACAACGCAGGCTTCTCAGCGAGTGCTCTTGACTCTTATTTGGCTTTACAAGAAGCATACCTACAAACCCTGCCAGTGTTTGTAATTATGCCTTTTAACAAGGTTTCTCCAAGCATAATTCCATGATAAGCTGCAAACAAGCGTCATATATTTATAACTGGGGGAGAAGGTTTTTCCTCTTAGCATGACCAGCCCCAGTTGGAAACCCTTCTGGAGAGCAAGGCAGAGCAGGCAGTGAGGGAGGGGGCTGATACTGGCTGTGGGCAGGTTGTTCTGCATTGCTTATCTATCTCCATTGACTGGCTGCAGAGTCTGGACAATTAGTCTGACGAGGTTCCTGGGATGCAGTTCCAGATTAGCACATCAAAGTCTAGGTGTCACCAGTGCAGGCATCTCCATGTGGGTCAGGAGATGGATTCAAATGCCTAAATGAGATCTCCAGTGCCCTTTGATTTACCCTAGGGAGTCCCACCTGGTCTTCAACTACTGCTCTGGGTTGGATCTCTGGCATATGTTTTGCCACATCTGCTCTAAAGTCATCTAGTTCAGGTCACCAAAGCCTAACCCAGGTGTCCAAGCTCAAAATCGATGGAGATCCAGCAGCCAGTTGGTCAGTGGGATCTGGAGAACAACAGAGCTGAGCAAATGCAGGTACCAAACTTAGGGGTAAGCTGAACTGCTTTCTAGACTTGACTGGCTGCGTTGACCAGATATCTACCAAGTATAATGGGAGCTCAGGTATCCAGGTCATATGAAGACACCAAAAGTTGATTTTTCAGATTTATCTTACCCCTTACATGCTTTGCTAAAACCTTTGAGAGCTTCTGGGGTACTCAAAACTACATCCCAGAAGCAGGAAATGTGATTCTGTTCTGGGGAAATTTCAGCAATATGGGGAGATTTTCATAATTTATTATGAGTGCTGTGGAAAATCAGGAAGATGAAGTAGCTGGGGCCTTTGGTCTGACTCTTCATATGTTCTTCTATTCTAATAAAATTACTTGTGTCCAGCCCAGTGGTAGGTTGGGACTGGTGAGCTGTGTCTGTGGCAACAGATCCTGATCTGTTTAATGTGACAGCACAGGGCAGAGAATTCATGTTCCTCCTCTGCTGAGTGACAACAGGAGCCAAGGTAGGGAAGGAAGTTGATTTTCCTCATGACAAGCTTTAAAATGGACTTGATTTTCAGCTCAAATTTTCAAAAAATAGAGCCACTAGAAGTAGATCGCACCTCCTGGCAGAAGAGGCTCCAAAGGCATTTCTCCAGCTATTTCAGAGCAGTCTGCTACAGCAAAAAGGCAGAAAACACAGCATGCAATGTCATTCAAAGGCATTTGCACAGCAAAGGCAGGATTTTCAAAGGAGCCAGAGCAAATTCAGACCCAGTGGGAGAGGGGCAACATTTCCTTTGGACTGCTAGGAAAATCCTCCCTGCGTGTGCTCAGAAAGGTGGCCCTTGTGAGGGCAAACCATGCACTTACAGAACAGTTTCCAAAAAAAGATTAGCGCCAGCACTTGCACATTGGTGGCACAGAAAGGTGACTTTCCCACGTGACTGGTCACAGCCCAACGATCCATCATTAGGCCATTCTGCCTCTCCATTTTTCATCTCACCAGGTAGTTCTAATGCTAATCTGCTTAAATGCCTTTTTATAGCTGGTAGCTGGAGGCTAGTTGAGTTAAGAAACCTTTACAGTTGTACAGTCGTTTACAGGGCTGCTTTAAGACATGGCATATATTATGTATGAAGCTTTATAACAACCATCTATATCAGAGATGATGGAGAACATGAAAGCAATACAGCAGCGCTCCTTCCTACAGCACTTTGTTACAGATGACAGGACATAGGCGATCCAAAGACTGAGTAAAAACAGTAGCAGGAAATTATTTTCCTAAGAGACTCCTAAAGAATGTAATGATAAATAAGACTTTTAAAGTTATTATGAAACAAGGGCTCCTTTAATTAAAAAGAATCTGATCCCATAAAATGTTTAAGGTTGTATTCATCTGTCTGAATTAGGATATATTTAGATATCTGCATCTGAAGTATTAATCCCCTTTGTAATTGGTGGAGAAAAATCACTGTTGGGAACTGGATGGGAAATTCTTATTATTCTAGGATAAATAACAAATATTATATCTATTCTTGAGACTTCTTAACTCCCACATTTGAGTATTCACACTGGTCGTGTCCTGTCTCAGTGCAAGGAAAACTGGCTTCCAGGACCAAAGCAGTCTGTGAGGCCCCTTGGTCTGGACCTTTAGGTGAAAAGAGTCCCAAATCCAATCCAAAGCCAAGAAGAAATCCTGGTCCCACAGACTCCAGTAGGGAGCAGAGATTCCCTATAGGGTCACTACTCATATGACAAAATTACGCATGTACTTGGGAGTTTTGCTGCACTGGTTCTACACTGCTTTGAACCTCTTTGAATTAAACCCTAAATGAGTGCTGTAACTGGGGGGAGTTTTCCTCCCAGAAGACAAACTAGAGTCTGCAAAACTACCTTAAATTCACTGTTGCTGTAATCCTTCCCAACACATACAGAAGTTCAAATCATCCTCCCTCCTATCCCAAAACAAAGCTATCAACTCCCATCTCCATTTTTCAAGGCTGATTATAAACAGAAAGTCTTAATTCTCCTAGAGTTTAATCAGTTTTACTTTCATTCCAAAGAGTAGCATAAAAGTTGAGTTTCACTCTTAGTAATTTCAGCCTTTCCCTTTCCAGAGAGCTTGAGAGCCAGCTCCTGTGAATAAAACCACTTCCCAGCACTAAATGCTTCTTATTATACCCATAATGCACCTGGGCCAGCTTTCCCAAGAAATCAGTTTGTGTTCTCACTCCTTACCATAGCGGTCTACGTCCAGATAAAGCAAACTGGTAGAAAGGCATTATAAGAAGTTCATGAGAAAGACACATGGTGTAAATGAAACTAAATGAAAATATATGTAATGAAAGCTTGGAGGAAAAGCATTGTCTCCTAGGAGTGTTAACGCATTAGAGGCACACACTGGTTATGAAGAGCTAATGTCCACTTTAAGTGGTATCAAGAGCTGAAGCAATTGAAACATAATAAGAAGAAAATGAGTAAGGAATCAATTTTATTGTGCGCCATTGAGCAGTCCTCGCTGCAAGAGTGTGCGTTGATACTGCCCGATAAAAGGGATGGATGAGAACTGACAGCAGCAGGGACAAACACTCCCACACTTTCTGAAGAAATAAATGATTTTTAGAATTATTTTTGCTTTAGCCAATAGGATCCTGCTGAAAAAATAGGACGTTTTCTTGTGGAGTTCAGTACAGACACAGCAAGTGAACAGCATGCTCTTTATTTATGGAGAGAGAAAATACCAGCTTTATTGGAGAGACAAACTCACTTTGCACCTTTCTTGAAGGTGGCTGTGCAGGCTTCCCCGGGAAAGGTGACACTTGTGCCACTCAGATCTCCCTGTGGGACCCATCTCTGCTGCCACATCTCCCTTTTTCATACACTATGTCCCTAAGCCACCACTCTCCATTTCACCTCTTAGGTTTGGTACAGGTTCATGCTTGCATCTGTGCTGCACCCCGATGCAGACACACCTATCCAGAAACCATAAAGCTGCTGTAATATGTTCCCTGTTGAAACCAGAGTAAAATGAGCCCACATGGGCATTTCTTCCTACCACAGTAAGACTGGTTGCTGTAACCAAGCTAGCTTGGGTGTCTTCACTCTAGGCAGAATGGTGGAGATATATTTGGCAACTGTTGTCTTCTGAAATGACCCTCTGTGATGCAAAGACTCCCTGATTAGTTAGGACCATTTCACACACAAGCTTGCATCCCAAATGCACTGCTGCAGCCTTCCACTAGTATATAATTGCCTGATATGGCTGCCCAGATGGCCATTATGGTTAAACAGGCACCTCCAGAGAGCAATCTCAAGCACTTTTAATATCTGTCCCACACAAGAGAAATTACGTGCTGGAGGTATGTACATCTTTGCCTGGAAGAGCAGTCTAGACAACAAGCTTAAGCTAGATGCCCCCTTCTCCTGGCTAACTCTCAGTAAGAGTCCCCCAGTGTCCTTGCAGTGCCTATACGGTGAGGTTTTGTCTTGGGGTGGACTCAAGCCCACCATCCCCATGCTGTAATCCTTCGTGGTGAGTGTGAGTCCAAGATTGCCAAATGGGGTGGGTCAGGAGAATAAAAGCCAATGCTATTTCAGTTCCATCATGATAGACAAGTTCCTCTTCTTACATTTCAATTTTTTTCATTCCTGTTCAATTCTTCGTCAAAGCACAATTTATGTCTAATTTCAGAAATCTGAGTCAGTTCTGAATCTCACTGACCAATATTATTTTTCCCTTGTGTTAACTTGCAAGCATCTGTGATGGCAAGCAGATGTCTTCTGGCCTTTGGAAGTCCCTGGGCATTCAGAGGTTTGTGTTTCAGTTGTAACTTCTGGAAGTGAAGAGGCAGGAGGACAAGAACTTACGTCCAACATCAGCATTAAGCTAATAGGTCACCTACTACAACAGCAGCCTTTTATTAAGGCAAAGGTGAAAGCAGAAGAAACAGTAGAAGAAAGTGGAAACACCATTTAGGGTGAGACTGAAATAAGCACTGAATTCAAGAATAAATCCTTATTGAATGGTATATAATAACAGAAAAAAATCTCAGGTTTGGGAACCCACCTTGAGCTATGCCAAAAGCTAAGATCTCAGCAGAGGTCACGGGGGAACAGATGGCAAAAGTCACTAGGCACAGATCTCCTTGCAAAAAGTTAGGTTTCCAGTCTGTAGAGTTACTATTCTGGTGCAATGAATAAAATTTAGGTCAGTTAAAGCCTTGTTTTCAACTGCATGTACCACAGGAACACAGTTGTAAAACTTCACACCTTCATTGATGCAATACAATCAGAAAAACCAACTATGGGAAAAACCACCATGTGAATGCTACTTGTATCATTTATGAAAAGCCTACGGGCATCTTTCCATGGGTGTGCATGTGCATGCTCATCTAATTATGTTCCTGAATGAACCACCCTGGCAATAAACCCTGATTTACCTACAGACACTTTTCAGCTTCCAAGAGCCATAAGTCAAATCAGTCCCTAAATAGAATAACCTTTGCTCAGCTTCCCCAGGGAGCAAACACTGGATCAGAAAATCAATGTCTGTTTGTCACCAATTGGCAGAGCCCAGAAGCGTTTGCTGGGGAGCCGTGAGTGTGGGTGCAGAACCACTTACCTATTGCATGGTTGTCTTCAAGCAAAGGTCCTTGGTGGCTTAGAGGGGGCATTAAGAAGAGAATACTACATCTTCCTTGTCCAAATAGCAAGCAAATAAATAAATAAAAGAAATTTCCATTAGAAACACCTTGTCAAATTATAAAATAAGTGTTTCCATTCCATTAGTGGGAGGCTTCATTTTCGTTCGTCTTTCACAACGAAGGGAAAGACACCCTCTGCCTCAGGGTTTTACCCATCCCTTCTAGCCTTGGACAATCCAGCTATTCCTGGAAGCCATGTACAGCTCCAGGTACTGTATGACCAGGGCTCCCTCCAGAGCGTAGAGGCCACCACCCTTACTCTGAAAGCATTTCTATTTCCCACACCGTGGGAGATCACAGCCATCTAATATTAGGCACCTCATTGTAGCAGGGAATGAAAAGCTACTGAAGGAAGAGGAAGCAGATGAGATGCAGAGATTATGAGCTGGAGCAACAATACAAACTGAAGTTGCAAAGTGGTTTAAGTCCTGTTTTTCAGAGGGTCAAACCTGTCAAAAGACATTGGGGGGGGGGGGGATCTGCAATGCAATCAGATAGGCAGCTGCTGGAAGGGGACAGATTGGGATTTCTAGCCAAAGAGAAAGCAGGGCAAAGGCTGTGGTTCTTCTCAACTAAATGTAACTGCTTAGGAGTAAGGTGTCTAGATCCAGTGGACGGAGAACACACTGAGAGCAATTCATCTCACTATTTCAGACAGCAGTATTAAGAGGAGATGAATCTTCTCTAAAGAACTTCGTTTCCCTCTGAGGACTCTGGAGGGAGCTCAGGCAGCTAACTTAGACTAATGGTCTAACTTTGGACAGCTAAAATTGACTGAGATGAATCCCACCCCACTGATACTGGGATCTGAGTGAGAGAACAATACTTAATGGTCTTGGACATCAAAAAAACCAAGACGGAAGGTGCTGCAGCCTCCTTAGGGGCAACAAGTGAATGTGCTGAGCTTATAACCATCATCCTTCTTTATTATAACTGCCACCACCTTAGCTATCCCTTTTTTTAATTGCATTTTTTCAGCTTTGCTTTGTCACCAAATTTTTCAGCAGAATCAACATTTTTTATCATTATATATTCTTGGTGATAATACTCTTTTCACAGGGAAATTGGTCTTTCTTTAGCTATTTCTATACTTTGAGTTTAACTTTCTCTATGTAGATGTTATCTACATCCCTTCAGGGATGCCTTTATGTTCTTTCAACTCCCTCAGTGAGAATTAGAGTAGGATTCAATCGATCAAATCGATCAAATCCAAGGATTATGTCTCTAATTTAAGGTTGGCATCCAGACTCTTTCAGTAGTTGGTGGACAGAGATGGACACTTAGAGAGGACAGTTCAGCTCATGTCTGCGCCAGGGTAGGTGGACTGCATGGTGAGAGCACTCCTTTCTCTCCTTGCAAGTCCAAGCTGATTGTCCACAGAGAAGGTTAGGTGAGATGGATTCTACCTCTAATATTTGTGCATTGTTGATCCAAATGTAGGTATCCACTTCCCATGCTTCCACATCTCCTCAATGGTGTTAGGTTTCGGTCTTAAACTATTGTTATGTTGTTTTCCATCCAAAACTCACGGTCTTCCCTGGCTATGTTTTGCAGCCTAGCAAATTCTGATCATTTTTTCTTAGTTTAAATCAAGATATTTTCATAATCTCCTTCTGAGAGTGCCTGGTTTTTTGGAAAGCTCATTCTCCTTCATGGCTAGTTCCAAGTGAGAGATTCCACAAGTCCTCTAAAACTGCACCTTTTGCTTGGAAAACAGTTTCTTCGCACGATTCTCAAACCTTTTCCCTGGTTCAGTATTCACTGATGCATGTGATGCCTTTCCAAAACTTCATTTTTTGTAGAAGTGTCAAACCCTGCAACACAGTTTGAAATTCAATCCCACCATCTGAAAGAGCCACTTCTATTTAAAGTCTTGAGCAGCAACATCAGATGCAAAAGGCTGGCATGAACATTACAATGCCTGTAACAGAGCTGCAGATCTGGAGTAGGCACTGCACTCACGAGCAACCATCTCAAAAAACATTCAGGGTGATATAGATGTTTGTACAGCTCCATCACAAAGACGCTTTCCCTGGGGTAAAGAACAATCTTTGGGTTTACTTCTGCTCTCCATGTTGTGTTTTTTCACCATGATCTCAGTCCGGGTCCCAGGTTTGGGTATGCTGCTGTCATTAATAAAAAGCAGGCAGTGCTGTGATCCAGTCATGCTCCCTAGAGAAAGTCCTTAGATTTTCTGAGTAATCGTCCTGACTGCAACCACCAAGGCTTTGCAAGCCTGTGCCTCTCACACTACAATTTCTCCTCCGGGCTCACTGCCTGGCAGTGATGGCTCCGGAACCTACCTCATGTCCAGCAGCAATGTAGTGATACAGTCTGCAGATGAGGCATCTTGTCTAAGTCATTCACCCAGGCTCTCCCTAAAGTCAGGAGGGTGATGAATTGCTACCCAAAGAGGACTTCCATTGACTGGAGGAAGCCCAAGTGAGTAGCTTACATTAGTCAAGGATTAGTTTGGATTCGGTTCAACATTTAGATGGCCAAAGATAGGCCACCATGAGTGTCTTGCCCATTACTGCGGGCCAGTACTCAGAAGTAAACCCAGCCCTAGCTTTCATCAAGACACTGGGGTTTTTTTCAACTTCTTCAGCCTGAACCATTGACTAAGGTTCAAGATAGTCACAGATGTACCTTCTGCCCTTGCCTTGCCGATGAGGGAACAAGCTTGGTCCTGTTTGTTCTGGGAAACATTTTCAGGAAAGGTCCTCGCAGACGCTGTTAAAAAAAAATGATTATACATAATAGAAGAAATCAAGGCCCTAAAACATAATTAAATCTGCAACTAACTTTGGGAAGTACTTCAAGCAGCTATGGAAAGCAAGAGCAGGACTGTAGGAGGGGATGGATTTGTATGATCATCTGTAGCGGTCGCTGTCCTGCTCCTTCAAATATTTTTCTATCCTCCTGCTAAAGATGGAAATGCAGTAAAAAACCCTGGCTCCTCTGGGATACAGCTTCTCTGGACAGCTGCCAGGCATTTTGGATAGCTTTGCATCCACACACTGCAGAGCTCAGGAATCAGAGAAAGAAATACAGCCCAGTCTGTGAGCCGTGCTCACCCAGCTGAGCACTGGGGCTCACCTCTAAACAGATTCAAGGATCCTTTTCTCCATTCCAGATGCTAAATTCAGACATGGAATGAGGAGGCACTGCTTGAGAAAGCCTAGAAAACCAGCTTTGACTGTATGTCTACACGTCAGAGGCCTTAAGCTCTTCAAAAGCAATATACCCAATGGCCTGGGGTCACAGCCTCCCCTCCAGAATTGCAGGAGACAGTGAGCTCAGCATGTGTACATGTTTATGCTATAATATTTCTGCACTAAGAGAAGTTGCATGTTGGCTATTTGTGGAATAGGTCCAGTGTTTGGGAACTAAACTGTGAAAACATGTCTCCAATAAACAGGCTCATTCAACTGAGATTGTTTTGTATCAGATTTCATCTAAGGATGTGATTTACAGATCTGATCTGATGCCAGCTGGAGCAAGTAAAAAGATTCCCCTTGAATTCAAAAAAACACAAGACTAACGTAAGCAACCTTGTCACTGTGTTCATTCCTTTGGAAAACCACTGGATATCATAATGAATGCAAATAATAACAATAAAGTTATTATTTTAAATAAAGTGTATATTTTAGAGCAACGTCCTTTATTAACCACCACCAGATTTCAGGTTACCTGTCACAGGAGAAATGAGCAATTCCCTCCTTGATATTTTCTTTGTGACCTTTGTTTCCTGCTTAAAGAGAGGAAGTCACTAAGCAGGGATTGAACCCAAAATCGAGATCCCAGCACTTAGACCTCCAGGAAGGACAGGCTTGGGCTAATCAGTTCTTCTGCCTTTTGCAACATTTGCCTTCTACAGCACAAAGTCAATGTTTGTATGTCAGATGATGTACTGGGCTGGGACTCACACTGTCTGGTTTCCTGGGTAGGATCCTAAGGATCTTATGAAAAATAACACAAGTCTCATTGTTTTTATTCCTCCCTCCCATTTAATTTCCACTATGATCATTATGAACTCTCTTGTGCTTCTCTTAAGGCTACCAAGGCAGTCTCCGCACTTGACTTTTAACCTGAAGAGATGGTGTGCGTGTTTCTCATCAGGGACCAGCTAGGAGAATAACAAAAACCTTTTAAGACAGTTGTTTTTAAGCAATCCTAGGAAGAAACACTGTAGGTTAGCACTGGGTCAGATTTTACTGAGGCTTCCAGGCTAAAGTCAAGTTTCTTTCTGAATCTTAAGAAGGTTTATTTGCTGCACTATTCATTGCATGATTTTTAATCTCAATGCCATTAACACCCATTTCCTGCACACACAGGTGTTCTTCTGGAAGGAAACATCCCCATTAATCCAAAGAGTGAAACTTAACCAGAGGATCAAGCCCTCTTCTGAAAGCTTTTTTGTACCTATAAGGTTACATCATACTCCTAACCTGTAGTTCTGCAGCTGAGATTGCACCATAAATGTGAAACTGAGTCCTTGGGCAGGTTATTAGCTTAAAGTTAGGTAGCATTTGCTGTTTTGGTAACATCCCAGCAGAGGTAACTGAGGTCTTTTTCAGGATGACTGTGTGCAGCCTGAATCAAAATAATATCTCTACTGCAGCTGTAAAAAAATGCATTAAAGGAAGTAGAAACGATGCCTTAGCTATAACATTTATAAAACATCAAGGATGGTTTGTGGAGGAACCTGTGGTTTTCAAATGCTAATGGAATAAAGGCTTGGAAGTGGTGAATATTCGCCAGGTCTCAGCAAATTAGCATTTTATTTCAAGACTCTCGATGAGTGATAGAACTCGGGGGAAAATAATCAAGGTCCTCTCTGGTTCATGCTACATGGATTTTGTGAATATTTAACATTTCGCCAGTTGGGTACGTCTCCATTTCCTAACTGATCTTTTCGCATAAATAGTTACTCAGGCAGTCAGATTCCCACATCCAGCAAAAGATCTGAAAGGACTCATCCAAACCAACGATCATGCAGAGAAAAAGGCTTCCTGTTCCCTGGGGAAATCTCAGGTCCGCCAGAGAGGCAGAAGAGCTGTAAAGAACAAAACCATATTAGATTTGAATTTTTTCTTTTTACCTTTTCTTTTTTCCTGAGGAGGAGTCTGATCCCACTGAAACAGAAAGGTGTGAAACAGGCAGATGGGCAAGCGCTGCCGCCTCAATGTGATCCCTGCCTGAAATAAGTCCAGGTTGGGTCTGCCCTCAGAGCGGGGTGACAGGATGGTGGTGTAACCACACATCTCGATGACGACCAGGGATTGATTGGCAAGTCAAAATATTGTCAGTAGTGCCTCCAAGCAGGATTAGGAGTCAAGTCACCACAAGCGGAGGATTAGGACACTACCTATCTGTCCAATAAATAATGGTGCCTCACAGGGAGAGGCTGGAGATACAGGCTGGCTAAAAAAAGCATGGCAGCCCGGAAAATGCAGTTCTTGGAGAACTTAGGAGATCAACTTATCCATCCTCCCACTCCAAGCAGAAATTACGTAGCTGTCCCTGAGTGAGAACTATCTAAAAAGACGGATGTTCTTAAAACCCTCCAGTGGCAGAACTTCTCCCTCTGCCCCCAGCAACTTATTGCATCTCTTAACTAGCCTTATTCCTGAAAAAGGTGTCCTGATGCCAACCTAAATCCAATTGTGGCAGTTCAGACCTAGGGCGTTCTGCCCAGGCCACAATGGCCATAAATTCAAACATCATCTCAAGCTTGAAGGAACTTGCATCTGGCCATCCCATTCTTCCAAAAGATGGGCCCAAGCCATAAATCTGAATGTAGCATGCTCCCAAAGTTCAGCCCCATACCAGGAGGTACAGAGAGCGAGCTGAAATTGTACTGTAATTTTTGTTTTACAGATTGAGGAGAAAGTTTGATTTTCAAGAAAGAAATTGATCTGAAAAGCAAATTTGGAGCTTTTCAACCAGTTCTATTCATACGTAAATAGTCACAAATGTGGGGATCATCTTTTCACTAAAAAAACATGTTTCAGGTCTAGAATTCTGGTTTGATGACTGTCCCACATGCACTTGTACAGCACCCACGAGGGAACTCTGGTCTCATGTGGGGATTCCTGGCATTTCAGTGTTACAAAGCATAGTTAAATGTTCTACCAAAATGAACCAGTTCAGGAAATCTAGAGCTGCCTCTGCTCTAGGTGGGTGCTTGTACTCCAGTTAGACAATCCCTGTTTGGCTTTCTCCTGTCATCTGTTAGAACACAGGTATATAGGATACCTCCATTTCAGTGATAAAGTTGATTTAAGAAATCCTTGCCTCTTGCCCCAGCTCTGCAGTTCACCACCCTCATCAGTTGTGCCAGGTTAAACTTTTTAGGAGTTTCCCTATAGACAAGATCAGCAAAGTGATCTGAGCTAAAGGTACACCAAATCACATCATCAGTAATTACTTGCAGCAATGCTGCCCCTTCTGGGCTAGCTGCAAGCTACTGCATTATGGAATAAAATAAGGCCATGCAAACCATCTTCTCTGATGGTTCAGACAAGCTCATCTCACTTGTTACTGTGATGGGCTAATTGTGATCCATGGGCTATAAGTTGTCTTCAAAATGTGAAGAATAGGAAGAACTGTGGTTGTCCTCTGGTTTACTCAGAGGAAAAGGGAAACCCAGAATGATTTATTGACTGGTCCAAGATAATGTACAAATACTGTAGCAAAGCCAGCCACTGAAACTGGAGTTTCAGTCCACTCTTAATAATTAAATCATCCTTCCTTCAAGCTGGCGACCTGCAAACAGTACATGCACTAGTCAGTCTAAGATGAGCTCTGCCCTCCAGTGGACCAGCAACGAAGAAAGGTGATTTCTCAGCTGTTGTGAGCTCTGTGCAGGGCTGAGGAATGGGGTCTGGCCCCCAGTTGCATCGCTGAAGCCTGTAGCCACTGAGATGTTATAGGATCACCATCTCTGTAGGGATGTAGGGTGAAGCAGAACCATCACCCCTGTACAGATGTAGGGTGATATATGACCCTGAGAAGGTCAACCCTGAGAGAGGACCATCATCCCCATAGGGATGGTAGGACCTGTAAGAAGTTCCTCTGTGGTTGTGTAGGACCTTCCACTTTTGCCTCCTACCATAGGTGAAGGGATGGCCATGCAGGGGGAGTGGGGTATGCTCGTGGACGGATTTGCACAGCTGAGGTGTTCTGAATGAGGGGAGGGGAAAGCGAGGCTGAGACCTGCCTCTTTCTGCATATCAACACAGCTTGGCACAGACCCGAAAGCCACTGTCACCTGCCCCACTGGCCTACATGGCCAGGGGTGAGCAGGGCAAACAATGTTTGAGAGCCTCAGCTCCAAGCCAAACACAGCATGCCAACAATGCCACAGGCCCTATAAGGTGTGAAATTGTTCCCTTTCATTCAGAGCAAGACATTGAACACCTCATAATAACACAGCTAAAGCACTTATTGGAAATAAAAAAGAACTCTCTTGACAATTACTCCTTCGAGTATCCTGCAATACAAAGTCTTGGCTGACATAAAAATTGGTGTTGGCCTCTTGCTTATGAATATAAGCTAGAACTGATTGTTAAATGTGCCAGGCCTTGTAAAATTGGGTAATTCAGCAAGAATAAGGTCTATCTACTATTTAATCAGCAGGGATCATTGCTGCTGGCAGCATGAATAAAGTCTGTTCCAAGTATCACTTAAAGGAAGTTTTCTCTAAAGACCTTGTTTTCAGAAGCAATTTCTCCATCAGATGAGAAATAAAATCAGATTAATAATTTACATGAGTGTCATCCTGGAAAGGGCAGTTTCCTGTGCCCCCCTCCAAATTACGACAATAACCATCTCCAGTCCTGCCACTGCCCCCTCCTCATCCCTACCATCACACAGGGGACCCTGGGGGTACAGAACACCTGAGTTCTTATCGGGCAAGTGAGTTGAAGAAAACTATGTTGTGTTGTTGTAAAAAATCAGCACTCATGTTTTTGTGATGCTTTTCTGACACACGGGCCGTCGCTGAACTGCCTGCGGATGGAGCAGACTTACTTCATCTGAGAGCTGACCAGAACAGGTGAGAGGAAGGTGTCCTTCAAGAGGCTATTTCTCTCCACTGGCTATGAAAGGAGCCAAAAGACATCTCAACAGGAGGCACCTAAAGCCAGGTGGGACGGATCCCACCCAAGAGTAGCTTATACAGGGCAGGGACTGGATTTTATTCCCGTGATTGTACCAGGACTGCTATAAGGGCATCCAAGGCCATGGCAACATTACAAAAAAGTAATAGACAAAAAAAACAAACAAACACTGGGGCTTTGGACATGGAGATGAATGCCGTTTTCTGCATTATTATTTCCTTCTCAGCTCGGTGCAAGGAGCAGCAAATGCAAATAAGCTGGAGCACCTGGCCCAGTGCCGAGTATCCCGCCTGATCCTGAGCCAGCAGCTTTTCGGAGCTACGTGCCCTTGAAGTGAGAAGCCTTGAAAAACTGTGTCCTCCCCCCAGGTCTGTTTTGAAATTGGAGCACAGCCACACCGAGGGCTCTGCATGTAAGCCAGTACCTGCGTTGCATGTCAGACGTCCCAGCCAGCTGCACATGGGAAAGGGGTGACATGCAGATGGTTGTCATTAGCCATTGTAACAGGCTGGACATTTCCCAGTGCTCCAAAACACCCTTTTTTGTAACAAAAAACTGATTTGTCTTTTCAAGCAAAGATAAAAAAAAGGCGTATTGTCCTCAAGGAATACTGGCAGCCCTTTGCAATGGAAGATAAGTACCAAAGGTCAGGAAGAAAATGAATGGGGTCTCAACACTCATGGGGTAAAGTAGAGCAGGATTACTGGGGAAAAATGCACTCTAATCTAGCTCAGCACCATGCACTTATTTTAGATGCTTTCTGGCAACCGCCACTGCTGATTTCTCTAATCAGATCTGTCCAGCCCGCAATGCTTGCACTGATGCGTGCTGCTACTCTTACTGCTGCTGCTCTTCACTGATGTGTTGAGCCCACATGCCACACTCACACAACAAAAGAATGGCACAGAAGATGTCCTGATATCCCAGCTGTGATGTCCCCAGTCGAGGTTAGCTTTTAATGAATAATGAGATGTCCTTTCCTGCCCTGACTCCGGTGGTGATGGGCTTCACCACTGCTACCACTCAAGCAAATGAAAAAGCTCTCTTTGAGCCCAAAACGAACATCTGAATCTCTCAATCACTCCCTTCTCAGGCAGAAAAGATGCATAAACAGCTCATAATGGTGCTGTCCTTTTGAGAAACAAACAGGTAGATGTGAAGAACAATTCTAATAACTTTATCTAATAACTTTTTCTGATAACTTTCTCTGTACTGGAATAGTTTTGCCACAAACCGTGTTCCTCCAATGACACCTATTATTCCTGCGGGTTTTTCTGGGGGAAAAAGTATCCCATTTCCCTTTTAATTCCTATTTTCTCAAATGGTTGTCATTCTCCTTGCCTTTCTCCAGACTCCAGCATGTGTACATCTTTGTGCAATAGCAAAACTGGGCTGAACCCAGCAACTACCCCAATTTTTCTATAAAACACTCCAGATAACCTCACAGAACAGGATGTGCTTTCCTCGCAACACCTTTTTTGTTATTGGCTCACACTTTGCGGGTCATTTACATCTCCTGATCCTCTTTCCGGCCAGGTATGACACTTTCTGCCTCCTTCCCTCCCTATCACTCATTGCATTTCATTCTGTTGACTTTGGACCATCCCTCCGGTTTAATGAAACCATTTCTAATTCTCACCCGAACCTCACAAATGTTTGCAGACTCTTCTAGCTTGATATCCTTGATCATCGCCTACGGGTGTAATTTACCTTACCTAACTTTAGATGCTTACCTCGGAGCCGTTGCACCTCTTGTGGTGCAGCAGCAAACAGCTTTTTGAGCAATTGAGGGGGGTTTGTCCGGAGGTGGTGCTCTTGCAAAGCTCCCATGCAAAGCTCAAAGGAGCCACATAGTCCCTGCTTATTTATGAGAGAGTCACTGGGGCAGCAAGAAAAGCTTTCCCCAAGTCAAGATACAGCCGGTCGTCCTCTCAGAGTAGAAAATGAAACTGGCTTGACATGATTTATTTTTGTCAAATCCACGTCGTCTGTTTTTTGTTACCTTATTATCCTCTAGGTGCTTATAAATTGATTATTTGATAATTTTTAGTAGTATCTTCCCCGCTCCTGGAATAAAAGTGGCCTGTCTCTGATTCCCCAGACTCTCATTCCCCTCCTTCTCACAGAAGGGCATAGCATTTGCCCTTCTCCAGTCCTCCGAAAGCTCCTGGCCAAGTCCCCTGTGATAACCCCTAAGGAGCCAGGCTTTACTCTGCCCACTTCACAGCTACTCTTTCAGGCCCTTGAATACATCAGACTTGCCTCTTCTCATCTTTTAACCTTTTCTTGCCCTGCACTGTCTCTGCTCCCATTGTTTTAAATTAATTTTGCTTGCTAATCCTTTTTTGAAGGGTGAAAAAAAAAAGATTTATTTTCTGTGGTTTCCATTATTTGGGTTTCCACTCTCTGAGAATTCATGGATTTATTCCATCCTTCATTTTTCTCTTGTTTTCATGTATGTACAGAATCGCCTGGGTTGGTTTTTGCATCCCTTATTACTTGAAACCGCTTCGGTGTCTTGGCTTTTCTGATTTTAAGCTTATGCACATGGCATAATATTTAAATTCAATTTTCTTGGGCTTTTTTTTCTCTCTAATCACTCCTTCATTAATTTATTTTTCTTAGGAAATCTCTTGCAAAACTGCTTACTTGGCTTGCTTTTTCTTACTTTGCTGTTTTTTCTAACATCATCAATATTTCTCACCGATATTTCTGTAAGCTCACAAAGATCAATGGATAGATTGAAGTAAATCAGCATAAACTGACCAATGCACTGTGAGGTTAAGGGAAAAGAGAAGGATCGCAGCACTTATTTTCTCTTTTGTGTCATTACGCCACTCTTGCTGCTGAGATTGGCTGGAAAGTGCTGCCATCGCACGGCTTTGGAGGGCCTTACCCTGAAGAGATAAGGGAGTACATTCGCTCTCTCAACTTTCCTGCTTGGAAAACAGCTTTGCATCAACTCAGGATAAAATCCACAGCCCCAAAGGAAAATTTTCCTAAGGAAAATAATCGGTTGAGCTGTGGCACCTCAGGGCACCGACTCACAGTTTGGGTTTAGCTGCCCTGATGTTTGCAGCTTGCACCGTTCACAACCAGGCAGACACATGCTTTGGGAACAGTGCTGGGTATAAACAGGATCCAGTGCTTCCCTGTGCATCTGAGGAGAGAGAGAAAACCCTGGGGAAGAAAAGCAGGGAGACAGCTGTGGGGCATCTTAATTGCCAAAATAATACAGCAGAATTTAGTAGCCAGAGCTCCCAGACTCCACTCAGATACAGCGGAGCCATAAGGGCTTTTTGCATGGGTTCAGAAAATCCAAATATTTTGAAGTGCAAATCATGCTTTTGATAAAGCAAAGCTGTGGTTTCACAGTGAAGTGTCAACCAGCAATAGCTACTGAAGGATATTTGCCTCCTCCCACAAAGAGGGGTGAAATCAAGGGCTTTTCTGTTTATTGCCCTCTTATAGCCTGAGTGTTTTCACATGTGAGGTACTGTGCTCTCTTGTAAACATATCAGCACTTGAAAATGAGGCCTCAGACAACTTTGCACTGCTGAATGCAGCAGTAGGAAGAAATCACTGTTAATTGGGCTAGCTAGAAAATGGAGGCAGCAGCACTGGCTCAGAGAGAGTCTTAGGAAAACTCTTCCCTTGTGCATATGTGTACAATCCACTGATGCATTGCAGATCCCTTCTCTTAGATATAATTTGCAGGTAATTCATAGAAAATGAAATTTTGTTTAAGAAATACCAATCTGGTTTAAGTGTCTTTTTTTCCCTGTGTGTTCACCAATTGCTGTGCTGTACCTGGGCAAATAGAGTCTGAGGCAATTCCCAGGTGAAAAATTATCATCCAGTAACCAATTCTTGAAAATGGTTCTTTAGCAGCAGCCTAGGAAATCTGAGAAAATGCAAAATGTTAGAGCCTGAGTAAATCTGTGTTAAGATGTGTATTTGCTTAATAGATACTTCCACATATAGCATGTTCAACTGGCTTATATGAGTGTCAACTTTAATATTTGATTTAGAATTTAATATAAAGGCAACTGATTGTGTTTTGCAATCAGATTTACCAACTCAGGGGAATGAACCTTTTTATGAAACTAACAATTACACATATAAAATCAGCTGAAAATGACTGCAAGATCAAACTTCCAGCTTGCTGACTGAACTCATGACTAAAGCATGATTAAAGTTGGTGAGCTAAATGAACATCCATCAACCCAAAATTCAATTCACCCTTGAAAAAAATGAGGGACTATTTCTGATGGGGGTTATCTCAGTGATGTGGAGTCAGCACGTTGGTACCAGGGGATGTGTTGGCTCAGTTGAAGGGCTGGGGAAATTCAGCACAGGCAGCAACAGGCAGCTGGAGGAGGGACAAGCCTCCGGCCAGCCCGTCTGGCCAGGGCTAACCTCTGCCCAAACTACCTGGCACTAATGGCCTCCCCAGGACAGGGGATTCCCAAGCCCATGTATAACACAATTCCTTCCTTGTTGAACGCAGAGCTTACTTGGGAAGCAGGCCAGCTCCCATGATTTTCTCGTCTCATGACACTTATGGCCGTTTTTAAAGCCATTGCTCAGAATCATATGATATGATGAGATTTGCAGCCTCTTTGGCTTTGCAACTAAATGCAAGCTCCAACTCTCAAAGTCAGGGAGGAAAACTCAAGCGTGTGACCTCAGTGCTCCCTAAAGATGGCCTCAAGTATACTGAAAAGAGAGAGAAAATGAAACCTACCCTTTGGGGAGGAGGCTGTAAAGGGGGATGGAACCAGTATTACACAGAGGAGCAAAAAAAACATATTTGAGACTGAAGTTTGAGATCCTGACCCCATCAGCAGACCCTGCAATGTCTCAGATCATCTTGCCACTGACCACAGCATTGGAGCATAGGATAATTCAGGTTGGAAAGGACCTGGGGAGGTGTCTGGTCCAACTTCCTACTTAAAGCAGGGTTAGCTCTGAGATCAGACCAGGATGCCCAAGGTTTAATCCAGTCTTGAAAACCTCCAAGGACAGAACCTCTTCAGCCTCGCTGGGCAGCCTGTGCCACTGCTCTCCTGGAGAAAAAGTTTTTCCTTATATCCTGCCAGATCCTGTCTTGTCTCAGCTGATGCTGGTTGTTCCTTGTCCTCCCACCATGCACCACTGAGAAGCACCTGGCTGTGTCTTCTTGATCTCCTCCTCAAAAGTATGAGCAAGCTGCTATGGGCTGTCCTCAAAGCTATCTTATCTCCAGCTCCCTCAGCCTCTCTAATCAGGGCAAGTGCTCCAGCCCTGAGCATACTGGGAGCCCCCAGCCCAGCACCCTCAAACCCTCCAGGGCTGACTCTGTGCTCTCCCAGCCCAGCATACCCAAAGCCCTGCTGGGACAATCCATATCTTCACCCCATGCCTGCACCCCTGACGCTGCTGCCCACCCCCATACCCCCAGCCCAGCACCCCCAAAGCCTTGCTGGGGTGATTTCATCCCCCCCCCCAGTTCTCAAAAGCCCTGCTGGGACTCTATCTTCCCCAACCCAGTACCCCCAATCCCCCTGGCAACCTTCCTACCCTCCCCAGCCTGGTAACCAAAATCCCACTGGGACTCCCCCCAACCCAGCACCCCAAACCCCACTGTGACCTCCCCAACCTGGCACACCAATCCTTGTCAGAACCCCCCAGCCCAGCACCCCAAACCTTGCTGGGACTTCCTCAACCCGGCACCTCAAACACCTCTGGGACTCCCTCAGCCCAGCATCCCCAGCCTCACACCCCAAACCCCTCTGGGACACCCCCAACCTGGCATCCCAAACCTCACCAGGATTTCCCAAGCCTGGTACCCCAAACACCCCTGAGACCTCCCGTGGCACCCCAAACCCCACTGGGCCTCCCCCAGCCGAGCATCCCAAACCTTGCCAGGACCTCTCCAGCTGGGGCACCCCAAACCCCACTGGGACCTCCCCATCCTGCCACCCCAAACACGTCTTGGAACTCGCCCAGCCCAACATCCCAAACCCTGACAGCACCCCCCACCCACCCAGAGCAGCACCCCTATCCCCACTGGGACTGCCCCAACCCAGCACCCCAAACCTCACCATGACTCTCCCAAGCCGGCACCCCAGTCCCTGCAGGGACCCTCCATCTCCATCTCTATCTCCATCCCTGTCCCCATCCCCATCTCCATCCCTGTCCTCATCCCCACTTCCATCCCCACCTCCGTCCCCATCTCCATCCCCACCTCAATCCCCATCCCCACCTCCACCTCCGTCCCATCCCTACCTCTGTCCCCATCCCTGTCCCCATCCCCACCTCCATCCCCACCTCCGTTCCCGTCTCTGTCCCCATCCCTACCTCCATCTCCATCCCCATCCCCATCCCCACCTCTGTCCCCATCCCTGTCCCCATCCCCACCTCCGTCCCCACCTCCACCTCCATCCCCACCCCCACCTCCATCCCCACCTCCGTCCCCATCTCTGTCCCCATCCCCACCTCCATCTCCATCCCCATCCCCATCCCCATCCCCACCTCTGTCCCCACCTCCCTCCCCATCCCCACCTCCGTCCCCATCCCCACCTCCGTCCCCACCTCCACCTCCGTCCCCACCCCCACCTCCGTCCCCACCTCCACCTCCGTCCCCATCTCTGTCCCCATCCCCACCTCCATCTCCATCCCCATCCCCATCTCCGTCCCCATCCCTGTCCCCATCCCCACCTCTGTCCCCACCTCCATCCCCATCCCTATCTCCGTCCCCATCCCCACCTCCGTCCCCATCTCTGTCCCCATCCCCACCTCCATCTCCATCCCCATCCTCACCTCTGTCCCCATCCCCACCTCCGTCCCTGTCTCTGTCCCCATCCCCACCTCTGTCCCCATCCCCACCTCCATCCCCACCCCCACCTCCATCCCCACCTCCGTCCCCATCTCTGTCCCCATCCCTGTCCCCATCCCTATCTCCGTCCCCATCCCCACCTCCGTCCCCATCTCTGTCCCCATCCCCACCTCCATCTCCATCTCCATCCTCACCTCTGTCCCCATCCCCACCTCCATCCCCACCCCCACCTCCCTCCCCATCCCTGTCCCCATCCCCACCTCCATCCCCATCCCCACCTCTACCTCCATCTCCACCCCCACCTCCATTCCCTTCTCCACGCCCGTCTCCATCTCTGTCCCCATCCTCATCCTCATCCTCATCCTCATCCCCATCCCCATCCCCATCCCCATTTCCATCCCCGCCTCCGTCCCCGTCCCGCCCCCATGTCACGTCCATGTCCACGTCCACGTCCACGTCCCTCCCCACCCCCGCCCCGCCCCCGGGTGTGGCCGCCGCCGCCGGGGGGTGGGGGCTGCTGGGGGCTGCCTTTGTGAGCGGCGGGGGCCGCTCCGCACCGCACCGCTCCGCACCGCACCGCGCCCTCCATGGCCGCCCCCCGCCCGGCGCACGGCTGCGGCAGCGGCGCGCTGCTCGGCCGCTTCGGCGTGTTGCTGCAGGCGCTGCTGGCTCTCTGCGCCTTCAGCACCCTCATGCGTGAGTACCGGGGGTGCCGCGCCGGGCTCCCACCCTCCCCGCCGCGGCGGTGGGCGCCGGGCACCGGGCGGCGCCGCCCGGGGCTTTGCGCACCCGGTGGTTGACGAGCGCCAACTTTTGCGTTGCCTACCGGTAGGGTTTAAAGCGGTGGGGAGCGCGGTGGTCCGTAGCTACAGCTCCACGGAGCCGGCAGCTCAGGTGCCAGATGCTTGTTCTTAAAACTCTCGTTCTGAGCCTTGATCTGCGGGTAATGAAGCACCGCGAATTTGCGGCTATAATCCGTAAAGCTTTGGCTCCGCTTGTACAAGCGATTACTCAGTCGCTTAGAAAATTTTAATGAAGGGCGAAAACTAATGGTGCAACCCGGTGGTTTGCGAGGAAGAAGAAGCTGACAAAAACAGGGCGGGTGTCAGATCCAGTGCTGCTTGGTTAGAGTAACAGTGCCCTCAATTGATTTGTGATGCTGTTTTGTTTAACTTCGCTTAAACTGTAAAGTTTTAGGGCTCAAGAGGCTGGAGAAAGGAGGTTACTGAGAGAACGTGTTTCCCTGATTACTGGGAAGGGGCGGTAGGGAGAGAAAGCAGCTGAGTAGCGAGAAAAAGTGGGGAACACCAATAGCGAAAGACCCGAGAAAATTTACTGTTGCTTTGTGCTGCAGCTGCATTTTACTCAGACCAACATGTGCACCGCTTCTCTTCTGGGTTAAGTGGCTTAACACAAATTGAACAACGTGCCAAAACTCGGTCTGTTTTCCTTGTTTAAAAGCCTGTGGTGACGGTGAACTAAAACTTCAAGTTTTCTGACTAAGTAGCTGCAGATTTTTGAGGCTTGCTTGCCCCTCTCTGCCTTCTGGAAACTGCTTTCAAAGGCTCCAGCGCTGCGGTTAATGCCAAGCTGCCGGGGAAAACTGCAACAAGTTCTTCCCGCGATAACTGATAACTTTTTCCAGCTGGAGTAGCCCAGTTGCAGAACTTCACTGCTTGTGTTTCACCAAATATTGACAGTAAGAATAGATTAATTTTGTGTGTCTGTTCCCCTCAGTGATGTGCACATACGGGTTAATTGTCCCATAAGCTCCATGGGGTGTCCCGTAAAATCAAGGACGTCAGCTAATCATATCAAAATACTCCTGTGGATGAAGGCTACATAACCCCTGCTAGCAAATCATCAACCCTGGGCCAACTGTTGTCCTCCCCCTGGTGCAAGGGCTAATGTTCCCTTGAACATTAACAATCTCATGGTTAACGAGGAGAAACTGAAAGCTGATCCTATGTGGTTTCATTGTGAATCTGCTCAATGACTAAAGCTGTGGAGGAGACTGCTGGCTGGGACCCCAAAAGCAGATGTGTTTACAGCCCTGGGATCTCAACCGCAGCACCTCCTCTGGCTGCAGCTGGGCTGGTGGTCCCTAATTCACCCCAGCTGTTTCTTATCTGTGCCCCATTCACACACTCCCAGCTGGAGGCTTTCTCAGATCTGCTGTTGGGACTGTGTGTATGCAGACTTCTAACCCGCGAGGGTTGTAGTGGGCTTACCAATGACTTTATGTTAGGCAATAACTTGCTTTGAAGCAGCTTTTGGGCTATTCATGTGGCCAGTTCAGTTGGCAGCCTCCTGGGGAGGAGAAGGCTCCAGCAGCTGGGAGGTATGGGATCCTCTTGAGCTGGTGGTGGCATGTGTCCAGAGTCAAAAAGGTTCCCGAGAACCTTGATGGCATCTTCATTCCATCCAGCCCAGCATGAAGTCAGGCAGTCCCAGCTGGATGGGGATCATCTAGATCTTGGGACACTGCTGTCACTGGAGTCAGCATCAGCCCTTCTTTGATACTTCTTCCTTCAGTACTGTGACAGCCCCAGATGTGTGATTCTGTTGTTGGTATATTTGTGATTTCTCCTTTAATGGGATGTTGTAGGCCAGCTTGCTCCGTCTTACAGGTCAGTGAGTAGAAATTCAATTCCTATCTGAACCCAAGCCAATGCCTTCTGCATTTCTTTTAATTTATAGTGTAAGTTCTGCTTAGCTATAGGAGCACCTGGATTTGAATAGATAAGGTTTCCAGGTTGTGCCAGTACTGTTCAGAGCACATGGAAACATCATGAGGAACTCAGACCAACAATAATGTGGTGTTCTGCAAAGTTTTGCAGGTGCTTGTCCATGGGATGTGCTCACAGAGTGTACATCCAGCACGTGGGTCCCAAGTGTGGCCTGTTGCAGGAAGGATAAGTTTGTATGTTATTATCAGAAGAATTTGTGTCCTTGAATTTCTCTCTCTTGGGGCTGTGGAAAGATTGTCTCCTGCCAACCAGGCAGGAGAACCCAACGGAGCAGGAAGTCGGTCTTCCGTGATGGTCTGAATTGATGCTCTGTGTCCAGCGCGTGTCTGGGTTGTAGGAAGCACAGCTCCTATGCAATCCTGGAAGAGAATATAGTGGCAAAATGGAGCTGTCACCTATGGTTTCAAATTTTACTACAACAGCCCACTAGGTTTCTTGAGGCCAGTTTAGCCTGTTGCAAAGGCTACAAAAAAGGTCTGTTTAGAGCAAAAGTTCTCAGGCAGCAGAGGGAATACTTGTTTCCCTATAATGGGATGAGTGGAATGGTCGCTCCCCGTTGCTGTGGGGCACACGAAATGGGTCCTTCCTGCGGAGAAAACGGGACCCAGAAGTAAACGATACCCAGCCTTGGTAGGGAATCAGGAAAGCAGTTTAGTGTGGTTATATTAGTCTGGCCAAGCTACCATGAGCAATAGTGATGACAGAGTTCCTTTGAGCCTACAAATAGTCTCTTGCTCGTCCAGCAAGAAGGTATTTAGAGTTGTAGTCAAACCTAATTCCAGTGTGGTCCAGGGCTTGCTCTGGGTGCAACTCTGCCCCATTGGGTAATCGAATGAAAATGGTTTGTTATCCTTCCCAGCTGCCTGCAGTGGCTTGGGAGGCGCTTTGCCTGTAAAGACACTTGCTACAAGAACTAAGATATACTTGAAAGAAGAGGCAGTAAAGCCTAGCAGCCACGTATGTGTGGCAATCCAGTTCCCTGTGCAAGAGCTTGCTCTTAGGGAGGTCATGACATGGAGGAGTGTGAATAATCGTGCAATTCCATCTGAAGAAGTTTTTGTTGCTCTGCCTTGATCATCCCTCAGCTGAGTGGAGAAAGCATGTTGCAGTTCTGTCAGGTGCAGATGCTGCGTGTGATTTGGGGGTTGAGTGCCTGCAGTTGCTGCTATTTAAGTTTAAAACTTTTTTTTTAAGGAAAGGGTTGTAGACTAGCAAAACTTGTCCAGATTTGCAACCTGGACTGCAAAACCCTTTGAAATGGGGAGAGAGCTTGTGTAGAAATTTTAGCCATAGCCACCCTTGTGGATTAACTGGAGTGCAAGAGAAACAGATTTTGGAGTAAAGGATCTTTTTCCCCATTGTGAATGGAAAAATCTTTCCTTGGAGCCGGTATATTTGTTTCCTACCCCACCACAAACAGCATGGAGGACATCTAAGGACATTTATTTCTCTTCCAACTTCCTCTTTTCCTGAAACTGTTTTGGCAGCCCTCTGAGCTCCTGAATGAGATTTAACAGCACTTGTGCTGCAGGTGTCAAAATAGACTTAGCTCTTGGAGAGAGTTCATACCGCCAGGCAGGGAGAGCTGTACTTGTCTGAGCTCCGTAGCCCTCTTTGCACAGTGAAACCTGGTTTTCAGCTTGACTTTTGAAAATGTCTTGATCCTGCCTAATGTGACGGTAGTGTTCCTTTATCTCCTCTTGCACATCACTGCTGGATGTATTCTTCCAGCACATCGTGCATTGAGCTTAGCCTAAGAAGGCAGAGGTGTTTGTGGTAGGGACCCTGGTGCTGACCCCCCAGGCAGGGCTTGGTGATGGAGGTGTGCTCTTAGCAAGCAGGGTGATGTTTTATACTCTGGTCCAAGTAGCTTGTCCTGAGGCAGGGCTGCAGAACAGGAGTTTGCCAGACCGACTAAAAGAAGCAGTGGCTCTTGAATGTAGTGGAAAATCCCTGGTAAAGAAGTATCACCTCATTGCTGGTGTTTTCTTGGTCCCCGTGGACTTACCAGCTGACCTTCCAGTGTATTTTTTGCCAGAAGGATGGGCAATTGGTTAGTGAAAATGGGAAACAGCATCCTAGTGTATGGAAGTGTCTGAACTTTGAGAGGGAAGCTGTGGTACTCATCTCCATCAGATAAATCAAACTTAAGCAACCTTTTGTGACTTTTTAGTAGGGCCTGTAGTGATAGGACAAGGGGCAATGCTTTTAAACTAAAGGAGGGTAGATTTAGACTGGATATAAGGAAGAAATTATTTACCATGAGGGTGGTGAAACACTGGCCCAGGTTGCCCAGAGAGGTGGTCGATGCCCCATCCCTGGAAACACTCAAGGTCAGGTTGGACGGGGCTCTGAGCAATCTGATTGAGTTGAAGATGTCCCTGCTTACGGCAGGGGGGTTGGACTAGATGGCCTTTAAAGGTCCCTTCCAACACAAACCATTCTCTGATCCTGCCCCAGAGCTAAGTTCAGGCTTGTTGCTACACGTGGTATGAATAGCTGTGCTGTTTCTGTGCTTCAAAATTATCCTGAGTGCTTTCTGTGTTGTGTTTTGACTTTTACACTGAAAATGTCTTATAAAGGTGGGTGGAAGTGTGAGTCCATGTCAGGGAAGAGAAGAATTAAATAGTGGAGCACTTGATCTGTCCAGACTTTCATTCTGTTATTTCTGTTTTGAAATAAATTTGCCCAGGACACAAGAGCACTACAAGCTTACTGTGTCCAAGACAGGCTCCGTTGACTTTGCTTCCTCTGACACAAATGCATAACTGTGTTTGATTTTGATTATTCACAAACATCTCTGTTTAAATGGGAACTTCAGCACTGCAGATGCTTTTCCCTCTAGGGGAAAACAAAACTACAAAGACTATGTCTCCGGAGGTGTGAGGCATGGGACTTTGTGGACTGCAGTAGCAATTCACATGTGGGCTTGTGGGTTAAGCAAAAAGCTGCATATGGCAGGGCTCTCAAGATGTCTTTCTTCTGCTCCAGTACATCTGAAAACTGGCTGAGCTTGGCAACGCACGTTGCGCTTTGTAAGCTGCACGGTCTGCGCAACCCTTGATGTGCTCCATTAAGCTGGACGCAGCTTTCTACAAAGCTTTTGCATTTCAGCTGTTGATTACGTTGACCTCTTCTTGGAAGTCACCTTTTGAACAGCTAAACCGAGCAGTGAAAGCTGCACGCTAAGTGAAGACTGTGAGGTTCCTGGTTTCTGAAGGAACAAATGGGTTGGGTGAGCTGAGAAATGAGCCGGCAAACCAGAACTGCATGAAAAGTTATCTGTAACCCCAGGCCTGCGAGGCACCTCCCACCTTGCTGAACTGGTTCTGCAACAGGTGGTGAACAGTTGATATTATAGGTGACTTTACTTCCCCTGTTTCTTGTACAGAGTTAAATCTTCTGTAATTAAGGGATGGAGCAAGTAAAGTTTTCGGGAGGAGTCTGTTAAACTTCCAGGGGTCTTTATCTTTTTTTTTTAACAGCATTTGCGAGAAAACTGTAGGCAGGGAGACTTGAATGATAACTACCAGCCCGGTTGCATCACTTCATTCTTCAGGTGTTGTTCTCTTAATGATCTCAAATCTTACCTAAGATATCGCATTCCCTGTTTAAAAACCCATTTTTCAAGGGACTGACCTGAAATGTAGTGATGCTTCAGGTGGAGGGATTCACTACTGCCTCCCCCAGGACAGAGTTAAGTAACATGCTCTGTGTTTGAGCTAGAGCACAGCCCCAATCCAGGTCTCCTGTAAGGTCTACTGTGTCATCAAATAATGTGCCCTGTTCTCAGTATGCAAAGCATGACTAATGCTTGTTATCTCAAAACTGTGGTTTATGACCACCTGGCACTTGGTTGTAATGACAGCTGTAAAAATCCACATAAAACAAGACATACAGGGTAGAGCTTAAAACTGATAACCATGCCAAAGTACTGTGTGTCCTTCATTTGGGCTGTTAGGGTCCCCAGATGAATGAATGCTCCAGTGGAGGCTCTTGGCAGGTGTCTGCAGGGTGGATGATGGGGAGGTGATGCTGCTCTGGGCGTTCCAGAGCTTCCCCTGCACTGGACCTGCAGATGACTCTGGTTTTGTGTGGGGAATAGGAATAGATGGGCTAAACAACATCAGGTACTACACAAGAAAGGGAAGAGGAGCAGCTGTTAGGTGACATATCAGGGAGGAAAGATGTCCAAGTCTTGTTTTGGTTAGGAAAAAGCAGAACTATTTCTTTTTCTTGTGGTCCACCTGTATCAGCCTGGAAGCTTCAGTGTGCAGCACCGTGCAAGACTTCGCATAGGGCCATTGCTCCAGCAGCAGCTTCCTGAGTGCCTGCTTGTCGTGGCTTAGCCCCAGCCAGCAACTAAGCCTCACCCAGCTGCTCACTCATTCCCCGCAGTGGGATGGGGGAGAGAATCAGAAGGGTAAAAGTGAGAAAACTCGTGGGTTGAGATAAAGACAGTTTAATAAATAAGGCAAAAGCCATACGTGCAGGCAAAGCAAACCCAAGGAATTCATTGACTCCTTCCCATGGGCAGGCAGGTGCTCAGCCATCCCCAGGAAAGCAGGGCTCCATCACACGTAACGGTGACTTGGGAAGACAAACGCCATCACTCCAAACGTCCCCCCTTCCTTCTTCCTCCCCCAGCTCTGTATACTGACCATGACACCATATGGTGTGGGACGTCCCTTTGGTCAGTTGGGGTCAGCTGTCCCAGCTGTGGCCCTTCCAGCTTCTTGTGCCCCCCCAGCCCCCTCGCTGGTGGGGTGGGGTGAGGAGCAGAAAAGGCCTTGGCTCTGTGTAAGCTCTGCTCAGCAGTAACTAAAACATCTCCACGTTATCAACTCTGTTTTTAGCATAAATCCAAAACACAGCCCCGTACCAGCAACTATGAAGGAAATTAACTCTAATCCAGCCAAAACCAGCACACCGCTGTCCACATATGCTCCTCTTGCAAGTCAGAGCACTCTAACCTGGAATAAACTCCTCTTAGATGCTGTAGAGTATCCCAGCAATGGTTGGATATCTTCAGTAGGAGCTAGTTCGATCTATATGCTTTCCTGCTGCCTCATGTCTTGCAGACCCAGAGATAACCTAGAGCATGTCCTCCATTCCTATTCCTTCCTTAAAGTATCCCCTCTGCCAGTTTTGCTCCAGGTGCTTGCATTCTTGAAGCACTGGTACAAGGGTATTTGGGAGGAAATGACTAAATATGTCTAGTGCAGACTAGAGGTTGTAAGTCAGTAGCAATCCATCTCCTTAAACTACTGATAGGGCTTTTGCTGCTCCCTGAACTGATGGAGGGTATATGTTTTGAGCCTTTCCAGCTCAGGGATGCACTTACCTCGCAAGCAGTATGTTGGCTGCTCTCTGCAAACAGTGGCTGCTGCTTCCTCCCATTGTGTCTCCGGTCGAGCTGTCTGAGTAGCTGCATGCTCAGGCTAAGAATAGTGCAGACCCCAGGGTTTTGGCCTCTGTATCCTGCATGTTGGCTTCTTTCCTGCCTAGGGCTTGGAAAAAGCCTGGGAAAGGGTGTGTGCTTGAAAATAGGTTGAAATGTGTTATTGGAGACTATACTGCCTATAAATAACATGGAGATTGGGCAGGGGAAGAGCTTCTGTTTCCTCCCTGGTACAGTAGCTCTGAGTTCTCTGCTGCAAAGTGCTAGTGCAATGTTGCCCCAGAGGTGGGCTTTGCAGTAGGCAATTTAGCTAGCCCTTCTTCTAAAAGTAGCTGACAGCATAACCAGTTCTGGGCGTTGCAGCCTTTTATTTTTGGTGGACTATTCACAGATTAAGTGTATTAATGCTGCAGCGCTTTGTCCAAGTGCTTCTAATGTCGGGTTCCTTTTCAGTATTCATCCTCTGGGGCCTGTTGCTGAGCTCGGTGGGGTCAGGCTTGTGTCTCCAGTAAATCAAGTCCTAAAAGCTTTGTCTGTTGAGTCAACATTTCCCTTCCAAACCTCAACTTCTGATTCCTTTGGTTGATTGCAGTAAGATTTATCAAGGAGATGGTCTGACTTTCAGCCAAGCGTACCTAAGCTTCTCCTAGGGACATAAGTTTCCCTCTTTAATTTTGTAGAAACCTGACTTTGCTAATCAGGAGCTAGTTGCTACTGCAGCTAATTCTGCCTAAATTAGAGGTTTTATTTCCAAGAGGGGTAAAAGGCACCTGCGTCGATGCATAGCTCCGCAGCGGAGCTGTCTGCATGCAGTGTGGGGTCAATGGGGGATGCCGGGAGGACGTTACACGCAGGAGTGCTCCGCCATGAATGGAGTGAGGAGCAGCAAGAGGGAATTGGGTGGTTGCTGCTGTCCTTGTCTTAATTGACTGTAATAATCAGAGAATTTGTTTTAGACTGTGGGACAGCATTGCTGCAGACCTGGGTAACTCCGGGGAACTCTATGTGTCTAGGGCAGGCAAAGCTGTCCCCTTTCAACTGCATCAATGAAACACCATAATAAATGTCTACTTATTACTCTGGAGAGAAAAAAAAGCAAGGCGAGCTGTCACTGAGTTTTTATCTTCTAGTTTTCTGACTATTTACAGACCTATAATGAAAGACTCTCCTCAAACTCTTTTTTTTTTTTTTTTTTTTACATTTCACAGGTTCTTATTCAGATGTTCAACTTCCACCCAGCCTGGTGGCCCTCGGGGAGTTTAAAGTGTGTATAATCCTTATTGTCCATGACTGAAGAGGAAGGGCCTGGGAGTATTTTGTTTCCTGCCCTGCCCTTTCTCAGCCACGGGCAGAGTATCTCTCTCAAATTCTCAGATTGTCACTCATCTTCCTTCCCTTTTGTTTAACTTCATGGCTTTTTGTCTGCAGAAACTGGAGCCAAGTAGGGGGAGAGTGGTAACTTATGAGGACACCAACTCAAGAAGGCAGGCTGTCATCTCAGTGGTGTTTTATGCCTGTTTAATGGGATAGACCTGGGTCCCCTTCCCCTGACTCTGCTAGGAGCATCTTCCCATCTGCCCAGCCTCTTCCTGAGATGCTTTGGACCATGTGGCAGGTCTAAATGGTCACACAGCCCTTCACCTCCATGCTGCAGCAGGGCTGTGTGCCTTGGAACAGCCTGTGTGCTTCAGTTTGGGACTTCGTGATGATTCCTTTTCTTGTTCTTGAGGACTGTCTTTGCATTTCCTTCAGAAGGGCTTAACTTCTTCAGTGTAAACTGCTTTACTGTTGACATCCACCTACTTCACTGTTAATTGAAATTTAAATGGAATAATTCAGGATCAGATTGAAATGGGTTCAGTGCAGGTTTGGGTCCTGCAGGAAGAATCTGGACAAGCAGTCTCAATCTTTCTCTGTTTAGCAGCTTGTTTTTTCATGGTGCTTGCTGGAGCATCCTGCTCTGCTACAAGGACCCTCAGCCATGACCATGGTGTGTTCAGCATTATTTCACCCAGCATCTCCTGTCAACCTGTGGTGTCTCTTCAGCAGCAGTACGTGCTGCTGGGTGTTTTGTACTGTCAGAGAGGTAGTTGACTTGACACAGCTCCCAAATTTGCTGCTTTTCAGAACACAAGTAGCTCTGCTCTGTGATAAAAGGGGCAACTCAGGAGGCCGTTGACAATAGCGAGGACTCACCTTAAACATGCTGCAAACATCCACCCTTTACACCACCAGTGGAAACGCGAGTTGAGGCTGATTTCTCAAACTCCTCTGCTTGAAGTCAGCCCTGGGCCAATTGTTCCCAACCTGCATTCAGCTTTGAGGTTGATTGCTTCTTGTAGACTTCAAAGATTTGTCTGAAAGCTTGCCTGTACTTCCACTGGTGTCTTTCCCCCTTAGAAAGATTTGGGGAGAGAATCTAAAGGTTCATCTGAATTTTACTTGCTCCATAAGTTACTAGGACTAGTTTCCTGTTTAGTGATGATGTGACGAGGCACTAAGGGAGATTGGGAGTCCTTACAGCGTGTGTATAGCATGCTTGCAAACACTTGAAAAGCAGTGACTAGCATGTGGGTCCATGAGGAGCAAATGTATGCCAGAAGGCTGGGGGACCTGTGCTTTCCTGGCCTGTGGTGTGGCCCAGAGTGCTGCCCTAACTAGGCTTGCAGGTATCTGGCAGTTTGGGAAGATCACTTAGCTATAGAGATGTGCAGTAGCGTTGCTTCTTTGTGAAAGCCAGTTCGCTTTACAAATGGACAAAGCTGAGAAGGGAAGCAGAGTTAAAATAATCAATGCTGTGGCTGGTAGCACTGCTGGAAAGACAAATTCCTGTTGTCTTCTGGCATAGACCCAGTACATGCTAGTCTCATTTTTAGTCTAGTTGGATGGGGGCTCTCTCCCATCTTGTGCAGCTCTGTGTGCACTAAACTAAAGTTGTAGTTGGTTATAGGTGGTAGAACTTAAATATCACATATTTCTTGTTTGCTTGATGCATGCATAAGCACGCACAACTTTTCAAAATAATTCTTAAGGGTGGACTGATCTGTCTGAGCCATGGTAGCAACCTCATACCTACAGCCGGTGGAAAACTGAGTTGACCCCAGTGAGTGGAGACACGTTTTGAGAAGAGCCAAGGAGACTTCAGCCTTTCTCCAACCACAGCCAGCTGAGCCTGTGGCTGTGCATGCCATGGCTCGGCTCTCTGCAGGGCCTGGAAGAGGAGAGGGACGCTTAGCGGTTGCTGCTCAGCCTGTTGCTCCAGAGCCCCACTGTGCTCCCAAAATACAAAAGAAGCAGTACTACTTCAAAGAGGACTTCATCAGCTCCTTGAGTTTTCAAAGACCTGTTGCTGCTTTTATGTGGATTTAGCGTCCCCCCTAACCTCTAGGTCACAGCTACCAAACAACTCTGCTGCCTGTTTAAGCTCTGGTAATCTTGGCTGGATTTCTGGGTTAATTTGGAGACAGCCGGCTGCAGCTCTGCACAGTAAATGCACTATTAAGCAGTTAATTATTTCTCTATAATACTAGCTTTTATCTTTAATACAACAGTTTTACTGTCTCTGATAATTACACAGGCTCGGATAACTCTCTTAAATCTAATGAGGCATGACAAGCTGTGTTCAACAAGGCACCACACCATTAACTTCTTACCTCTTACTTGTCATCTTATCGCACTGAATTACTGTATTTCTAGCCTGAGTGGCTGTGGATACATAACATGTCACTTTTCATTAAGACAATGAAAATCATCCCTGGTGCTCTCATGGTCGGGCTAGTGGTCAGCTGGCTGGCCTGGTGGCCTGCAGACCCTTCCAACAGCTTCTCTGCAGCATCATGCTCTTTGCCCCATGAGCTGAGCAAGCTTATTAGGCTCAGTTTAAATACTTCTGGCCACTCAAACAGCTTCATTGGTCCATAGGGCTCTTGTTTGCATTTCACCCACCCACAAACAGCTCTTTGAAGGACATCAGTGATGATAGACCTTGTTTGTGCTGATGGAAGTCATTGCTGCAGGGATATCTCGTGGTAGGATTCAGCTGGATAAGGGAAATCGGGCATCTTTTCTGGACAGGGATAGAACACAAACTGCTGCAGCAATGCCTGGTGTGACTTGACGTGACTGCTGCTTTGTTACTCGTTAATGGCAATAGCGGATCAGGTCACTGGCATGCTGGTTTTCTGTGGATTTGAGTGGCACCAAAAACTCTGCATGTGCCTGGCTGAAGTCCTGGGGTTAGGGGGATTGTCTTTTCATATATTGCCCTGTCACCTTGCCAGGAAAAGAAGTACAAAGTTGTACTTCTGAAATGTCACGGCTCCTGGCAGGGAAGTTCCTGCATCCTTCCAGGCTGGACCAGGAAGGCATTTCCCAGGGGAATGAGCCCCAGCTGTCCCTTGGGGCAGATGGTAGGGATCCAGCTGGCAGGCTGAGTGCTCAAGTACAGCTGGGCTGAACAAATCAGTTAATTACTGTCTAGATGCAGAACAGCAAAGAGCCCTTTATTTGGAAATCAGCTGTACCCAGCTAATGTTTTGGTGCTTCTTCCCAGCCTTTACTGAGCCTGCTGCTGACTCTGCTTTTGGAGTTGGATTTGCCTTCTGGTATGTGGAGCCTGTATGAGTTGTGCTATCAAAGCTGTGTATTTCCCCACCAAGCAGGGGGAGGAAAAAGCCTTGTTTCAGGTTATAACCTGAGTTGTTCAGATTCCCTGTGGGTATTTTAAGGGATGCCCATGGGACCAGCTACTGTGGTGTGCCTGGATTAGATCAGTTCCTGGCTCTAAAAGGGCAGTTTTTACTTGAACAGAAGCTGTTAGTTTCTCTGCAGTTTCATTAATTGAAAGACTAACCAGCCAGTGAAGTGTAAATCTGGAAAGAGAGCTGGATACCAAGTTGTGTTTAAAATCGTGCTGGCCTTATCTGCAGTGTTAGTGATCTAAAATGGACTAGAGGTGTTGCTTGTGCCCTGTTCCTCCCACGGGCAGTGAGGAAACTCATGTCTATAAAAGTGCATCTCCCTACCCTGCTGGAGAGCAGGCAGGAGCATGTGGCTCTGATGGCCCTGCTTTTACCTGTGGCACTCTGGGTTCCTGTCTTCATATCCCCAAGTTGCCCTGGGAAGCATCCTCATGTGCCAAGAACTGTCAGCAATGGAAAAAAGTCCCTTTGGTTGTAAACTTGAAGGCAATGGCTTGATTACATGTAGCTGGGGGGGCAGGGGGGATGATGAAGAAAGAATAGCTGTGACAAGTGGGATGGTGTGTGTGTCTGTTCTGGCTTTTGGTTGCTTTTTAAAGGAGCAGAGTAGGCTACGGGGCTCCCAGGGGTAAAGACTTAGTGATGATAAAATAGAGAAACTGATGGTCTGTTTGTACTTCTGCAGTCTGCATACTCTTCAGTATTCATTGCTGTCATCTGCCCAGTATCGGGCACAGCTGGGATGTATAGAAGGATTTGGTGACTAACACTTACAGTATGTACTCTTGGGGCGGTTTCTCTAACAGGGTTGTACATTGCACATTGATTCATACTTACGTGTCCTGCTGCTTTCAGGCTCCTGGTTTCGCTAGATGGCACCACCAAGCAGCCGCTCTGCTCACGTCCCTGGCTGGACTGTCAGGAGTTAGAGAGGATGAAATGAGTTATTATTTTTCCCATTTCCCTAAAAAAAAAAAAAAAAAAAATCACAGCTCATTATTTTTAACTCTGAATCCTGTTCAAGCTGGCAGCATGTTTGGAAACTGGTTGTGGCAGATTTAACCTGCTGTCTGTCTTGAGCTCGTTGGTGCTGGTGAGGAAGAGAGTGGTTCCAGCAGCCGAGGCAAGGTTGGGGTCTGCACCCTCCATGCCTGCCTGGGGTTTGGAGGCGGCGTGCTTGGGGCAGCAGCTGTAACAATGACGTCTCTTGCTCCAGATGTAGCTGTTAGCAACCTTATCACAAAGCAAGGCAGTGCCACTGAATGCCATTTACTTTTGTTTTGGTTTGTTTTTTTTCTTCTAATTAATAAAACTAATGTAGTGGAAAAGCCTCTTCCAGGTCTGCTTGTTCCAGAGCATTAGTACCTGTAGGTTTAAAGGGAGAAGGGTTGGCCTGGTAGCTGGTACTTTCTAAAATGGGCTCCTAGCTAGAGTGACAGCAAAACAATCAAAAATTACTTCTGCATGGAATTTGGTACTCTTCCATTAGCAGCTCCTATATGTGCATGTAAAAGCTGGTTGAACCCAAGGAAAGCATCAAATCTCTAACAAACTGGGTCCCTTTGAGATGCTTTGCAATGCTCAGCCCCTGCTCTGAGCAAAAAGAGGTAAAAATCCATTTTGCTGTTATCTCCAGGTGGTAACTAGAGAAAGCTCAGAGCAGCAACTGCAATAGACAGCACTGGAGGACTCCTTAGAGGAGGAGAGACCTGTAGGGCTGCAAGGAGCGAACTCATCTATGGCCTGAGGGACTTCATTTAAAGAATCATAGAATGGTTTGGATTGGAAGAGACCTTTGAAGATCACCTAGTTCAACCTTCCTACAACAAGCAGGGACATCTTCCAACTAGATCAGGTTGTTCAGAGCCACGTCCAACCTGACCTTGAACGTGTCTCAGACTACTGCTCTACAGTGGTAGCCAGTGAGCATGCAAACCATTGTGTGATAAAATAGTGTTTTAATACTAGTTGTCACAAGCTTGGAGCCATGCCAGCTCGCAGGGTTTCAGGGCTTGGTAGTGGTATCTTTATGCTGGAGATTTGTGCAAGATCCTGCTTCCTCGAAGGTCCTCTCCTCCTGTTAGTTGCAAGGAGGAGGTGGTTTTATTGTGCTGCTGTGGCTCAAAAGCTTAACAGACTCTTGGGCCATATCATTTCACCGTCACTACTATCATTTCAATTTGCCTGGAAGACTTTTCAGAGCTGGTAGGTAGTGGTGAACCCTCCCTAGCTCCCCTCAGGTTGTTTCTCATGGCATGAAAATGCTGCTGCTGAAGGATGCCAGAAGCACACACCTACCTCCCAAATACCTCTGCTGTTCATCCTTCTGACCTGTAGGTGCATGCATTACCTCTGGTCTCTTTGGAGCTGGGTCCTTTGCCTTTGCTCAGCTTTAGACTGGCAAATGCTGAGGGTCCTCCAGATTTTTTTTTTGACTGCTTTTGCATTGAAGAACAGCACAGACTGCACATGTGTATCAGTTCAGCTCTGCTGGTTAACGTAAGCTCTCTAATTTTCTTTGCAGTAAAACGATTTAAGGAACCAAAGGAAGAGAGGCGTCCCTGGAGGATATGGTGAGATTTTAATTTGGAACTTGAAAAGACCATGAATCTGTAATATTTTTTTCTTCTTTTGCTAACAGTCTTCTAGGCCTTCTGAATATCCTGTGTGGTATGTAGTCATTAAATGAAATGCTCTGCTGCTGTGTCCCAAGGAAGCCTCCATAAAGTAGCTGGTGCTCTCTAGAAGTAAAATTCCCTCCCTAGCGCCTCCAGAAAAGCTTGTTTTTACTGTAGGTGACCGAACTGAGAGGTTATGGTCCTCTCCAATCTGCTGGCATACCTGCACATGGGCTGTCTCCCAGACAGGGTCAAGTTTTGTTCTTAAATTTGATTAATCACTTCGGTGTCCCCTGACCGAGCTCAGGTATAGACCAGGCAACATGTCTGGCTGTGCGTTGATTTAAGGTAGCTGGGTATCGCTGTTAGCTTCAGACACCTCTATAAAGCATCTCCGTTTTGTAGGATTTACTGGCTGCCAAGAGGTGGGCATATGGATGGGCTTAGTCTATGGTCAGGCTGGCTTAGCAACACGGAGCTACCAGCCAACATTAGTGATGAAAAGCCTGTTAGTCTTTTCAGTCTGGTTCTTCCTCTAAAGTAAGTTGGGAATTCAATCCAATTCCCTGTGGACAGGTGCAATAATCATAAGTAGCTGAACAACTTCCCTGCACCTACTGCTGGTTGGAGAAACTGAGGCTGGGCTGGGCACTGGAGGGTGAACTGCCCTTCGCTGTGGGCTAGACCTCAGCAGCGAGCATCAGGTGCAGATCTGCAAGACTGAGCTGCTACATGTTGAAGTGCTATCTCTTCTTAAGTATTTGGAGTCAGCCAAACTGTCCATTTTCACCATGTACGACTTCTTGTGCATCAGGAATGCATCTTGGAGGAAAGCAGATCCATGCAGGGCCTTCACTTGGGTGACTGCTGGGCTACTGTGTCCAGGGTGCAAATTTTTATGCCTTTTTTCTCCAGGTTTTATGATACCTCCAAGCAAGCAATAGGTGCCCTCTTCATCCACTTTGCCAATATTTTTCTGTCGGATCTCACTGAAGAGGACCCTTGCTCTCTGTAAGTACACAAGGTGCTTGCATTCACGTCCTACATCTGTAAAAGGAGGAAGCAAGCATGTTGGAAAATGTTGTATATGGTGGAAACTGATCCATTTAAAGTACTAGGTGGGGATAAACCAAGCTGAGCTTATTTTCAGGGTCTGGGTTGTCTCCTGGTCTTTGTAGTCTCCTGGTCTGATGGAGATGTGGCAGTGCGACTGTGCTTTTCTGAGGATTAAAACCACCTCGAAATACACTGGCAAAAAGCTGCGGTAAATAACGCAGTGGTGCCCCATGCAATTGCAGCTGTTAAATGTGCCATTTGTTTGCACACCAGACTTTGCAGTTTGGCTGGTCTCAGAGCAGTATTGAGAATGCTTTCCTAGCTCTCTGGGTGAAGGCCTTTGTCCGATATAAGGATGGGTATTTTTGGATATTCAGTTGCATCCACTACACGTATTTCCATCGTCCTATTTGGGGTCTTTCTAAGCCAGACTTCAGACTCAATGTGGAAGTGCCACCTTTACTTCAGAATAGCCACTTCGCAGCTACAGATTTATTTTCAGAATTAACTTTATCCTGCTTTGAGAAACTCCTCTAGGCTTCAAAATGCTGCTGAAAACCTCCTGACCCATCTCCTTTTTATATATTAAAGTGCTGCACCTTGATGTGTTTCTTTAAACAGACACAAGTTTGGCTGGGGCTAAATATAACCTCTAATATGATTCATCGTTGTTTTTTTAAACCGACACCGTTTTAAAATAAACTGTTTTGTGCTTATGCTGTACCCTTCAGTTTGGGGTGGGGTTGTTTTCCCCTCCCCCCTAATGTGTTTTACTTTTCACTGTGCTGCCTGAATTGTCATCCTGAACCAGGCAGCTTAAAACCCTAAAGCCTTGCCTCTGGGCTTTGAGGCTCATATGCTACATGTCCCGCCCAGTATAAACCACCAGAGCCTCGTGTTTGTATCGGAGTACTCTGACTTTAGCAGCTGGAAACTGTAATAAGCTAGTCTGAGCCTTTGCATGTAGAAAAACTTAATGTTGTGTTTTCAAAAAGGATATCAAAAGCAGATTGTTATTTTCAGCATATTTATTCAGAGGCAGTATCAAGTTCTGGAAAAGGAAATGTTCATTCCTGTAGCTCTGTGCTTGATATTTTCTTCACGCTGTAGAAATCTGGCCTTATCTGGCAGAAAATATTCCAATAATGGAAAACTGGCCAGAAAACATTAGTCTGAGATATTTTTTCTCTGGAGTTCATTAAAATACCAAGCCCTGGATTAGAGCTTGGACCCTGCAATCCCCAGAAGATTCCTGCAGGTCTCCTGCCTCTGGTGCTCTGTCCAGCAAGGCTTAAATATCCAAAGCTGCAGAGCAAACCCATCAGGCCCAAATCTCATGGCAGGGATGGGTTCAGCTCCTGGATCTGCAGTGGGGACCCTGAACCACAGGCTTTCGGGGACCCCAGGATGCCTCCTGTTGAGCCAGGGCTTGTTGCCTTTCCCAAGTCTCTCTGCCTCTCAGTCTGCGTCTCTGCTCACAGGAGCCTCTTGCAGCTGCTCAGTAAAATGGACTTTTTGGCTCTTCTGTGGCACAGTTTGCAGAGCAGCTGTGGTGTCCAAGAAGCATCCATTTTTCTTGTATGAAATTCCAAAAATGTTTGGTTCTGTTTCCCTGAAACTTGGGATTTCATTCTAATACGAACAAAAGATGCTGCAAATGGAAAGCCTCCTTTTTTGGGGTAATTCTTAAGGCTAGCCCAGGAAGTATTTTATGCTGTATAAATAAATGAGCAATTCCAGAGAGTTGGTGGAGCCTGCTCCCTTCTCTGCTGAACAGGCTTTTAAACTAAGAAATTGCTGGTAAGGCTATAGGTAAATCCAATAAAAGAGAAAGGAAGCAAGCTTGGACTGTTAAGTGGGGATTTTTGAAGTCTTTGGGGTTTTCTATTTCATTGTGGGAATCCATAAAAGATTTTGAATACGGCTTAAGAACACAACTGAAACCTGACTTTTCCCCTGCTCTTAGCTACCTTATTAATTTCATCCTTGATGCCACACTGGGGATGCTGCTGATCTGGCTTGGTGTCAAAGTTGTCTCCTGGATTGTGCAGCATAAGAAGTCCATGTACCTGGTCTTTGGAGAATATGGTAGGTGTCAACTGCTGTGCACAAAGGTGGCATGTTTGCTGTCAGCTATGAATGTGGAGAAGAAAAGGGCAGAAACTACAGTTCGGGAGTAAAACGTGAACAGCCTGCTTCTGTTATCCCTTCTCCGGGGAGCTCACAGAGTGTGGTAGTGATCAGCATGTTAAATGCTGGGGCATCACTAGGTCACCGGTAGCTCTGCCTGCCGCCTTGCCAAGCACTCTTGGGCACAGCAGGTTGGTGATGAAAGGTTGAACATTTCCTTGGGCAGATTTATACCCCAGGACATACGTATGATAAAATGATAAGGTGTTTGGGTGTGGTGGTGGTGATTTTTGTGGGATTCTTTGGGGTTTTTTTCCTAGCCTCTCAGTTCAAAACACGGAGCTGCTCTTGCATTTGCCTTGAGCTGTAGAAGGCATCAGCAGGACAAAGCCTGGCCCCAAAACTGAGTTCTCAAATGACTTGTGGCGTTTTGTGGGGTATTTTTTTTTTTTGCCAGTTGATTTAAAAGAGAAAAAAAATTATGTATGCCCGAGTCTGGCCTCTCTCTGCTTTGATTCCTGCCTTGAGATGGAGGTTTCAGAAAAGCTGTTCTCAGCCAGCCCCACTAGAGGGTAGCACTTCTCTTCAGAAAGAGTAGAACCAGCTTCCCTGAGAACAGTGCTTTTCCGTGCCTGCAGGAAAGAGAAAAATTACCCTTTTGCCTATTTTAAGTTATATCTAATATAAAGATGAATTCAGTCTTATTTTTGAAATTATATTCTCTTCACACCAGTCACTTTCCCACCTTTCACTCCCACCTTAAGACCTTAATGATTAAGTCTATTCTGAAGGTAGTCTCATTCCTTAGTTATTAGGCCAGCTACTAAAAATACAGAGCTGGTGGATCTTGGGCCAAACTGGGATTAGCGCAGAGATCCCACTGACTAGCGAGCTCTTAATCAGGATCACGTTCAGTATGCATAAATGGGTCATGGCACAGGATGAAGGGGATGGTTGGGTCTGTGAGACAACAGAAGCAGCTACAGAGTCAGAAGGAGATGATAACATATGGGTTGAAATGGTGGGACGTGGCAGGGCTGGCTCTCATCAAACCTGTGAGTGGCTTTAAAGGTTGCAGTGGTCTCCAGAGCAGGTTCAGCATCCTGATAGCATGCATTTGGTGGGGACAACCTTTTTCCCCCTAATGGCTCTTTCTCAGAGCTGAGGAGCCAAGCACAGAGCGCTAAAGTCATTCAGATGAGACAGCAGAGGAATCCAGAAATTCTTGGTTCAGGGACTGGCGTTTTTCCCCTTTTGAGCAACAAGGACTTGAAGCCCAATCACAGCCATCCCAGGGCACAGCTTCACATGCCACGTTTGCAGCTGAGCAGAAGCAAGGGAATGTTAAAGTGTATTGGCAGCTTGCTTTAACCTTGCAGAGCAGTAGTGAACTTATGTTGAGCTGTAGCTGGCCCCTCATGAAGGCTGGCTTAGACTACAGAAGAAGTTCACTCCTCTGAGGAAATCTTGCTTTCATTAATTAAAAAAAAAAAAAAATTCTGCTGTTGCTTGAAATTAGGTCTTGAATTGGGGATTAAATATCTCATTCACTGAGCACCGCTCTTGGTGCAGGTCTCTGGCCAGAGTGACCACGATGGAAAAGTTAGGTAGGAGTCAAGTGGCATGTCCAGTGCAATCCTGCTCTAGGGCTAGGGAAGCGAAACACTGCTATCCTCATCTTGGGTGTTAAGTAACTTCCAAAAGTTTGGAAGGTGCTAGTAAACTTTGTACAGTTTGATACAGGCTCCAGAAATATGATTCATTTTCTGGTCTAATAGCTGTGCCAGACTTTATGTTTCTTTCCTCAATTCTCCTGAGGAGCAAAAGCATTTCTTGCAGTCCTGCAAGGACAAAAGGAAGGAAAGCACCAAATTCATGCTGCAGACAGTGGTGAGTGTCATTGCTCCAACCATCAGGAAAGAATACTTGTGTCTTTGTCCAGTAGAGCCAGTACCCATCTACCTGCATGGTCTTTGAGGAGAGGGAAAAAAAAAAAAAAATCTGTTTTATCTGCTTCCTTTCTGACCCTCCAGCTCTTGGTTGCATCCCTGCAACTGATGCAAACCGCTGCAGTTATCCTTTGTTTTGGGCTCCAGCATTCCCTTCTGCTCTGCTGTTGGTATGCCTGTCTCCACTGCCCCCAGGTGGTTCTCCCTGTGGGGCTACAATAGCTGCATTAATGGAGAAGCAAAGAAAAGGGAAGGGAAAGCACCTAAATCTATGCTGCTACTTTCAGCATCCAGCTGTCCAGAACTGTTCAGAAAAATCAGTTACTTCCATATTTCAAGAAAACCAGGAGACACCCATTGTGAGGTCAGCCTCTCTTGTACCTGAGCTCTTAGCCATAGACTGCTCCAGCCAGGAATGACCTGGCTTTTAGCTATTGGAGAGTCAAAGGCTCCTGTATGCTTATGTTCCTCCATCTTTGCTCAACAGCTCTTGATTACTCTTCGTATTGCATCTAAGCACAGGAAACTGCATTTTAAAAGGCTGCCGTCTCTTCTGCAGATGCTTGGCTCCTAAGATCAAAGGTTGTAGAGGTTTATTATTCTTCTTGGTTCAAGTATGCTTTGGAGAATGATAGTTACCTTACATGTAGAATCACAGAATGGTTTGGGTTGGAAGGGACCTTTAGAGGCCATCTAGTCCAACCCCCCTGCAGCGAGCAGGGACATCTTCAACTCGATCAGGTTGCTCAGAGCCCCGTCCAGCCTGACCTTGAGTGTTTCCAGGGAGGGGGCATCGACCACCTCTCTGGGCAACCTGTGCCAGTGTCTCACCACCCTCATCGGAAAGAATTTTTTCCTTTATATCCAATCTAAATCTCCCCTCCTTTAGTTTAAAACCGTTACCCCTTGTCCTGTCACAAGAGGCCTTGCTAAAGAGATTGCCCCCATCCTTCCTGTAGTCCCCCTTTAAGTACTGAAAGGCCGCAAGAAGGCTCCCTGGAGCCTTCTCTTCTCCAGGCTGAACGACCCCAGCTCTCTCAGCCTGACCTCGTAGGAGAGGTGCTCCAGCCCTTGGATCATTTTTGTGGCCCTGAAGCTAACATACCCAAAGCTAACAAACTCCACGAATGCTCTATGCTCCATTGCTCTAGCAGGGTAGCAGCAGACCATGTCTGTAGGTGCTTTCCCTGTAGGGAACTTCTGCAGGGAGGAGAGCAAAACAGAGTTTAAGCTGCAAAGGACTTGGAAGGTGAATACCCAAGGTCTTGGAGGGACTGCTGGGCCTATACAGACTGAGGAGGGGAGATGCTGGCTGGAGTCAGAGCATGCAGGTGAAGCCTGGATCAGCTTTGTGCCCCGCCTCCAAACTGCTCCAGCTCTCTTCTCCCTCACTCATTCCCATGGCAATAATCAACTCCCTAGAGGGAACTTCTGGGTGGCTGCAGTGTCCTGGCATTGTAGTTGTGTCTAATAATTCTAAAGCTTTACTTTAGAAATACTAGAGTATTTCTTTTAGGTAAGCAAACGCTAAGAATTTGCATTAAGAGATGGTTTCTGCAATGTGCAAATAAAATGCTGAAGAGGAGCATTAAGAAACGATGAGGAGAAAAAGAGGGTGTTCTTGCTTGAAAATCCCTCTCTGGATGTGCATCTGGATGCTGACTTGTGTATGGCTGTGGTTGCAGTCACTGACTAGTGTAAGCTTGATGCTTTGTGCTCATTCACTGTCTGGAAATGGAAAGGCATGTTGGTTGGAGGCCTTTAAAGTCTGTTTAGTGGCCTGTTGAACTCTGCTGGTCAAATTTAGTTATAGGAGAATGTGCTCTGTGCCAGCTGCTGAGTTTAACTGAGGACCTGTGTAGGCTGCTTTTGGCCCTGTTGTGATCTTGTACAAAATTTCCATAACAAATATTCCCACATCCTGAAGCAGCCAAGGGAGCTGGCTGCTAATGCTTGAGGAAATACTGCTGAAAATCACTCTAACCTGGGGGGCTGTCCTGTCCTTAGCATGCTTGGTCTTTCCAGCTCCAGGACCAGGGAGAAAAAATAAGGAGATGGCTGAGGATCATTTTCAAATGGTGAAGTGTGTGGTCAAGTCCCCTGCTCTGAGCAGGGATGCACACCTTTGGACCTCCGGGATCTGGATGATGGCAGCAAGGTTTACCCCACTGCAATAGCAATAATTCTAGTTCAGATGTAGAACATGTCAGAGAGGGTCTGGGATGTCCACTGGACCCATCTGGCTGCTCTGGTGCATCAGGTCCCAACCTCTGAAAACCTGTTTTTGCCCTCAAAGGGAGCATTTCTGTGCAATTCAGATGCTTTACTGCTACTTCTTTCCCTCCTCTACTTGGCGTTGGTAATTAGATCCCTTGGTTTTGGAGGTACCATTTGAGTATCTCTTAAGGTTTTTATTGACTCTTTCTATCCCCACCATGTCACCCAGTACAACTTTCAGTGCTTTCAAGTATTTACTTTTCCTCAACCCCCCCGAACCCTCCGCTTTGGCTGTGATTAAGCTTTTTCCTACCTACTTTGTGCACACACAGTCCCCAAAAGACCATAAATAAAGCTGTCTGGCAGTAACATGTGGGCTATGTTGACAGCTTGGTACATTAGACAGTCTGGATTAAAACTAATCCTGTTGTGTGGTAACAACTCAAATACCTCAAGCCGTGCTGCTTTTGCTCTGCGAGCAGATGGGCTCCCACGCACAAGCAGAATATGTAAGATGTGCCTTTGTGTGAGGTTGCTGCAGGGACCAGTGGGCCTAGGTCTGCACCGAGGAAGTTTTGCTGACGGTGGGGAGCACCAGCAATGCTGCTGGAGGAGAACAGTCTAAATGCAGTGTGTGTGTCCTTTGGGGTGAAGGGGGATATTTATTTCTATCAGGGTGGGAGATGGCTGTAAGAAGGTTTGAGCAAAGGGTGTTCATTAAGCTAAAAGAAGAGGTTGGTGGTAGAGTCAGTGTGTAGAGCCGAGATGTCCTGGGTTACCTTCCAACTAGGACCAGGGACAAGAAACTGGGAGCGTTCAAAGGGAGCATCATATGTGTAACCTCCTAACAGGGGCCATGTGGAGGCTGCAAAGATCCTTTGGACTGGTTCCCTGCTCTTTCTACAAGGAAAGGGAAGCGCTGAACACAGCAAAGAGGAGGGCATCTTGTTTGTTTTTGTTTGTTTGTTGTCTTTTTTTTTTTAAAGCCTCCAGGTAACAGATTGCCAGCCAGCAAAAACCAATCTTGTGCGGCAGAATCAGCCTTGTTGGCAATCACCTAGGTTTATGTAATGGAACGATTTAATGTAAGAAGAATCCTCTCCCATCCATGGAGCAGGGAACATCTGGACAGCTCTTGATCCATTAAAGATGTTAAGTTGCATCTGAGGATGCCTCTGACCATCTTGCTGTAGGAAGCCAGCACCTAAGTGAGGTGCGTGGTTAGCTGGGATCTGCTCAAGTTTTCCAGCCTTACTTCCTAACTGTGGAAAGAGGAGGTGCGGCCAGTCTGTCTCGTGGGCTTGTCCAGGGACCACACCAAAGGCTCCCTCTTCCCTGATGAGATGCCAATAGAATGTGGCTTGTGTGTAACTGGCATTAGTCAGAGTTAGATGAATTAGTGGTGAGTTAGACTTGGATGATGGCCACTCTGAGGTGGATCAATGGTCCTTGGACTTCAAACCTGCTGAGGTGAGGAGCTGCCAGCTGAGCTCCTTGGTGAAGAGGAAACGAGCTGTTGTCTATTTATAGCTGAAGTCGTCCTTGCAGCCCTGTGGGACATGCTGCTGTTTCATTTTCATCTTTGTCCCAAGTTATTTTGGTACAGAGCAGTCCCCTGTCCTTGGGAGACCAAGATGTAGTAAAAAGGAACTGTGGAGACACCCTCTGAGCTTCCTGTCAGGGGGTGGAAATTAAGTCTTGTCTAATTCTGTGCTCCAGAATGGATTCACGTACAGAAACATCTCATCCCATAGTCTGAAAACAAAACTCAGAGTGGAAAAGGAGGAGGAAGAGGTTGCAAAACAGTAGCAATTTTGAGCTGCTTAAGGTGATAGAGTAGATGGCCAAATCTCTGCGTAGGTCTGGGTCTCTTTCCATATCCTTCCACTGTCTGCCCTGGATGTGTAAGAAGTGCTGATGTCCCTCCAACTGTGGAGTAGATTCACAGCATCTTCTGTAGGTGGTGCAGAAAAGACCAGAGTGAAAAATATTCATATTTGAAGCTCTCTGCTGTGATAGAGGCACATTTGACAAGGTGGGATGTGGTGGATAGTAAGGGGTGCAGATCTGTCCTGCTTGATAGTACAGTCTTGCTCCACCACTTGCACGTGCCCTGCACGCTTAGTCAGTGAAGCTGGCTTAACTGGGGCAGACCTCTGGTCTTGGAGAAGTGGGGTTCCCTAGGTGGGATCTTGCAGTTGCACAGTAAAAACTGTTCTCTAGTGAAGGGAGAAAAGGTTTTCCAAAGGTTGTCAAACCTCGAGAAAACTCAAGAGCAGTTTGGTGGCTTTCTTGTTAACTGAAAGTGAAGTGAAAATTTTTTTGGGTGAAGAGCTGTTAACCTTGGAGACATGGGCAGGCCCATGCCTACGGTGTGTTAAGAAGCAGGTTGTCTTCTCTAGTGTCTGTGTATTGGCCTGGTTAGCCAAAACTTGGCTAGGGCTGGCTAGTGCGCAGTATACAAAACAAAGAACCATAGCCCACTGTTTGTGATGACGGATAGTAGTGATCTCCTGTCCCCAAATGGATGTGAGGGGACAGGTATTTGGGAGAGATCTCAAACTTGCTGCTGCTTTTTGGGCACGCTGAGGTGACAGAGGGAAGTGTTCCGCAAGTGCTATTGCAACTGCAGCACAGGAGAGCCAACTTGCAAAGGGTGCTGTGGCTGTTCATCCTGTCTCTCCACGGGGGACGGAGCACAGCTGATAACACAGAGCAAAAGGGAAAGAGTTCAAATGCAGGAAGGACACAATAGAGATGTTTGTTTTCCTGTTTTGTTTGTTCTCAGAGCCCTGATGGGTGATGGTAACCTGGGGGTTTGTAGGAGAATTGGTGAGTCTCAGGGGGGTACGGGGCAAAAAGCCCCACTACACCTAACCTGTGCCAAAGACAACTAGGCATCCGAGCCTATCGGGAGAGGCTGTCCATGCTTCAGCAGGATCAAAGCCTCTCTGACACAGCCTTTAATTGCCAGCTGCCTATAACACTGCTCCAGTCTCCTCCACAGACCACCCATTAAGCTGTTGCCTGCCAGGGAGCGGAGACGTGTGCTTTCTGAAATACTCTGCGGGCTCTGCTGGTTGCACTCGCACATAACCTTCCTGGCTCCCTCTTCCTTTCCCCCCTCCATGCGGTTGCCTGCTGGTCTGGCATGCTCTGCTTGCTGTCCTCCCAGCTCAGCAGCCTCCCTGCACCCCTGGCCTCCCAGTCCTTCCCTCTCCCCTCCTTTGCTTCCTTCTCGATCATGGCTTGAGCAATTAAAAAGCTGGGATGCAAGGTGATCACTCTGAAGTCTCTGGCATGGAGACACTAGCTGGATGCCTCTACTTCTTAGCTGCAGCTTTGCAGTGAGGCAAATGTTTTAGTACATTGCTAGCAAATGACGGAACAAGGACAAATATACATGCAAACCTGTTTTGCCCTTGCTGGGATGCAGATACCCCTAGAGCTGTGCTGGGTTGGATACCAGCTCTTACTAAATCCTGGTATGTGCTGCTGGTCTCTGTGGCCAGAGGTTTGCATAGTGGTTTGGATAAATGTGCGTTTGCAAACAGCTGGTGTTGTCTTCCTCTGCCATGTCTTAACAGTATTGCACTGAGAAAAGTGGGGCAGACCTCCCAGTCCACTGCCATCCGACAGCGCATTGAGCATTGGCATCTCACGGTGGGTTGGGTTCTCTTGCACAGATGCAATTCCAAATTCCAGCCCGATTATGCCGGAAACAAGTGTTGCTGGGGTTATCTTTATATTCAAGTGGTAAGAGGAAATGCTGCAGCTTTCCTAAGACAGATAGTGTAGCTCAGTTTTGCAGACCTGAGATATTCTGATGAGCCTGGGAAGATGATAACCAGCTGGCAGGGTGCTTACAGAGGGCTGAAGCAAGCACATGTAATAGATATGGTACCATTATCGTTGTTAACAATACAAATATGCTTTTACTTATTACTTGGTGAATACCCTATTGGAAACATTCATATTTAATTAGCATTGATTCTTTTTGAGTGAATTGCTCTAAAACCTGGGGCGATGGAGCCCCTGTCTCTTGCTTAGGGAGCGAATATCACATAACCAGCCGTTCACTTCATCAGCAAAAAAAAAATTTAGTTCTGTTTAGGACTAAAGACTTATGCTTCTTGTATTGAAAATGGTGACCAGAAATTTTCAGACTATTGCTAGCAACTGGGTGGGTAAGGCTTGGCAGGGAGCAAATTGCAGGTGATGTCTTTAATGATTGATTTATTTTTATTTTTTATAGAGGAGTGTGCAGGATACTGACTGGTCCTTGTATAGAGGAGGGTCAGTCCAGCAGTATCTTGTTTTAGGGATTGCTATTGGGATTAGCTTTAATTCAGAAGGGATTATCAGTCTGCCATTCTGGTCAAAATGTTCCAGGATTCTCTGCGCTATTCCTACGAGGCTCCTATCCACTGGAAGGGTGGGGGAAAAGTCAGGGGGACCTATCTCTGCAGACTTTTCTAGGTTTGCCAAGGTGAAGAGAAATGAAATCTCTTGTACCTTGACGAAAGGGTACCAGAGAAGGGGCAAACCAAACAGCTGATGCCCCAAAGCAACACAGGCTTGTAAGGAACCATTTGAGTAGGATGCTGAGATTTCTGAGCCTTCAAGCTTTCCCTATATAAAGGATTTTAGTGGTCTGTGCTTTGAAGAGATAGGATAGTTGCCCTCTTGCACAAGCAAGGCTTCCTTCCCTCAAATCCCTGTATCTATCCAGCTCAAAGTAGCTCAACGCCGTGGGGAAGATACTGGCAGTGCCCATCAGTGGCTGAAGGAGAGGGAAAACATGCAACTCCAAGGCTGTATGCTTTTCCCCAAGTGGAGGAGAGCATATTATGTTATCCAAACCAAGATTCATAAAAGTTGATCTAGTCTCCTTAGAGTTACCAGGAATGGCTTTTCCACTAAGCACTTGTGATACTACTGGGCTGTGGCCCCTGAGAGCCTAGGAGTGTCTGCGAGTGCTGGAGTTGCTGGATAAACATGGGGAATTTCAGGTCTTCAGGCAGAGCCAGAGCTGTATCTCTCTCCCCTTTCACAGAAACTGACTGTCTGCCTTGAAGGACATTTGTAGGACTTTTGCACCAGCAATGTCATTGATCTACAAAGGACAGGCAATGGGACAATGAGGTGCAAGGCAAGAAGGTTTTTGGTGGTGGTTTTCTCCTTTTGGTGGATTTCAGAGGCAAGTTGGTGGAATGGAGGGCGGGACAGGAGGCAGATAAATACACATAGTGTTAGCATCTAGTAGGTAGGTAGGGCTTTTTGAGTGGTGTCTGAAACTTGTTACTTGCTTGCCCTTCGAATTAACCAGAGGTCTGGTTAGTTGCCATCTCCATTTCCATTTCCTAAAAGGAGTAGAAAAAGAGAATCGGCTTCTAGAACAAAAGGCCAATGGTGGTAGCAGTGTATGTTGTGTCTTGTGAGGGAGAGCTCTCTTGCTTATAGCCAAGTTCCATTCAAAAGCACGACTGCAGTATGGAAGACAAATAGTTACACTGATAAAGGGAGTCTGCACAAATGGAAGTGGGGTGCACTTTTGCCTTTCTGCGCTTATTTTTCTACATCAGTTTGCAAAGATGTAAAATGAGCTGCAACTAGTAAGGGATGCAAGTCTGCTAAATTTTCTCTAATACAAGTCAGATTTACTTTTTTTTTTAAAACTAGAAAGATTTGAGCTTAGATCTTGGTATGTTTTGATCTTCAATGACTTGTAGACCCAACAGGGACCCCAAACCTTTCTACCCCAGGCATGGGCTCCTACAACTATAGACAGAAAATCTTTCTGCTAATTTTAAGTTTTGTATTGAGCATTTGTCTTGCTGCAAAACTTGCAATATGGAAACACTTCCCTGTCCCGCTAATCAGCTCAGGTATCAAGCATGAGGCAACTTTCTTGTGAGGCTGTTTCATCCTCTCCTCTGTCTCAGATTTAATATGCTGTTTTCCCAGGTGACCCTCCACAAGCTGCAGCCTGGATTGGCCAGTGTATCCTCTACTTGCTGATAATGGTTTTTGAGAAGACTGTGATTAGCCTTGTCCTGCTTATCCCTGGTTGGACAAAGGTAAGCTCCTGAGCTGTATTTTTCTAGCCACAGCTGTTGTGGCTTGTTTCTTGTCAGCTTTGCCTTATTAGTTGTCCCCATCATCATAGGTCTTTAATCCTTATGACTTGTTGACATCTCTCTGTAATCATTAGCTGTTACTTAAGTTTGGGGAAACATGACTTCCATAACAGTTTGGCTTTTGGTACATTCACTTGTCAAAAGCTAGTGGAATAAGACGCTTCTTCCAAGGATGAAAAAGAAAATTAAAGGATAAAATGGGCTGGGCTGGGCCGGCAGCTGAGCTACTTCAGTTCTGCTAGAGGATTTCTACATTATCTTGTCAAGTCAGTTCAGTTGCTGTTTCATGATCCCATGCCTAAAGTAGGGGGACTCTTAGAGGTTAATTTGGAAAGAGCTATCCCAGTAGTATGCTGTCCTTCCCCCACCCGAACTGGTTCTATATGGTAGCTCACACAATGGTAATTGTGTTGATCATGAGTTTCTCTCTTAAAAAAGAAAAATAATAATCCTGTGGCAATTGTAGCCACGTACCTGGTGGCAGGTAGGTATGATGGGTATAAAAACCCATCTTCTGGGTTTTTATAAAAACCAAAATTCTGGGTGTTGATGGGTAACTCCAGGACTGAGTGCATTTACACGTAGTGTCTAGGACTTCACAGGCTGATGTGACTTCACTGAGTTATTCACAGTGATCTGGGAGCACTTGTCTGTTCCTGTTAAGGGCTTGTCCTTGTAACTCAGTAGCCTACAGTGCTGACTTGGACATGAACATGCTGTTCAGCAGCACGCACTGCTAGATCCGGAGATGCTGCTGGATTCCTCTCCACGCTTATCACGCATGGCTGGTGTCATTATTTTGCAGCTAGGCTCCAAGGAGCTGAGGAAAGTTCCACCTATTGTCATGGGTAGTTAAACTGAAAGAGTAGCAGTACTTATTTCTTGATCTGTACAAAATCCTGTGTTTGGCAGCAGGGCTAAAGGAGTAGCCCATGTAGTCTTTCTAAGAGCTGTGCTAAAGCAAAGGCTGCAGAGCCCTAGCTAGAAGACTGCTGGCGTAAGAAGGCAACCAGTTTGCAGCAAAGATCTTGCAACAGAGCTGTTCAAATAATGCTTCTAAACACTGTCTCCTCTGCAGCTTCAGCAGATCCTCCTGGGTTACATCCCAAACCCCCAGCTGGAGCTTGTCCTCGTCATGTTTGTTGTGCCTTTTATAGTCAATGTAAGTGATGCCTCTGCAAGCACTGGGCGGGGAGGTTTGGAAACTATGGTGTCCCCCTCAATGGGAAGCATATACAGGAACTGGCTTGGGGCAGCCTTGAGTATTTGAAGTGGCTGGGACAGGGTGGAGGGAGTGGAAACAAATATATTTGTTGTCATGAATACACAAATATGTCACTACTGCCTTGCCATGGTCTCTGTTCCTAATTCCCACTCCCTTGTCCAAGATGCTGGGTGGCTGACTCTTTGAAGAAAGATGGGGCTCATTAGCTGAGGGCTGCATCTCGACAGCAAGCCAGAGGCATGGGGATGCCTCAAAGCCCTTTAAGTTCCTATAGGATGGCTTGTCAGTGGTGACCTTTGGCAACCTGCTGATCTAGCCATTTGGCTAGACTTCAATTTGTGTTACAGCAAGGGAAGGTGTTCAGGTTACCCAGAGCTACTGATCTTTGCAAAACTAGTTTGGTAAAACCTCTTTAAAGCTCAGCTTTTTCCTGGTTCCCCTGATTCTGGGTAATCCTTGATGTGCTGCTTAGTTCCTGCTAAGATGGGAAGCGAGAACAAGATGTTAATATTCAGATCCCTCCCCGGACAAGAACTGAGTTGAACTCTTTACAGTTTGTGCCATGAGCATTGCAATGGATGCAGCATTGGCAAAGTTGGTTTTACCTGCCTGTGCTGCCAGCCTCTCTCCCCACCCCAGGCTGCATTTCCTTATTTGAAAGCAAACTCTGGTTCTCAAAGAACTGACCCGTGACTGATGCAGACAGAGCAAGTGAACCTGGGATGGAGCTTGGTTCAATGGTTATTTCCTGGTGGAAACTTGTCCTATCATGGGGGGGTGGGGGGGGGTGTTTTGGTTTATGGGTTTTGGTTTGTTTTTGTTTTTTTTTTTTTTTTCTTCACTGGGTCTTCAACAACTATGGAATGAGTAGGATTTATGTGAAAAAGGATCTCAGGAACTTGACTCATCCCACCCCATGGACACACTTGATGCAGGGTTACTTTAGATATTAAATTAGGTTGATCAAGGCTGGACATCTGGAGAAACCAAAAGAAGAAGAAATAGCTGTGATTGAATGACTTTGTATTTTGGTCTCTGCAATCGGTTCATGCAACTTCTTTCTACCCAAGGCCATTATGTTCTGGGTTGTGGACAGCTTGATCATGAGGAAATATAAGCAGAAGGACACCCTGGACATCAATGGATCCATAGAAACTCCTCGAGCTAGGAGGACTGAGGAATCTCAGGTAAGACCAAGGATGCCCTGTGTTTGAGACCAAACTGCAAGCTTGTGGCATGGTCTGTGTGCTTCACAACAATCACGCAACATACCATCACATTGCCTAGACCTAGGGTGATGCTTCATGCATGTGATTGATGACCCTGCTAAGTCAAACTGACTTTCCACGCTTGTAGCTGAGGCTAACAGAGGGATGTTTTCTGGGATGATCTGGCCCTGTCTAACAAAGAGCAATACTGCAGCCTACAAAGTGTTGCTGAAATACTGCCCTAAATGATGACAGTATCTTGTGAGGGATGAGCTAGCTTTTGCACTAACCTTTGTGGGCTTGTTGGAGTGACAGGCTGAAACTGGCGGGTACCCCTGCAGTGTCTCTTTCAATTTTCCCATTTTTAATTGTAATTAATCTTGGCTTAGAATTACCTTACTGTAATTGGTAGCATCCTTTTTTAGAGGACAAGGCCTAGCTGGGAATCCTATTTTTGTAAGTGTTTGGTATTTTTTCAACCAGATGATGGTCCCTTGGCTTAGTAGGAATCTATTTTTTTTTTTTTGTAGTCTGAGCTTGATATGTAAAAGTTATGGCGGGGAGGAAGTGCCCCAGCAGACTTTGTTCTTGTTAATGACACATGTTTTGCTGAGCAAGTGGTGTCTGTTCTTCTCATCAGCTTTTGGGCAGAGACCAGAACCTGAGTTACTGGGTTGAATTCCCTTCCTTCCCTTGCACCCAGACACTGTTTCAAAGTGCTCTGTGTATGACTGCCGATATCCTGCAGTTCACTGGCAAGACTTGCTGAGATAAGATAGCTTCTGGCAGTCGCAGGCTGGCTCCTGGAGTAGCTTCTGCTGAGGAATTTAGGATGAACAGAAATAGCTTTTGCTCTCTGAAAGCTCTTTTATAAAGAGCAACTCTGCTCTTTTCCTGATGGTGGAATGGCCAATTACTGGTGACATTGCAATGCACACAGAGGTAAGGGTGTTTTAAACAGCGTGCTTGGCAGTCTGCACAGCAGCGATGGCTTCCACGGCTCAAGGGTGCAGTGGGGAAGCAGCCGCCACTCATGGGGATGCCGTGTTGGAGGCCTTCTCCCTCTGGCAGGAAGGGCAGGCAGATGTAAGCAGCTGTTGAGACAACTGAGTCACTCCTCCTGGCCCAGCCTTCAGATAAACAGTTGTAACTTGGCAAGGTCACTAGAAACACAGGAACAGTGTGCCCCTGTGAGTTTCCTCAGTGGTGTGTGTGGTGAGGGCACCCTCGAGAAATCTTTTATTGTTTTGGAGAGAGGAGGGACGAGAGGCCTGAGCTGGGTGGTACCAGTAGGTCTTGATAGTTGTGCATTGAAGCTAAGAACTCCTACCTAGGGTGTGAAGGTGGATTAACTCTGGGCATGAACACCTCCTTGGTTATGGCACAGTCCTGGTTTCTTAGTGGCGATTGTTCAAGAGTAGTACTTCCTTGAAAGAGCTAGGTTGGAGATCTGCTCCAACTGTAAAAGTGGCAGTGAAGATCTGCCTTACTGACTGGATCTGCTGGTGTGTTCTTGAAGGTTTAAGATTGGTTAAAATTACACCAGCTCAGAAACAAGGATGAGGAGGTGGCATCTCTAGTGGAGATGCCAATCTTCCTTCCGGCCTTTCAAACCTACATCTGGAGCATCTAGTCTTATAGATGGCTTGTTGTTGTGGATATACAGATGGTGTATTGCACTTAGTGTTCTTCCATGGAAATGGAGCTGATCCTCTGCCTTGCTCCACTGAAGGTGGGGCAAGTGTTTTGTGGCCTCTAGCTCAGTTTTGGATAATCTGAAAAGAAGATATCTGTTAATCTCCAGAAGCTAGGAAAGGCTCTTCTGGTAGCTCAACTAGACAGGTTGTTTCAAGTGGTGAAAACTGGACTCCTGCAGTCTGACTCTTGTTGTCAAAGTCTTCTTCCATCTTCCAAATACTTGACTTTTTCTCAGACAAACTTTTATTGAGACCTTCAATGTGCAGGTCATCTGTCCATCTTGAAACCTTCTGATCCATCACTGCAGTGGAGCTACCAAGGGGACTGGTTTGTACCTGGACTAGTCTACAGGGACTACTTCCTTTCTGCTCAGACATGTTCCTGTGCCCCTGGCTCAACAAATAGTTTGGGCAGAGAAGGCAGCTGATGAAGAAATACAGAAGTGGGTGACCCGCTTTTCCAACTCTGTTTCTTGGCACTGGGCCTTGAGGTATAGCTATAGGCTCCTGCTTGATGTGTCAACTTTTTAGGCCATGAATTAAAGATTATGTTGGCTGGCTAGGCCTGACAGCTGGATTGGTTGGAATTTAGGCTCAAAGACAGAAAATGAGGGTTTGCTGGGCTCGTTGCTACTAATAACCTGTTCAAGTGGGGGAATTTCTTCCCTTCCTGCTGCCCCACAGAGAGGGAGGGAGGGAGGGAAGCTGAGAAGCATCTCTGTACAGGGCAGAGCTGGCTGAGGCTAATGTGTCCTGCAGTTTATCAGGGTTCATCAGGGCTGTCTAGCAGCAGGCGCCAACAGCTCCCCATCATGCTGCCTTCTTGAATTTCAACCCTCTGCCTATCTTGCCAATAGTGTCATTATTTTCACTCGAACTAGCAGTTTGTGTTTGGAAAAGGAAAGGGAGAGAGGAAGGAGAATGGAAAGGGCGGGCTGGAGTTAACCTGTTAAAAACCCCCACTCTATTTTCTGTAGGGAGTAGCAGGAAAACTCAGCTTTTGTCCTTGGTTTGGTAGACCAGCTGGGTAGCAAGAAGAAACCCAGCAACCAGAAATCCTGCCACTGGTGTCACCTACTGACTCCATGGCTGCAGTGTAGACCAAAGAACGTGTCTTGTGGGCTTTAAGGCTCTTCCGCTGAGCCACAGATGTGACGAAGGGCTCTTGCTTGTAATGGAGCAACTGCTGAACTTTTTTTTACACTGAAACTCTGAAAGGGACAAACCCACTCTTATGGCTGGAAGAATTTCACCATTCCTTCCAAGTCAGTCTTAAAGTTTCCTGTTGTTTAGGACTTGTGCCCTGCCTTGGTAAATCTTCACGCAGTCTTATTTTGCCCTCTCATGGGATGGAAAGAGTGCCAGTCTGAATCCAGTGCTGTTCAGGCTGGGGAAATGTGTTCATCTGCATGGCCCTTATTTCTGCTTTGTATGTGTCCTGCCCTTGACCTGAGTCTCTTTTCCCTTGCCCTTGCAAGTGCCAGTAAACTTTAGATCTTATCAGTGATTTGTTTCCTCCACTCAGGAAAACAACTCAGTTTTAATAATGTTTTATTTGATCTCTTTTTTGAACGTGTTTCTAGGTTTCCCCCCCACCTCCCAGCCAAGAGTGGTGTGTGTGTTTCTGCTCTGTTTCTGAAGGCTTACATTTTCAGAGATGAGCCTTAAAGCAAAATTTGGTACTTATGAGAGCCATTAGGGTGAAACTAGAGGCTCGTTTAAGGTTGGGAAGAAAGCTAATATACTACATGGGACCTGCCTTTGGTCAGCATGGAGTTCAGCACCTATCCCAATTCCCTTCACAGAAGCTGTGACTTGGCATTCATCAGCATCTTCGGTCTAGGGATTTGCCAGTACCTACACTGCTTGCTTTTAAGTATTGAAGAATAGTCCAAGAATGAGTTTGATCTGCTGGTTGCTTAACTGAGTTGATTTTTTTAAATAGCTGAAGCTCAAGGTGAACTAAGGGTCCTGGTCCTTATAGGGAAGCTAAATGAAGGTGGGCATAAAGGTGCCTCTGGAAGGAGACTTTCCCACCTGTCAGCCCTACTGACTCATGGGATCTTAGATAAGCCCAGATGCAGGAGGACGGTGGGGTGGTTCCTACCTCTGTACCATGCTGGTGGAGCTTTAGGCAAACAGGTTTCCACCACTAGCGGGGAAATGCCCCAGAGCTTCTTTGCTTTGCAACCTGTGTCATAGTTCTTGTCTGTCTGTGCAATATCTTTCTCTGACACTGAGACAGCTTGGTTATCTGAAGGGCATGCTTGGATGGAGCACCAAACCAGTAGGCAGCCTCTTCCCCCAGACAGTAGGGTTTGGCAGAGCACGTGGGCAGCCCTGTTTTGGTAGCGTGACCCAAGTTGTTTTGCAAGCTGCTGGCCTCCTGGTGCAGTGAGGAATGCATGAAGTATTTGAGGACTGCTGAGTGAGACAGTAGCACATTGTCCTGGGACTGGGAAACTGTGGTCCATTCCCAGCTGTGCCACCAACCCGCTGTGATCCTGACCTGGATGCATCTGCAGGGGAAGCGCCTTGTCCAAGTTGAGCTGAAAACTCCCAAACTGGAGTTTGGCTTGAAAAACATATCTGAGGGTTTGTCCCATGACTGTCATAGCAATGAGGTGCCGCCTCATGATGAAGCTCCCTGAGGAATTGTGGAAAGGTTATTGGGGGACCGTTGGCTCAAGCAGCTTCATACGAGTGGTATGGTGGGCAGGTAGCAGCCTGAATGGGTCTGGATGCACAATACTTAGTGCCTGCTCAGTCAGCCATGCTTGGCTGTAACAGCATCTGAGTTTGCAGCTGAAACCCACTGAAATTACTAGTTCATTAGGTCCCAAAACTAGCCTGTTGCAGCCTGTCAGAGTTCAGTGAGTTTATAATGCTGAGTGTGACTAATTATCCACTCATTTTTTCAGGTTCAACAGCATCACAATATTAATATGATAAACAGAGGAAATCTTCACTTGGAAGAAGTGAAAACTTTCCAGTGTGTGTCTTGAACCAAAAAAAAAAAAAAATTCCTTGAGACCAATGGGGGGGGGGGGGAACGAGGGGACGACAACAGGAGAGCTTAATCTGATCTACTGCTATCCTTTGAGTGTCTGATGTGCTGCAGTGAAGATAACATCAGATGGAGGGGCTGGAGTGTGCATGAGGGTGGGGAGGGAATCTTTCCCTGCGGCTCTTCTACTCCTTTGAAGTCATTGACTCACTGCAGTTTGTTTTTCCTGTTTCGTTGTTTTGTTGCTGTGGTGACTGGCCTCGTGGTGCTGCCTAAGTGCTAATAAGCTGGAGATAGCCACGGATAAGACCAATTCCCCCATGCTCCTGGGTTTGCCCAAGCTCCAGGACTGGCCGAGCTGTTGGGGACACTCTGTGGGTGAATGTGCTTGGCTGATAGCCCATGCACCATCCCTTGATATGTGCCTTTGAGCTGGAAGGCTGATGTGAGTCAGGCACAGGGAGGCTTCACAGTGCATTGGTTCAGTCTTTGGAGCAAAGTGGGGTGAGATGGGGCTGAGGCTTGGGTGGGAGGTGGGAGGTCTACACTGCCTTGCTGGAGGAAGCTGTGTTTGTGGGGGTGGTTGTGGTAAGTGCCCCTTGTCCTGCATCAGCCATGACCTAATGATGCTATTTGGTTCTGTGATGGGCAAGTGGAGGAGGGGGAAAGGGCTACTGGCATTGCTCGTCTAGGGAAATAAAACTGGAGGCCTTGACTGTGCTGTTGGGCTTGTGCCCCTCTGCGGAGTTGGGGGCTGTGGTGCCAAGGACCTGGCCAGGCTTCTGATGTCGATGACTAGTGTTGACCAGAAATCCCATGATTTGACTGATATCCTGAGTACTGCTGGGCAAGACACAAGCTGTAGCACAAGGGTTGACTGCACTTCAGCTGTGCTTAGAGGTAGCTACTGTCAGGGGTAATGACAGTAGGGCTTTTCTTGCCCAAAGCTGGGTGTTTGAGGTAAGAAGAAGGGGTAGGATGGGGTTGAGCAAACAATCTGTCAAGCCATGAATATTACCCATGCAAACTGCTCATCCATCCAGCCTGCTGGCTGGCATTGGGTTTCAGTTCTTCTACAGTCAGTGCAGCCATAGCCCAAGTAAAATCCAGCCTTTTTCCTCTTCCAGATGATGTGGTTGGAGGATGCCCCACGCGTGGTTCTGTCTGCATCGTGCAAACGCTCCAGGCCGGTGGCAGCCAGCTAGCTCAAAAGAGCCTGTTGGTAGCTTCAAGTCTGAAGTTAGCTACTGAGAGCGTAGGTGTTCCTGGGGGCAATGGGCAGCCTTTTGATCATGCAGCCAAGCTATGGGCTTTCTTAGCCACAGAGGTACCGGTGAGAGGTGTCAGTGCTCTGTTTTGGCTCCCACCATTCAGGCTGAGCCAGAAGCTGCTGTGCCAGGTAGAAATAAGATGCTACCAGGCTTGGACACCGCTCCTGAGCTTGCTGGCCATGGCTGAAGCTAACCCTGTAGCTCTGCTTGCTCTCCTTGCTGAGCTCTGGAGACAGCAAGCAGCTGGGGGCCTGGGAAAAGGTCTACATTTAGTACAGCTGTTTACAAAATATGTGGCCTAGTTTTTGTACATTTCCACTGAGGCTGCAGCCTGGCCTGAACATGCATGCCTATGTGTGAGTCCTGTCCCATGGTGAACAGAGCTTTTAGCTGCCTGTTCCCCTCTCGGGGAGGGCGGGGGGGGAGTTGGGTTGCAGATCATCATGGACTTTGCGCCCAAACCTGTCTGGCTGTCATTGGAGAGATGGTCAAGGTGACCTTGAGACCTTTCCCATCTGCCAGAGAGGATTAGATCTTGCAGCAGACCCCTTAGGGCTGCTTGACCCCTTCAGCAAGCAGTATCAAGAAGAGCTGAGAACTTTCGCTCCATCAGCATCTCTCTGTTCTCCATTCTAGGTGTTACTCTCTCCGGACACGGATTTTGATCAGTCTGAAAGCGACCAGGATATTTCAGGACTCCAGGGAGCAAACCAGAAGATGAAGCAGCCCAGCTATGAAGTAGTGATCTGACAACACGGAGACAAGGGAGGTGGAGGAAGGGAAGTAGCACTGTGATCCTTGAGCTGGGCAAGGAAGGGCAGGGTGAAGAATGCTAGTTGATCCCTATGGATCTGCAGAAACCCTTTTGCCTGCCTCAACTAGACCTATCCTTCTGCTGTTGTCTCTTTGGGATGGTATCTGTGCATCCTGTACAGGCTTGAGCAGTATCTGCTTTACCTGCCTGACCCTAACCTGTACACATGCAGGCACGTTGAGGTTAGGGGTATGGATATGTACTTTCCCTGGCTGGCCAGCTGGGTGTAACTTTGTCAGGGCTAGAGTCCAAAATCAAAAGATAGTCTGCTTTTTTTAATAGAAAAGAAGAAAAAAAAATATCCTGTACTACCTGAACTGTGACACTTTTATATGCACAATACTCAAAAGAATTGGTTTGCAATATGTATTTAAATGTCTTGAATTGGGAAGATTGTCTCAGTGGATCTGATGCTTTTTACTGTTTTATAAGGAATGCAATAAATATTTGACCTAAAACCACTTCATAAATGAAATGCCTTCATGTGTGTAATGTTTTGCAAAAACCCTAATGCTGTGAAGGGGAGGAAGGGGATCTGTTGAAATCTTTCCCGACTAACTCCTTACAGGGCGGATTGTCTTTCTGCAGCAGGGCTATCCTAGTAAACCTACAGAAGAACAACTGAGCCACAGTTTTCAGTTTTTGTAGATGGGTTGTATGAGCCACTTGAGTGCAAAGACCTGATGCAGCAGCATCAGCCTATGCTGGACTCCAGACCAGAACAGACTCAGAGACTGATCCCAGTTGCCACCTTACAAGTGAGTGTTTACTGGGAACTAGAAGTTGACTACTTTCCTTTTGCCTAGTTTAAAATAAATATATCTCTGCAGGACCTGATTCAAAAACTAGATCTGAAGAGTCAACTGAAGCTCCAGTAACCAGCCCTGATGTTCTGGGGGTAAGGGAATGGCCTGGGGGAGGACTGCTGCAGGAGAAGACCCCTGGGTCATCCCAGATCTGGCACCTTTTGCTCCAAGTGTGACGGCAGGGCTTTGCCCTTGCTCTCTTGTCAACATGTTGTGTTAGTCTATAAACACACAAAAATGCAGAACACTTTGCAGCTCTCCTGGGGAGAGAGAGAGCGAGCACAGTGCAGCTGCAAAATGCGCTCCCAGGCTGGGTGCAGACACACAGCTGTGGTAAGACCCACACAGAGTCCAAATGGTGGATAGTCCTCAGAGCAGGGCCTGATCCCAGATCCACTGAACTGAACCGTTAGACCTGGTTGAGCCATAGACAGGCTTTGCTTATTGCAAGACAGTCCCCAGAAGTGTTGGGCAGAAATTATCTTTTGTTTTCCCTCCCTCCCTTGTATTTTCCCAAGAAAACACTCCTTAATAAGGAGTAGAAAATAAAGGATTAAATTTTTTAACTTAGACGAATTTAGACTTTTAAAAGCTGAGCTGAGAGCGTGTGAAGTTTTTTGGTTTTATGGGGTTTTTGGGTTTGGTGGGGGTTTTTTTTCTCTCCTAACTTCAAAGTAGTTTAGAAGCATTAGATGCAAATCCAAGTCTTGCATGCCCCTTAGTGAACTAGACACGCTTGGCTACACTTGCAGCTGCGCAGCCTTATACTGTATTTCTGTAAATTAAGTCCTTTTTTTGTTTCTTCCTTACTTAGTAAAGGGTCAAACTCCTACTTGGGCTGGCACATCAAATGGCTTTCGGAACACGTGGCACACAGCTCTCTGAATAGATCGTTTATATTGCTTAATGAAATCGGTTTCACAATGCAACTTTTGCTTGTCTGGCAGAGTTCTGTGCTGGTAGGGGCTGGAATAACTCCTGTGCTCTTTAAAGTCTTGACTGAAAATAGGTTAAAACAGATTCCTTATTAGAAACTTGCTCCCTATTTTGAGGCATACTGGTATTTTGGGTTTTGTCCTTGCTAAAGGGCTGCACAGTGCAATGCTGCAGTATGTGAAGAGTGCAAATACAGGCACAGCAAAGTCCTTGTCCTAAAATGGAAGGTGAGTGACACGATCTTCATCTTAGGCCTCAGTTGAGGCTGGCTGAGAGGGCTCACAATAGGCAATAGGAGGGCAAGTATGATTTGGGGAAAGTTGTCCCTCTCGAGCACCACATAGCCAGTGCGGTTTCAGCAATGCTAAATTCAGGAGTCCTGTTCCCTTGTCTGAAATGGTGGTGTGCAATCATTTCCATTGGTCTCCAGAGTGATTGCTCAGCCCTCGTTCCTGAGCTATCTGAGCAGCTTGCAATCTTTTACTGTATCATGGCAAAACAAAGTGCTCTGTGACACTCTTGGAGATGAGAACAAGTGTGTGCTTGTACCTGCAGCTGTTGCAGTGCACTTCCTGGGAGCTCTCTGCTACAACAAAGAGCTATGAGGACCAAGCCTGGACGCATTCTCCTTCTGAGAGAGGGAAGTGTTGCGATGCTCCCATTATAGATGGGGAAAGCTGAAGTTTACAGTCCACGACCTGCCTTTGCTCTTACTGCTCTTGGGGCAGAGGAGCTCAAACTCTGGTTTCCCATGTCCTGTGCTGCTGTATTAATTCTGTGTGGTTTAAATTCTCAGGTGTTTCGTGGGAGTAGACCCCTGGGGTCTGTTCACATAAGACACTTCTTGCTACCTTCCAAGCGTCTAGAGGCTGAAGAATGTCATTGACCTTTAATTTTCTGCTGAAATTACTTTAGTTCCCAACCTGTTGTTATCTTGTGAATGGTTCTTTCAGCCATCTGGTAATATGAGCTTGTCCAGCAGCATAGAACATACATAACCTTAGCTTCAAAGCTTGTTTTATCTTTGCCAAATGAAAGCTTCACTGCAGTGTTCACTGTAAAATATTTATTGTTAAATGGATAACTGGAGCCTTAACAAGAACTTGAGTATATTGCTCCAGGTGGTTCATATGGCTGGGAAGTTGGACTTGATCATTGTTCATGTTTCTTTTCAGGCCTTGAAAGAAATATGTTTCCTTGGCCGGAGGAGGAAGAGTAATGATGCACCTGAAGCATTAGCAATATGTGTGTGTGTGTTTGTGTTTGTGTATACATACCTATATACAGGAGAGATGAGAGGAGAGCCTAAGCCAATTGCTCCCCTTAACAATACACTTGAACAGCAAAATGTGGAAGGAGAGTGAAGATTTCAAAGAAATCCCTTTTCAGTAAGGACAGTATGAAGACGACACCTGCCAAACCCTGGACTGTCTAGAAGTTCATGGGAGTTATTTGGGAGAGGGCTGGGTGAGCCTCCTACTGTCTTCTTGGGTGGAGAAGTCAACTTCACAGATGCTTTTTCTCATCTTATTCCTGGCCCATGAGCATTAGCATCTCAGGTTATTGCATGCTCGGGCCTGTGCTGAAGGTCTTGTCTTCAGCTCTCCCTTGCAGGAGAGCTATTTCTCAAGATAGCTGGGCCCAAAGCAGTAGTTTTGTCTTTATGTTTTGTTCCAAAGCATGAGCCTTGGCATGAGTTTTGCACTAACTGAGCTCTCTGTAAGGGTCTTCCAGAGTGCAATTAAATCTAGCTGGTTGTTTTCAGAGGTTTCCTTCTTTCCCACAGCACACAGTGTGTATAAGTAACCGTGCTCACTACCTGCTCTGCTGCCACAGTGCTAGGAGTACTAACTAGATGATCAAGCAACTGGAAAACTACCACCCCACCCCCAGCAGCTGGAGCTCCTACAGCAACAATATGATTTAATTTTTAAATATGCAAAAAATCAGTCAAGATTGAACATTTTTCTGTAGGTTTCTGGCAACTCTGTTTTCTCATAACACATGGATATGATTTAGCTCCTGGAGATGCTTCCACACACCCCCTCCTTCTTTCAGTTCTGGAAAGGCAGAGTATGAGCTCGATTTGGCCTTGCCATGTAAATGTCTTTGTGGTTGTCAGAGTCCTCTTTGGCCAAGTTCTCTACTAAGCAAACTCCCCTGTGACTGAGCTATAGCATTATTCAGTGGTGCCTCACTTTAAAATAGACTGCAGCCTTGCACTTTGGGTTTAGAGGTTTCTTTGCAGAGCAGCAGGCCACCTGCAGTGGGTGTGGCTGGCAGACCCTTCTGTAACCTCCTGCTGTGTATAAATTCCTGCAGTGTAGGGAAGGAGAAGGAGCCAGGGAAATTGGGATGAAAAATTTTTGACAATTTGGAGTAAATAAAGACTTCCTCCATGATTAGAAAAGCAGCTAGAAATGTCTAGTCTAAATTCAAGAGGCTGCTTTCTAGGGTCATAAGAGATCACAGGTGCTGGTTCATCATCCTTTAGAGAATTTAAATCTCTACTAAGCAGAAGTGATGCCTGCTCAAGGAGGTGGTAGTTCTGTTGGAAGCTCACAGTGGAACTTTATTTCTCTCTGAGGGAGTCAAGACTCAAGAAATCACTAAACCTGCGATGTTATTTAAATGAGATGCTTCATGGAATGGGATCCTGCACCACTCCTGTTGCTGCTGAAGATCAGAGGTGCTTTTTCAGCAAGCAGCCTGTGCACTGAGACAGCAATAAACAACATGAAGGTTTTCACTACTGTTTTAAGGGTCTGTTGTGGCTCAGGGAACATCATGCATAGTGGCAAATCCAGACCCCATCCCAATAACTGAGAAAGCAATACCCTCTTGTGGCCTGTTGATTTAAGGTTTTGATTTCTTTGTTACTTCTTTGATGCTAATGGGTCACTGTAGATGAATATCTACCCACCTCTCTTCTCTCTCTCTTCTTTCCCCAGGGACTATGGTTGGAGCAGGTGCTCCAAGTCACTTCTTTGCAAGGTGTATCACCCAAGGTTGTCTCTCTAGATAGGCACTGTGCTGTATGATGTGTGCCTCTCACTGGGTGACTCATCAGCTCCTGGGAGTATTGCACAGATCCCTGCATGGGTTTATTTTAAGGCCAGCACCTCTCTGTACTGTTTGATAGGAGTGCTGGCCCATTTCTCCCTCCCTTCCCACTGGGAGAGCACCATTCACACCTTTAACCATGTCCTCAACCCTTCCCCCCCAACCTCCTTGTCTTTGGGAATTTGGTGAACGATGTTCATCTAGCATGAAAGAGAGACAGCTGATTTCCAAGGGCAAAAAGCCTTGGTTTCTTTGGCACCAAAAAGTAAAGAAATATTCATAAGTTGCCTATAGCTCTAGAGGCTTCAGAAGGGAATCGCTGTCACACACGCTGCTGCAACGCGTTGCTAAGATTGGTCTTAAAGGCTGTTAATCGTCCCAAAGCTGGTCCCTGTGTCAAAAGGATGAGAAGCCAAATAGTCTTTATAGCTCCCATCGATCAGTTTGTCCGCGTTGTTTTTGGCAAACCAGCAGTCAACTTCCTGCTGGCCATTGTAGATTCTTCTCTGCTTCCACACAACAGGAATGAGCCGTCCCTTCACTTTCAGGGTAGTTGTAGGGTTTGGCTTTAATGCTTCAGTTTGGTTCTGACCCACCTGCTGACGACTTGTGTTTAGAGATTCCTGAAGAAGTTTAACTTCATGGTTCAAGAACTGACCTGCAAGACAAGATAAAATAGACTCCATGACTGGCTCTTTTGTGTCTGTTTGTAAGTTGTTGGAGTTTTGGGGTTTGGTTATTTTTTTGAGGATTCTTAGCATATAGAGTTGTAAAGGGCTTCTCTGCAATAGCAGGATGAATCTAGGCCCTGTGATTCTTTTCTAAATCTCACAAACATAGAGATAGAGATTAGAATAAAATCCTATTTCTTTTTTCACTCATCAAGATATATTGGCTGAGCTGAAGAACTTTTTGAGCTGCTAATAGCAAGTTCCCCTCTGTAGGCCATGGTTACGAGAGGATAATATAACCCATACAAAGCCCATCAGCAAGCAGAAAGAAGATCTAGGCTTGAAGCTCCAAGTTTTCTTCTGTTGCTTTCTCAGGGGCAAGCTCTTTTCAGTCAAACCTAAGTGTGGTTTCAGAGGTTTGCAAGTGCGAGCAGCCTGAATCCAAAGCTCCACTCCTGAAGGACCATTTCCTGCTTAACCTAGGGGTACCTGAATGTCACAGAAACTATGGCTTCAGTCTTAGAGTTCTGCACCTGTACATGGCCATAAACATCACTACTTCTCGTTGCCTGAAAGAACCCAATCTAGACATTCTCTGAGACTTCCTAAAGCCTAATTGCTCTCAAAATATGGGGGTGGCTCTTCTTTCACTTCATGTCTGAAAGAAAGGGGCCACAGAAAGTACTAATGTTTCTTGTTCTCAATCAGGCTCAGGTGTAAACAGCTCAGTCCTGTGAAAACAGACCCTCTGGACAAGTGCAAGTGCAGTACTTGAAGGCTAAGCCAATGATCTCTGGCAACATCCTAGCTCTGTGACTAGAGCTCTCTTTCAGAATCTGCGAGACCTCAATTGACTGTCCTCTGCCTGGAGAGATTCAGACCCTACTTTGCCATGTCCCTGAGAGCCCATTAGCAGCTGGGCTATTCTGAATTAGGACTACTGTTAGCAAATCTCTTATTGGTGCCTTATTCAGGGTTCTTGTGCAATATTTGTTTTCTGTCTCTGTATTGGGAACATCAAGCATGTGTATTCTGATGACAACTGTATTGAACAACCATAAAAATAGTGGAAATGTGAAAAACAGGCACAGCCACATAGCTAGGATAGTGGGAGATAGCTCATACAGGAAAAGATGGGAGAGGAGTTGGGGATGCTAGCAATAGAGAAGTTGTTTGAAGTAAAAGTCTTACCTGGGAACTTAATCCCTACCTGCCTCATTCATTACCTCCTGTCTCTGTCCTTTAAAACTGTTTGGAAGGATTATTTTTCTCTGGCTTACAGCTCTGAATCTGAGAACGTGTTACCTACCCAGTAGCCCGTGGGCATCAGAAGAGAGGCCTTTACTATTGGAGATGTAGAACCCCAGGTGATCCCTCTGATACGGGGCTGGCTTCTTGTAATGATGGATGAGGATGACAAAGCTGATTGTGTCTCGTATCGTCACAGTGATGTTGGAATTGGCAGAGATGGACACCTCTAGACTGCTGCTCCGCACAATGGCACTCCGATCGCAGGACAGAAGAAGTCTTTCCCCATCATCCAGGATGATTCTTTTGGGTGTGATCTCTAGGTAAGATCTCTCTGGCTTGTTGCTGAGGATAGTGATGGTGCTGAAGTAAGTCCGATGCTTCTTGTGGCCGTTGGGTGGTGCAGGTGCTCCAATTAGTTGCCCATTCACAGTTACACCTTGCAGGAAAATAATCAATAAATGAAAGCTGGAACCAAGAATAGGGCTATTGTCTCAAATATATAAGCTTTGTAGCTGAGTACATGCAGATTCACCACCTCATGCTTGATTATCTCACCTACCAGTATTCAAGGCAGTATGGCCAGTCTGTTATAAATTGATAACCTTATACAGACCACCTAAATTTACCTAAGCTTAGAAATACTGGCCTTCCCTGGAGACAGGTGCCCCCAGCCCCATTAGTCCTAGCGTTGTGTTCACAGTGGTGCAGGGTAGGATCAGCTGCTCCTCAGCACAGCCACTTCCTAAGCTCTATCCAACCTTAAACCTACCTATCATCAAGACAATGATGTGAAGGAGTTTTGAGCTACATAAGACAAATATTTATCTTCCTGACTGCTATAGCCCAACCAACTGTGGTATGATTTACCTAGACCACTTATTTGTTGATGCATAACTCAAACCTGGGCAAACATGCCAGATCTTGGAGGCCTAAGAAAAGCTGCTGGCAGCCTTGCTTTTCCTCACATCACCAACTGGCCTATGAACTTCTATGAAGAGGCCCTGGGTGTATCCGAATGCTGCTATCTCAGGGTAGTAGACAGCTGGAGTTTGATGTCCCTCTCTACCTGACTCCTAAGAAAAGAACTAGCCTGGGAAGCCACAGAGTAAGGGTTACTACCTTGGCCAATATGCTAAAGACTGAGCAGGACCTCTAGTGAAGTGCTAAACCTCCTCAGGTGGCAGTGTAAGAAATTCAGGTTCTTTCTGTGTCACTGCAGAATAGGACCCTGAACCCTGCACTCCAGTTGGGTTATTTTCAGCTTCACCAGTGCTGCTTTTTCAGCTTTCCCCAGTTTTGCCCCAAAAGAACCACTTTTGAGTAGCCTAAGGTACAGATCCCATGAAGTCAGCTGAAGCCTAGATGTCCACACTAAGATTCCCAATCATTTTAATGATTTTTGTGACTTTCTGTCCTTAAGACAGTGTCTCACTTCCCACAGGTCTCCAAACAGCTACTAGACAGTAACAATTAAGGAGGAGATTTGTGGCTAACCTAAGCTAAACCCAAGCCATCAACACTGAGATAAAATGTCTCCATATCCCATCATTGCTGATGGAATTTCTCATTTCTGTCTTCATAGACTCAACTTGCTAGTGCTATGGAGTCTGTTTTTCTCAAGCTCATTCTGCATTTGAGCCACAGAATCACTCAAAGCTGTAGAACAAACACAATCTATGAAAGAAGTTTAAGGGAAGCATTGCCAGGAGCTGAATCTTACTCATTAAGGCAGGCATGAACACAGAAATATGGAGTCTTGACTACTGCCACACAGAACAGAATTCTTATAACTTTATTGTGGGGTTCTTTACCTTCTTTGTAAAACAAGTCTGTGCATTGTCTTTTATTTTGACACCCCTTCCTCCCACCGTTTCCCTGCTCAGGACATAATCTGCTTATTAGCTGCACTGCTTAGAATTCCAGATCAGATCAGACCACAGCCTGGGCTCCTGGGGATCAGACTGGCTTGGGCAAAGCAGGTCCTGAATTGTGTGGGTTTTCTCAAGTCTGTCATGACTCGATAACCAGTTTGGTGGTCCCTTCACTGAAACAGCCTCAGTGCTTTGTTAGCCTGTTTGGATAATTTGCTCTGTCCTGAAGCAAACACCACTGTAAGTAAAAAGTGAAGTTCCGATAGCAGAGCAATTTTGGTGAGTCCAAATCTTTTATTTGCGTGTTGTGACTTGTGTAACTAGAGGGCTGATGAAGTTGCACCATCAAAGAAAGGCACTGCCTCTGCACCAGAAAGCTGAAAGCTGTGGTAGCACTGGTCCAGTGCAACCCCAGACCATACTAGGTCTAACCATCAGGAACTGAGCTCTCCAGTCCAATGCAATGTGGTCCTGATGCATTCAAGTGAGTCTTTTGGCTGTTTACATGTAATTGCTGCTCCCTTGATTCCAGTCAATGAAGATCTGAACTAGGAAAGCTTTGCATACACATAAAGGCCAGTTCTCTTCTATGGTTAGGTCTAATCTGTTGACAAACACTTCTGTAGATTGTGTGTAACCGTGGCCAGGCCTCCTCCTTACTTAGGCTTACTGTGAATTTAGCCATAAGCTACGATAAAGTTGGAGGTCAGTAAGTGCAAGTGGACAGTTTACCTCCCCTTCTAATCCAGGTGATTAGAGCTAGAAAACTCGTGTGCACCAATTTTCCATTGCCTGGCCAGAAAAGCAACTTTTTCGAATTTCCTGCTGCTTTCTTGCCTATGAAGCGCCTTGGTGCTTAGTCTTATTGCTAGAGAGCTGGCCTTGCTCTTCAGCTTTCCTCCACAAGCAACTGCTTTGCTTGGCTGCTCACCAGATTCCTTATGATCAGAGACCAGTCGGAGAATGTCCCCTGGTTCTCCATCAATATTGAAGCACACAGAGAACTTGCTGGAGGGAAAATCAATGACAAAGTGAGGGTCTCCATCCGCTGAGAAGACATGGAAAAAGAGACAAATGAGAGCAACTTACACAAAACTGCAATGTCCAAGAATGTAACAAAACTACTTTTCAAAGTGTGTTTGTTCCTGTTTTTTTCTAAGACCTCACCATTTGTTTTTTTTAGACGGTTGGATGGAGTTTGCCAGGAAATGCCAAGATTTGTTTTGTTTTTCACAAAGATTATTTTATTTTGTTTTGTTTTTCTCACAGAAGAGGTTGGGATTTCAATGCAAACTCAAAATCCAAAGCAGTCCAGGTGAAAATGAGCATATTTTCTTCCTGGAATATCATTTCAGTGATTTATGAGAATTGTCATGCAGGTGTTTTATACTCCTCCATACTCTGTTGGAAGGCTACATCCCCCACAGCACACAAAAATGTATCCTCTAATGAAGGACAGCTGCATGGGCACACCTCACACTGAACCTTCCTGGTCCTCAATATCACATTGGAGTAGTCAACAGCAGATTTTTAAACAATCCCATGACCTTTATTTTTCAACAATCCTTGACCTATCATCAACTACCAGATAGTTGTTGTTAATAATAAGACAAGCCCAAACCCTAGTTTTTAAGAGAAATTTGACCTTATTCAGTGAAGTTCGTGTCTAAATTCTTGATCTGGGCTTATCCTTCAGAGTTTAATGTATGAAAAGGATGTTAAGTAAAGGTGCAGAACCAACAGAGGAATAGCAAAACACTATAGAATTTTTTTTTTCTTCAACAACACTTTTTATGTTTCAGCAACATTCTTTTATAAAATGTTTTTTGACTAGTTCTAGTACAGAGGGAACGTGCTTCCTGTTCTCCCCTAATCTACAGAAATCTCAAACATGACGATCAAGTGTTGGAGATCATCTGCCTTGCTATGTTTCCTCACACTCCTTCTCTTTACTGATCCTCTCTGTATTTTGTTTTTGTCTTCATTTTCCTCCCTACTCTGCAGGTCTAGTAAATAGGATTTTGGCTGATCTGTCAGGATGGTTATACCACAATGGCATGCAACTGATGTTTCCATAAATCAACTGCTGTTATTGTGGATTATTAAAGGCATGAAACAGGCACTGACCTGAAGTTTTGGAGATTTTAATTCTTTGATTATCTTGCTGTCTGCGTATACCTAGAAGTGGGGAAGGAAGGCTGTTACAATTACGTATTGAGCAGCAGAAAGAGCCATAGTATAATAACGTTCCCAAAATATTATTCAGTAAGATTATGGGACATATTCCTGAAGGTACTTCAAGCCTCATTTAGAATACCAATTTTTCTTCAATAGTTTCTACAGAGCAGTAAGTGCTTCCAGGGGGTGAGTCAGGTGCCTAAAAAGTTTGCTCAAGGTCACCCCACCCACAATTAGCAAAATCAATATGAAAAATCTCAGCTATTTACCACCACTCAGTTCATTGGCTAGATCATCCCTGTTGCCAAAGTCAGCCATGAGACACTACCTATGCAAAAAGATTTCTTCCCAGCACATGGTTATTTTTCCCTCATACCTGGTGGTGCCTTGTGTCCCTGCAAGCTCTGCAACTTCTCACCAATGCCATCGGTAGAAGGGCTAATAAACTCCTCTTGAGGTGGTTCTGAATGGAGCCCAGCCTCTCGCATCTTCAGAACGGTGAAGGGAGTAACAAAATTGTAAGTCAGGGCCATTGACTTGGCTTTCTCCATCAAATAGTCTTTTTCCTGATTGTCATCACTCTTCAACCGGGAGTTAAGCAATTCCTTGATGGTGAGGTAACTCCATGCCCTCTCAATGTAATTTTTATCACCTTTGCCATCTTCCAGGCCAGGGACACCTCTGATGTCATTCCTGCTTGGCAGGTCAATAGCCACATCTGTTTTGAGGACGATGTACTTCTTGGAGTTGCTAGCAGTCACCTCCACGTGGAGACTATCTGAGGTATGGTTGATGAGTTTGCCAGCTATTATAATTTCAGAGCCATTGAAGTAGTTAGGGAAGAAGTTCTGGGTGACTTGCTCCACATTGTCTTCAGGGTAATCAACACGGATGTCAGAGAGGAGGGGTGTTCCTATTTCATCATAGAACCTTAAACAAAGACATTTCTCACCATTAGTACTGTTCATCCAAGTGTGTGCACATACTCTTGCATTTATGCATGGCCTAGGATACAGTCAGACTATCTAATATGGCTCCTAAGACATTCAGAAGCAGTTAGAGCTATCAGACCCCAAATTTAACTACTGCATCCACTGTAACTGGGCTCAGAGAGATGGAGGAGTCTCTACCCTTAGAGATTTCCAAAACTTGAGTGGACAAGGGCCTGAGAAACCTCACCTAAATTTGAAGTTAGCTCTTCTCTGAGCAGAAGGCTGGATTACATGACCTCCAGAGGTCCCTTTCAACCAAAATTATTCTCTGCCTCATTTTAGTTTTCAGTGTTTCTTAGGCATCTAAACAGGATCTCAAGTATGTTCAGAAGTATCCAGGCATGGCCTGGCAGTCACTTACCTTCCACTATGATCCCAGAGCTCTGCAAGGAGATATTTGTGACCCATCTAAGTTTGCTTAAGAGGATCTGTCCATTAAAAGTAAATTCTTAGTTTCTCAGGCTCACAGAAAGCACCCTAGTTATTTCAAAATATACTTAGAAGAGATGCTGCTACCCACAGTTTTCTAGTGGTGTTATGCATGGTATTCCAGAGCCAGAAACTGTAAGACCAAGATGCTAGGTCCCCCAAAGCTGGAGAGTATCTGAACCCAAGCTTCTCTATCAGTGGAAGAGTCCTAAATACTAGTTTGGGACAGTCAGTGTAGGACAGGCAGGAATACAGTTTTCTGGGGGCCAAAGGAGAAAGAAAATCAAGAAGGAATCTCACTATGCTCCCATAAGTGAGGACATTTCCAAGGAATGGAGGAAGCCTAACTACTAAATACAGGCGGCCTGACAGAAGAGAACTCACTGCTACCTTATTGCTGATTTTTCTGTTGGAGCAATACATGGCTTCTGTGGAACCAGACAGTTTAACCCTATAATGCCTTGTTAACATGACCTACCATACTTCTGAGAATACCTCGCACTGGACAGGCCAGAAAGCCTTTACAAAGGGTCAAAGCCTAAGTTTACAGTCTGTTTTCCCTGCAGCAATGTGCTTTTGATGGATCTTCCCAAGCTGTTCCAAGAATGCCATGTTTCCCATTTAAATGCCAGACTTCTCATCCCTTGGCAAGTCATTTGAGTCTAATTTGGTAAATAAGCAAAGAATTGGCCTCAGCCCTTTTTAGTTCAAGCTGCATTTATTTTTCACATCTGCTTAAACAGATTGTCTGGAAGCTAGAGTCACGCTTTCTGTTTTATTCTCTCTCCAAGGAAACCCAAAGCCTGAATTGGTTGACTTTCTTTTAAAGTCTCTCTGAGCACTCAGTGTCTTTGATGCAGAGACCTCGTCACATTTTAAAACATGAGTGAATTAAACCTGAGAACTTCCAGTGAAATAATTCCTGGGTTGTACCAAATGGTTGAGTGAGAGATACAGCCTGTCTTATAGTACAATACAAGGACATACCTGTGTCAAAAAGACAACCCACTGACCACAAAAATCAGAAATTACATTGGCACCCAGGTAGATTTTTCCCTCCAACAGTGATTTGAATTGGCCTCCAGCAAGTGATTTTGCTTTTCTGTATAAATTTGGCACTAGATACCAAATGGGTTTGCCATCACTAGGCTTGATAAACAGTGAGCTATTTATCAGATAGAGGTGTTTGAACAAGTACTTGCAGTGCCGGGTTCCTGCAGCCCAACCAATCAGCACATCCTTCATTTGCTGGGGAGTGCCACTCACTATCCAAAATGCATGTTTTGAGAAGTAAATGACAGGGGCGGGGTGGCAGATGGATCTACAAAATCTGGTTTAAAAGGAACACATTCTTGTCCTAATATAACCACGACAGAAAGAACAGCTCTAGTGGAAAGTGCATGGTCTCATTGCTCCAGATCAGTTAGACGCTAGCCAGGCAAAATGAGAAGTCTCTGCTCAATGACTGTATCTTTTTAGTTTCTGAGGTTCAAAACACTAATATTTTGGGAGTGAAAGCCAAACATGTTTGTCTGGAAATACTGACACAGTGGCTGACATTTTAAACAGAGCTGTGGTTCAGATATCTTTTTGCTGTTCCTCACTAGGGTCTCCCCTTGGACTACAGCTCCCTGATCACAGAAGAGGAACATAATCTCTGGTCCTCCTGAATGATGCAAATTAAAGGGAATTTGCTAGGAGTTTGGGTCACAAAGAATGAGGGAATGAAGCGACTATATGGTCATCCCGGGAGTGACCCTTGTGTATTTTTCAAAGTCAAGTATTTTGGAGTTTGGGCAAAAGGTTATCGTTTTCAAAAAAACAAAGAAATAATTTTCTGCCCCATATTGGAATCTTCATTCCTGAGCTCCTCCATACTGTTTATCTTGTCAATTTGAAGTGAGCAATGCATCCTTTCCTCCCTCTGTCCACCTGCAGAGAGGTGGCACTCATGCCTCCCATCTCTCCAGGTCAACATGCCCAAAACAATGATCTGAATTAGGGAAACAAATGCCTTGTTCTGATGGGCTGAGAAGCTCCACTACAGCTCAGGGGTTCTGCTAGGAAGGAGACCATTTCTGGGTAGGCATCCTCAGTATCGGAGCTTACTCTGTCTCTCTCAACTAGAATTGAGAGACCTCAACCTCAGAGCAACTCCCATCTCTTGTGCCTCCCTAGAGGTTTTTCTTTCCAAAAACACTTGTCCAGAGGATCCAATGCAGATATAAGCACAGAAAAAGCAGAACAAACCCTTTGAGGTGGCTGGCTGCATCCTCATCCTCCTGGAAATGCCTTGTCATGCCACAGTTCTCCAGTGCCATCCTCTCCAGCAGCTTGTGGTCTACATCATTGCCAATGCCGATGGTGAAGAGGCAGAATTTATCACGGATGGCATCCTTGGTGTTGCTGAGGATTTTGGACGACTGTGTTTCCCCAACAGTGGGCCTCCCGTCCGTGAGGAAGATGATCAGAGAGACACTCCTGGCATCAACGTCATTCTGAGCAATGTAATCATTTAGCAGCTTTGCACCAGTCTGGAGAGCACCGTTAATATTAGTCCCTGGGAAGGTACCAAAATGATTAGGTCATTTCTCCTTCTAAGTGTGGTACAAATAATTTCCCGAAGCTCTGTTAGTACAATGACACCATCTCTGTTCATCAGGATGTTCCTTCTCTACATGAGGTTGCACTAGCCCTTTAATTCAGTTCAGCTCTGTTACTCAGCACCAGTTTGGGATAGTTGTTTATAGACTTATGAACTGAATTATGAACTGCAGTTTATTATGTGAAATTGCTGTATCCTTGAATGTCTCAATGTACAATAATCAGCCATGGTAAGCAGAGTCGCAGCATGTCCTGCTGGTACATACAAAAATAGGTCAACTTAATTACGGGACTCTCCCAGATGATACCTGAACTAGAAAAACAAGTTCCGCTCACTTTGTCTGAAGGGCACAAGATTTGAAGAGAGAAAAAAAGCCTTCCAATGGGAAAACAAGTGGTTGGGTTTGTCCTTGAAACCCCAGGGGCTAACAAAGTTTAAAGGGAAGAGAAACGGCTTTGTTAGCAGAGGAGTGTGTTTTCACAAAACAACTGGCTAGCGAAGAATGGAGCTGCCTGAAGTGGGGAGAGACGGAGAAAACAAAGTAAATGAGGGAACAGATGTAGTTAGAAGAATAGCCATGAAAATGATCCAAGCCTTCTGTGTGTTCACAAAAAAGGAAGCAGGAAAATGAGTACAGGTATCTCCTTGCTCCATGTATTTCTTCTGCTAGTCAAAGCAAAGTGGGATTGGTTGTGGAACCTTTGTAAGATCAGTACATCCGGTTTTAAAACAGGTCTCGGAAAAAAAAGCAGAAGAAATGGGTTAAGAGCCAGACACAACAGACTCCCGGGAGTCCAGCAGGGGAGATCTAGGGAGGTTATCAGCAAGGATGTGCTAGCAGGTCTGACCATGCATCATGTACTTAGTGTGCACAGCTCCAGTGACTGCAGCAAGACAAGGAACAGAAAACGGGCCAAGACTTCTGAAAAGTCCTCAAAATCCAGACTGTGTTTTTTGCAAAAGGGTTTTGAACTGAAACCCTGCACCTAAATATCCTAATACTCTCTCAGTCTCCAACCAGATCCAAAATTTCAGATTTTTCCCCAGATCCAAAATTTTTCCCCAGAAACAAAAGAAAAGCATCCCATGCGGCAGATTGTGTCATTTCAAACCCAGCCATGTTATAGAGCTACAAAGCACTGAAAACTGCCTTTTGTGACATGCACAAATATTTAGCAGCAATACTTTGTTCCCATTTCTTTGGTGTGTGAATATGACACAGCAGTGTAAGCACAGCATATTCTTTGTGCATGTGATCTGTGAGCGTGAGTGCATTCACATTCACTGGAAGATACTCAAGCAACACCACCATTATAGGGAAAATGCGGAGTTAGCCAAAATCAAAGTACCACTGGCCTGTGGTAGAAAATCACTGCACCTTCCTATTGAACCTAAGTTAATAATTTCCTTTTACTTTTTTTCCTCTGGCAGGTTCATGGGCAAACTCAGCTGGTTCCTGCACAGCTCTTTCAGCATTTCAGGAGTAAAAAGCTTTGTACTCTGAATTTAGTCCCACTATTGGTAATTGTTTAACTGGGCAGGTCCCTTGACCACTTCCTAAACTCTTCCTCTCACAATACAAACAGTACAGCAATCCATCCTGTTTGCTGTGTTTTTCCATCAGAGAGTTTCCTTTGCTAGGAGTGGTCACTGCTCAGGGGCAGCCATGGGAAGGCCCTGTCTGACCTTCAACCAGCTGTGACTGCTTGCATGGAGAAGGATTTGCATAGGTCATTTTGCAGCTCTCTGCTTACCTGGGGAGTGCTCAGCTAGGGTGGGCACAGCTGCCAAAGTACGTTTGATTACAAACCTCACTACGTTTTTTTTTAATACTAGTGTCCGTAGCCTCATAGGAGACTGCTGAATCAAATTTAAAAAATCATGCCTGCACTCTGCCACTGTCCTGGGGTATCCTCCTCTCCCCTCTTCCCTCCTGGCAACAAGGCACAAGCAAAAAGGGACAAGTAGTTCCTTAATGTCATTCTGGCTGCTCCTTGGTCGAGACAAGAAGATGACAGCACTACGTGAGAAGCCAGGTCTTGCAGAAGGCAATCCTACAGCCCACACTGAGTAGTCCAGCCCCAGAGTTTCCAGCCCCGGCAAAATCCTGTGCCTGCTTTTACACAGGCTTTCAGAAACTGCACAAGTACTGGCCCTGTGTCCCCTTCACCAGGATATGGTATTTTTTCCTGTGTCCTCAAGAAATAACCTTGGGAACTTTTCCACTCTGAGAGTCTCACCAGATAAATGGGAAAATGGGCCCAAGTTGGCTTTAATAAGTATATCAGGTCATATGACTGGATCTGGGGACACCTTCCCGTCACGTACACTGATAAAGGGCACATATTCTGTCACATAACCCTGAGTGGAGGTAGGGAAGGGGCCCCGTTGTCCCATGACTTGGGTCCCAGTGTCTTTTTATTGCTACATGCTACAGGACCACATTTACCACTCTCCATTCTGCTATAGTTAACTGGATAGCAATATTAATGCTGTTCATATCTCTGGATCGTACCTCCAGTAGGCGACATGTTATGAATGTACTTTTTGGCATCTCTTATATTATTTGGAGTAACTGGCACCATCCGGTCCTGCTGCCAGACCTTTATTCGGTTGGAAAAGCCAATGATATTGAAGTGGTCTTCAGGCCTTAGGTCCTGGAGAATTGTGAAGAGAGCTTCTTTGGTCTAGAAAGAGAAGAGAAAAGAGACCAGTAGGCACAACTGTCACTGCTTTAATGGGCAAGAGTTTAATTCTTAAGATGTTTACTGATCTTACAGATATTTCTACACTGCCAGTTTGGCTCATGAAGAAAATTGGGATGTCCTTCCCTGTCTCAAGACCTGATCTCTGTGGTGCCAGATGTAAATATAAGACGAAAGAACAACTGTTGCCCAAAAGATCTTGCAAAGATGTGAGACCTGCCTGGATCTAACTAAGCTTAAAAATCATGCATGACAATTAGGATAAAAGCTCTCAGTGACTGGGAGAACCATGCCCTGAACTAAGAGTTACTGATTAATGTTGACTATTACCAAAAGTCTCACAGAGTTCTTTGGAAAGCCCTCTAGACTTGCAGTAAGCTGTAAGTGGCATATGGTTAAAAAGGTTACTTATAAGTTGAAATACCTCTAAATATGTCAAGGATGTATGTGCTCTGTTCATAAGTAGGGTACCAATTGGTACCCTCCATACTCCAATGAATAGTTCCAGCAATTAACAAATGTTTAAGCTAATATGTTCAAATGAATAAGATATGAAAAGAAGCCCTGACTAGTCATTGCAGATTCTACCTGCTGGCCAGTTTTGTCCCAGCCATGTTGTTTTTCTGGCAATATGTCAACATTACATTGCTCTGCTGTTCGTCATCCTATGTAAACATAGGCAACCACAGTGAGGAAAGCTGGTATCAAGATGAGTTCATAGCAAGAGAGGTTAAGGTTCCTGGGTAATGGGAAAGACAGACCACTGAGGATAAGACAACAGGAAGAGTGCAAATGTGTCCAGTTGTCCCTAGTGTGACCAACTTTGATTTAGCAGCCATGCAGCTCTGTTTGCAGGGAGACAAACTTCAGCTTAGTAAGACCAGCTGAGAGAAGATGCCCAAAAGCAGCCTCTGTCCATGCAAACATACCCTATATTTGGATGCAAAACACATGGGAGGAATAGAAGGAAATATATGTAAACAGAAGGATCAGCAGCTTCTCAGCTCTGCCCTTTCTTGGCCACCACTAAGCCTTTCAAATTCCAAGGAAAGCGATGCAGGAAACAATATGGTGGACTCATCAGCATTTAAAGGTTTCTTTCATGCCTATCAGGGAAATATGTGAAGGGCTTGTCCAGAAAAAATAAAAAAAGGTAATCAGCAGTGCCAGAAACCACATGTTTCTAGGCCTGATGTTGCTATGTAAACAGGCCTAGAAAGGAGCTCAAAGGACTGATCAAGCTGTGTCATCAATATCCCTCTGGATTCTGCATTGAAGCTGATGATGCAATGATGCAACTGCAAACAAATTACCCACCACAGTGGAATCTGTAATCCTCCCAGCTGGTGGCTTGGCTTCCAGTTCACCTGAAGTTAAGGGGAGTATTTCACATAGCTTCAAAAATTTTGGAGCCAGGTCTGGAGTTCTTCCTTGCCTTTTTCTGTCCTCTGTATAAACCATTTTCATCTGTAGGGATCGCAGGATTCATCCCTCTTATTTGCTTAGCTGGAACATTGCTCCATGTCTCACCACCATGCGTTTTATGAATGTTTCATAGATAAGAATGCTAAACCAAATGTTGGTGGAAGAGGCTCTTTCAAAGAGAAGGGGAGAACCCCACTAGCTTCACATCATGATGTGCACCAAATAAACCTTCAAGAAGATGAATGCCTGCCGCAAACATGAGGGCTGTCTCCCCAGTCTAACAGTCCATAGAGAACGTGCTAAGATGAGTTAATAGCCATAATTTGAAAAAGAAGGGAAGGTTTTATGCTCTCTCATCTCCTCTTTTACAATAGCCTTTGTATTGTAAAAATGCATCAGATAATACATGACATCACCCTTCAGAGGGACACCGAAACATTCACAGTCCCATTTTACAGAAGTGAAAACTGAGGCACTGACTACTTTAGCAATGATGTCAAGGCCACAGATGGAGACCTTTCCAAAACCTGGAGTTTCCAGCTCTCCGTCTTAGGCCAAATCATCTCTCATGCATACATAGAAGGGCAAAGTAGCAATCACACAGTGGAGAAAAGGACTCTTGGATTTATTTCATGATAACAAGAGTGGCCCATGGATTTGTCCCTCAAAAAATGGGATCAAAGTAAGCAGAAAGTGAAAATGGAGACGTTTCTATCCTGTGTGAGTGTAATCAGGCCTTTATGCCAACCTCCGCTGAAGGAAATTTTGGGCAGGATGTTAAAGCAAGAAACAATGAGACTACAACAGCTCCCCACGCACAACAATCCTCCTCCACTCCCCCTCAGGGTAGGCAAGGGAGAGAAACAGAGGTGCCTAGAAGGAATGATTTGGAGGGAAACTCCCCAAGTCTCATCATCCATGCTTCAATTATAGCTCTGATTATAATTAACATCACTTGACCTTTCCTGTTACAAAACCCCTCTTTTCAGTTTTTTTGCAATTCTATCAAACTGCACTTTTCTCAGCAGGATTTATTGGGCCCAAAACGCTCTGTTGTTTGAGAACAAGGCAAGAGGAAAAATAATCTTGCTTTGGTCTTCTTACAGAGAGAACGCATCTCACCTCCAATGCGCTCAGAAATTCCTTTTGACGTTCTTGTCTGTGTTCAGCCAAAAGAAAAAAAAAAAAAGAGGAGAAACAACGCAGAGCAGCAGTGTAGTTTGTGTGTACATAGCATCCAAGCTAAGATTGCAGGGAGTCAGGAGGGAACTGAAGCGGACTTTCCTAGGAGACGCAGCACTTCCCCACATCCTCATACAGGGGCCAAATGTGGGGCTGGGACCATCTCTCTCTCCCCTTCTTTCATTCTCTCTTTCCTTTTTGTCTCTTATTTTTCTCACAGTTAAGTCATTTCCATGGAGCTTGAGTCAGTTTTTCCCAGGAAAAAGTTCTGTCATATTTTAATGCACATGCACAGACAGCCTGGATTCTGGCATCTCTATCATGTGCATGTCTCTGCAATTAAAAAAAAATAAAAATTTGAATTTGTGTAATATATTTACATACAAACATATGTAAAAGTGTGCGTACGTGCACATGGTTTTGCTCCAAAGCAAACAGAATGAGGGAGGCCATATGGTTCGTTCTCCTGTAGCTTTTACCTCATCCTCAATAAATATAAAGGGTGGGATTCAGCTTTCCCAACTCAGTCATCAGAAAGCTGGGCATTGCATCTAATCCGTCTCTAGGCAGGGGAAGACACCTCCAGAGAGTAATCCATCCCATCTGTCTTGGACAGGTTTTAGGATGGCCTGAGTCATTGTCTGGAAGTGCCTGTCTCCCAGCAGAGCCTCCAAGAGGCTGAGTAGCTCAGCTATAGAGAAGGTGGGACTCACCTCAAGACCTGATCCTGCCCAGTCCTGACCATTATAGTGCTCACTGGCACCAAAAGGAGCTGAACTGGCTCTCCACCTCTTCCAGAGTGCTCCGAATTGCCTGGCTCATCCTATGTGTTTCCATCTCTCCTCCCAGCCCATAAGGACCTCCAGGTTTATCCTGAAGATGGCAGTCCTGATGATGTGGCAACACAGTTTGCTACCAATATCCCTCACCCATAAATGGGTGGTGAGAGACACGTGGCTTCCCTTCAGAGGGTTGGATATGATTCAGGAACTGGCAGGCAAAAGCAACTTTAAATACAGAGAATATCTTGGTAAAAGTGCACTGCTTGAAATCCTTAAGTACGCAAGCTATGACTGAGTGCTCTTGGTGCCCAGCCCTCTCCCCAGGCTCCACCAGCCCCCAGGCAAGGATTTGCAGAGCTCTTTGGGCAGCGGATGGCAGCAGCTTCAGTTGGGACACTGCGGCAGGTTTCTCCTTCTGGCCTTGTAAGGCCACAGCCAGACCCTCTCCTGGCTCCAAGGAGCCAAGGGCTGAGGCTGCCCTGGGATTCCCAAGCTGCAGCTGCTTCAGATAGGGTCTTTGCACTTCCACTCCCGCCTGGCCCCTGTGAGTCATTGCACTGAAACTCCTGCCAAAGGCGCTCTCCTTCGAGGCAGAAAATTAACCATTTCTTCCCTGGTGAGGGCCAGATCATTCTGCCACGGCTGTGCGTATGACACTGGTTCATTTTGGTTATAAGCTGGGCACAGGTCTAACCCACTTGCACTAAGGTAACCCAGTTTAAGGGTCCAGTGCCTTTGTGCCAGGTGCTGTAAGGTGAAGCACTTCTGCCAATGTGTTTGCCTGGGCAGATGCATTTTTGGGTGGAGGGTGGAGCAAGGACTGAAAGAGAGAGTGGCAGGAAGTTACAATACAAGACAGCTGAAAAAAAATCAATTTTTGCCAGTTGGGAATGGTTTGTAGCTGTCAGAGACAAGTTTTAAATGAGGATTTAAGAGAGGATGACTCAGTGGAGGAAGAGTCCTCTGTTTCCCCCAAATTAGCATGGATGAAATTGAGCTGAAAGTTGGAGACTGAATTGCCACTTCAGTGCATTTGAGTGGAGAAGCTCTGCTGGTGAATGAGCTGTCAGCACAGCTGGAGCCTAGGGCTTGAAACAGCCACCTCCAGGGCTACAAAATATCACTCCCCAGATCTGGAGCAGAAGAGTCATGGTCTACAGCTGAGGAGAGGTGGGATGACCATGGCTGCCAGGGAGTGATCACAGTTTTTGTCTGTGCTTCAGAAATGATGAGAAGCTGAAGATGGGCTCACACTGTCTAAATGACCAATGCTCAGATAGTGTCTTCTCAAGCCTACAAGGTCAGCTCCCAGCCACCACTCTGGTCTTCATTGTCACCTCCACACCAATACCTGGACATGCAACAAAACTGCTGCTTTTCTCGTTCTTGCTTGCTAAGGACCCTGCATCACAGCCAAGATGATTCAGGGCTGTATGACCTCCAGCAACAGCAGTAGCTACATTCCAGTTCAGCTGTGACTTGTCACCTCTGTACCTGGCCCTTGGGCCTAGCTCTGACTCACCTCACTTTGCTTAAACACCAGTAGAGCAGAGCATGGGAAGAGACACACTCCCATGGGAGAGCTGGGAGCCTTCAGCCCTTTTTTGGGTCAAAGAGCTGCCTCAGAGACATCTGGGATGATGTCAGACCATCTGGACACCTTTTAAGAGGAATCTGAGTCCTGGTGACATTTCTGTCACAGTCTCTTGGTTGTTTGAGGAGCAGGGTGAGGGCGAAGCCTGGCTGCCCTGAAAGCTGTGCTGTTCAAAGGGAGACAATGTGTGGTTGTTAGATGCTATGGCATTGCCAGACATGGGCCCTGCTATGAAGCAAGGGGGGAATTCAAGCACCTCATTATAATGCATGTCCCAAGCCCACGTATTCACACTTTCCATTGCCTAGGAGCACTTTTAAGTGCTTCATCCTAGGCCCACATCCTCTGTGCAAGCTTCATGCCAGGCCCTTAAAAAAAAAAAAGAAAAAATCAAAAGACTTTCAGTTCATGCTGAATCCAATTCTATATGGATAGTTGGTCTCTGCAGCACTGTAGTGTAACCCAACCCCTCTTGGAAATGGCTTCCAGATGCAGAGGGAGCTCTCCCAGCACCCACCCTGCCAGTGCCTCTGAGATCACTTGGCAATCCTCAGCTGCACCCTGCACGCCCAAACACAGCTGGCATCTGCCCTTACAACAGCTGGGCAGTGAGACATCGATGGCAATGAGACATCCACACCAGTGACACAGCCCCTTGCCAGCTTCAGCCAGCACCAGGGAACCATGTGGGCTTAAGATCAGTCAGTCTAGAGAGCATGGCTAGCAGAGAGAAAAGCGTTCACAACCAAAGCCTTTGGAAAGTGGTACCCATCAGCTGAAAGTGCTGCGCAAGGACAGTCTGCAGACAGCAGGCATGGGACCATCCGCAACCATATACTGAAGGACACCACAACTAGAGACAAAATTTCAGTAGCCTTTACTTTGTCCTTCCAGATACCCTGTGAAAGTCCATATTTGGCAAGAAAGGAGCTAAGGCACAAGATGTAAGCTCAAAGGGAATTAGGAACCCACAGCTCTATCCAGTAACTTGTCTGCAATAGTGCAGAGAAGGGCTCAGAAACCAAGTCTACAGTGAGAAGAAGAAAAGTACAAGTAAATATGTTTTTAGGCAAACCACTGCAAGGAAGCATAGGGAGAAAAAAAACAGAAGAGCTCCCCTCTCCCCTCCAATATCCTCTGTATTTTCGTTCATATCTTTCCCTTTCCAAACATGCACGGGCAGCTGATAAAAAGATCCAGAGCTGGCTTTTCCAAGCTACAGTAGCAATATCTGGTCAGATCTGCCCATAGTCTGTCAGAGGGATTAATACTGTGACTTAAGCAAAGGCTGGCATCAAAGTCACACCTGAAATGGTGCTATCGAGGTCAGACAAGGTACTGCCATAGACTTGGTTTGGGATCCAGTAGCCAAAGGAAAGGCAGTGTGAGCTCCACTGCCATGTTGCAGGGAAGAGCTGAGGTAGAGAGAGAGCAAAGATTTGGGCAGTGTCGTTCCTGCTGAGGTTTGAAACCACATCTTGCGAGTTTTGCTTTCCTCTATGTCCCAGCTTCCTTTCTGCCCACATAATGCAGATCACATGCCAGTTGCCAGCAACAGGGACTTTTGTACCAAAAACGGTATCCCAGAAGTGTATCCTTGGATTTTTTTTACCTTCCTCCATCCCCTTCTTGGGGAGGACAGTCTGCCCTTTCTTCCTCTGCAGGCAGCGTCATGCAGTTCAGAGACTGCAAATAACCCTCTCCCTGTCAATGTATCTTTGTGCTTTCTTCCTGGCAGACACTGATCGTGTAACCAAGGCAAACTCCTTCACAGTTCTGGACAACAAGCATTTTGTTTTGCACTGACACTGGGCTGACGGGAGGGAATTTGGTTGTAGAGCTCTGGACAATAAAGGTCTGTCTCCAGTCCATGATCCAGTCTCTCCCGCCTGAACATCACGGATCCCTTGCTAGTAACTTGAACATTGCTGACTCCCTATATGGCCTTCGAAAGAGTTGCTTTGTAGTTTCCCGGTATGCAAAAGAAATACTCCATCATTTAGAGCAACTGTTTCTATTGCCTTTTCTGAAAAAGATTTTCCACTTAAGTAAATCACTTAGCTCCACGTTCATCCGGGGCATTTAAGCACTGGTTTTCTGCTCAGTGGAAGATAAAACTGTCTTCAAGGATGTGGACAAGTTTAGCTATCAGTTGGGGTAACTCAATTCTCTAGTACCCAACAGTATGTTGAGGATAAATACATGAAAAACGGCAAGATGATCTGATTTCTCAGGAACTGGAGTTTCATGTGCCCAGAGGGCAGAGTAGGTGCTAAGTCTTCGCAATCTCATTGCAGTGTTGAGGACATAAATAAATACCTCCTTTTAAGGAGGCAAGCTCTTATCAGCACCAAGCATCATTACTTCAAGCATTTATCAACAGTGCAGTATGGATTACATTTGGAGCAGTAAATGTTTCTGTACAATAAGTCAAAGGGAAAAGTTTAAAGGCTGCCCCACAGTGCCATACTGAAATAACCCCACTGGAAACAACAGGGCTACCTGGGCAGACAGCCAGACCGACACAGCAGTGTATGAAGGCCACATTCTTGTCTTGTGCTTAGCTCATTTTAATTGGGATCGCATCCCATTACATGCCAGTCGGACACTCAAACCCCCACCCTGTGAGCATGACAAAAAATTTCCATGGAGCTAGCAGCAAAAAGGTCAACACCAAGGGAAAAGTGCCTCATGCCCTCAATGCAGAGCTTAACATCTCTCTCTCTGCCCATCCTTAGAAGATGGGGTTAGTCCCAGTGCATGAAAACTGTTCCAACAACTCGGGACTTTCATTCTGTGTCACACAGATCAGCTGCTGACACAGTGCTGGGAAGAGCTGACATGCCCAAGAGGCTGTCCACAGCACATCCCCTCGATTTCAGCAACCATTAGCTGCTATGTTATGCAGGAGCTGGGCTGAGACACAAGTTGCTATGCTTTTTATGTCCGTTAGCCTCCATTCTTCATCATGTAGCCACTCCCTCACAGTTGGTGCCTCAGCAGTTGGAAGCCTGCCAGGTTTGAAGCTTTCTAGCCCCTTCCCAGAACAACCTCCCTGCACATGTAACCTGCTAGGAGAGATGCGTTGTTCCTTCACGGGGAGATCTTTCCTCTCCATAGAGAGAAGATCTGTGCTACCTCACCAAGGAGAGATTGCACCATTCCTACTTAGGGAGGAGGTGTTATTTCTTCATGAAGAGGAGTGCTCTACCTCCAGAGAGATGAACTGTTATCCCTCTGCAGAGGCCGTGACTCTGTAGCCACCTCCTGTCATACCCCTGGCCCTTTTTCCTTGAACTGCAATACCTCTTACTTTTAGATGGGACTTCCCCATTTTCATCTCCAGTGAGCGAGGGATGGTGACAATGGTTGGTTGATTGGAGCAAAGACCCAACACTTTTGCTCAGGGTTAGCATTAAGCAATACAAAAGCACTAAATTGTTCTTTAAAAAAAGCAAACTTGCCTGTTTTCCCACCTGAGACTCTGTCACAGGGCCCTCACCATCCTGCAGCATCTGCTTCCCTTCCTATTTTCCCCATTTCCAAATCCCCTCAGCATCTCTAGGATCCCCACTCCCTCCCGCACATCCCTGCCTCCAACCCTTCCCCTACCCATTTCCATCCCAAGCTACTGCCTCAGACATGAGCACAGGCCAAGTCTTTACCCAAAACTCTGCAGAGAAGAGAGCAGATGTTTTGGAAAAGATGAAGTCACTACATCAGGGGTAACTAACCAAGCAAAAACTCTGTCCTCATGACACAGGTAGTATCGTGTCTCATTCCTAAGGGACCTCAAATTACATCATGTAGACCTCAGAGTCAGAACTGCCTATGAACACTGTTTGATGACTGCATACAGTAATATATCATGGAAGACCTCACTCCAGCAGGCTTCCACATGAGGCCCCACAGGCACTTCTGAGCTTCAACCACTCTTCACAGTTAGAAACAGACTGTTCCAGCTAAGCAACAGGTGGTACACACCCCATATTAGGGCAAAGGAGTATTTACTTGGAAATAGCAATATGGTTGCAAGCAGTGTTAGACTAATAGCTTAAGTCTTGGCAAAGATCAGGTGTCTTTTAGACTTGGGGGATCACGTACAGCAATAAGGCCAGTCAGAGGTTTGCCAGCTAAACAGACAAGACCCTGCAGAAACAAGCACAGACAAAGAAAGTAACATACCTAAGTTCACATAACAGATCCATGATGAAAACATGTATAGAAGCCAGGTCTGCCTTCCAGGTATTGTTCCAGCAACTAGAAAAGCACCATACCAACTTGGAAAGGACTACTAAAGGAACCCAGATCTATAGCTTCATAGACTTGCAGGTGTATGCCAGGGCCTTGAGCATACTAACAGGCTTTAATGGCTCTGACTAGCCCCACCTGGGGCCTCCATCCACATTCCTGCCCACTTAAGCTCCAGCCTCGGCCTTCAGTCCTGGTCTGAGTCTCAGACTAAGAGCTATGCTGTAGCTAGCTCTGTTACAGGTATGCCTGGTTGTAGACCTCAATGACCCTCATCCATGGACTGACTTCCTAGATTGATTTTGCCCCTTCCTTTTCACTATGGACTTATCTGGTGGTCACTGGGCAGTGTCTGTCACTTCAGTAGTGCCTGTTTTCAGATCATCCTTTGAGTTCAGCAAAGGTCACATTGAAACCCTTGGGAGAACTTTCAGGGTCTTCATGGGGTTTCAGTTCAACCCTCATCAGCATTTTCATGCCAAACTCTGCGGTTGCCTTTGCATCCTATTTACTCTGAACCCAATTAAGGGACTTGCCATTTATAGGTGGGCTGGGGTCTTCCTGGGAAATTCTGTCTCTACTTCTATTGCCTCAGCATGGAGCAAATCAGCTGGAGGCATGTTGACTGTTAGTCCTGAGACTAGAAACAGATGCTCCCTGTCCTGAACATCTGAGGGCATCTTGCTCTGAAGGTTGATTGTTCCTCTCTGATCCTGTCACTATTTATAGATTTTAGGGTTTAAGGAAGGCAGATTATTTTGCTGCATGACAAGTACTTGCAACTTGCTTGGAAGCTGGGAAATTAAGATCTATATGGATCTGACATCTTATTTACTGTAGTAGTTCCTATATTCCATATTCACACTGACAGAGAGGACTGAGATGACACAGCTGTTGTGTATTCCCCAGTAGGAGGCAGCTGCATGAAGTTGTCAGTGCTGGAGACACTGCATATAGTTTTTCTGCATTCACTGAGGTTGTTGCTTTCCAATAGAAATGGAAAAGCTGACAAATCTTTCTTCTTCACAGTAGCTTTAAACTCACTAAAGGCTGTAATTAGAATTAGCATTTTTTTCCAAAGTCTTGTGGTGATTTAAAGTAGTTCTCCTGGGCAGCAGCCATTATTTGGACTAGTAGTCAACAGGGCTGCAGCCAGCTCTGCAGCAACCAGCAGAAGTCAGTGGAGTTTGGAGAGAACAGCGAGTGTTTGGGTGCTTGTCTGCTCTCTCGCTACCCTGAAACTACTCAGAGGGAGTCTGTGTGCTGAGGACAGAGGTTTAGGGATATGTGTATATAAGGCAGTTGGGCCATCGGAAGGGCTCGGACAGTGTGGGTCACAGATTAAGGGTACCAACAGTGTCCCTTGAATGGATGCAGGCAAATAAACTGAACCACCTGCAAATACACAGCAGGTCCCAGCTTCAGTTGGGTTCCTTCTAGAGCAATTAACCTCAAAGAAAATTACAGTCTGGCACACTACCGTTGACAAGTTGCCAGGCTTGCAGTGTAGCCAACTGTTTAACTGAGTGTGTGGGCATTTATTGCCTGTGGGAAAGGTGAGTTAAATGAATCTGTGGCTGAACCAACTACATTTACCTCATATCTGCAAAATATCTGCAAATCCATCCTCTTGTGGACACATTCATAGCTTGGAACATGCTTGTTCTATAACACTGAATCGCAGGCTGATAAAAGTCCTTTTTCACCATGTTTAGTGAAGCTGGGGATAATCATGGTAACAACAAGGTGGTGAACCTATAACTGGCCCCTCTTTCTCCTAGTTATACCAATGTAAAACTGCTATGTTCTCCTCTACCTGGCCAAAGGTACCATAAAAATCAGCAGGTCAGACTACTCAAAGGGCAAATCATTTTGCTTCCCAGTAAACCTTGCAGACATAACCTGTTCCTTATAAATGAAGGAATGAAGCTCATGAGGACAAAAATAGTATTTTCCTTCCCAGTGTGACAGCAGTAATGATCTGCAAAGTCTTGAAGACATGAAGAATTTTTTTTTATCATCATGCTCAAGGCTTTTCTCTTTCTGAACTTTATCTCCCTGACACTGCTAGAAGGTGACTGTCGCAAAGGCCCAGGTTCTCAGTGGAGGTGCACTGCTCTAACGCATCTGAGCCTGCTAGACATCACCAGAGCTCAGAGGCTGTGAAAACTGGAGAAGGAATATGCATGTTAGCTGATCTTCCCCGCAAAGCTAATATATACGTCAGTGATGTGAGGGGAATATCTCAAGGGTCTTAATGATTTTATTTAAGCCAATCAACCAGTCTCACTATGTGTGTTTGCAACTGGGTCTGGACATCTTGTTGCTTCAAAGACAGATATTTTAGGAAGAAAGGGATGGCACAAACAGATAAAAATTCATGTAGGAAAAGGAAAACCTTAGGAGAGGAAAAGAGAAATGTTTCACAATTATATTGTGGGAACTGCACGATGCATGAAATCCTGACCCCATTTGAGTCAGTTTGCCATTAACTTCATGAAGGCAGGTGACTGAAGAGTACAAAAGCTCCTTGAGTTACTACAGGGAAGGGTGCGCAGCTGATGTTTCTCAACCTTGCGTATACAACCCTAAAAACTGTCCTTTGCCACAGTTACTGCAGCTGACCTGCAAGAGCACTCTTTACAAATGTATTTTTAGCCAATCTTGCATGTGACTCAGTAGAAAGAAATGGAGAAAGACAGTCCCATGGGAATTCTGAGCTCTCCACACACCACCATAGATCACCACAGCTGCAAGAGTCTGAGAGAAAAGAAGAAAAGGAGGCATTTCCTCCACTCAGATGTATCCTGCCACCAGGGGATGTGTCTGTAATTTAACAAACATCTTAATAACAACAACAATTGGGTAAAAAGGCCACTGAGCAGACATGGGCCATGGCTGTAACTGATCACACTTTCTTAGTGTACCAAAAGAGGCATATTATTCAGCCAGTCCTACATTTTGGTCTTTCCTTGACTAATCTGTGTGGGGTTTTTATGATTTAGGTCATAATTCCATGAATTTCCATTTTTTGGAGGAAATCAGAGGAAGAGAAGTGCTTCCTGCACATAGCACTCCTCCATAACATACCAGTGGTTCTCCATAAAACGAGTATATCTGAGATAATGGGGCAAAAAACTGGGCACATCCTTGACAAAGGTTCTGGCTAGGCAATTCTCTCACTTCAGGCTCAAGAGGCACCTATTTGTACCTAACTGACCTGAGATTTATGTATGAATAGCAGTAGGAGCTGGCTAGGCTATGAAGCAGACCTTCAAGAGTTAATTCCTGGCCATGTTGTTTCTAGTAAGTATATGAAAAAGAAACACTAATACACTCAAGAGGAGAATAAAAGCTTTCATAGTACAAGGTTAATCTGCTGACCCAAGGCACTACTTGTGCAGCTCACGCTAGCACCAAAGCCCTTCAGAGTCTTAATCTCCCTGGTTCAGCGCTGTATCGCTGACTGTCTGCTTTCAGCATGCAGGACTGCGTGCATTTGTACAGTATGTGTTTATTCTGTGAGGCAAGGCAGACGTTTTTCAGCAGGAGGATAACAGAAAACCAAGAACCAGGCTCTGTGCACAGGAATTTGTAAAGATTCAAAGGCGTGTTCATGCAAGATCTGATTCAGCATAGTATTAGGTAAGTTTGTTGACAACTCTGTTTGCTCCTCCAGTCACTGGGGAAGGTAATTAGGAGTCATAAAAGTCACACTCCATTTCAGCTCACAGTGGAGATAATTTGATTTAATAGGGGACACAGCTTCTAAATTAAGATTTATGATCACCCTTGAAATCAAACAATAAAATTTTTAGCAGAGAGGGAAAGGCATATATACCCCCAAAGTCCTTGTTCAAAGACAGAGAACTGTCAGAGAATGACCATGGTCTGTGTTTGTCAAGGACATTTGGGCTGGTGTTGGTGGTCAAGGGAAAAAAAAAGGCTGTCAAATAACGACACGTTTCCAGAAATATCACCATGTTCCAGGCAGGCAACCAAGGAGCCTGAATGGACTAATTAGAGCTCCTTAACTGGCCAAGATACAAGTTCAAGCCATTGGCCTTCAGTCATTCTAGTAGGGTTACAATAGGACGCCATCCATACAAGCTGAAACTGCCCCAGATTGGTGTCAACCTATGTGGAAAGTGTCACTATCCACTGTCATTAGCTCAGCCATGGTGAGAAAATAGAAGGTAAAGATGTGGCCATTCAACAGAGAGAAGCCAACTAACTGTTCCATATCTCATGCCTGTGGGGCAAGTATTCAAATGGAAGGAAACAACACTAACCCTACCAGGACTTCTCTCCTTTTCTGCACAGATATATAAGATGGAAACTGGACTTACCTCGCCAGTGTGAGGGCAGACCTGAGATATATCTGTCAAATCATTCAGAACAGAACTGAAGTCTTAATTCATCTCTGCTTCTAGTTTAGACTGATAATATTGTGTTGAGAAAGAGAGTACATTTCCCCAGGTACAGTCTGCCTCTAGTTTAGACTGATAACACTGTGCTGAGAGAATTCCCCCAGGCACAGTGCCTTTCCAAGCCAACTACTTGGCTCCTGAACTGGAGATGGTTTCCATCTGTCCAGCTCAGAGAATTGAAGAAGCAAAAATGTTTAGGCACCAGCCTGAACCCTCCATGTCAAAGGTCAATTTTAAGCATTGGCAATGTGCCCTTCAGCTTGGTATGTTGGCTCATGTTAAGATCTGTGCCCTGGAAAAATGTCTGAGATTTGTGCTGAAAGACTCAGATTTTCAAACAGGACAAATTGACCCATCTTTCAACAGAACCCATTGCTAAGGGTTTTGCCGAGGTATTTTAAAGACAGCAGTATCTTTTCTCTGCTGTTAAGCTGGATACAATGGTCTGTTGAATGCACTTTGCCGGGAATTCTCCCTATTCTGCATCTCTCCAAACTGCCCAGAATAGAACTGCCTAGGACAATCCTATCTGCAGCATCCTAGCTCAGTTTTGACAGCACCGACCAGCTGTAAAAACTAGTGTAGTTTTTACAGGGTGGTGAAGTCCTCCACACTTCTTATTCCCCTCCCATTCCCACTAATGTGATAATTTCTCATTGCAGGTAAATCATCTCACCTTGAGGTTTCTTCAGGGCCTCCTCTCACCTCAGACATAGCAAACATTTTGCAGAAGAACTCATCTGATGAGATGAAGTCTGAACCAAGCTCTCTGCAACCTTGCAGCCAACCAGTCTATAATAAATGCAAGGGCCTCACCTGTTTCAGTTTCGTTCCCACCATGGAAGCACTGCTGTCAAGCACAAAGACAACGTTCTTTGGCAGTGGAGGAAGATCTGTGGGAGCGAAGTAGTGCACGAAATACCCATTAAGAATCTGTGGAAGAGCAAGGAAGTCAGGAATCAAAGCCAGATCAAGATGCAATGTTCCACGCACACCATTATGGGCTATTTGGTTGGGCGCACCTGATCCTGCTTTCAATGTCTGTGTCTACATTGGAGGATATAAGCACTCCTTGGTAACCCTCTTAATCCTGGCCCCTGTTTGTCCAGACTGGGGGAGCCTACTGGAGCTCTCCACATCTCCTTCCATGGTGGACATTGGGGTTTCCTTCCAAATGCAGTAAGGACGTAACATATGTACCCAGGGATCAGAACCACAACAGGCATTCAGGGAACTGGCCATGTATCCAGATATGTACAGCCAGTATATTGAGAAACTAAAAAGCAGATACAAAAAAGAAACTCAATGAAGTAGGTACCTGTGGTTTTTAAGTCCATCTTGTGGCTGCCGACTGACTGGTTTTATATTGGATAGTTCTGACAAGTTGGGTAAGGAGCCTTCACTTGGAAAACATTTTCCAGGACAGTTGGAGCATGCAAGACAATTGAACCGTCTCAGGTACAGTTAATAAAACAGAAAAGATGAGTCATGTGTACAGTACCTGAACATCCCCAATGCTCAGCTCTCTGTTGACATCATATCTAATTATGAAGTCTCCCAAAATGCCATTTCGGGCGATCCTGCTTTGCTCGACAACACTGGGATTGAACGTAACTTTAGCTAAGGTTTTGGTATGTCCAACTACAGTAGAAGGAGGAGGAGAAACATCACCTGTTGAGACAAAAACCACAATATTACAAATTTTTCCCATTGTCTTACAGATGTCTAAGCACAGCACACACAGTATTACCATTGGGTCAGGTCAACTAGCATGGTTACATACTGAGATTAAAGATTCAGCTCACCAGCGATAAAATAAGAACTTAATAACCCCTCCCCTCTAGTTCTAAACTGAAGCCATCATGACAATGCCATCAGGGATATAAATGTTTAGGCAAAATTTCTGTGTTTACTTCTGTTTGGAGGTCACTCAACTCAAAGGCCAGATATTCTCTGTATGACTGTTAATTGCTTTCTGTAAATAATGAACACACAACTTCAGACATGTATGTGGTACTCATTCCAGCCAACTCTAGACATCTAGAATGCAGATCCTATACCTGAGATCCTGCCAGTGAATGTAAGTATGATACATTTGACCTGTTTAAACATCTCCTCTAGGATTAAATGAGTCATACTGTGGATTGCTCCCTACTGATTATAAAGAGTTCTTGAGGTGGCTTGTTCAGAGGTACTGTAAGCATGTGAGGTGGGATTGATCTGACTAATTGATTGCTTGATCTCACAAGCATCTTATGTGTAATGTCGACATCTGAACAAGTCATTTTAGCTGCCTTTACGTTCAGCAAAGAGTTATCAGTATAGTCACTGCAATTTCAGTCTTACTGATTGAGCCAAAATCCAACACTTGCAAGTGCAGTCATGCAAATTGCATCCCTGAGATGTAACTCACCCTAATCTCTGAGAGCCCTTCCCGAGTCAATGAAAAGAGATGTTCCTTTCAGAAAGCATCTCAGAGAAAGACAGTAATTTAGGTCTGAGTCACCCTGAAGGGGCCTCTGCTTGTCTTGTTAGCTGCATTCATTTTCTAAAGTTGAGGGATATGGAGATTCCTTGTTGTCTCTCTGTGTGGCCGATATCCCACCTTACTCTTTTTTTGGTGTGTTAACTGTTCATTCCATTTGAACTCCATAAGGACCCTTACATGAGTCTGACCAAAGGTCTGATTTGGCCTTGAACTTCCCCAGATTTTGAGGGCTTTCCCCCTGATGCTAACTAGCTATTGAAAACAGCAGAATAGATTCTCAGCTGATGTTCTTCCTGGGTGCTTCAGCTCTCACAGTGGTTATGCCAACACTCCTCTGAGACACAGTTCTATTATATCTGCTCATGTGCTCATTAAAATTGGTGGGAATGAGCTGCTTAATTATACTGGGGGATGGGGGTGGGGGTGGGGTGTCTCAAATCTTTGCCAAAGATGGCCCAAGAACTCTGTGGTATGGCAGGGAAAAGAAAAGATGGGTGAGATTCAGTTCCAGTTTAGGTGTTCACAAGGCAAGTACCTACGTCTGAGCTTATTTTCTTGGCTCCCATTATGCTCAATGGAGATCAGGTCAAGAGTGTCAGGGTAGATTAGGGTATGATACATCTGGCCAGACATAAACATCTGCTTTAGGATAATTTTAATTATGTGTTACACCCCATTAACAATACTGATCATAATGACAAGGTGCAGGCAATCTTGGAAAGCTCCGTTCCAGGGGTTCCTATAACACTGTCTATGTAATGAGAATTGGCACTTCTCCATCTTTGCAAAGTGCTTTAAGCAACATGACATCTGTATGCAGCATTGAACACAATCCACATCACATCCAGATCCCACAGTGATTTACAAAATCAGATGCATATGATTATATCCATTTAACAAGTAGGAAAATGGAGGCATGGAGTGGTTACCTAACTCACCTGACTTCCCACAGGTGAAAGTCCATAGAAATGTCGGGACTTGGGTTCTTGTGGATTTATAAAATGATTAACCAAAGCTGTGATGTTTACTTTAAAGTGCCATATACAATCTAGACTCCTCTAGGCAAAGGAATGAAAGTAAGAGTCATAAATCAATAGCACTCTAGCATGTTACTTCCATGTTGATTTGGCTTTAGTTTTATAGCTGTCCTGTAAGTGCACTTGATTATACAAGGCACAAGACTGTAATATTGAGGCAAGGAAGGGTTTTCTCATAGTCCCAACTTCTACACAAATAAATTATAGTTGGAGGACCTGGAATGTGAAACAAACTCATCAGCAAAAGTCTTGACCAAGGAGGCTGAATGACAGATATTACTCAATTCCAGTAAAGTCAAGAATTGACTCTGCATCATGACTTTTCTGACTATGCCAATTCCAATCCATCCACCCTGATGGAAACAGAGAGAGACGTCCCAGCCAATACACTGAAATCACTTAAGGACACTAGTGTTGGACCTTAAAGGGCCTTATAAAATGATTACCCAGAGCTTTGACATTTTTTCTAAAATCTGTGTACAGTTCAAATATCTCCTGGCAAACAAAAGTCATAAATCAATAGCTCTGTAAGATTTTACCTCCATCTTGATTTGTTTTTACTTTTATAGCTGCCTTTTGATCTGACAAATCAACAGATGTAATATGTTTTTAATACACAATGCATCAGATTTGCTTGTATTGGCCTTCCTGGATTTTCCATCTGTCTTCTATCACTTCCAAAATCCCATTTAACTGCCAGTGTGTGGGAGATGACTAGAATTCATAGAAATGACTTAACAGTTCATTTATATTTTCTGATCTATTTGAGGGTTTCACGTTACTTCTTCTCAACTGCTGAAAAGCAAGCACTGTTGTTGGTTAGGCTGCCTGGCCATATCACATCAGGGTTAGTGAAAGTCAGTCTCATACCGGAAACAGAAGCTCCCTCCTTATACCTACTGAACATACACATTTGTGGCTGTGGTCTCTGGACTTGACTTCTGCGTTTCTCTGCTGTAAGTACATTGATGGGTGAGCACAATACGCTATGTGCCACAACAGCATGAGTTCCAGTCCTAGCATTTCTATGGGCTCTGACCATCTGGAATTACCTGAGTTAGGTAGCCACTCCATGCCTCAGTTTCCCCACCTGTTAAATGGTCATAATCACATGTATCCAGTTCTGCAAAGCACTGTGGAATCTAGATGGGATCATGTGGATCACATTGCATTTCTCTATTACCCTTCAAAACACTCTTTGGAGGTGAGAAATGTCATCCCCTGTACCACGGACAGTGCTTTGGGAACCCCTGGAAAGGAGATTTCCAAGGCTGCGTCACATAACCATTGTCAGTGACAAGAATAACTGGAGAACCTCTCCCATCTTCTTCATAGCCACTTATCTCCCATCTCCAGGATGGAGGTTAAAAACAAAAAATGGACTGATAGAAAAGGTCCAAAATAACTTTCTTTTTCCCTGGAATAATATAAATCAGGTGTGGAAGGCAGGTTATCTAATTCATCCCATGTTCCCAGACCGAATCCCTTCCTACCTTGTTTTATGATATGGTCTAGAAACACTCCAGACCTCCAGTAATGGAAACTTAGTACCTGCCCTTGCCAGTCCTTTCCAGGGCTTCACTTTTTCACTGTTAGACATTTTCAATGTCTAATTTACATTTTTCTTTCTGGATTATAAATCCATGACTTCTTGTTCTTTCTGTTATTGACCCAGAAAACACAGTACTCTTTTCCTCCTTGCAGCAGCCTTTTATATACATGAATACAGTTATTATGTCTTCCCCCAGGTTTCTTTTTTAGGCAGCACTTGATACCTGGATCACAATTACTCTTCTTTGTTTATTGGCCCGGTTCTTTTCAAACAAGTGACTGAGAGAAGAAAATCTATGACATATTGCAGAGTACAGAGCATGGATGAGCTCCAAAGACTTGAGTGGTCTGTGCTCACACTGAGGTAGTTAATAGAGCCTTTAGACAAACTTTCCACCAAATTCAGCTAAAGAAGTAAACAGAGAAGGAAAAAGCATTTTTCGTATGAAACTGCAGTCCTCACATGATTAACAGTTAAGCCTAAATTATTTTGGAGTCTGGCAGTCAGGATTAGAGCTCAAATGCAAAGTTCATCCTCTGCTAACATGTGGAAACTTCTAGACAACTGTGATAAGAAATAAAAACCTTTCTGAGACCTATGACTTTGAAGAGAAATAGTCACTCTCAAGCAGCCTAGTGTCTCCCTGCCCAGGTCCATGACTAGTTCTCACACTGCTGCGCTGGAGGAAAAGGATGAGGACAGTCATCCCTGAGGATGCTGGGTAGGACATCATTCAGAAAATGGCTCCATTCTGAGGTCACCAGAGAAGGCCAGGATCATTGGCCTCAATGTCTCCTGTTCTGGGGTTTGTATGTGACAGAAGACAACACCTGCACATGCCAAAAGATCACTTTCCAAAACCTACATGCCTAATATCTTCCTTTGGGAAAAATACAACTCCCAGATGGAGCTGTGTGCACAGGAGTCACTGACAAAGGAAATATCCTGGAAACACCTGTCATCACATTGTCTCTGCTCCATACCCAGAAAGGATGTACGCAGGACTTTCCAAGAGCCTCTATCTATAGCAAAACACAGCTTTACTTTTCATAAATCACTGGAATTTTGTGGAACCAAGTCAAATCTTTGTATCTTGGGCCTCTACAACCAAAAAAAGGCAACACTGGGCTCGTCACTGCTTCTGCTCCTGCTGCTGTGATTTCTGCGCTGTTTTATAAATGACAGAAAAAAGTGTCCTTCACTCTTTCCTATAAGGGACATTTTCTGTCTATAGGTCTTTATCTCTTCTGTTCACCACAGATGGTATGGATACCAGTGGTTTGGCTGGAGTCAAAAGTGCAAATCCTGAATGAACATTAACAGAGAAATTGTTTTTTCCACTATGCTTCCTGCATGGTACATTGGCTCTATGGAGAACATGTAGAAAGCACCACAGATGCAAGAAGATTCGTCCATGAAGTAAAGGCAGATCAGCCATTCCTCCACTCTTGGTCATCTATACTATTGTTACTATTTTTTTGACGTTTGCTAACAGCCTGTATTGCCACAACAGGTTGGCATTTCAGTTATAAACATCAGTCACTGCTGGTGCTCATCATCTGGAGCTGTGGATGACTCCAAAGCCAAACATATTTGATTTTCAACTTAATTGAGGAAGAGAGTTTTCATTACATATTCAGACTCAAATCAGTCAGGCAGTACAATTTTTAATCTGCAGGCCTCCGTTCCTTATTTTGTCATTTTTTTAAGTCTCGTGACTTAAATGCCTCTCATTTGAGGCACCACAGGTAACACAGTATGGCATCATCTGGTCTGGCACCCTTTGCTGGCCACTTACTTACTAGATTGCTACTATGCTCTCCAGTCAAGTGATACTGAAGAGTTTTAAGCCACAGGAATCCAAGAAGAGACCAGACACTGTCTCTTTCCCGGTTTACTCCCAGTTTGCAGACTGTGTGCCAAGCAGACACTGTTTAAATGTAAGACTCGCAATTCATCTGTCTTGCACTTAAAAACCCATAGCCTTCCCTGGAGGTATCACTGGATGTGCAGATCATAGAATCATAGAATTGTTAAAGTTGGAAAAGACCTCTAGGATTGTCAAGTCCAACCGTCAATCCAACACTACCATGTCTCCTAAAATCTGATGCCTCCTAAAAGATCTCATGCTTTTGAGTCTTTAGGTGTCATATGAGCAAGAAGACTTTGCAGGGAGGATCTAATGACTCAGAGGTTTTGCTTTTTGGATCAAGCTTGAGAGATGACAGCCGACTGGAATATAGTGGATTTCCAAGTGAAACACTTCTTGCCTTGGCCTTGTATTCTTGTGGTTTCCATTTGTGTTTAGGAAGGCAGGAAGTTCTGGTTGTCTGCTCCAGGTGTGATAGATCTTGTTGGCCAGAAGAGGACACAAGCAATAAATCCCTCTTATCCAAAACAAGGTGTCCCTCTCTGTGACCTATATTAGACCCTCTGCTGATTCTTTGTTGTTTTTTTTTTTTGGTCTGGAATTGCTGGTAATGTCCTAATCTCCTCATCTTGCTTTAGATCAGAAAGAAACTCAGCAAACCTACTGAATTCATTAACCCTATACACTTATCTGAATGGCACACACCTGAGAGTACCAATGAAGACTTCATCTGGCAGAGACACAACCCACTCCTGACTGCCCATGATGGACCCCAAAAGTGTGTTTGGCATTTCAATGACTTCCATAGCAGGGATTTCATCACAGCAAACAGTTTTCACCAACTGTATAGGGCAATTCCAGATTGAAAGTGTCTGTAATTGAATTCTGAGCAAGGATATAGCATAGCGAGTCTGAGTTTCAGTTGCTTTACCCATCCTGAAATGGGACATCTATTTTATATGTATTTTACTGGCTAGGGAGGGTTATAGAATCTTAGAGCATGGGCCCGTTTTTATATGAGCTGTTTTAAATCTGAAGCACAGTGCCAAGAATGATCAGTGCTCACAGATTGCCATCTGGAGAGCAAGTTACAAGAGTTTTCCCTGTATGTCATTTACATACAGGAATTTCCATACTGCACTAGACCAACAGTGTGTCTGCTCTGCTTAGTCTGTCTCTAACTTTGATCAATGCCAGATGTTTTGCAGGAAACGATATACCACAATGCACTGTGATACTCCTGATATGTGAAAAAGGTTTCCTGTCCCTCCTGATGAGGGGCAGAGCACTTTATCACCCAGTGCATGGATGTATGGCAGAGAGACTAATTAGTTGTTTAAGGTTTGACCTGAAGCTAGTCCAAGTCACTGACAGCCTAGATTTCAATGTGATTTGGACAAAATCAATAGGATCACACTGAGCAATCAGTTTAACTCCATGTTCACATGCTTTAGGGTCTTTACCTGGCAGACATGAACAGCTCCACTGATTTTGCTGGCATTATGTCGTTTTGAGTAACTGAGGATCAAGTCCCACAAGACTCCACATCTTGCTTCCAGCTCCAACTCACCTGCTTTTTTTGGTGAGGGTTTTTTGTCAACATGTAGCAATCACAGTATCCTGTGCTCCTCGCTGTTAGTTTACATTAGAAAAATTACCTTCACAATGTCTTAACAGCAAGTGAGGACAGTTGGGGATAAGAGTAGATACTTGGACCGCACCTACTGCTTTGGCAAAACATGGATTTTTCCTCTTGGAATTTCCCATGTTCTAAAATGCAGGATTTCCTATCTGCCTTGGCATGGATGGATGGAAAAAACAATTCAATTAAAATAAACAGTTCCCAGGAGATGTGGAGCCAGGGAAGAACCTGCTCAAATGCCAAGCACAAGGACTGAAGACCTAGTTCAAAGCTTGTAAAGAAAATAGCAAAAAAAAAAATAATCCTTTTGAGTTGAATGGGATCAGCCCTATATTCATTAAGCTTCAAAGTTCTCACATGCTTAGGCACAGTTACCACATAGACACAGTCATCTAATGGAACAAAAGCCATCAGCCTTTATGATAAGTCTGAATTCCCACCACTGAACCACACAAGAGTTCATAATCCTGAAATCCCTTTCATGTTGTAGCCATTACACCAGCTTTCATGAACATGGAGATTGCCCTGCCAGTGAGTGAGAGATCTCTAAATAGGAATTGCTGATGGTCTGCAATGCATAGAGACTTGCTTGTCACTCAAATGCAACCATCTCTGGGGTGGAATGTACCTGTCATACAGTGAGCACAGCAAGAGTTAAGAAGGGAAAGTAAAAAAATGTATCTTTCTAAATAAAGTCAGAGTTGGAATATGCCAGAATAATTCATGCCTAATGAGCTGCTAGCATTCATTTTTCTTGTTGTCTTCATGAGATGTGTCCTCTAGTTTCTAATGCAGTCTTGGTCCTAGACAATGCTGCTTTAATACAATGTTGGGGTTTTGTTTAGCGCCTCATTTGGAGCAGAGGGAAAGTGAATGACACACCCGTCTACACAATTATCCAAGATTGCCTTGGAGAACTCCCAACACTGCCAGTCCAGTTCTTGAGAAGTGATTAAGGCCCCTTGAGTAACAAAACTGTGGGTCATAAAATCTCTCCTTACCTTCAACTTTCCCATTGCCTTTATGCTTGCTGTTTCGAAGGGGAGGCACTTCCAGTGAAACTATGCCTGAGTTCTCCAGGATGTTCACCTCCACTCGTAACCTCCCCACCAGCTGCTGGGGCCGGATGCTGACTGTATACTCATATTTTCCCAGTCGCCTTTGCAAAAGCTCTTCATAATGCAGTAGGAACCTGGCCTGCATCTTGCGAGGAATGAAGACAGAAGCTTTGAATGTCTCATAGCCATTCTCCCTGGAAGGAAAATCCAAAGACACCTTCATACCCCATACACATCACATACCACCTTCTCCAGTGAATGACAAATCTGGATTTTGCTGGTCCAATAAAAGTATTTTCAGTCATTGAATGTGTAAAACCAGCAAGAAACAAAACATCGTAATGCTTCACAAAGCATTGGGCACATAGGAGGTTTCCACAGGAGGTAAGGTCTGTAAGGTCTGTAAGGTCAGAGTCGAGATGACTTCTTACAGAAGAATATGACAGATGTATAACATGGAGCAGGGCCAGAGGAAATGCTGTCTCTTGGTTTCTTACACAGAGGATTTGCAAGACCCGCATTTAATTCTTGACCTTGCCACTGCTGACTCATTGCAATATCTTAAGCAAAGTACAAATGAATTCCTCTTCCCTAATATTAGCTGTTTATAGCTACATACTCAATGGGGAGAAATAGAACCCTTAAGACAATTCCACCACTGGACACTTCTCTAAAAGGACTCTTTTCCAGTTGACCACGGTGTACCATCAGTCACCCAGCATAGAACTGACAGTTGGATTTCAGTTCGCTAGCTTGAATGAGATGATTTCCTACTGTAGCCTTTATTGGCTTTGGCTGCCCTTCTGTTAGAGATAACCTAAGATGCTCTGCCTCTTAAGAGTGCATGCTCTACTACAGCTGCACTGTAGTGTCCAGCTACCAGGCACTGATGCTAGGCACTAATATTTGTGAAGGGAAAATAAAAAACCCACGTAACAAGAATGGAAACTTTTAATGCCGTGTAGGGGTAACTTCAGAACTCACTGGTGTGAAATTTTGGTGATGCTCACAATTCAGTGAGTACTGAAAAGGATTTGAGACTTTGGTTTCTCTAACATATAAAAAGATTTGGTTTTAATGTTAGCCTTTAGGACAGTTGGAATGACATCTCTGGGTCATACCAGTGGTCTAACAATGACAGGTAGTAATCACCTACAGAAGAGGATGCAACAGGGCAGGACAGGAGAAATATAATGCTTCAAGAGACTTATAGAACTCTTTCAGGTTCTGCCAGTCTGTGTGTGGATCCTGAGACAGCATCCTTTGCTAAACATTCCTGATGGATTTTTCTTACCAAAAATTCATCTAGTCACCTTTTGAACCCACATTAAGTTTAGCATCCACAATTTCTAGTGGCGAGAATCACAATTTCTGTGAATAATACCTTATTTTGGCCATTTTGAACCTGACATCTGGTAATTTCATTCAGTTTTCCCTAGTTTTTCTAGGAAAGACAGAAAATAAAAATTCCTTATTCTCCTTCTACAAACCACTCATGAGTTCAGATCTCTGTCAGATCTCTCTGTCCCCACAGTTCATAATTTCTGTGGTCTGAAAATCCTAGTCTATTTAGCTGTTCTTGATCATGTGTTCGTGTTGGAATAGTGCTACTGTCCCAGGTAACTGGGAGTGGTGCACGATTTTCCACAGCAGCAAAATCCATCCAACAGTGCATATTTTTGAGAGCTATTTGGGCAAAATTAGAAGAGGGACAATACCCCATAGTGCTGCTGAAGAAGTGTCTTTAGGTGAACATATAGGTTTTAAGGCTATTAAAGGGATGAGACTTTCTGCCAGCACTTGGCCAAGAGGACTAAACACAGCCAAGCACTGAGAACAAGACAAATAAGCATGACTGCAAAAGGCTGTCTGTGGTTCTACCACTGACTAACTCTGTAGTCTTGAAGTTGTAACTCATCGAATTTCTGTGTGCCTTAATTTTCCTGTTTGTTATTCAGGAAGTAACAAGATTTCTTTCCCTCTCAAGTACATGCTGGAGCATCTTGGATGTGAAAATGTTCTGTAACAGGGCTAGAAAAGGCCACATGCAATTTTACATGACTTGGAGTATGGGAATGACACCAGGCAGTGTGAATAACATTCTATTTAGTTCTTTCTTCCTGTCAGTCCCTGGATGGGTATGTCAAAGCAGCTGAAATAAAGATGGAAGGAGAGTACGTTGCTTCCCAGAACACAGAAAAATGGATGACACTTACCTTCCATCTGTAGGGCTCGGAGGTTTCTTGTGCTTTGCATTGTCATCACTGCTATGTTTCCTTTCTTTCCCTGTGACCTCCCCATAATAAGTCTTGTTGCCGATGCTCCTGGAGAGACCAGAGATGTCAGCATGACCATTCTGCACCCATATACGGTGACAGCTGTACAGCTTGCTGTAGGAGGGCTCACAAGACTGTGCACATGTGAATAGGCTAAGTGTGCCACTGGTGTAACTCTCCTAGAGCCCACTCGAGTGACTAAGAAGCAGACTGAGAAGTTCCCTGGCTGGTTATGCCAGCAGAGTACATTTTTAGTCCAGGAGTTTACCGCTCTAAAATGCCACTTCCGTAGGTAATCTCCAAAGCATAAGAATGCAAACTGGAAAGCAAAGCAATTGCCAAGAATCCCAACGAGCACTTTTTTTCGTCTGGTCTCAGATCCACCATCTGTGTCAATACACATGGCAATATTCAGGATGACTGCTCTCAATTAGCTGCCTCCCTAACTAAAATGCTTCTCCCTGGGAATGAGTTACAGGGTTGTGGATTCCATAAGGAAACAGCTTTTAACATACATTTTGGCTGGCTAATGGCAGATGACTGTTCTTCCTCTTACTCAGTCCAAACGGAAGTCTTTCTAAAAGAGCCGGTCCCCTGTCTGCTACAGTCAGGTCGAAGTTGTGACCCCAATATCTACCCATAGGGGAGATCTGAGCATGACCAAACCAAACATGTTTTTGAAATCAAGAGCTTAATTTATTCCTTAGTGAGTCATTTCAGTATGAGCTTGGTTGCTCTCTACTTGCTCTATTATCCACAGAGAATGACTAGCACCTCCAGCAGGAAGTGAACCTATCTACTAATTGGAGTTGACTCTCCTCCTCCACAGACAGTATGGAGAACCTGGAACAACTAGGAGCTTCTTAGGCACCACAGTCAGTTAGGCAAGATGACTATTGAGTGCCAGTGTTGCTGAAACTTTAATTGGAAAGGTTTCTGAGGGCTAGAAGAGATTTTTTGGTCCGAATCAAAGAGAGAGGAGGAGAAGGAAGTTGCTAAAAGACACTAAGATGGGAAATAGAATAATTTTCTTCCCCATGTACATTGAGGACTTGAATCTTAGCATCCTGTCATCCAAGGACTTGTTCTGTGCTTTGGGGCCATGACCAGTCTTGGATGGACTATATCAGGTGTGGGGTTTTATTTTTCCCAAAGAAATACAAAAAGGCCTTGATACAGTCCTACTGCAGATTAGCCAGTTTTTGAAATCTCAGAGAGTTATCTGTGAGATGGGAGAACCATTTCCACCCCATTGTCAGCGTTACTTACTTACACGGTAAAGTTGGAGATGAAGGCTGCAGCTGGGATCTGCATCTCAAACACACCTTCACGTGCCTCAGATCCGCTGTTCACCATTGTGCACGACACCGTGGTGAAAGCATACCGAGAAATGATTGTGGATTTCACAGTGAATTCAGACATCCGAGGCCTGGTTTCCTGTAGGTATCAAAAGGTTACCTATTAACACTGACAGCTAGTTAACTCACTTCTTCTGTGTTTCAATGGCTTTAATAGTTAATATGCTCAAGCAAATTATCACCCTATGAGTATTAGACTCCCCTATGAAAAACAGTCAACAGCAAGCAAGGTGAGCTTGCCCTCAAAATTTCAGGTGAGCTGTAAAAGGTAAACCAGGAACATGGCACTGCCTTCGTTCACGCACAAGAGCAAAGGCCACAGTCATTCTCCAGCACTTGGGAAGGGTCCGGGAAGGATGAGAGCTCTGATTATGTCAGCCTTTATGTTGTGAAACACACTGACAAAATCCACCTGTATCCTAAATTGCACCCTTCAACTCTGACCACGTAAGAGAATCAGGATTAATCCTTTATGGCCTGGGAAGAGAAGACCAAAATATGTTCCCACAGGGTCCAGAACTGATGTCAGAGAAAATACCCTGTGGACTGTGCACAAGAGCAGATGTAAGACCTCTTGAAAGACTCAGATCACTGTGTATGAAGCAGCATCTTCAAATTCACACAATCAGATCCCTAAGTTATGTAAACAGAAAAACTGCTGTCAATGACATAGGTTGAGTCCTCCTCTGTTGAGAATCCATCCTGCAGGTCTCAGCCAATGGATGGAAGAGACTTAATAAGAAACACTGACACTGTGATGTCTCAGGCAAAATATTTTAAGCCTTTTAGCCCACACTGGATTCCTTCCAGCAGAGAAGCAGCAGAGACTGCAATGCATGACACACTATGTAGCAATGGAAGCTGAGAGCCAATTTCTGCTTCTTGGGAATGCATTTTTGCGCACAAGTCCTGGGTTGGAACATTTCTCCAGTCAAACATGATTTTTTGACAGCAACATCTCCATGGAGCTCAACAGTTTTCTTCCTAGAAGACTTCAGTGTGTTTAACAATAAACAGTCCATGTAAAAAAAATTCCCTATGTTGCCTTAAACAGTCGAAGACCAAACCCTCAAAAGCAGAAGAGTAAAATGCATTGCAAATACAGAGCAACTTCATTAAGCCAAATAAACTGAGACTCTTCCTACTGAGGTTGATAAAAAGTCACAGCCACGTAAGACTTGTGAAGACAAGAATATACTCTTCAGCTGCACTTCCAGGCTTTTTTTCTGAACAGAAATCATTTTGACAAATGGCTTAACAAAGGGAGCAAGTGGTTGTATAAGTAAATATGAAACAGGAACATTTCTGCAGTAGCTGACGGCAACAGAAACGGTAATAAATGAGCATCCAACTAATCAAGCTGTTGGGCTAATGAATTCCAGGCAAATGGAAGAATGGGGATCACTGGAAACAAACACAAATCTGACAATAGACTTAGAAAAAAAGCCCCACCTGCCTACACTTTCAAGGCTTGGAAAGACTCTGATAAATGTGTCTCAAAGGTACCTAATTGCAAGAGATATCTTTTTCAGCTGGAGAATGTGTGATGTTCTCTCTGTCCACGATTATCCCACTTAGCACAGGTTCAGCTCACATGGAGCACAATGGCAAGAAATTATTGGATCCAACAAATTGTAGGATGTGATTCATCTCGCTGGTTTCAGACAGTTCAGAGAGATGGACCTAGACTAGAACAGATCCGCTCAGATCAGATTAGGCCACTAGTGGCTTTTACTCAATCACTGTTAATTAGAACTAGATCCTGCTGTTCTTAGGACCTTCCCTGATACATAGGCATGGCTTTCCAGTCTCATTATCCTGAAGGTGGAGAAGATGGGGAGTTTTGATCAGAAGTAGTGTTGTAGGAACGTTTCCAGATATTATGAGCTGATGTTTCTTTCAGTCATCCCTACCAATAATTGCCTGTGGCATAGCAAGAGATATAGAGGTTTTAATAACAGAAGCAAAAGAAAGAATCTGAAACTCCAGCAAATTCTTTGGTTCCAGATGTCCCGTATCCACTCCCATGTTCTCCATTTCATCGTAAGCTGTGGGTTCAAACATGGTGGACAGCTCAACAGCAACTGAGGATCAAGTCCTTTGCCTTTTACTTGAGACACAAGGTGGTTCTGCAGTGACAGATTTGACCCTGAGTCTAACACTGTGAATGCAGTGATGGATCTGTCTGAAGTCAGAAAGTCTTTAGAATATGACAGAGGACATGGACTTGCCCTTGTTATGGCAAGAACATATGAATGGTTGTATTGGGTGAGAACTAAAGCAATTCTCACCTTATAGCCTATCACTGGCAGAGATCAGTAGTACGTGCTTAGAGAAGAGTGTGAAATCAGTCCAACCTGCACTGATACTACCCAGAAATATTTCTTGGTTTCCAGTAATTTGTGGCTGAAGGAACTCCTGAACCAAGGGTGGTATTAGTAAGCCTCTGTGGATTTTTCTTCTGTGACTTTACACAGCTGCTTTCTGAATCCATGTAAATTTTAGCATCCCCAACAACCTGCAGCAAGGAGTTCCACAGCTTAATGGTATTTTATGTGAAGAACCACATTGCTTAGGGTTTTTTTCTGAATCTATTTGCTGACTTCAGCTGATCTCTGTCATATCTCTCTATCCCACTGAACAAGCTCCAGCTCCGATACCCTCACAGGCTGAGGAATGGCAAAACCAAACAAAAAAAAGACATTCAACACCTCCCCCTCTTCCTGGTGGATAGGAGTTGCTGTTGGAGAAAGCAAACACTGAATAAGGGCATCACATGCAGCTGAGGATGAAAGAACTGATTCATCTTCCCATCCCTGGAAGGGATCAGCCATTCCTTGTATATAGAAAATATAAATGGAGGGGGCAGAGGCAGTTTCCAAACAGGTTGCTAGGTCGGGCTTGGCGGGCAGCCCAAGTTCCATTCTGTGATTCTTGTGCGTTCACTGGAGCTCTTGCACAATCCATCAGGGCCTGATGCTCTGACTTACAGCTGTGCAAATGCCTGTCTGTTTTCTCCCCTTTTTATTAAGGTCTTCAGAAGATGAGAGGCAGCACAAAGGAAAAAAACAAAACAAACCATTTGTTTAATATTATTATTATTACTGTGATTTATTATCCCTATTAAAAATAAAGCTAGGGAATGCTGAGGCAGCAGATTAGCACACTGCTGTGAGGCAGGTTGGCTGGATGCTTTCTGAGGGTGTCCTGGTGATTATGATGAACTGGGAGCTGAAATTTTCTTGCCAAACAAATGATTTTATGCTTGTTTACATCAAACGTTTGGAAAGGCAGAAGAGAGCTGAAGATCAATGAAACACATTCCATGTTTTTACATTTATCAGTTGCTTTCATCAAAACAAATTGACTGTATCTCAGATTAGAAGTAATAAACTGGTAATAAGACTGAGACTTGCTCTCTAGGCTGCTGATTCAAATCTGTCAAACATCAAAGGGACCAGAAACTACTAACATGTGATGGCAGCTCAGTGTGTGAAATAAGTTCCTCCAGTTCTCAGCTGGGAAGGCCCCATACCTCAGAAAAGCCAGAAAAATAACTGGCCATGAACAGCAATTTCACTGGCTGCCTCTTTAGCCAAAGTTTTGATCTAAGCCATGCAGCTCTCAGCGCAGAAATATAGCCAGATCTCACAGATTTGCTGTACCTCTCACAACTGCAAGTAAACATCTTGAAGCTTAGGTTCCCATGCCGAAAGAAGGATATTGGCTTTCTTGTTTTCTTCCTTTCTTCAGTAAATTTTGGCCTCTGCATCAACAGAGGACAACAGAGATCTTCACGTTTCAAAGCAAACTCTCCCTTTCTCTTCAAATTCAATGAAGTTTCATCAGGCTTATGTTCACTGCGTGGTTGAGGTTTGCGACATTGGATGTTCACTCTCCAAATCTGAGGTTCAGAAGATGTATTGAGATGCATTAGAAGAACCTGTACCTGTTGCATTGATCAAAATGAAGATTTTTTTACCTAGAATCTCACCCTACCACCACCCACTGACATAGTTCATTCCTGAGCATAGGGTGCACACACACATGTATACAGAGAGCAAGTGTAATTCCCATGAGGTAAAACAAAGACACAGTGAGGTACATACCAGCCTCTGCAAAAATTTGGCCTGTCTTGGAACACGGCGTGCAACCTGCAAAGAGTTAAGGGAGTTAATGGAGCCTAGTCAACTTACAGAAGACATGTCACTTGCTTAAATCCAGACATGGGTTTGTGTGACTGATCACCCATGGCCAGGTTCAAATGTTCCTCTGGTTAAAATTAAAACCTAAATCTCTTCTATATTAACAGATCCATTGATCAAAGCTCAGCAGTGGAATGCAGCTTTTGCAGGTGAGGAGGTACTGTGTGTTTTGCAAATGCTACTTGTCAAGAGACCCTCTGTATGAAGGTAGGAACCTCAGCCTTTAGCCCTAGCCCTGGATGCTACGTCTTGGCCCTGGAAGTGTATTCCCTTATAGCTTCCCATGGAGTCACACAAAGGCTGTGTTGCTGTTTTTGCCCCATCGCATGGTATACGGCACATGATGAGAAGGGCTGCTAAATGGTCCACAATGCTCATCAAATGTCATAAAGGACCCATCTACATCCTTAGGCAAGTAAAAGCCAAAGCCCATTTCCCAGTCCAGAAGTGCTCTACCTCTGTGCAAGAGCACTCAGCACTCACCATGGGTTACAGACGCTGGGCAGGGAGAGGGCTGAGGGCACGACAAGCCCAGGCACCTGAGGCTGTCCTCAGCTCAGCACAGTGTGGCTGCTTCGAGCTTGAGCAGCAACCACGTTAATACCTGGCACCCATGTGGAGGAGCTTAGCAAGCGTAACCCCATTCTGCTGCATGTGTGGACCTGCTCCAAGGGAGGACTTGTGTAAATTAATGTTACAGCTTCAGCTTTATTGATATTACCTCAACAGCAGATCTGTTGCCTAAAAACTCTCAACAGGTACTGTGGGTTTATTGCACAGTGACAGAAAAGCACTAGTTAGGTGCAAAAGGGAATAAAGCTATTTAAACTCAGCCACAGATTTTATTATGAAGCAAAGTGCTTCACCTATGACAATGCAATTGTACTCATTGTATTGCCCTCCATGACAACAACTCCTCTGATTTCTTCCCTGCATATGGTGTAAGTCTCAGCTTAGCAACATCTCCAAATCAAATCCCTCCCAAAACAGAGTACAAGTCTCTTGTCAATGAGGGAAGCCAAGTGACTTCTTAAAATGTCAGTGAAACTCCAGATAGTAGAGGAATGCAATGACATTTTTTTTTAACCTGATTTGCCCTTCCTGATGACTTACATTGCAATAACAGCACTCCTTGCCAAAGAGATGATTTTATGTCTGTTTATATCATGCATTGCAAAGCTAAGGAAAGCCCAATGGAGAAATTAAACAGTCTTCTCTGCTAGAATCCTTATTATTTCCTTCTTCATTATTTTAGCCAACATCTCGTAAAATTAGAACCAAGGAAAAACAGCTCCCTCAGGAAATTCTCAATGGAGAGGAGAGGAGAGGAGAGGAGAGGAGAGGAGAGGAGAGGAGAGGAGAGGAGAGGAGAGGAGAGGAGAGGAGAGGAGAGGAGAGGAGAGGAGAGGAGAGGAGAGAAATTCTCTGCAATTTAAATTTCGGAAGAAACTTTCTGTCTGAGTATATTATCTCAGACAAGTAAAGCACCTCAGGAGCCTGCTGTGAGAGGCTGCAATGTCTCCACCACTGCAGGTTCTTCAGAACAAGCCAGACAAATGTCTGTGAAGTTGATCCTGCTTGGAGCAGAGGCAGGGATGAGAGATCAGTGATCCTCAGTACTTTTTTTACCAAAGGATCACCTTTTGAAACAAACCCACCTTTGTCCTGTATGGAACAGTCACAATGGTTTTTACTGACTAATCAGTGAAACTGGAAATTTGGTTACTGGTTTTATCTTCCCCCACCACACACCCATTCTGTTTACTTGCTGATTTGCATAGGAAGGTGTTGACTTGTCCCCTTCAAGGGCTTGAGGATAGCCAGTAGACATTGGTGAGTAGCTAAGGATCACCAGCATTTTTTGCCAGGACTTGATGACTACTGACAAAGCACTACTGCAGGGTTTATGACACCGATCAGTGCATCAAAGGGTTTTGAACTTGCCAGCTTCACTAGCATCATCTAATGGAACAATTTCCATGTTCCCATCAACCTTTATCTTTAAAGGCTTCCAAAGCACTCATTAAAGCCCCGTAATTGCTAGTAGTGACCCCATAGCTGTTGTCATCTGCTAGTCTTACCATGGTATACAGCGAATAAGCTGGGCAGTAGCAACCCAACTACCTGTGAAGAGCTGTCCAGAAGAACTACCTCTAGTGCAATGGTAATAACTAGTAACCTTGTCAACTACCTTAGCAGAGCGGTCAATCATTGGATGAGCCAACAAGTAATCCACACTCATTGCAGATACAAAGATCCTGCAAAGACCTGTGTCTGTACTTGCCTTTGTGTAGGAAGATCCTTCCAGTTAAACACAGCCTTATATGCTCTCCAGAATTAGTTAGAGATTTGTTTATAGGGGATGTAGTATGTCAATCTAGGGAAACACTTGCCTCTTCTTAACCTGGTTCATGTGTTCAGTGAGGATGGACAGATGTCCTCTTCTAGATCTGGCTGTCCCACGGGACTAGATCACCACCTCTATTTATACATCACTGCTTTTCTGTTGGAAATAACTGCTACCACTCCTCTGCCAGCAACACAGCTCCTGTGAAAACACCCTTATTTGCCTCAAGCAAGATCAGCCAGGTTATTTCAACACCGTGAGCCAGTTGCTTGAGCTTCACAACTGATTTTCCTCCTAAAGCAGATAAGTGAGTGTTCCCAGATATCACTCCACTGGCAGGACAGTGGTGGAGATATTCTATTCTACTTTGACAGGTGGGTCTGCAAGACAATGTTGGTTTGTAGCTGAATTCCCCAAGAAGAAATATGTGTTCACAGTAATCAGGATCAACAATGCTAACATCCTCATACTGAAGAGAGATGGGCACTTCTGGAGAAAAATTCTTCACATTCTAGCATGGGTGGGATGAGTAACTGAATGACCAACTCTGAGGTGGGTACAGATACATATGAAGAGTCTCACTCTTCCTGTTTATCGTATGGCAGGAGGTGCCAAATACAGGCATCTAGTGACATTTTAGACATGCTAGGTATCCCACCTGGCCTCCAGCAAGGCACAGGTCTTCTATAGGTCCTGCATTGTATCTGCCAGTCCCACATGGGTATCTCAGATACTACAGAGCCTCTCAGATCTGATCAAACTTAGATGACTGATTGATGCCCTAAGTGACCCAGTCACACATGATAGCTGGTACGGATCTGAAGGATGTGAGCACAGATCTGAAGCTCAGCCTTTTAAATCACTGCCTCCCAAACCACCACCCAAACTCTCTTGCTAACTTGCAAAAAGTTCATTGCCCTTTCAGTCTTATTTCCCCAGAAAATCTAAGCCACACAATGACACAACATAACAGCCCTCACTTGCAGAATATATGTTTTTTTCTCTCCTGGTCAAGAAGCATTTTACAAGCTGAAACTCATGTGGTTCATTTCATCCAGCCTGAGTTAAAAATCAAGTACAGTAAGACCGAGACCATAGGCAGAAAAACTCTCCTCTGAGCCTGAAATATTCTGAATTACTCAAACTGGCGCATGGCCAGAACACTGCGTTAACTCCCTTGTCCCTGCAAAATGCCTCGTTAGCACAGCTCTCGGAATGTCGGCTTTGAATCCATCCCTGGGCAGTAGCACCCAGCACAGGAGGGTGCTGGTGATTTGCTGGCTTAGCACCTCCAGCAACTGCCTTGCTTGTTGGTAGTAACCTCCCACAGAGCTGAGCTGCTGCCACAGCCATGGGCACACTGCAGGGACAGGTGTAATAAATGCGGTTTTAGCAGTCTGCCCTGCGTGTCAATACTGATGGTTAAGGGCGGACAAGCCAGCCTCAGCCACCAGATGCTCCCGAATGACGACTGCCTTAAAACCTACTTGCTCCATGATGCTGTAGTCTGCCATCAGCTTCTCTTCCAGGTACCTCGCCATCAACTCCGAGTCCGGCTGCCCCGTCGAGGTGGAGAAACCCCAGCAGAGCCACAGCCAAAGGATCATGGTGGAGGGGGAGCACCGGCTGGGGCTCCCTGCCCCAAAGGTGAGAGGAAAGCTCCGCTGCCTGCAGCTGCTGCCTGCGCTGCCAGACAGGCTGTGAGGAGGCTGACAGGAGGCAAGATGACCCACCCTCTTCTCCTCCTTCCCAGCTCGGGACCGGCCCCTTTTCCACGGCTTCCAGTGCTGCCAGGAGCTGCAGGGGATCCTTGCAGGGTTTCCATCCAGCAGCTGCTCCCCTCAGCCGCGGGTCCCGGGGGCTGCCGGGCACGAGCCACCGCCATGCCCCTCTCGACGCCACCCTCAGCCTGAGCCTCCATCTTGCAGAGAGGGGTGGCGCTGGGGGTCCCTGAGGCGCTGCCGCCTGTCGTTCTGGCACCAGCAGCACCCCAGCCCCGTGGTGGCCCTCGGCGCGAGCGGGAAGGCAGAGGAGACATTTCCTCCACCCGGCTGGGCGCTGAGGCAGGGCCTAAGATGGCCGCTGTCGCACGGTGCCCACCTGAGGGGCTGGTGCCCGGTGCCAGTGGGAGCTGGGAGGACGTGCTGGGCTGCTGGGGTGTCTCCTCGTGGCGTCAGCCATGGCATCAGGCAGGCCTGAACGACTTGCACCACAGTCCATATCAAAAAGCACCCTCCTACCCACCCCCTTAGGGAGCACAGTCCAAGGACACACTTCAAGACTGGGGCTTTACCAGGGAGCGGTAAAACCCTCCAGTTTCACCCTTTCTGAAGGGACACCCTCTCCTGCTCCCTGGTGTGGAGAGCCCTGCTTTGTTTGTGAAAGCTGCCCTGGGGCCTGCCATCCCGGAGCAGGGCAGGGCTGCCTCCACGCCCTCGCCTTGGCACCCCGCCGGGCGGCCAGGTGCCTCCCCGCCAGCGAAGACGGCCAAGACCCATACATTCACCCCTCTGTCTTGTCATCTGGACTCCATTTCTCAGCTCGGCAAAGCTGTGGTGAGCCTCCTGCTCTTCCCTCCGTCTCCCAGAGGCAGAGCCCTCTCCTCCCCGGCCAGCCCCGGGGTGAAGGCGGACACTGGCCGGGCAGGCTGGGTCCCCCACGCTCAGCTGCCAGGGATGTTCCCGCAGGCGGGCTGTGCCAGCTGGCACGGACCCAGCATGTCTCATCCTCAGGCATTTGGCAACTTGCATCTGCAGTGCTCACCTAACTCCAAATCAGATGCATTTACTGCTTCATTTTTCTATGCCAACAGTAACTTCTTAAATCCAGCAGACCCAAATTTTCTCGCTTTTTGTTTGTGTCTTTTTTTTACAGGTGCTAACTACTGCATGCACAAACCCGTCAGAATTCAAACCACTGTATTTTCTTTTTCCTTTCCAGCTCTGGAAAGTCATCAGTCATCAGGGACTGAAGCTGTTTTGTTTCAGCTCCAGTCCGCGGCAGTGACAGTTCAGTGAGTGGCTCAATGTCTCTCCGGCCTTGTTGGGATGTATAAGCACACCCTTGGGCCACTGGAGTTTCTCCTTCTGGACAGACACATGTGCACCCACCTGAAAGAATATGTCCACTAAGAACATATGTCCTGGGACAATTATGTACTCCAAATCTAGCATGTGTAATGGAGGAAGAGGAAGGTGCTTGCTCCCCATTCAGAAGGGAGGAGTGGAGCTGGAGATAGGGTAAAGGGAAGGGGCAGCAAGGTCAACACTTCTGGAATCCCCTTTAGCAAATCGATGGCTCAGACTTAGGCTGAGGCCACACCATGTTCACACACAGGCCCCTTCTGGCACTGTCAGCAGGAGGGAAGGAATCAAAAACCTGGCCAGCCCCTCTCCCACTGGGACCAGTCCACCACTGGCAGGTACAAAGGCCTCTGGAGTGGTCACATACCCAATGGGAGCTGCAGAGCTGGGCAACACTGCAGGGAATGATGAAGGACTTATGTGGCTGGAGAAGAGAAGACGGTGGAAGAAAGCTGGAAGGAGGCTGGGGCAGGATGCTTCAGGCCCCCAGAGCACCCCAAATGGTTGCTGCGCTGATCTCATCCCTGCCAGAAGATAGTTAAGGCATTATCTTCAGCTCCTCACCATTTCAAAGGGAGATGGAAAAGGGCTCAACCATCCAGCTAGGGGTCAGCAAAGCCTTCAAAGCAATGGTTCAGACTGAGATCTGGTTTAAGGACACACAAAAACCAGCTTGAAGTATTTTTCATCTGGGTCCAGTTTGTTTCAGCTCCTGCATGTCTCATTTAGCTCAGACACAGAAGTGCGCTGGAGTAACATGAGAAGTAGGGCGGCAGCCTCCTGTGCCCTCACTACTGACATTAGGCTGGGCTGCTCCTCAACCTGCTCTGTCCATGTTTCACTAACCAGGGGACACAGATGAAAAAAAGTCTTGAAGCATATGCTTAGAAATGCTGGAAACAGGTGTTTAAAACAATACATATAGGACGATTTTCCTACTGTTTTGAAAAACCTAGAGGAAACCAAGGCACCCCTGTAAAAGCAAGTCAAAACTACCTTGCTAACCCTAGACATAATGGTAGTTCCTGGGCAGGAAGGAGAGAGGTTTTCCAGTTTGAAATAACCATTGGGCAGTGAGGAGCATTTGGAAAAACATCCAGATCTCACTGGCTATCACTCTTTGCCTCCTGATCAGTATTCAGCTTGTTTCTACAGCCACTCTGCTTCTCCCATTGCACAGGTGAGGAGCTGAGGGCCAGAGTAGATCAAAATAGTGAAACAGTGCAAAGATATTGCAGTAAAGCTGATCCTAAGCACATCTGGTGAAAGGATAATATTCAGACCAAAACAGGACCCTAGAGCAGGTACAGGATAACTAATGGGCATGAGAGAATGAGCTGGGAAAAGCACTGCCCTTCCCAAAGTGATTAGGAGCAGCCAATTCCACTCATGCTCTCCTCAGCAAGGGCACATAAGGACACAGCACATAGCTAAATGAGACCAAGGTGTGCTTTAACGTGGTTCAGATGTGGTTAGGTTTGGTGAGTGAACATTAAGCCTGGGGTCTTGTTTGTTCATATTATACCCTCTTCCACCTCCTTGGAATACGTTCTCCTGATTTTGGGGGTGAACACGGCAGGCACTCTTCTGGGGATGCTGTTGGAGACCAAGATAAGGAGTTACTCAGGTGTGTTCACATTAGACATGTTTGATGCTGACTTTTGCTGACTTAGCAAGATGAGCAGCTGTTCTTTGGGTGGGAGCTCAGCATATTAAATTGCCTGGCATGCCTGCGGCCAGCACGAGCAGAGACATTGGAGAGAGGCATGATCTAACAGCTGAGCTTCCACACACATTTCACCTGGAACGGATCATGTTATATCAAGGAATCTCTGTGTTGACACAAACACATGCACCTTGGTGATGCTCTGCCTTCACACATCTGCTTTTCCTGTTTCCTTCACCCCCTGTTTTTCCATGCAAGGCTCATGGGTAGGACTAGTCTTCCTCATTTTCACCATACCCGTTAAATAAACCCTGTAGGGAATGTTGAAGCTAAAGAAAATGTTGGCACCTTCTAGCTCTAGAGCAGGGGGTTTCCAGACTCCAGGCTGAAGCAGAGGGAACAAGATCAGAGCTGCATTTAGTCATAACATTGGTGCCATAGCTGAATGGATTTGTAAATTAAAGATTTCCAGGTCTCTGTTCTTCTAGGTGTTCTTCTAGACTGGAACACCAGACACCCACCTCATGCAGAGGCACCTACATTAAATGCCCAACTAGAAGTGTCTGAACCAGGAACTGAATCTACCCGAAGTAGTAACAAACTGTAGAATTTAGTGGCATTGAAAGCCAGAAATTTGGCTGAGAAATTGGCAAGAGTTCCAAAGGGTTACACAGGCATAGACACAGATAAATGTCCAGAGGTAAAATTAAATACGGTGAAGTTCAGGAAATTACATTAAATATCTTATTTCAGGTCTTAATCTAAATCTCCTCTGAAACATCTGGATGGGACCTGATGGTCCCCAGTTCTGACAGTATTTGGGAGTTGCCTGTGTTCCTGAAATGTCTTTTCTGGGGTCCCAGTGGCTGATCTCCCTGTTGCCATTAGCTGCGTGCACGATGGCGCAGCAGAGCATTTCAGAACTTCAGTATCTGGTATTGTTCTGATGAAATACACCCAAAGTCTCTGCCAAAGGGCCTTCGTGCTGGGAATATCTGACTCTCTGGGGAACTGCTGTGAAACCCCCTCTGAAGAGGTCACCAGGGCAGACAGGCAGGTTGCCGAGTCCTGGTAGCTGGCATGTCTCTGTTGAATGGCAGTACGAAGAGAAGAAAGTTGAAGCACCAAGAAAGCCTTTTCTATATGTCCATATATCATTTCCCAGAATGGTCAATGTATAGTGGGATGAATGTCAGAGCAATAGGCACCCTGGGTAAGTGCGTTGCCTTGCAGGTACACCTTGTTCTTACTTGGATCACTGGAAATTTTCAGATAAGAGATTCAATATGGGAAGGGGGAACTGGCTATCTCATAAGACATAGAAATTGTGAGCATTTTGCTCTGGGTACAAGCCAAGTTAACATAATTTAATTATTCTGAGGGACAGACTCTGCCCAGCAGTAACTCCAAGTGCTTCAGGGAGGACAGTGCATGAAAGCTTCCTTCCAGAGAAATTCCAACTATGAGAGAACAACTTATAAAACAGCCCAATGGACACATACCACAAAACATCTTACTGAGATCCTGTCCTCCTCATTAAATTATGGGGAAGTTCACCTAACCTGATAGCAAATGGTAGGGTTCTGATCATCCTCAGCACTTGTTCCTCCCATATCTTTTCTGTACCTTCTCCTTGAGAAATTTCAGCTTTTTGGACAGTTTATTTGAGCAGTTCGTGCCATCTAGTGGTCACACTCATTTCCCAATCTTGTTATTTTTACAAAAAAAAAAAAAAAGCCACATTTGGTGGTTATGAGAGGATTGAAATAAGGGGTTACAAAATTAATGTCTAAATTAAATTCTGTTTTAAAGGGACATTTTAATCTCTTCAGAGCAGCAGTTATTGTCTTCCTTGTCCAGGGTCCCAGATGCCTCCAGAACAGCTATCTTAATTTTTATGTTTCTGATGAGAAAGGACTGCTCACTCTGAGCTAGGGGCATGTGTCTGAACAGAACTCAGCTTAGATGGAAAATTCAAGCTAGAGTAGATACCATCAACACAGCAAAGACTGGGTGCCCCATGCCTGCGGCTCTTGCTGTCCTGGATAAGCCCTGTTATACCCATAGTTCTGATCGCACTCATGGAGGTGTTCCTAAGCTAACTTTAAGGTAGCTAACTTAAATACTGCTAGGACTAAAGGCACACAGCACTGAGCAAAATCCACTTAAGAGGCTGAGTAAACACTGAGATCAAGGTATAAGGGTAGATTGTCAGTCCCTTAACTACATGGTTTAAAGCCGGCCTGGATGTTTCATGTACCACAGAGCTGTAAGCCAACCTCCTGTTTGAAGCAACATGCCTGGGAGCTTAATGCTGAGATTCCCCTCTGCTCAAAAAGCCTACAATGGTGATAAATGCAGAGCAGCATATTCCAGGAGGTAGGAGCCATTTGATGAAGTGTAGATGTCACCAGAACTGGTGTCCTCCTCTGAGCTCCCTGACTGGACTCCCTATATTGTACATGGCATGAATTAGACCCAGCAAGGGCAGGATTCATCCCATTCTATGGTGTGGCAGGTAATTAGCATCAGGCACCATATGGTCAGAAAAAAATCTACTTATTTCCATGGATTAAAAAGGGAGACAAGCATGTACAGTAGGGTAATCCCATCCCTCATTATGCTACTTTGGTTGACAGCCGGCTGGACACGAGCCAGCAGTGTGCCCAGGTGGCCAAGAAGGCCAACAGCATCCTGGTTTGTATCAGCAATAGTGTGGCCAGCAGGAGCAGGGCAGGGACGGTGCCCCTGTGCTTGGCACTGGTGAGGCTGCACCTCGAATGCTGTGTTCAGTTTTGGGCCCCTCAGGACAAGAAGGACATTGGGGTGCTGGAGTGTGTCCAGAGAAGGGCAACGGAGCTGGGGAAGGGTCTGGAGAGCAGGTCTTATGAGGAGACGTTGAGGGAGCTGGGGGTGTTTAGCCTGGAGAAGAGGAGGCTGAGGGGAGACCTTATCGCTCTCTACAACTACCTGAAAGGAGGTTGCGGTGAGGGGGGCATTGTCCTCTTTTCCCAAGTAACAAGTGATAGGACAAGGAGAAATGGTGTCAACTTGCACCAGGGGAGGTTTAGATTGGATATTAGGAAAATTTTCTTCACCAAAATTGTTGTCAAGCCTTGGAACAGGCTGCCCAGGGAAGTGGTTGAGTCACTATCCCTGGAGATATTTAAAAGATGTGTAGAGGTGGTGCTTAGGGACCAGGTTTAGTGGTGGACTTGGCGGTGCTAGGTTAACAATTCAACTTGATCTTAAGGGTCTTTTCCAACCTAAATGATTCTATGATTTTTGAAGAACCCTGCTCCCATCCTCCCCATTCTCCTCTTGTACACTCCCCTCCTCTGTGTACATCACTTACCCCCACCTCCATGGGAAGCTGCAACATAGAAGATGATCTGGAGTAACATAGGGGAGGGGAAGATTGGCCAGGTCATGCCATTTTGGCCTGAGGGATGCAGAACTGCTTATCGAGTGACCTCTGCGTTCAGAAACTGCCTCTTCAGGAGAAGCAATGTTGCAGGTTCTGCCTGTGCACCATCTGAGAGCTGAACCAGGGCTTAGGGAGAAAGTAATAAATAGGTGATGTGGGGAACCACTGTGTGGATGGATCAATACAAAAGAAAGATGCATGCGCTGTGAAGGCTATGTACTAATTTGGGTGCAGCCTACAGGCTCCTAAGCTTTCTAGCAAATCTGAAGCTATGTCATCTCCAGGTTCAAGATCCAGGATTGTCCAAAAGATTTTGTGAGAGGGCAAATCAGGACTAATTGTTCAATATCTATTCTAGCACAACATCTGTGAAACAGTATATGGAGGTATCATGTGACAAGTTCAAAGTGATCAAAAAGCCACGGTTCATTCTGTGTACAGTTAAGGTGTGGAACATCTTCTCACAGGGGGCTATGAATGCTAATTTTTCATCCAATCTCTTCAGAGGAGATGATAGGTTTTTGGAAAATAAATTAACTGAGGACTGCTAAATAAATGGAAACCGTCTCCTGATCAGGGTGTACCATAGCTACAAGTAGCTGGAGACTAGAAGGGTCTTTGGAGAATATCTTACATGCTTGCTCCAGTTCTTATGTTCTCTCCTAAGCACCTTTGGGAGCTCTTACATGGCAGTGAGCTGAAAGGTCACTGTTCTGCTTGGCTTCCTTGTGAACCTCTGAATGTAGTTTCAGGTCTCAGCCTGAGAATCTGTTGAAGAGATGGAGGAAGGATGTGTAACAGCAGACTGGTGCTGGAGAAATCTTTTACTGAAACATCGAAATGTAACATAACGTAGGGTAAGATAACAGCATATAATGAATATAATATAGTTAAAATATAATATGATATGATATGATAAGATATAATTTTGTCTTCTGTTTTGTCCCTAGGTTCACATAGTAATTTTCCATTGAGGTTGCTCAGATGTTTGCAAATTTTCTTTCTTCCTGGAAGAGTGGAAGGGGTACCCCAGCTCCTTTTGCCAGAAACATGCTTCCTCCCTTCCTTTCCCCTTTTGCTTAGCTGGCTTACTTTATCCTATCTCTTGAAGTACCCAAAGAGGCAGGGAGGCCAAAACAGTTTCAACAGCACCCAGGAGCTGTACGATATGCATCTGAAGATACCATCAGGTGTCTTTGCATGACTAACTTTGAAAAACTAGAACTATCCCACCACCAGCTATGATCCTTTCCCAGCCAGAGTGGGAAAAGGGTATTTGTGAGGGTGAGGATCCAGCCCAAAGGTCTCTGCCAACCCCTGGGAGATGGCTGGGTGGGAGGACCCTTGGAGAAGCACAATGTTGCTGCCTCTGTTGCACTGAGAACCAGTCTTCACCCCATTTACTATAAACAAACAAGCTAGGAGTGAGTTCTTGCTTTGATCTTTCAAAGTTTTGGATACTCCAAGGTCTGTGCCTAGCAGGAAATTAGTCAAACATCAGGGGAAGCTAAAAAGCAAGAATTGAGCCTATCCAAGCCTGAGCTGTTATCGAGGCCAGAGGCGAGTGAAGACACTATTTGGATAACCCTTGCTCAGGCACCACAGCTCAGACTTACGTTGCAAGGCAAATATTTACCTACGGCCTAAACAAAGTCAGTGTTTCAAAACTTTGTTCAAAATACTGCATAACCCTGAGCTGTTTCCTTGAACTTGTCTCAGAGAAGGAAAGATCTGTGTCTAGTACCTATGCAGGCTGTTCTCAGGAGACAAGCAGGAAGAAAATGAAGCATCTGCTCTGCTTCCTGGTTTTGTTCCTCATTTCTGGAGTAGGAAGCTTTGATCTTGTTATCGATGAAATCCCAGATGTGAGTATTTCCAGGCAAGGCCTAGGTCTCCCTTCTGTGCTGAAGTCAACATCGAAGCTGCAGCTGACTTCGGTGGGAGTAGAATTGTGTCGTTGCTTCATAGCTCTGCTTGTATCTCATGAATTCTCTTCTACTTTTAGCTGTAAATGGGATTGTTCTGATAATTGGTTTCCACCTACCATTTGTTGGGTTGCTTTTTTAATATTATTAAAGTTGGGATAGTATGGGCATAACTCCAAGTTTCTTTTCAAGCAGGATTCAAATTTTTACCTCAGCTTTGCCTTTTCTGGTGGTTTTAACCTTTAAACATTCAAGTGGGCTTCTATGCTCAGACCTTCAGTGTATTTTATATCCTCTTTCCCTGGAATAAGCAGAAACAGAGCACCTGGTTATCTCTGTGGATGGGGTCTCCAGTATGGACCACTATGAACTTCAGCAAAGCTTCATATGAACTCCGTTTTTTAACAGGAATTCAAATATGGAGTTAAGATCCTATTGACTGTACATTCCTTGGCAGAGGGATGAGATAATTTATAGAAGAGCTTGTAATTGCTTAGGATAATACAATGATGAAAAGAAGTATAGTTATAGCTTTCACTCTGAAACTCGGTCCAAATTTAAACTCCTGGACTCAGGTGAACTTAGGTTTGGGTGACTACACCCATTTCCACATTGCCATATTGCAATATTTCTGTGAAATCAGCAGTGATGGTGTGAGGCTTTCTTTTCCTTTGCAAGATTAACAGAAAGAATTAGTGAGCAGGGATATCCTCTCTTTCTATCTTCTTACAGCACTCTTCATGGCACAGTGAGATTTTTATCCTGAGTTTGTAATTCTCAGGAATAACATTCCAGACCCATGGTCCTTTCTAACCATAGATGCTCTATCAGTTAAACATCAATGTGCTTAAACAATATCAGTTAATTTTGTGCAAACCTTTGTGCATACGCTATCACAAAAGTTGGAGAGCAACTCATGAACTTAAACTTCTTTATTGCCGTAAATTAAACTTCTGACAAATTTACTTAAGAGTATTGCTGTGGTGTAAGGACCATGCTTCTAATTGAATTAGTGCACCTTTGCACTTGGAAAAGACCTCATGTTCCAATGGAACAAATTTAGTTCTCAGGTATCTTAGTATAAAACCAGAGACAATTTCTACTGGTTTGAGCAGAATTTCTCTGATCTTGCTGGTTTAAGTGAGATCAGTATCTGAAATACTGTAGTTACCATGGCTAGACGATAAGGCTGATGATAATCTGCTGCTTGCTTTTTATGGTCATTTCAGTGTGTTAAATATTACTCCTTATTTCAGAAGGAAAGGTTGTAAAATGATGGTAAAGGTCACGATCTTACAAGAGTATATAGAGCTAGTTGGTCACAGAGGGAAACTGAATGTGTGAAGATGCAGCATTTTGGTCTGAGATAGTTTGTGCCTCTGCTTTCCATTTGCACCAAGGGGAGGTACATTCCCTTTGGAACTCTATTAGAGTGCTAATCAATAATAAATCAAGTGATAAATCGAACAGTAAGGCAGCAGCATCTCTTTCTTTCTTCCCCTTTCTCCTATAGGAAGTGGAAAACCTGATTGACCTAGAAATCGATGGATTTCCTTCAAGCTCCAAGACGAGAAATGGCAGGTACCAGGTACAGTACCCAGAAATACTTCAAAAAAAGGGAAGCGAGAATGCTTGGGAGCTCTTTCCAGGTGGCTTGTTCCATGTCAAGGAATGTGAGTGTGCAATCAGGTGGGACCAGCAGGTCCTTGTATGCGTTGAGACCTCCATATCTCCTGTTGGGATAAGAACTGCTACTATCCTTTATGCAGTACCTAGCACAATAAGGCTTTGTTCCACATCTGTGTTCCTAAGGACCATAATACGGATGCTAAACAATGGAGATACTTCTCTAACTTCATGTGTGAGAAAAATCCCATTGATACTGGTGAGGCTTTTCCATGAGAAAATGGAAAAGGACTTCAGACACTGGCAAAGCAGGCTGAAACCTTTCAGACCTGCAGGTAGTCCATTCATTCATATTTAACTCAGGCCAAAAGAGTGCAGCACGATGTCACATGGGTAATGAGCTGGTGGAGTCTGAGACCAGGGAAGAAAATTTGTTTCCAGCATGCTGACGGGTTGCAGCTTACTACAGTCTGTTGGCTTCTGAAACAGAAACATTTAAAACAGGATTGCAGGAGTGTTCCTGTGTTTTACAGAGTAGTAATTAACACTAATAATAGTAATGAAATCAGTTGTTGAAGGTATTAACTTTTATTACACTGCATGAAAGAAATTATGATCAGAGCGGACCTTGTCCTCCACCAAGCTCTGGTACTGCCTTTCTGGAGCTTGTTCAATATAGTGAAAACAAAAGATCTTCTTGAATAACATTGGATTTCCCAGCATCTTTGAAGTTAAGCACAGGTAAACATGATTCTTCTTTATCCTAAGGCTTTTCAAAAGGGGCCTCACACAGAGTGTAAATGTAACTTATTGGCACCTGAAGCCTCCATTACGCTGCCAGAAAAATGGAAGATTTTAGCATAAATATGAATCTAACCAGCTGAAATTTGCCAGACTAGTATTTAAATAATTTAATCATGATCTAAGCAGAGATCCTCTCTAGCTGCACTTCTTCAGGGCATCATTTCTTTCCAACATGTCTGTATTAATGCCATATGTATTATGTTGCCTCTGTTCCCCAACTTTCCAGGTACATAGTCATATAGACATATGTATGCAGTAATTTGCAATTCTACTAGTGGTTTTATTATACCAGTTATTCCTTATATTCCCATGTATTATTTCCCATCCTTTACGTATCAAATGAGTCTTTGCAAACCAGTAGAACTAAGATCTCAGCTATAGGATGAGCTACCCTTATGTTAGTTGAGTCACAATAAAATATTAATACATGAGATTAAACTGAAGTACATGAAACATCCTGAGATGGTAGCTCTTGGTCAACAGCAGGCATACAGTTACTTACTGCTAATCACTTGAGGAAGACTGTCTTCCAAATTATTGTTTTAGCGCTATGTTTTTCTACAATGAGCTCACTAGCCCATTGGCAACAAGACAACAGAACTTCTCTGCAGACCCTACTGATTAGCTCTAAACAGAAAGAATTGTCTTCTATGTTCAGATCTGGTATTCTGGTGAAAAATATTTGCTCCTGAGTAATTCCAAAAATACTGTGTCTCAGGTATGTGAAAGGTCCTTGTGACCACAGAAACGTGGAATGCAGGTAACCTTGTGAACCTCTATATGACGGTGCACTGCCATTATCTCTGTTTTGGAGATAGATAATGGAGCTTGTGTCTAGACTGCGAGGTGGGATGTTCTGTAGCATGTCCCCCAGTCTTGGTCCTGATCTCTGGCTGTCCAGAGCCAGCTGAGATCACACCTATTTCATTACTGCTCTGCCTGCCTTGTTTCCTCTCCATGAGAACCAGCACAGGAAGGATATATGGAAGGAGAGAGGAGAGGGTGAAATCAGCTGGCTGGAGAGCCCCCCCAGCTCCCAGGGTATAAATGCAACCAGAGAAACCAAGATCTATTTGCAGCGCTGTGAAGACAACCGCTGCCAAGCCTTAGGTTTGAAATTGCTCTTCTTGCACCTCACAGTAAGGATCATGATTCCCAAAAGGAGTCCAAAGAGGCTGCAATGAAATTGCAGTGTATTAAAAGCTGCTTAGGAAATAACTCTCATACAAACAAGTGAATTTATGAGGAAACAGCACCTCAAAGAACTGGGAGGACATTCCAGGTAGATCTCATCTTCTTTCTAGTTTCTCATGCTGGGCATCTGCTTTTCAACCTTTTTCATGCCCCAGTAGAAAAGTAATTTCCTTTGAATGAAGTATTACATCTCTGAATCTGCTTTTTTTGTTTTACTAAGTCACACCTCAGAAGTAGCCTGTGGACTGCAACCTGAAAGCAATGCTAAGCTAGGCATCCCATAGATTACATAAAAATTGCAATCTCTTGTAATTGCGTTACCTGTTGTAGTGCGTTCCTCCCTTAGACACCATGGCTTCTTCCTCCACGGACAAGACAGGATGAGTCAGGGCCAGCAGCCTTGGATAAAAGTTAGCTTGAAGTACCCAATATTTTCTTGATGGTAGACTACATAGTAGTTGCAACAGTCATGCACAGTGATTTGAACAAAGATCATTATGGAGGGCTAAATATCTATAGCCTGCACAGATGTCAGCAGAAGACAGATCTCAGTACCTGAAGATGGGGCCCAGCATCTGTCAAGACCAGATCCTTAAAAAAGTTCCTGAGGCACTTGTCTCCACCCCAATTAACAATTTGCCACACATTAGATATTGCACAAGATACTGTTTCTACGCAGTGCAATCATCAGCAGATCTGGATGTGGTTTAAAGGCAAGGATCAGCCTTGAATCCTCATGCCAGAAATAGCACAAGTCTCATGTGCCACAGAAGTCCCTGCAAAGCCCATGTTCTCAGTAACCACACCAGCGCTCAAACCTGAAGTATAATTATCTACAGCTCTGTCCTCCTGACCTTTTGGAGTGGCTGTTCTCTGCAACCTTTGAGATCCTAAGGGGATGGTTGGCCCACCCCATGTCTGATCTCTAACAACAGCAGTGGGAGTCACTACATGTACAAGCAATAAGCTCACATCGCCATCAGCAACTCCCTCTTCTCCTCCACTCTCTTAAAAACAAACAGGAAGGACACCTGAGCATCTTGAAAGCCTTAAGCACCATTTGTAAACTGAGTCTGGAACCCTAAGCTCTTCTGAGAACCAGAAAAGTACCACGGTAAAACAATTGCTTTGTTTTATCTTGATCTTCATCATTTCAAAATTAAATTTGTTTCAGTTAAGGTTGGTTTAGTCTTGACTTGTATTCATGCTGGTGATGTTTCCTGTGCCAAGGGTATGTGTGGGGACAACAGTCATTCTTCATGGTCTGGTTCTTTATCAGATGTGAAGGGTCCAGTTCACTGTACAGTGATGTTTCTGGGGTGTCAGGATGGACTGAGCAAGGATCGGTCCATCAGGCTTTGCAGAGGGTTTCTAGAGAGCCATAAACTTCCAGATCCTGACATCCCAGTCTAAATGTTTCAGGTGGAGTCTGTATAGCTAGTAAATAAAGAAAACAGCATTTGTTCTCAGGCAGGCAGAAATCCTGCAGTCTCTCTATCCAGCTTTAAAGGATCCTTAAAATCATCTCATTAAAATGATCTTGCTATCACATATATCATCTCTTATGCAGCCCAAGATTTTCCTAGTAACTGTATAGCAAGCCTTTTATGCACGATGTGACTAATGCAGTTTTCATGAGCATCTTCTGTGGTTTTGGGTCCTCTTGGACTCAAGTGCTACTGAAACCTGAGATGAGATTGGTATGTTTGGGTACATTTTTATAATTTAGCCATCAGTATCTGAACTAGTTTCCCTAAGTTCATCATCAGTGGAGTTGAAGGGCTCAATTCAGTTGTCTATACATACAGATCTAGGAGTGTCCAAGACATCTTACTGGATGTCAGATATCATGCAAAACCTACAGGAGCCTCATGACCTCCTGGAGCCCCAGCTAAAGGCCAGGGTGGCACCCTTGGGCACTGCCAGCAGCACTGGGTACCCACTCCCCTAATCAGTACAGTCAGCGTGGTTTAGGGCAGGACTCATTCAACCAAAGGGGATTATCTATTTTCAGATGAAAGGGATCACTTCATTGATGATAAAGAGCTAAATTTGCCTAGTTATGATGATAACACTGAAAAAGGAAGCTGCGTTAAACAATTGCATCTCCCCCTAGAACCAGGTGAGCCAAATCCCTTCCCAGTGTTACTCACCTGAGTTTAAGTTTTAGGGAATTAAACAGAATTATTCAAATGGCCACAAGATGTCACCACCTCTTCATAGAAATCTCCAAATGGAAATATTCATGTGGCAGGGAAAAAAAACCCACCATTAAGGAACAGTTTCAGCAATTCTAAGCAGTGCATACATAGCTAACTTTACATATATATGTGTATATAAATGTAATATCAATTATGCCATAGGTTTTTGTATGCATACATATTGCATATAATACGGTAATATAAATATATATTCTATAATGTAAATTTAATGAGATATATAAATAAAATGAGATAAAAAGGTCTGGATTTTGAGGTTTTTCCACTTTTCCTAGGAAATAAAAAAGATAATTTTGGTGTTAAAAGTGAGGCTTTCAAAGTATGACTTTTTGCTAGCACATTTTGCTTTCAGGAAGAATGTTTTTGTTCTAGAAGAGAATGTTTTATATAAAAAATAGAGACGGAGGAAGCAAGCTGTTCTTCTGTTTTTGATAGCCTCTAATTCACAACTGGGAGATCAAGTGCTCCAACATCCCGTGTATGAGTACATAGAATAAGACAAAAGGAATACGCACACTAAGTGAACTCAAACCAATTCTCCTCATCTTAGAAAGCAGCTTTTAGATGTTCCCACTGTCTGATCCTCATCTTGAAACAGCCACAGTCTGTGTTCTAGGCTTTGCTGAAATACATTCTCCATATTTTTCTTTTCCAGCGAAGCACATCTGACTGGGGGTATGTTGGAGATCTGGTGAGTTTTTTTCTTCCTCTGTGGAAAATAATACTGAACAAAGTGATTTTCTAGTTAACCATTTTTTGGAAATCAATCATTTTGTTTGTTCAGTTCCTTGGTTTTACTGCTGGTTGGGTATTAACCTATTTTCTTTAAACAGAGCACTGTTTGCACAACGCTGTTTATACAACTGCTCCTGGAGGGAGAAGGGTATAGTAAATATGAAGAAATAAGCATCAAAAGTTATTAGACAAAGACAATATCTTAATATACCAGTTTAATACTGTTCTCCCACTGCCATGGTTTAACCATTCACAAGACTAGGTCGGTAACCAATGCTTCAGGTCTCCCTTATTTAAGACTTTTATTGAACATGTAAGCTCTCTCCTCCTCAGTTTACAATATTGAAGATTACTGTGTACCCTTCTATGTTGCATTGCACCAATAGCGTAATTCCAAGCCTGGTTGCATGGTCAAAAGCAAGGAAAACATTCCAGCTTAGTAAATTCCCTCTTTCAGCTGAAATGTTATAGTGAACTATATTCCACAATTGCCAGGTAAAATATGGAGGTGTCCTGAACGTGAGTTCATGTCCCATCTAGCTGCCATATTGTAAGGAACAGCAGTTGAAAAAAAGGCACTGAGACTATAAAAGGGGTTGATATTGCCCTCTAGGGCACATTTTCTAGCTATGTCCTAAATTTATAGAGCAATTTTATCAATTACAGGTGGAGGACGATGACAAGATAGGTCTTTACAGCTACAAAGTTCAATCCACTATAACGTCACGATTGGCCAACACAATGATCCAAGCCAAAATGGTGAATAACGCAAAACGGTCCCAGCACATAGTGTTTGATGTACAAGTCCCCAAAGGAGCTTTTATTGACAACTTTACGATGTAAGTAGTGGGCAGGTATCAGCCTTGTGCTCTGACAGGGTTCAATGTGGTGGCAGAATGTGGTGGGAGGGAAGTATTCATAAAAGCAAAACACCCCTTATTATTTTCCAGCTTCAGTGTAATTTTAGCAGGCTTTCTCAAAGAAAAAAGGCTCACGTTGTCATACTGTCTGTCTTACCATCTCTTCCTCTCCAGTAATTACTGGGCCATTGGCCAACATCAACAAAATCTGACAAAAGGACAGAAGTCTCAGATAGACTAAGCTCCTACCTGTCTTGTGCAAGTTGGCACCAAGTCAAAGAAGAGAGAGAGGGACGCAAATTAGAGCCCTCACTGAACAGAAAGAAACTAGCCTGGTTCAGTATCTATTCAGAGAGGCAGCAGCCAGCTTGCTGGTGAGGAGATATGTCCTGATCCATGTTCCAAAACAGCCATGACATAAGTAACTGCCTGCCCTGCCCAAAGAATGGGGAAAGTGTGCAGGAGGTGGGGGAGAGCAGATCCTCCTCAGAGTACAAGAGTGATGGCTACTTAAAAAAAAAAGCCGTTAAGGAAAAGGATAGAGAGCTACTGGAATCCAGACTTCATTAATTTGGGGTTAAACAAGAACCTTATTATTTCATTTCCCACCAGATTAGATTTCACTGGTGTTTTTCTAAAGTGAAGAAACAGTCGTTGATTGTAAAGTTGTTTCTTTTGCAAACTGTCTGTGCTTCTCTCTTGTAGGGATGTCAATGGTATAACATTTACCAGCAAAATTCGGGAAAAATCTGAAGCCAGAAAAATGTACTCTCAAGCAAAAGCCAAAGGCAAAGCTGCTGGAATAGTAAGGTATAAAGACTTTGGCATATGGATATGGATATTGTACAGGAGGAAATAGATGGGGAGCGGGGGGGGTTACCCTGGGAAGGAAATGGGTTGCTTACTTACAGCAACTCTGATATTTAATTGTCAAGGACTTAACTTGAGTTTCTGCTTTCAGCTTGATAAAACATATTGTGCTAAAAGACAACTGCAGTTCCCTGGTATAGATCACAGTTAGAATCAGACCCAGTAAATGCATAATCCTAAACCAAAATGCAAGGAAGCTCTCTTTCTCCTTGTATTTTCTCAAAATAACCCCACAGCTGACTTTTCAGGAGCAATGCCTTGGATATGGAAAACTTCAAAACCGAAGTGAATGTGCCCCCAGGGACAAAGATCCAGTTTGAACTTCACTACCATGAAATGATTCGAAGGAAACTGAGCTCCTATGAACATGTCATCTCTGTGAACCCAGGACGCTTGGCAAAGCACATGGAGGTAAAGTAGAGCTGCTGAGTGTAGGCAGCATCCCACAGGTGAATCCTCACGGAGAAGGCAGCCAAGGTTCCTGTGAGCTCCACAGCAAGACACTTCATCTACGGCTCCTTCCTTTCATATGGGCTTGGTACAAATAGCCTCACAGTTACTGTGTAGACCAGCAGGAGACACTTCAAACCAGGACCTACGTTGCTCCAAGAATGAGGACCAAATGTGTCCTGCCTTCTCTCATACTAACATAGTTGGGCATCTCCTGAATCGTGACTGACTCACGTCAGAACCACTTGGGCAAACAGGCTTTAGCCTATATATACCCTTGGTAAACTTGCCTTGACTGAAAGGAAACAAACAATATTTGCTGTTTATTTGGAACAGTGCTTTTCACAATAATCCCAACTTCCTGAGATAGTGTCCTACGAGAGCAGATATTCTCCGAATGACAGTCCCTCCATAACTGTCTGCCAGAAGATGATTTGTCTTATTCTTACCCTCTTTCTTACACTTATCCAAAGCTGTCCTCTGTCATCCATCCACAGACACAAGATACAGGGCGAGCTGGACATTTCCATCTGGCTATTCTTATGTTCCTGTTTCATAAATGTCTTCTTCAGCCTTCCATGGCTTCAGCACGAGCTGTATGTGAAAGTTTGCTGCTCATGTTTCTTTGGTGCAGGCTGTGATCTGCTTCAAGCTGTCCAGAGGCCTGAGTTAGTCCTACTGAAAAGGACACCATGTCCTCCCTCCTAGTAGTCTTACTAACTAATCAGAATAGTTTCTTCTATTATCTATTCTGATTAGTTAGTAAGGAAATCTACTCACTTAATAACTATTCAGAAATACAACCAGAAAAAATGCCTTATCTCAGGCTGACAGGATAAAAACTTTATTTTCCAAATCACCTTGGCCATCCAAACAAAAGCAAAAAAACTCTCTGTCCTGTCAATAGCATGAGTAGAGAGGGAGAGAACTCATCACCGAATGTTCCTCCTGGTCTCTTAACCCAAAGTAGCACTAAGGCAGAGTCCCTTCAAGCTTCTTTTGTGCTTTCAGCATAAACAACGGTATCACCCTTGACTCCTATCCCACCACTTGCCTTAGGGGTTGAGAGAGTGAGGAATAATGAGCATTTCCACCAAATTCTTTCTATTCTTTGGACACATTTTTGACACTTTTTTTTGCCTTTCCATCGTGATCTATTTTCAACATTGCATGGATCCCCACCATGAATGAGACTAGTCCTACTGGAGCATTCTCAAGGGCAAACCAGCCCCCGGCTGGAGTTGGCGTGTGGAGGGTTCATAAGATCCTGGTACAATGTTGTCACTGCTCCATACTAAACGTCCTCCCTTCCTGCCTTTAGGTGGATGTCCGCATTATTGAGCCACAGGGACTTCGCTATGTGCATGTTCCTAATTCACTCGGAGATCATTTCGATGGAATCACCACCATCTCCAAGGGAGAGAAAAAGGTAACAGTCATAGACCAGAAATAGCATGAAAACTTCTGTTTCCACACTTGTTCCTATGCAGTCATGGCATTTTTTCATACCTGCTGCAAGCATGCAAAAATATGGCAAAAAATATAGCATCTTCATTATTGATACCTAAATGTCTGTACAAGATGCTCAGATACTACAGTGACAGCAGTATAGAAATAGTGTGTAGTCCGTCCATCTTTGTGCAAAGCTTTTAATTTGTAATTCTGAAAGAGCAGTGCACTGAGATTGCTGGATGTGAAAAAGGTAGGTGAAGAACATTGAGTGGAATAACCATTCTGGAATAACTCTACAATCTCAGTTTCAACTGAGAACATCTGCAAAGGGACTTATTTTAGGGCGGCTCTTTTCCTTGACATTCTTACCCTAGCTTTATCCAGCATAGCTCTTGTGTATAAGTAAACCCTCCAACAGTAGAGAATTTTTTTCAAGAAACTTCAAGCAGCGACTCTGGGAGGATACAACTCTTCTTACTCTTACATAGACATCTAATACAGGATATGTGAATCGGGCCCCAAAACTGTATTTATACTACTATAATAATATATCAGGCAGTATTGTTTCTTGATATCCAGGCTCAATTTTATGTCTCATTGACCCACATTCCTATTTTAGCAAGTTATTTCAGAGGTAGTGTGTGGCTATATGTATTATGTCTTATCTTCTCAGGAAATTTCAAGTTATCCAGTCAAAGCAGAGAAATAATGCCATAAAGTCTGCATAACCAATCATGTGACTAATGAAAATGATACCTAGTACTCAACTTACAGACAAATTGCAAGCTCTCATTTGTTTGGGAAAAAAATCAATTAAAAAGCTATTAAAAACGTTAATAAAATTACAGATAGTTTCAACTAGAAAAATGTTAAATAAGCCAACATATTACTTACTAGAAATGGTTTGCATGGCTCTCATTGAAATATTTGGTGCTGTAGATGGGTCATCTTATTTGTGTTACAGTTGCTACTACTGAATCAGCATATCCAGACAAACCTTACTGCTGTTTTTCTTTTGAAGTGACAAAGTCTATTTTCTGCTTAAACTAAGAGTACAAATAAAGAAAGAAGAAAAGCGTTCAGTGAAATAAGATTTATTAATAGATTAACTCTTTTTGTTTCAATGATCCACCTTTCACACAACATCTGATTGACTGATGATCACTTCTCATTTCAAGGCTCATGTTTCTTTCAAGCCAACGATGGCTCAGCAACGAAAATGCCCCACGTGCTCATCCACAGCAGTAGATGGAAATTTTGTGGTGCAATATGATGTGAACAGAGAAACCACAGGTGGAGAACTGGAAGTAAGTGTTGCTGTTTAACCAGGACGGGAGATCTGTGAATACAAGAATTGCTGTAATTAAGCAAACTGTGCTAAACTTAATCATTCAGGATAATAAGCATGAGAAAGAGCTCTGTATGCAATTGAAAGAACAGAGAGATTTTAAGTGGGCAGAATGGATTTACTTAATTTATGACTAAGACGTGGTCCTACATATAGTCCGGAGCAGATTCCTGCCTTGTCCAAAAGCCAATGTCTTTGACACCTAGCAGCACTCTGGTGATTTAAAGTTGAATCATTCATTGGAAGCTGTACCAATATATCACAAGGAGACAACCAGAACATCACTATTTTTATGTTAACATGAAGCGGAGTTATGTTATGAGGTTGAATTATTACAGACAGAACAGTCCTTTTTAAAATGTTTTTCATTCCTCCCTATGCTAGTGCATGGCAGTTGCCTGAGAACCAGGATCTGCTTTCCCTCATAAAAACTTAAGACTGTATAAATGGCGTAAGGCTACAAATACAGACGTGCAGAGCTGAAAGTTAGGTTTGGCCCATAAAGAAGAGTAACATTTTCTGTTCTGTTATTGTCTTGACTTTTCTGACATCTTTACTATAGCTCACTTCACTGCAAATTTTTTTTTATTTTATTTTGTTTTGCAGATTTTTAATGGCTATTTTATCCACTTCTTTGCTCCAGAAAATCTTGATCCTCTGCCCAAAAACATTTTATTTGTTATTGACGTCAGTGGCTCAATGTGGGGACTGAAAATGAAACAAGTAAGTCTTTGACCTGTATAGCAAAATGAACCTCCTGCCAACCTTTCCCATGTGCCTTACCATACAATTCTGTAGTAGACTGGCACTAAAAATTACCAGCTAAGTTCTTTACACTTTACTCCATCAAAAGTCTCACTGAATTTGGAGAATATATTGTGAATCAAAGACTTCATGATTTTACTCTATTTGTAATGCTCCTTCCATGTTGTAAGGAAGAGGTGGTGCCATCACAATATAGATTTTAGCTCTAAATTAAAATTTTAACTGACAGATTACAAAACATTCCCTGACCCCCTTTTTCTCTAATCTCTTCTACTGAATCCTGGGAATGTCTCAGTGGGGATACTACATCCCTGCTTTCAAAAAGTTGTGGACAAATTGTTGACAGCCCACTGAAGAGCAGTAGGAATTGTTTAGACAACCTAACCCATGGAGCGGGAGGAAATGCAAAAAATAGGATGTTTTAGTCTGCAAAATAAATGACTTGGAGAGACATAATCAGCCTCCAAATATGCAAACAATTGTTCTAAAAGGGAAACTCATGAACTGACATTCATGACCACCCAGGGTAGAATAAGATGGAATCAGATGGATTTACAGCAGGAGAGATTTATATTAGATATTAGGAAAAACTTTGTAGTGCTGAGAGGGAGTTCAGGAGATTGTGTATCGTGTATCAGTAAGGTTTTTAAGAACTGGCTAGACAAACATTAGTCAGTGATGATCTAGGTATATTTGACCTTGCTTCGGAACACAATACTAAGGCTTGGTAGCTTGCTTCCTTGGGGAAATCAATGCTGCAAAACTGAGATACAGGCTAATTGTCACTTGTTTAAATAACACATCTTCAAATAGATGTTACCCAGCCTGAAATGACAGCACTGCAGACAGAGCTAAGTCTCTTCTGAGCTGATACAAGCAATTCCTCTCTCCTGAACCAAAATGTCTCACAAACTGCTTCTCTCTCTCAACTCACTCTGTGTTAGCAGGAGTCAAGCAAGGATGGGTTGAGTCACGTGGGTTTGTTCTTGCTAATTACATTTTTTCTGTGTTTCTTTGGAGAAAAGTTCAGCTTTACACAAGAAGAGCAAAAAAGGAGAGATTTGGAGAGCAGATGGTATTTTGGATTCTGGTGCTCATGTTCTTATTCATCAGAGGCATCTGTTTGCTTGTAGTCACAAGTTAAGAAGATGCTTTCAGCAACAGGAAGCATAAACTCATCTTCTCTTAAATTTCTTCTTCTCAGACCATCGAGGCCATGAAGGCAATATTGAGTGAGCTCCGTGCTGCTGATCAGTTCTCCCTTATCGACTTCAACCACAATGTCCGATGCTGGAGGGATAATCTAGTCTCAGCCACCCCAGCGCAGGTTGAAGATGCTAAGAAGTACATCCAGACAATCCATCCCAATGGGGGTATGAGGTTTTGATTGCAGGGAGCTCATCGAAGTTAGATATCACAGGAACGGGTACCTCAGACAACTTTCAGATTGGCAGAGTATTCCTAAAAAAAAGCCTGATTCCCAAGACTGGAAAAGCATGCCCTGGGGTTAAAGAAGAGCAAGGATTCCAGTTTGTTGTGTTAGGGGAGGGGATGGCATTTCCTTCTACTGAATGACCTACAACAGGTAGAACATAGACCATAGAACAGCTGCCTTTAATCTATAGGTCCTACCTCCAGGCTCACAGATCCCAAATCTCCTTGAAAGACCAAGGCCTTTGCAAATCAGATCATAAGCAGCCCAACTCCAGGGTCTCCACTGGCTATAAATTGTAGACTACACCATGATATACTAAATGCCACCCTGGGCAAACTGTTCATCATTTTTGTGCCTTCATTCCCTTTCTGATAATCAAGGGCAGTTGCCTTTTGCAGCCTTACAGCACTTTGGATGCTTCATTTGTTAGTGCTTGAGCTACTTGGACACAAGGGGCTCATGATCGTTTTAATCTATCACTCTCTGAGGTGCAATTCTGGTTTAGTTGTTCAGTTATTCGTATGCCAATAATGTGTAGAGGCTCTCCCCAACATCAGAGCCTTTTGGTGCTGTGGCGTCCTCATTCCCAGAAACTTTCACTGGCAACACATAAGGTAGGACCAACATGAGGTTATAGACTTGTCTGAGATCATCAGTGTGCTGGAAATAGGAACCCATGCTGGGTATATGAGTGCCTCATAAGCCTGACTTTGTTACCCCAAATGAACTGACAGACAAGCTAAGAGCTGCTCCCATCCAGTAAAGCCAGTTTGAATGCACCATTTTATTCTCCTGTCTCTGGAGCTGCTAATGTTTGTCTTTCTTGACAAACGAAATGCCTATTTTCTGACTGCTCAGCTTTCCTACTCCTGTTCCTCTCATACTAATTTCTTACTCAGTCCCTCCTGTGCACAAGCCAAACCCTTAGATGGGGTGAGTACACATACACCTCTTTTCCAGTCAAGATATCCAAGGCTGGCTGTTTCTGGCTGATGCCAGAAAAGAAAGTTTCTTTTTCTCTCATTCAATCATTTGCCTGCAAACCCACTACTTCTTCCCACAGCAAATAATTCCCAACACCACAAATGGTCCCACTGGAATTAATAGGGGGGGATGGAGGGGGGCAGGTGGAGGTGACAGCCTGCGATGAAAACATCTGGTCTCTTAATGGAGCTTAGTGAAAAACACATGTGTGTGTATATACAAATGTGTATAAATTCATAAAATTCATATATTTCAACATAATGATGTGAAAAAAGTAACATGCTGTTGAACAAATTCAGATGGATTACAGACTATTTCCACTTACAGAGATGTACATCCTGACTAATTCTGTTGATGTCAGTAAACAGTATAACTATAAGTACGGAAAATAGACAAGGTCTGTTTTACACAATGACCCACATGCAACACATTTCACCTTCTATTTCTTTAGGGAACCACAGTGCTAGCAGATGTACCATGAGCAGCTCAGAGGAGGGATTTTGCTGCCTTGATCTCAAGTCTTGTCCATGCTGATGAATTCCACTAGAATCTCAGAACTGATTGGGATTCGACAAGAGGCTCAACAAGAATCAAATTTGTTTTCTTCATTGTGTCTTTGACAGGCACAAATATCAATGAAGCTCTTCTCCGAGCCACATTCATCCTGAACGAAGCCCAAAACTTAGGCATGTTGGACCCTAACTCAGTCTCCATGATCGTATTGGTGTCTGATGGAGACCCGACAGTAGGTAAGGATCCTACTTTAGGTGAGAAGAAAGGCCAGTGGGATTAGCCTGAGAAAAGCATGCAACACGTAGACACTTTGACAGTAAGTTAAAAAAAATTCTGTTCTCCTTTCTTCCAATGCCTGTGCTGCTCTTTTGCCAAGTTCTATAGGTGCCATGGGACTTTGCGCAGAAGCTTTCAAAAGATGAACAGGTTATGTTATGCAAGTTATGCACTTCTTGCAATTACAGAGATGCACAAGTCCTGTAGGAGAGGTAATCAGAACATTAGAAAAATTTCCTCTTCTGATGACCTTAGTGCACACAGATTTTTGCAGTCCCAAGTATAACATCAAAATCAGGAAAATAAAGTAGAAAGCAAATTAATTTGGATTGGATTTGGTACAGGTCAAAAGCAATCACTTACTGCAAGATGCCAGCCCAGAAGAGGCTGCCATTAAAAATAAGTTTGAAAAAAAAGTCAGTCCCAGTGATGGCAGAGAACAACTTAAGTACGTGAAACAAAGTAAAACGTTTGTGGCGATGTCTTAGTCTGCGAAGAGCTTGAAGCAGTAATTCTGGGAGAAGTCTAGATATGTTACAATTACGAACTCCCCAGGAAGTTAATAAGAGCACTGGATATACAAAGAATATGCATCAGATACCAAAAAAAAAGAGCTCGAAGGAATCATCTTCAGTGGAAACAATTTGTTAATCTCCATCCAGCAGAAGCTCAAATGTCACTGTAGGTACTGCAAAATGGAGATTTGGCATCTAGGCTAGTTGTCTAGATTTCCTTTATATTAAGAGAGTACCAGAGACACTGGAAGAGCACGAATGTGCTTCCCTTGATGGAGACTTCCTCTGTTGCTCAGATGGATGTCACCCTTTGTGTCTCCAAGGTGAGCTAAAGCTGACGACGATCCAGAAGAATGTGAAGCAGAGCATAAAGGACGAATTCTCTCTCTTCTGCCTTGGGATTGGGTTTGATGTAGATTACGATTTCCTGCAGAGAATTGCAACTGACAACCGTGGCATGGCCCAGAGGATTTTTGGAAATCAGGAGACTTCTGCCCAAATGAAGGTGCATTTCTGGCCCATTGCCTCTGAAACTGAGGGCCCAGTTCTGTTCACAGCTGTGGAGCTGGGTAACTCCACTAGCAACAGTAGAGTTCTTGTAGGTTCATAGGGGAGGTCACAAAAAGCAGTTTCTTCTGGAGAGTCCTGCAAGATGCCAATCATGCATTAGCTTAAATGCTCCTAGTTACAATTTTTGTAGTATCTATAATACATGCTTACTGCTCTGTGTAGGACTTATATTCTGTAAAACAGTCCTGACCATAAAAAAAATTTTCTGAATTAAAATTAAGGCCTGGATTTTACTTCAGGCCACTTCAGCACTAACAAAAGGCCTAGATATAAATGCTAAATGCTAATCCAAAGTTTGCCAGTGTAAGAAAAAGTTCAGTTCTAGGAAGCTATGGCTCCAAATCCGTGAGCAGCAATTGCTGATGGACAAAATCTTACATCCTTATTCTGTTTCTATTAACTGGTTTCATCACTTATTCAGGCTTCTCATACTTCTTTCCCAATGCAGGTGTGATAGGACACACACACAGGTGTGCCAGGACACACTACATAGTGTTCTGCCAAACAGGGCAGCTCTGAGAGTGCAGCCCCTCGGTATGAGACAGCCTCCAGCCATAACGCTGTATGGGTACCTGGGTTCCCTCTCTGGTCCCATATGCTAAAACTAGCTGTGCACACATCCCAGTTCACATCAGCCAGGTACAACAGGGTCAGAAAAGGTTAGACAGTCTACAGCACAGTAGCGAATACAAGTGAGATATAGGTCTAGTTTTTGGCAAGAATTAGGTGGGAAGCAGCTGTGAGTCTTACACAGAAGCCAAGAGTTGACCAACCTGTTAATAGATTCAGGCTCATTTACACCTGTGTTCAAGCCTTTTAGGTCTAGGAAGAACACAGCCCATGGGCTTCTGACTTCCACAAGGCTTCGGCCAGACTTTCTTGCTGTACCCTCTTACAAGTGTACTAAGGTCTAAGTATAAAGGTGTCTGCATTCTCTGGGACAAGGAAAGTCCCACTTGCCCGTTAGAGCTCCAGGTTTTGTCAGCTGCTGTCCTTTCAGTAAGAGTGGCGCATGTGGGAGGGTTGCCTCAGGTACGACAGACTCACTTCTCTGTCTCCTTCCATCTCAGAATTTCTACAACCAGGTCTCCACCCCGCTCTTGAAGAAGATTCAGTTCAACTACCCTCAGGAGTCAGTGTCAGACGTCACCCAGAGCAGCTTCCACAACTATTTTGGTGGCTCGGAGATAGTAGTGGCTGGGAAGGTTGACACGGAAAACCTGCAGCACTTGGAAAGCATCGTCACAGCAACAGCAGTGAGTGAAGGTGTCCTGAGGATACCTGCTCCTGGGGTTTGGACTGGTCCATTCACACATGTGCAGAGTCTCCTTGCTGGAGGTTATTGCCAGCCGAGTGTTTTGTCCACCTGGGTTCTGCGGGGAAGCATGGGGAAATTCATGGGGGGGTTGTCCAACAATGTTTAACAGTAGCTTCAACTGCAGCCACGAATAGTCACTACCTGCATCCTGCAACCTGCCAGAGGAACTTCCTTCTAATAAATGTACCATACAAAATTCAGTTACAAACCAGAATAGGACTATGGAGTCCTCCTTCATGCTTTGTAAAGGTTCAGTGGAGATCCCCTTAGGTAGATCTTTTTCATGGCTGAAGCTCCCACTGTTGGAGAGTTCAAGCTGGTGGGTCTACAGTGTGTCAAATCCTAGCACTGTCCTTTTATGCTCTGCTTTGTGGCATGTGTGATGAGACTTTCCCCATACTTCAGGGCTGCTCTTCCAGGTGGGGTGGGATGGGGTGGGAATACTACATCCAGGTCCTTCTTTCTGAAGAGGCGGCAAAATATCCACACTCTTTCAGGGCTTAGGAGTTGCCATTTGTTGTTTGCTGGAAAAATCAAACATGTTCAATACTCTTTCTTGCCAAAACATGGTGGAGTCTGGGGGTCTGTGGGAGAAAGTGGAATTTTGTTCCTGTTCCTCAGTAGGAACTTGATGTGAAAAAGCCTGAGGGGAGGATAGGAGACCTCTGTAAAAAGCCTCTTCTTTTGTCATGTGGTAGCACCTTCTTTGGCTACTGATGACAGTTTCATTACCTATTTTAATCCACTGTCACTAAAAGTGTCTTTAACAGAAGATTATTGCTATAGCTCCCCTCCCCACAGCAGTCAGGCCAACAGCGGTGGGACTTTCTGATCTAGAAGTGACCATGGACAGAGCCAGAGTGGGTCCTTAATGCCAGCCACGCCAAGAGGGGAACTCAAAGCCACCGCATTCTCCTGGCTCACTCTCCATTATCTTTCTCTCTCATTGATTGCATAGGCAAATGCAGAGCTCGTCATGGAAACCCTGCGAGATGTTGAAGAACTGGATGGCTTCATGAAGAAAGACAGATACGCAGATCCTGAATTCACTAGGAAGCTGTGGGCCTATCTGACTGTCAACCAGATGCTGGCAGAGAGGTGAGAAGAAATGTGGTCTGTGATGGGAGGGAAGTGAAGCTTGAGAGCAATCTGGTCCTCTCTGACACCACAGCCATGAGGCTGCTCACAGGGTTTGAAATGGGTAAGGTAAACAAATCAAAATAAAGGTGATATCTTCAGTCACATTACTCCTATTTTTAGCACTCACAGATATCAGGGAATAGAGTTTGGGAGCAGTTAATTAGAGGAATAAGGGTCAAACAGTCCTGGCTGTGGGCCTGAGTGAATGAAATGGATGGGAGATTTGCCTTATGGAGTTTGAGTAAAAGCTATGGAGCAGTTCAGGATGAATCCTCCCTGAAGCAGAAAGAGGTCTCCTTCTGAGACCAGGAGAAGGACTGAGCTTCTTTGAGTCCAGGCCAAAGCCCACAGAAGCCAAGAATAGTCTTCTTATGGAGAGCGCGTTCACACAGGCCCTCAGCCTTTCCTTCTTGCCACACATACCAGTTTGTCTCTATGGCTGCTCTGTGGAGGCATTGTCATGGCAGCTGCCCTGTAGAGCTGCTAACCATGCCTTCTGGTTTGTTTTGCACCCAGAAACACAGCCCCCACTGCAGCTTTGAAGAGGAACATCACCAAATCCATCCTACAGATGTCTCTCGACCACCATATTGTTACCCCCTTCACAGCCATGCTGATAGAGAACCCTGAAAAGGATGAGATAATGCTGGCAGACCAGCCCAAAGACCCCAGAAGGGGCTGCTGCCCAGGTCAGTGTTTCAGTCTGTCTTACTCTACCTTTCATTTTGGCTTTGTTCTTCTTGGGTTGGAAGAACAACTGTGTTCATTGTTCACTCTGAGTGTTTGTGCTTATAGGATAGCCTGTATTTTCAGTGAAAGCTGACCAAATCTTCAGCCACTTTGAGAGCATCTTGTTACGTAAGTGCTGTTTGGAGCCATTGGCTTCAGTGAGGACTGAATGTGCCAACACTGCAATGATGAGTTTTCCAACAAGCCTAGAATGTCACAGATTGAACGTCTTCTTACTGGGACAGATACGCCTAGTTCCCTGCACTGAAGCTGTAGAATTGACTAAACCACATCTTATCTCCACTTTTAAGACTTGGAAGCTTCCTAAGATTGTTACTAATCAGCCACCAGCCTACATGGAATCTGAGTTGTCTTAACAGAGAGTCCCTCATTAATTAAACTTCTGGATTTCTCCTTTAAATCTGTTACTTCAATACGTGTTCCAAGGTCCTTGTTACAGCAACCTTACATCCAGCCAAATGAGGCGGGGTTGGCTTGTTCTAGCATTATACAGCACAGTCAGTCTCAAAGCAATAGCTGTTCACACCTGTGGGTGTCTAGCAGATCCAAAGTCATCCCTACACAGCCGTGTGCTTCCAATGAAACTTAAGAGCAGCTATTTTGTGCCCTCACCAGTCAGCAATCTGAAAAAGCACAACTGTTGCTGTTAGGAAAACACTGCCAGTGCGATGTGATGGGAGCACCGAAAGTAAAAGAGCAACTCCTTGAACAACCGAGTCTGATGATTTAAAACCTATTAATAAATGAGAGAGTTTACAATGGGTTGTGAAGGAAAGAAACAATGTACAGCAACAGACAACAACATCCACAAGTGATTGTGACTTTGCTGAAACTCCAAGCACGCATCCTGCATGCTCAGTTCTCATGCTCCTGGATAACTATAAAAATGTCCTGATCCTGGCTCAATGAAATGGGTTTTTTATGTCTGTCAGTTGTGATTTTTAGGTTCATTTATTATTCTTCATAATTTAAAGTCTGCAGCTGAGACCCAAATAGAAATTAAATAGTTGTTATTTATACTGCATACTACAACTCAAGTTCAAGGAGCATCTGGACAACACTCTTAGTCATATAGTTTAGTTTTAGATAGTCCTGTGAGGAGCAGGGAGTTGGACTTGATGATCCTTATGGGTCCCTTCCAATTAGAGATATTCTATGATTCTATGAACTCACAACCACCAAACAGTTCAGCACAGAAATAGCATGTACTGCATTCATGTATAATGAATTCATTATACATGGCACCATCTGACTAATTCAGACAATAATTATCTTGATTCTGATGATGCAGAGGATTTAAGTGATTTTAATATAGGTTCATGTGTCTTTGGAATGTCAAAACTTAAAAGCACTGAAATCAGGGTCAAGGCATCTGTGGATTTCAGGGACAGTGGGACATGATTCTTGAACCTTAGCAGAGGACTGAGCTTGTAAGAATAAAATCAAAGTAAATCTGTGCCTAGGATTGTGCAACATGTGGGCTGTACTAAAAAGTTGCCATATACAAGACATAGAATGGGTAATCTGGAATAGATTTTTCTGTCTGTCCGTACACAACTCTCATCAGAGCTGCGCTGACTGTCTTCGTAGACAGAGACTGTTGTCTTCCACCGAAATCACTCACTTTTCAAAGGATTGACTAATTGTTCTTTTATCATGACAGACTTCTTGCAAAACTGGACTGTGCATGGGAGAGCTTATTCACGCATAATAGTCTGTGAAATTAATATGACCTGGAAACTCAGAACTCTCTGTCCAGTTTTTAGTTCCTGAATTATCCGCACTGACTTCACACATAACTGTGCTAATAGAAATAACACTGCCTGAGTAAACACAGCCTTTGGTCTGAATTAGGGGTTCAAGAAAGAAGATGCTGCCAGAGATTTAGAAGATCTAGCTGTGCTATCTTCTGTCCTGCTGTTGTTCCCCAGCTCCTTTTTGCCCTTACTCCTTTTCAGAGCACAGCCAGCAGATGAGAATATGTGCCCTGCCTCAGCTCTTGCTGTTCTCAGCCCAACATATTAAAATAAACCAAGTTTCATGGATCATTTAAGATCATATTGCTTTATTAACTAAGTGGGAGAAAGGGGGCACATGTTACTTTCTCCTGCTTCTGTCATGGCAAAGGCAGAGAGACCTCTAGCAGAAGGGGACATGTTAGGGGATCATATTTTAAATGCTTGCACTTATTTGCAACCTTTATGCATGTGGGTCATCCTAGGGCATGCAGAAAGAGTCCCACCTTTCTCAGGCACCCCAAACTCAAGACCCAAGTCAGCAAAGCTTTTTACCACATGCTAATATTTTAAAACGCAGCTTTGGTAAAACACTTAAGCCCTGCATTGGGAGCTTCGCTGAAGTGGGGCCTATTCACATGAATAAGAGCTAAAAAGTCAGGCTCCATTTTTCACCAGTAGCTTACGGTTAGCTCAGCTGCACTGGCAAGTCATATTCTTCTGGTGGAGACACTGGAGTAAATCCATCCTAACTTCGTTATACAAATCTGTCTGTTGTAAACGGTGCTGATAATGTAAAGCACCTGCTTTACATTGGTATGATGACATCAGGCTCTGATCTACTGCATTACTTTAAAAATTACACTATTAAATACGTCAGCACTAACAAAAACCTAATTATGATTGTCATTTAACAGGTACTCTAGGATTAACTCCAAATGCACCTAATAATAACAAAGGTATCCCAGCCTGGGCCAATGTCACAGCTGTACCAGTCAGCTTCATGCCTGAGCAAAGGAGTCCTCCTGTGTCCTCTCTGAGCATAAACAGAGGTAAAAGCTACAGTATTCACCTGCAGAGAAACACCAGACAGCAACACTCATCACCCAAGAAAGAAATAAAGGCAACATAACCAAAGTTATTGGGCACTTTGGGAGCTTCAGCCTCTGTGACAAGATGCTAAGCTCTATAATGATGGAGGAGTCCATCAGTTGTCCTAATTTTTCTTGTGGAGTTTTCTGAATTGTTGTAAAAGCTGTATCTTCATTTAGGGGCTAGTCCACAAGAGAATAAATCAACTGCTGTGACTGGCTGATGAGGCATCTTCACTGCTGTGGCAGAGGACATCAGTGTGAAAAGTCCTCGGTACGGCCCCTGCTGAAGGTCACGTGCATCCCAAATCACAACCACCTCAGTCAAATTTTTGCAAATCCATCTAGCACCCAAGGATTAAGCTTTTCTTTATAAAATAGAGTAATTTTGACTTTGAATAGATGAATCTGTAAAAATATGCTCTAATTTACAAGCATGAGACTGGTTTAGATCCTAATAGGATCCCAGCGACCCCATCTTCTGCTGCCTGCTTCCCTGAGGCTGAGGCTGCTCACTGGGCTTACACTCAGCTTCTCCCCAGCAGCAAAGCTAATGTAAAGTTACTGCCGTTGTAAATGACAGATGAATGCTCTGTGGTAGATAAAAATCTCTGAATGCACCGATGACTGATGGATCCCGTTAATGCTTGGGCCTTTGCCACAGTTTAGTGCCTACTTAAACAAACCAGCAGTGAGAACCATTGCCTATAAAAGCAGTATAACTACAATAACTCTGGGAGAGTGCCTGTGTGCAGATGTGTGTATTTATGTAGCTATCAAACAAAGAGCTATCAAACTCCTTCTCAGCATAGCTCAAGGGTTAATCTAAGACTTTGGATAGTCAAGCAACTGCTTGGAAAAGAAGATGAGCAAGGCAAAGTTACCTGTGCATCTTACACATATATTTTGCACTGGAAATTCTTTTTGTTTCTGGAAACGTTGATCAGAACAGGCCTTGGCATCAAGTTGAGGAAGATCAAGCAGTTGGTGAGAATAAGGAAAAATTCAAAAGACTCAAGACATTCAAAAGCTCCTTCACCCCTTGGAGGGTACCTACCCTACCATTTCCTGTGAAGACATTCCTGGTTGAGGGTCTAAGATTTGCCTAGTCCACAGGAAGAGTTAAAAGCTTCCAAAAGGTGAGGAACACCAATGAATGAATGGAAGCTGGCCTGGCTATCTCCATAGGCAACACGGAGCAGGGGGATGTCTCTGAATGTTGACAAGGAGATGCCAGCCACCACCAAACCAGCAAGAGCTGGGCTATGCTTTGCACTTCAAGACGAGACTGGAGGCAGCTGCCTTCAGTGATAGGTGCTGGTGTTTGTCTCATGTATGGCAAATTTTAAAGAACATACGACTTTCAGAGGGGTCCAGTTACACCAAGGTGTTAAACATACTGTGAGAACAAGTCCTGGATTTTATTCCCCAGGGGAGTTGGTAGGCTGGATGTATCTTTACCCAACATTAGTATGGCGGTATGGACTTGTAACATGTCTGAGAGTTTCTTAGTTTGAGAGAGTGATGTCCCGGGAGTGTGTCACTCCTAGAAATAGGCTACAGCTGGGCATGGGAGGGGCTGGATATTAATTTCAAACAGAGGTGTCACCCAAGCGCTGCATTCTGTGCCTTTGGTCCTTTCCTGGATCTAGGCCTCCAGGATGCGTCCCTGTCTGCCTGGTGTGCAGATGGATCCTTGGTCTCACCTGGAGGCTGGCTTCCCTCATGAAGAAAAAAAGCTCAGCTTCTAGAGCTCCAGCTTGAGCCTATGGCACCCTGCTGTGCAGCTGACCAGTTAAACCAGTAGTTCACTGCACTCGGTGGTGTTCCTCAAGCCAATAATGTCATGTCCTTTCCTTAAACAGGGGAGATGTATGAGGAGAACGTGTCTTGAGAGGATTTTGTGAGCAGTACCTGAAAACTTCCTTAGCTACTGCAGGGGTGGAAAGGGCCCTCCTCCTACTCTGAGGAGTCCCAAAAAGTGTTTCAAAATCCTCTGAGGAAAGTGTCTTGGTCTTTGTGTCCCTTACCTCTAGGGCAGGTACTGGCCTGCTTCTCATGCAGTTTCTTTTCTATGTTTCAGTTGACAATGACCCACATTTCACCATACACCTGCCCAAGAGCCAAAGGAACATTTGCTTCAATATCAACTCAGAGCCTGGAAAGATCCTAAACTTGGTTTCTGATCCTGGTACTGGTAAGGGAATAAAACATGGTTTACTTCACAACACACTTTTCTTCTCTCAGTTCTCAGAGGTGTTCAGAGGGAGCAGGGGAAATGGCTACAGGGAGGACTGTGTGCTAACAGGATTGTAGCCAGCAGTTATTTCCCTCCACATCTGGAGTATTGTGCCCAGTTTGAGGCTTGCCAGTACAAGAAAGATGTTGACAAGCTGGATCAAATTCAGTGGTGGCCACCAAGATGATTATGGAGCTGGAGCGCAGGACATATAGGGAGAGGCTGAGACAGCTGGGTTTGGTCAATCTTAAGAAAAGAAGAACCACAGAGAATCTTGTTGCTGTCTACAGCCACCTAATCAGAAGGTAAAGATGAATTCTGACGCATCTCCAAGATGCATAGCTAAAGGCCAAGAGGCAACAGAAACAAGCTGCAACAGGTGAAATTCAGAGTAGGAGAGAGCTATTAGGAAAAGCTTTTTCACCGTGAGGATGGCCAAACACTGAGAAAAGAGCCAGGATAGGTGAGGAAATCTCCATGATAGGTGATGACTCCCCTCGCTTATTTGTACTTTTAAAGAAGAAAGTGAAGGATAGATATAAAAAGAAATAAAACTGGAGGCATCCATGGTAGCAGGGAGAAAAAAATGTGTAACTGTGCTCCCAAATGAATCAAAAGGAATCAGCCTCTTCTTCTCAGAGGGCTTTACCTATCAGCATTTCTTTTTCTGGGACATACGTGAAAAGTGATGAGCATTTGGAGGCAGGTTAAGCTGGGCTGGAAATGTGGTACCACCCCTCCACTGCCCATTCGTCCCATGCCTTTCACAGACAGCAAGGGACCAAATGGCTTATAAATCAGCTCATGCTACCAGCAAGACCTAACATCAATTCCCACCAGATTAATATGCTAAAGGGTGAACAGTACTATCGGGAGGTGATTTAATAAATTATTCTCTCGTCTGGCAAGATGAGAAAAACAGGGGGTCAGAGGGGTCCCTGTTTCTGCTGATCCCACGGTACTCCCTGCTGAGATCAGAACTCCAAGTCTCTAGGTGGTGCTCCGAGATTTAGGCAACGTCTGCTTCTCTGCTCTTCACAGGAGTTGTGGTCAATGGGCAGCTCGTTGGGGCCAAGAAAACAGAGAATAAGAAACTCAACACATACTTCGGCAAATTTGGTTTTTATTTCAAAAACAAAGGCCTGAAAGTGGAGATCACCACGGAAAAGATAATGCTGAAAGACGGATCTTATGGCATCACGTTGAGCTGGTCTGACACGGGGCACATCATTCGGAAACAGTAAGTTGCTGAGCATTTGTTGTCTGCCCTATGGAAACCATTTGCAACACAGCGTTGGACTGACCCAGCTACAGGGCAGGTCCAGATCACAGGGTGCCTACACATGGGTGTGTGAACCTTAGCTAGATGTCTGAGCTCTCATTATAATTAATGACATTGGGTAGTAGGGCCAAGAGAGCAATTCAGTTGATCAGGCACAAGTAGAAAGAGCTGAATTCCTCTCCCTTCTGCTGACTGCATTGGCTAAGACCAGGATTCAATTGCCTAAACACAAGCACCTAATGTTATCTGAGATACCTTCAGTGCTCCTGACATGATGGGAGACGTGACTCACAACATCCAGGAGACCTTCACCTGCAGATTAACAGCTAGCAGCCATGTTGGACACCCTGCAACACTAGACACCTGCTTAGGCAATGGGATCACTTCCAAAATCTCCATTCATTGTGGCAAGAGCTTAAATTTGTAGAGCAAGATTTGCTTGCCTGAAAAGGGGCACGAAGTATCTGTCCTATTAGGCGCTGTCCTGTCAGACCTCTGGGTACCACTCCCAAGGCTGGGGGTTTCTGATGGGTCCTCTGTCATACCTGCCAGCCCCGTGTGGTTGTTCTGGATGACCGAAGGCATCTCAAGGGACCTGAGCACTTTTGTGTGGGCAGCTGAACTGAGTCCTTTGGTTCATCTCTGCTAGGCTTCTCATATCTGTGAAGAAAGAAAGCAACGTTACTATCACTGTGGGTGAGGAGATGTCCTTCATGGTTTTGCTGCACCGTGTGTGGAAGAATCACCCAGTTAATGTTGACTTCCTCGGGATCTACATTCCCCCTGAAAACCAGTTCTCTCCTGCAGCCCATGGGCTGATAGGTAAGGGCTGCAGATCAGGCGGTGGGAATGGCGGGGCACCAGGAAGAGGTTTTGCTAAATCTTTGAGTGAATTAGTTGGTGTCAGTGTCCTGATAAGGAAGGAGTGAAAATTATTCAGATAGAAAATGGAGGAGATTCGTGTAACGTTCTGGACGCCCCAAGGACATTGTTGAACATCAGGGACCAAGAGACTATTCCTTGTCCCAGCTGGGGAGGGTGTTTTTAAAACAGGCCTGACTAGACTTGGTGACACTGTGATGGGGCTTTCCCGGCCTCACTAATCTGCTGCGTGTTGAAAATAGACTGAAACAAACCCCTCAAAAAACCTTCTGTCTGAGAAGACTTCTGTGAAACAGCTTGTAATTCAGCTCTCCCTTGAATGACAGCCCTTTTCTGGCAATGGTATAAAACAAAAGCAAGGGCTCAGTTTATAGGGAAAATCAGCCCTCCAAGCCCCAGACCCACCCAAGGCTCCTGTTAAGATGTGGGAATCCTGAGCAGCAGAGGTTGTTTTCCCAAATACTCCTCACAGCTCCAGTCTCCTTCCATAGAAGTTTGCTGGCTCAAATGCAGAGCTTTTTACCCTCCCAGTGTGGGTGATCCGATAGCGCTGGAGACATGATGCCCTGTGATCCGTGCAGGAGGAGTTTGCCTGCTGCAGCTAGTTTGATTTTCCAAAAGTGCCCGGCAGCAGCTTACATGAAAGCCTCAAAGGTTAGGATGTGCAAAGAGCTTTAAACCTCTCTTTGATCAGGTCAGTTTGCATTTGAACCAGAAGTGTACATTCACCACCAAAGACCTGGGCAAGCTCCAGAGAAACCACAAGCCACCATGGAAGTGAAAGGAAACAAGCTCACTGTTACCAAGTAAGAATAACGTGCTTTATTGCTCTCTTTCTAAACCTGACTTCTTTTTAATGACATCGATGACTGCAGGCTTATTAACTCTCAAGGATCTCGGGGGAAAAAACCCTCTGTTTGCCCTCTGCTAATAATCTGGGTGTAGTTGTTGGCTAAATGCTTGGGATAAGTTGGGTTCTTTCTTATTTGTGCATGAACAGTTCTGTCTGTACAGCTGCCCAGCATCTGACAGGCCATGTAAAAGTGCCTGGGACCCCCACAAAAGGGCCCACGAGATCACAGAACTGTAAAATTCATTGCATTTTGTGGTGGTTTTCACTCTCTGCTGGCGGAAGACATGCATCTCACCACTTTCGCAGAGCAGCACCATGAATGAGCAGAATTATCGATGTCTTCTTGTCTACCTGCCATGCCATGACCTTTTGTAGACGACACCAAGTTGGGCGGGAGTGTCGATCTGCTCAAGGGTAGGAAGGCTCTACAAAGGGATCTGGACAGGCTGGATGGATGGACCGAGGTTAATTGTATGAGGTTTAACAAGGGCAAGTGCCAGGTTCTGCATTTGGGTCACAACAACCCCATGCAATGCTACAGGCTTGGGGCAGAGTGGCTGGAAAGCTGCCCGGTGGAGAAGGCCCTGGGGGTGCTGGCTGACAGCCAGCTGAACACGAGCCAGCAGTGTGCCCAGGTGGCCAAGAAGGCCAACGGCATCCTGGCTTGTATCAGCAATAGTGTGGCCAGCAGGAGCAGGGCAGGAATGGTGCCCCTGTGCTCGGCACTGGTGAGGCCACACCTCGAATGCTGTGTTCAGTTTTGGGCCCCTTGGGACAAGAAGGACATTGAGGTGCTGGAGCGTGTCCAGAGAAGGGCAACGGAGCTGGGGAAGGGTCTGGAGCACAAGTGTGATGGGGAGCAGCTGAGGGAGCTGGGGGTGTTTAGCCTGGAGAAGAGGAGGCTGAGGGGAGACCTTATCGCTCTCTACAACTACCTGAAAGCAGGTTGTGGTGAGGTGGGGGTTGGTCTCTTCTCCCAAGTTACTTGTGATAGGATGGGAGGAAATGGCCTCAAGCTGCACCAGGGGAGGTTTAGATTGGGTATTAGGAAAAATTTTCTTTACTGAAAGAGTGGTCAGGCACTGGAACAGGCTGCCCAGAGAGGTGGTGGAGTCACCGCCCCTGAAGGAGTTCAAAAAACACGTAGATGTGGCACTTGGGGACATGGTTTAGGAGGCCTGGGGGTGTTGGGTTGACAGTTGGACTTGATGATCCTAGAGGTCTTTTCCAACATTAATAATTCTACAATTCTAGAATTCTATGATTCATTTTGGGTGGCCTCTTCCTCACAGGGGATTACAGAAGGACTACAGGACAGACCGCGTGCTTGGGACTGATGTGCAATGCTGGTTTGTGCACAACAGCGGGAAAGGTTTCATAGATGGCCACTACAAAGATTACCTCGTCCCCCACCTGTACAGCTTTCTGAAGAAACCCTGAATGCTCCAGTTTCTTACAAAAAATTCTTATCTGCTCCTTCATGCCCAAACAACTCTTCTGAACAGTAGCTGTCAGCCGATCAAGCCAGATCGACCAAAGGTGACTTCACCACCATTTGCTTCCTAAATGATGTGTTTCAAAGCAATGTAACTCCCTTTTCTGTTAAAAAATGAAATCTGTAATAAAGTGACATGCTGGGTTGTAGTAGGTATCTTGTGCTTCCTGTGTCTGATTTAGGGGATATTAAACCCCATCAAAAATTTCAAGTGTTTTGTAACATACATTTCACAATAGATTCATACCAGCCTTGTGGCTCCTGCAGTGTGGGTAACACACAGGACCAGGTTTAATATTACACTTCTGCTTTTTCAGACTGCTGGGAAAATGTAAGTTCATGCACTGCTAGAGTGGGCAAAAAGCAATGGGTTTTTTAAGCCTAGCCAGGAGGATGTGCATTAGATGTAAAGGAAATTTAACAGATAAGGAACATGGGCTCTGGAATGGGTATCATGAGGAGTCTCCAGACTTTAAGGATTGGGTTAACCAGCGGTGAGGAATGTCCTTGAAACAGCTGATGCTGCCACATTGCAGAAAAATGAATTAGATGAGTCTGAGTCATCCTCCAGCCTATTTTTTGTGAAAATTTCAAAGTCACAGTGGAGTTCACACCCAGACATAAATCTGGGAAAGCAGGAAAAATTCAGACTACATAGAAATTCATCATCAGTACTAATAACTTCCCATCCAGCGGGATCAGCTCCCAAAAGATGCCTTACTCTTCAACAGTATTCAACAATTAATGAGATCAGTAGCAAAACAAATATACACGTGTACGTACCTGGAGCCAGATTTAAAACTCTGCTTTCAGGCAACCTTAAGAAAAAACATTGGCCAGATTCTTCTCAGCAGCCCTAATCTAGGAAGGGGACTCAAGTAATCTACTTGCCATTCTGAACTTCAGTTTCCTCCACTTACGAACTAAAGGCTGGTACATGATCGTTCTTGCAGCCATGGTATCAGGAGTGAGAGGATTAATGCATTCTAAGCATCTCTTCAAAGTAACACTCGGAAATGCAAGCAACTTCCCTACAAACCATTCACTGCTTCTTTGGAATCCTTTATTAGCTTTGGCCTCCACAACATCCTGCAGCAGTGAGTTCCCCAGTTCAATTAGGCCCTGTGGGGGGAAGAAAAACCTGTCAACTGTGTTTTTAAACCCCAGAATCAGTGATTGCACCATCTGTTTCCTAGCTTGTACATGAATACAAGCAGTGAATAATCATCCTCTGTTCATGTCCACGGAATTCATAACTTAACATATCTATTACACTTACTTTAACTTTTCAGGCTCCAGAATTTTACGTGTAATTATTTTCAGTGATACAGAAGCTGTTCTGTTCTTTCACTTATCCTCATTACTCTCCTACATGCCTCTTCTCACTCAGTACCTGTTCTTTGAGAAAGGGCAGAGCTGTTTACACAATACAGGTTGCATAAGGAGCCTGAACTTACAGACAAGTGAGTCTTCTGTCTCCAGTTCCCTTCCTCATAATTCTCCATTCGTTAGATACTGCATTACTGCCTGACTCTGCCTTGCATGTACGTCCGGCACCCCTGGAGAGCCATTCGATGTCCTGTGTGAGGTTATTTCAGACTACTCCAGATAGCCCCTGGTTCACTAAACCTCTGCAGTCTTTCAGTTTTCCTGCAGGGGTCCCCTGGAAACCACAAATCAACAAGACAGTGACTCTCTGAGGCAAGGAAAGGGACAAGGAACAGTGACTTTTGCCTCTAGCAACCTTGAACTTTTAAACTGCAACGCAACCAATGTGCACATCCTGACAGCATCCTGCCCTCTTCACCCCTCAGCTGAGATCTCCTCTGAAGGGTACGGGGGCTATCATTTTTCTTTCCATCAGGTTCCAGAGACACACAACACAGCCAGGGGCAGACTGGACCATCAGGTTTATATTTTGCCTGGGACAATGTGCGTCTTTCTTTTACACAAATAAAGCAGTGCGCCAGCTGGGCACTTCACTGGGCTCTTCGGGGGACAGAAACCAACCGACGCCTCACGCGTTTAAAAGGCTAATAAGAAATACACTGACCTAAGAAAGGTTTATGTTTATTCCTGAACTGCCTCAGAAATTAAACATTGTACAAAATGTGACATTTTTTAAAAAAAAATAAAAAGTAATGTTAGGTCATTTAGCACGAGTAATGCTACTCATGTAGCACAGCAACAATGAAGCACAAACAACGGAAAAGGCTCTGGAAAACCAAACCAGCAATCACCAATTCCTATCTGCACACACTTTGGTTGGCATCCTAGAAACCCCACAAGTAACATCCATCTTGGAGTCCATATGAAGATAAATTGCATATTAGTATTATTAGGAACCCTGACAAACAAGATGATGGAGGAGTGATGACCTGCATTCTACTATCGCGGATGTGCTAACCAAAAATCAGTGGGTGACAGCACTTAATAAACCAGATCATTCTTACAACATCCAGGAAAATAATCCCTTGCAGCACTGCTACCTTCCTGCTATTCTCTTAACCCCTTCCCTTGTTCCTGCAGCCTCAGTTTTGGCTGCAGATTGAGAAGTGTGTTGTTTAAACTCCACTGGCTCCGACACACACTGCCTGCCTCAAGCAGCTATTTGTAGGTAATCCTCTCTCTTACAGAGCTGCTAACATTCTTCAGTAAATAAAATACTCCAGCTCGCAGCTACCTGCTATATTTTACAAAAGAAAATTGAACCAAAGATAACATAACTTTGATAGGGAATCAGATGAAATATTTCCGCTGATAAGATTTCCACAAACGTTTTATGTAACAAATCATAGTGATCTTTAAATAAATCCAGTTTGCTTGTGGTTAATTTCTATATACATTATAAATACATACACACACACACAATTAAAACCCTGACATGGTAGAGTCTTGTGTCTGCCTGCAAGATGCCAGAAAGATGTTTTTGAGAACCAAAATCTTCTCTGATTCACTATTAACGCCTCAGGCGAGTTTGGAAATGTCTTCATACTGGATATCTTCAACTCGGCGTCCTTTTAAAGGTCCCTGGAGAATAACATAGTAGAAGAAATAAGATCAAAATATAAACCTGTTTGTTTGTTGAATTCCCAATAGGGAGCTTAAAGTAAGACAGCTAAAGGGGCTGTATGAGATCTCGCCGCATTTAGACATTTTTCAAGAAGCACAACCAAAGTGAATAGCACTGGAAATCACAGGCATGAGCGTTTTTACACAGTGCTGCACACAGGAAAAGCTCCACAACTACGTTTCTGTTGAAGTGCTCTGCCCAAAAGCCACATGTAAGTGTACACTGGAGGCTGTGCAGGGGATGCATAGCAGAACACATCCAAAGAACTGCAGCTTTGGGATTTGCTCATGACACAATGTCTTCTGTTTCATTATTTTCAAACTAACCAGAGAACGTGACAGGGCCTCAACACCGTCCCAGATATCTTTTCGCTTTCAGGACACTTTTTGTGCTAGTTAAAGTCCTTGCAATTTTGGGGCAAACATGAGCAGCTGTTTTGAATTAATTCACTGTTAACACTGCATAGTAAAAATTAAATTTTGAATACAAACTACTTCTATATAAAAATCCTGGTCACCCTACAATCAATAAGAAAATTCTCACAGACTTCACGGTTTCTGGGAGTAGTTTCACCTATTTTTAATTTACAGACTCAGAGTTCATGCAGGAAGGGGAAATCTTAACACCTACAAGCATCAGAACTACAGAAGAACTACCCTTGCTTTCCAAGATCAACGTTATCATGATCCTTAGCTCCAACCAAAGCTCCTTCTGTGGTCAGGACATCTGCACTGTCTCTTCTCAAGCAAATTCTCCAGAACCCAACATGGGCTGAGTTCTACAGCCCTTCTTTGAACAGGATCCTAACAGGGGCTCCCTCCTGCAAGCTGTGTTTAAGAAACTCAGCTTTGAGCCAAAATCCTCTCTGCTGCATCAATGAGTTTAAAGATTGGTTTTGCAGAGGAGAACAAAGAAGTAGCCACACAGACATGAGGTCATGGCCTAATTTAAGCCCAGAGAAAGGTGATACATAAAAAAAAAAACAAACCCAAAACCAACCATAACTGTTAACCATGAACAAGACAACAAAGAAGCACATAAAGCCCCACGTTCAGTCTGGAAAAGGCAGGAGAAAATTCACGTCCTTGCATAGTTCACATTTTTTACCTTCCCACAAAATAGCGCAACATATATAGTTCAAAATAAACATACAAAATATTTTGCAAGTCTCTTTCAAGTTCAAAACTTGCTAAATTCAGCATCCTGGCATCTTTTTAAAGGCAAACAGCGGAGCATTAGTCTGCAATGGGGAATATGTGGCTCTTTTCCCTGGTTGGCAATAGGTGGGGGGTGACCACAGCATTTTGCACACCATAAACCCCACCTGTAAAGTGCATTAGGATTAACGATACCATCTTTCTTTGTGAAACCTCTCCTATGTACAGGTAAAAAGCGCTCTACGCAAATGAGATCTTGCAGTGTCTGATACTTACAGAGTCAATGATTATTGTCGCTGAAAACCTCTTTTCGTTGATAGATTCCAAGATACCTTCATTTCCCCTGTAACCACCGTTTAATACCATCACTTTCTTGCCTGAAATGAGAAACAGGAAAACAGTTACACAATAGGGCTCCCAACTTCTTTTGATGGCGTTGTGTTCAACTCCACCGACAGCTGAGGGAGAGAAGGTTTCTCCCAGCAGCTCCAGCAAGCAGCACCCAGCTTTGCCTTACAGCCTGCCCGTTGCCAAAGCGCACCAAAGTTTACTGCTCCAGGCTACACTAATGCTGCGGGCAGAAGCCACTGAAACTACACCAGGGAAAGAAGCCAAAGCTATTTTTCCCACATCCCATTCCCTGTGTTAATGGCTCCGTGTACCTCCTTTTTGCATTCTGTCTAACACAGGCAGTCCCCTCAGGGCATCAATCTCAGCACAAGTGTGAGCAGAGCTCACCTGCAAGTACCATTACGCTAAAGAGCACTCACCAACACCATCAACCAGCTCTTCACCAGCTGCAGAAACGCAGAATGCATCAGGTCTGCTGAAAAAATTGTGAATCCCAAAATCCTACGCCCTGTTTGCCCCTACACTGACAGTGGTGTTCTTACTGCTATCCTGACCGTTCCCTGAAATACTGGTCAGATGCTACACACAGACATTAGTGTGTATCAGCCAAAGAAACGCCAGTGAACTGAACAGGAGATGAGGTAAGCCTTGCCAAGTACCCACAGCTATTCGAGGCATGACTTTGGAGGGAAGATACAGGATAAATATGGACAAGGGCTCTGTAGGGCTCCCAGAGATGCTTCCTGGCAGCTGAAGAGAGATGTTTTCATCTCATCAAATGAACTGATTCCTAAAGCACTTCTGTCTTCTCAGAAAAGAATCTAATTCTTATGAGAAGGGACTGTGAAGACTCAAAGCACAAGCAGTGTAATAACTCCCTAGAAAGTAACCAGAGGATATTTAGTAAATGATCAGAGCAGCTTACGAAATGCTGTCCCAAGAGCAAGATGCCTTGTGTTATGGTACTTTCAAGTGGATGAATTATAGTTTAAAAGAGCTGAAATATAAGTTTTGCAGCGACAGCTAAGCTGAAAAACTAACAAAACAGCTATACCTGGTGCAGGTATTACAGTTTCCAGATGCGTCTGATCAAGCTTCAGTTTGTCTCCAGAATCAATCACCTTCACAACTGCTGTATATTTGTCAATCACTTCCTGTTGCGAAAGGCAGAGGCCAATCAGAAAAATAAAAATATTTTCTCTAAATTTATATTTCAAAATTAACAAACTCAGGACCACGAGTCTGCACTTCTACATTTTTCCAAAGCAGTAAGGACTTCCGAGCTGTCCTAAAGGCATCCAGCTTTCACGAACTGCTGACTGGCCCCACTCTCAAGTTAAGACTAGATTAAAAGGGCCCCTCTTGAACATCAGTGACTGGTCTAGTCGACCACTAATTTTGCTGGCCTTGTCTGAAGGTTTTGTCAACCTTCGGGTCAGCTGTCTTAGCTATTCTCTCAAAGATGGAGTGTAAATTAGAGGCTTCATTCCCCCATGGGAGGCTAAGCTGGCTGGAAGCCACACAGTGACCACTGGGATACTACCTCTCAATGAGGCAAAATGTCACCGATCATCTTTCCGCCTAGCATAAACCATGTTCCACCTCAATGGAAGACAGCTGCTGGGACTCATAAACCCTCACAGATGTCTATCAAAAAAAGCTGTGATTTTAAGTTCTATAAACTCTTGTCGATCATTCAAAATGCACCCAAGTGTTGTCTTTGGCACTCTTGCCAGAGTCCGTTGAGCCTTGGACTACCTAGTACACCATCATTTTACTGGCGGTGGCTAAAAGAAATCACTTCCAAACGACAGAGCAAGGCTTACAGCCTGAAGATTTTGTACACAAATGGGATCTTGTTCAAAGGCAGCCTGCAGCTTAAATGCCAGTGCAAAACTGACTAGTCTCAGATTAAAATGCAATCGCACTGCTCTTGATCGTATCACATTGACAAAGTGACCATTCTCCAAGACGGATGTGTTAATAGGGACCAACAACACAGAACAAAACAGTGCTTAAGAAAGGATCGTTGAGTAAATTACATTAAACCAATTCAGAGTTTCACTCCCTGCCCAGAATAAGTCCTAATACAGTTAAGGTGACATTACAGCCCCTATATCAGTGTTGACTTAAGGCTGAACAACTTGCACAATGAAACAAAACTCTATGTTTCCACGATACCAGAAAAGCCTAGCCAATGCCACGTGCTTCCATTTGCACACTTTACCTTAACAACTGCCTTCTTCTTGTGATACTTCTCTCCAAGCTTTTTTGTTACAATTTTTACAATGATTTCCTAGAAGATTTGAAAGGAGAAGAAAAAAATAAAATGCCCAAGTATTCAAACAACTACACAACCTAAACTAATTGCACATTCAGGTGGCTCTGACTCCAACCGCAGACTGTACAGCACAGCGCACGGAGCAACAATGGTAAAGATTTGGCTTTCAGGAATTAGTCTTTATCCTCAAATTATTGCCTCAAAGTAGCATCTCTCAAGACTTTTTTTTTTGTTTTACAAATACAGTTACGCTTGAATTCAGGGTATAATGTGACAGCCCATAATGGGTCAAGGGCAGGACTTCTTGATCTACAAGTCCAGTCAAAAAGCAGAAGATGAGATGAGGTCTCTCAGCTCGAAGGCTGATGCTGACTTCTGCATCTCTGTGCAAGTCAACTACTATGTAGAAAGAAGAGGGCTGTAAGTAATATTGTGATTTAAACACGATCTGTAGAGACTCACAGTACCAACTCTTTAATTAGAGAATTCCACCCCATCTGAGCTCAGGCATACGATGCTTCAGACTGCAGATCATGCTCAACCAGAAGAGTAATTCCTCCCAGATAATGTAATATTTCACATTTGGCAGCTTGGAAAATAAGAGTGAATTTAGTTTGGAATCTGCTTTTGGATCTTTACACAAATCAATAGTGGCTTTAGAGATGCAGAATTCATTGTATTTGGTATAATAAGGATAATAATAATAATTTTTAAGGCACTTACAGGCTGCAACCAGTAGTCTCTTCGAGATGTTCTTTTCTTCTCCTCTTCAAGCTACAGAACAACAACAAATAATCACCATTTACTTCCTCCTGTCACTGCAGCTTTCCCATGCCTTTGAAAAGCTGAACCAATTCTCCAGGCCCACATCAAGTGGGGAATAAAAAAAAACCCCAAAAATAACTAAATAAGGGTAAGTCAGCATGTGCTTGCTGTATAAAAATCAATCTGATGAGATCCAGGAATCCACAATAAAATGATGGAGATTTATATTTGGTTTTTGTCAAGTGTTTCTAGATATTTTCTTCTCTTCCAAAATCTGTATTCCTTTACATCTCAGTCTGGGGAATAGGCACAGATGAGCAGCAGAAACCAGTTTTAATGGGGAACTGAAATCATTTTGCCTGATAAGATATGAAAGTCCGAATTCCACATGAACTGAAGGTCTGAGGTCATTTCAAAGGGACGCCCTGGTAAAGTGGACATTGCCATAGGCATGGGGTTACAAAGACACAGATCCTGCATGATTATTACCTCCATAATCTCATCCAGTGCAGATTTCTTCTTTTTCTCTTTGGACTGACCAGAGCTATGAGCTGATTCTTTTCTTTTAACTGCCCCCTCCACCATCTTCAGTGCATTCGGTCCAAGGACGCTGCTGGAAGAGCAAGATGGTGTTTTCACAGCAGACCTTACATTGTTTCCTCTACCAAGATGCATCTGAAGAACTGGTTCTGCGAAAAGGCCTGCTGATCTATTTAATTTCAGTTGTGCAAGTCACCTTCCAGACCCTGCATGCCTCCTTCTCTAGGACTGCATTTGGCAGCTAGAACTGATCTCCTTGAGGTGGAAACTCCACGTCCACCGACGTTTCCTGCTAGCAGTCGTCCAGCAGAATGAAAACAAGCTAAAAATCAGTTCACCACTGCAAAAACAAAGAGTTGGTTGGGGACTTGAGATCAACGGAGAAGACAAAAGCAGGTCTGCAAATAAGGTTTGCAAATTTGAAAGGACAAACTTGTGGCTTTAGACAAGCCACCTGGACAGAGCAACTCTCAAACATAGTAGATGTCTAGAACTCCTTCCAGACAGAGATACTTAAGCTATCTGGCAATGGGAGAAAACACATGGGAATCTGCAGAAAAGGGCTCCGCACCCAGCAAATAAACACCATCTTCAAAATCATATTCAAAAGAGGCAAACAGCTTACGAGTTATGAAAGAAAAGAGCAACTAGCACTAAAAGTTACATCTCAGGGATCAGGAAACATCTAGGTAAAGTGAGGATTGCCTAAAGGCAGCTTGAGTTAAGCCATTTTTATAAAAGACATTTGAATGCAGTAAAAAAATTTAGGTGTTCTCTCATCCAGAAAGATGAAGGCAGCTGCTCTGAGGTGGACAGTAAGGTAATACCAATATGGCCTTACAACAAATCACATGTTCTGCCTGTGGAGAGGATGTTGGATATACTAGCAAAGGGAAGATGCCTAATGGGAATGAAGATACAGAAATGGCAGCAGAAGCAAGAGAGAAAAATTGTATTTCTGAGGAAGTCTGGATAATCGCCATAGCACAGTTCTAGCAGAAATAGCACATTAAATCACAAATCAAATAGCAAGTTCTTAAAATATCATCTCATAAAAGGAAACATACAATTAAAACATAACAACCGCAGTGCCTATATTTAAGAAGGAAAACATATCTAGCTGTGAGGTTACTAAGGGATTCCTGGGCATCAATACTAAAACGAATCATATTTAACATATTCATTAAGGACCCTGGGGTAAAGAGTGAGAGACCACCAACACTGTTTGGGTGTGTCATCAATATGGAGGACACAAGAAAGAACTCGACACCAGAAGGGACTGGTTTACCTTGAAAATCATGCTTTAAAAAACACAAAATTCAACAGCACATTATGCAAGCTCTCATCCTTTGGAAAAGTTGACTCTGATTACCTTCTGTCTAGTGGGAGCTGTTTAAGAACATCAAAAGCAGAAAGGGGTCTGGCTATAATCACAGATGACAGCTACCAGTGCGGACCAGTCATGAAAGAGTCAAATGCAATCCTAGGAAGCATCAGGACAGACAAGCATGAGTGCCTTGTATAAGCCATGGTGACGTTTCATTTGCAGCACGCACAAATTCGATCAGCTCCCCTGTTCAAGATTAGCCGAGACTAGAACAAGGACAAGGAAGGGATAGTCAGCAGATTAGAGGAATGGGGAGAGGAGGCCAGCACCGTGCAGGCCTGCTTGTACAGCACAATGAAGGCCGAGAGGCTAAAAGCGTTCTCTACAAACACATTGTCTGAGAAAGCAGACACCAGGGAGAAAAAGAACTATTTATGTTAAAGGCCCATACTAACATGAGAGCAACTGGTATAAACTGGCCGTGGTATAAACATTTACCTGGGAAATTACAGACAAGGTCCGAACCATCAGAGCAAATAGATTTTGAAGGATCTTCCTTTGGGATTATAGGGCAGGGACCTAACTGTGAACAGTGGAGGCTGATCAGCATGCAGACAGGGCTGTACGCTGGTACACTTGCAGTACTGCAGACAGGAGTCAGTGACCTTGATAGTAGCTTCTGCTCATTCCTTAATTAGAAGTAATTCTAATCTCACTTGTCCACCGAGTGAGTCAAGCAGGGATTTGAGGATGTAAGCTCTTGAGGGAAAAAAGGAAGCCCAGGGCTCCCAGCTTGCTCAAGGACGGTCAGCGTCAGAAGCCATGCCCGCAGCAACAGTGGTGACTCCTAGCTTCATGTCAGCCACACGGACGTTCAAGGGAAGGCACACCTCTCCTCTCACTTCCCTTCTCAGCAGGGCTCCAACTCCATCTCTGTACCCAACTACCAGCACCCCCACACCCTCAAAACTCTACCATTCACTACCTACAATCTCCTGGTCCTAGTTCTGCACCCCGCTCAGGAAATACAAGTGTCAGGTTTCTGTAGCTTGTGCTGTGAGCATAAAAGATGGGAAGCCAGGAAGTTCTACTGCACCCTGCACTGGGGTACCGGACAACAGGTTGAACTCAACTGATCCTCAGCAACAGCCAACAGCTGCAGAACAAACATTTACGCTGACATAGGAAAGTCGTTTCCATATATGACTCTGAAGAGATTCCTGTTTCACCAGTGACACATAAACCACCATCCGGTCACTTTACCATGAAGTGGGTATCCGAATTTTGCTTGTAAACTACCATTACAAAGTTTGCAGACAAGTATCTCCCACATGCTATGAAAAACTTATCAAAATACTTGATATATGATTTCACATTCAGCCAAATTTTAGCAAACACGTTAAGGATTGCTCACTGAAACTATTTAAGTGAGTGTCTGAATTAAGTTTCAGACTCATCTTAAGCACAACTCAATGTTTGGGGATAATTTACAAGTTTTCCTCAAAGCCTGAAATCTGTATCTATTATTGCACAGAACTACTTTATTGTCTCATTTTCTGCCTGGCGTATCTCCCATCAGATACCTTATCTAAGAGCTGAGCTTGTGAAGAGAGGAAAGCTTTCGTTTTACCTGCAATACATTTAATTACAATATTGCCCCACATGAAAAGATGTACTGCTCATCAAACAGTGTCACAGACTGCCATAAGTCAGTGTCGTTTGCATTATTGATCCCTTTTGTCCTGCGTTGCTCGTGGTATTATGATGACAATTAAATTCATGAGCTTTAGAAAGATTTACATCAGGTAGATTCAGCTTCTTAAATGATGATCAGACAAAGTATTACCTCCAATTAGACAAGGCAATCAAACCTTTCAGGAACCAAAATTAACAAGTCATGAATTCCCATTCATAGAAGGCAGCTGGGACTAGATGGTATTCACTTCAAATGCTCTGACTGGAACCCTTATCCACCCTTTCATGTAACAGTATCTTCTTAGAGGAACCTCTAACTGCCTATTACTTTATGGGCATCTGCCATGACCTGTAGTCAATTCAAGAAGGCTCCTCCTTAAACAGCACACATTTAAGATATACCCATTCATCCATTTTAAATACAAAAGGAACCATGAAGTCACCGAGTATCCCCTCCTGAATAACATGACAGGATGAGACATTAGACTCCAAATATTTCAGGACAAGATAAATCCTCCTGCCCATACAAATATCATTGTCATATAAGTGCTTTGCAACAGTAAGGGTTGCCCTTAAATTCTTTTCTCACCTTGTTTTAGAAGATGCTGCTATTGAAGTACTTGCTCCTTTGTTTAAATTAAATGTAACTAAAAAATAAAAAGACATTACTCTATTTCTATCTTTAAAAATAACCGCATTGAAGGATGTTACAAATTTAAAAATCTGCAAATGGAAAAGATCATAAATTTGAAAATATTTACTAATCTATGTTTTGGTTCAGCTTTTAAAATAAATTACTTTAAACTTTATGAGAAAGAATACTCTGTATTTCCATATTCCAGTGTTCTTTATAACTGATCTCCAAGCACTTTAGGAAGCACTGAGTAAGCCTCAGCACTCATCTTGTTTTAATCACAAAATCAGCTTCAGTAGGTTCTAGAAAATTACATATATCAAAATCTGGTTACCTTTTTCTTCTTCATTTTCTCTGTTCAGCTCAGTATAGACTGGCTTTTCCTGCCAAAAGAACACAAAACACATTTCAAGAGTCAGATAAAAAACTGAGCCAAGATATCATTTTTTGGTGATCATTGATTAGCTCAGTTTTACAGACTACTGAGAGATTATTACAAGTAACTGTAATATTCAACCTGGCTTGATTCATAGAAGATTATAAATTGAAAACATTATCTCATTACAGGCTCCTGTGCAAAATTCTCTAATTAACATTCTCTACAGAGATTCTGTCTAAACTTGCTTGATTCCAGCATGAAAGGGAAGTGGCCTTACTGTAGCAGTTTTCTCTCTTTGAACCAGCAAGATTAGACTGGTTTCTGGACAGACTGATAACCTAAAGAAGGAAATTCTGGAATCTTTCCAAATTTTTAGCACTGAAGGCTCAGACCATTTAAATGTCAATTAGTTTTAAATTAAGAAAACGGTAATTGTTTACAATAGCATTTAAATGTACCTATCAATACCCACGATCAAATGGGAGGTTCCAGTCCCAGGCAACACGCGTATGGAAGTCATGGAATGACTCCAAATAGGTCCCAAATACCACACCAGCAGTATCAAAATAAAACTTTTCACTATGCGGATTTGATTATGTCAGCCCCCCCAGTTATTTATCTCAGCCTCCCCACGGTAGAAGGTACTTGTTATCTGCAGCCCTAAAAGTTGTGAAACACCATAAATGAAGACACATCACGCTGGTTACTGTATTGTTTACTCTCCCCTCTTAAATTCAAGACTGATTTTTAAATCATTGATCACTTGAAGAGCGGTAATTATTATTCCTTTAGTACTAAAGCAAGCCAGGTACAAAGTAACTCCAAGTTCTCCTCCAGAGCAGGTTATAATCTAAGATAACTGTAGAGCAGAAAATTCAGAACATAACTGAACTGATGTGGTGATTCAGGTATGGACGAAGACAGTCTAAATCAAAGTCTGATATGGCCAGGATCAGACACTAGGGCCACAGGATACAATTCCAGTAGATTTCAAAATCCCATCAAATCTAAAAGGAGCCGAAAGATCTGATTTATTTATTTATTTTCTGAAACTGTAATTCCATAAAGGACCTCCATGTTCATCAGCTGTAAAAACCACCAGGAAGCTGGTTACTCAAGGAAATGTAACAAGTTGCAATTTCAACAGAAACAAGTTAGTCACGGCTGCTGCCAGAAGTATCTGGGAGAAGATTATTCCCTGTGGCTTAGAAAAGAACAGCAATGCGGCCAAATATGCCCTCTGTTCCCCAGTTTGAACTGCTGATGAGCTTGTAACCTGAAGCATGAAGCTTACTCATCACCTGCTAACTGACTGCAAAGGAAATAGCACCGCAAGGATCCCAGCAGCATCGAATTCACCATTAACTTAACCAAGAGGAGTTTTGAGCTAAATCTTGACAAATGGTGCAATTTTCCTCACCAGTTCTTTCCCTTCCAAACCTCTTCTGACTTGTTGTTCAATGAATTTAGCAGTTTTTTCTTCATCATCAAGGTCCTGTTTCTTCTTCCTCTCTTGTTCTTGTTGCCTGCGAATAGTCTCTGGGTCCCTATCAATATATTGAATATACCAGCCCTTTGGAGTCTCATCAACCTTGCAAAGACCTAAAAAGTCAATGCAAGAGGAAGTTAAGATTAATACTCACAAAAGCAAGCAAGGGACAAAGAAAATATTGAGATCATTTTCACAGTCTATGTTCACTATAACAATGCAGATACTTTACCAGAGACAACGTACCCCTTACTGGCCTGGTAAAATTGACTTTGAATTATCTTTAGTATCTGTTTCTGCCCTTCAGCTAGCCGGTTCTACTTGGAAATAGGCCAGAGTACATAACACAGTGGAGTGTTTTATGATACTTTCCCTTATTGAAGAAAATATTTCCTTCTCACTGTTTTAACAAGGCAGAAAACAGAAATCTAACATATATAAACAATACAGACTAATAGCATCATACTAAAGGAAATGTTACTATGCTACACTATTGTTACTAACTCTCGCCAGAGTGACTTTTCAAACACTATATGACTCACGAAGGTATCCTGCAGGACACAGGCAATCGGAGCCAAAGTAAACTTTGTGTCAAACCACAGTGCCATTTAATCTCCCTTCCTCCCACTCAACACAAAACTGCGGATCTCAAACTTTAACCCTTTCACTAGGCCAGGAATGAAAACGATTGCTTGCTTCTTGTCACCTTAAATACGGAAGCATTCTGTATTCATAAGAAATGTTCTAACATAGTCTTTAATTTTTAAATGGCAACTGTTGGAAGTTGATTTAGAATCTAGCAATACCTCCAGTAAATACAGACCAACAGATAAAACAAGGAAAGGTTCATGACTGACGCATTTATCCCAGACTTCTGACATTTTTCATAAGCAAATTCCTAACGGTTAGCACAGAAATATGTTTGGACATCTGTTAATATATATACAGGATGGGAGGGGAAGAAAGAAAAAGGAAATGGGAGAACTAACATAAATGTTTACTGATCACTTATCACCACCGCAATTACCCAATAATTTTAAAGCTTCCCAACCCCGAGCAACTACATTTACCTTCTCTCCCCAGCCATTTAGTAAAATCAGTCAGTGTCTCCCACTGTGTGGCATTCATGTGGATGTGTTCCCGGTGGCTGATATATTCATTGTACACAATATTATTGTGGACTCTCTTTGTTCCTGAAATACAGAATTATTATTATTAAATATAAGTATGGGACCTAGGAAAAAGCAAGCAAAACTTCTTGCACTAAACTAATAAAAGACATTAAAAACAAACAAAAAAGCAAACAAACAGTAAAATATTTACCAAATCGCCTCCTGAGCAGTTCTAGGAAATCATTTCGGAACTCCCTCAGGGGATAAAAAGAAAGTATTTTAGTAAAACTTTAATGGTTACAAAGCAATTTTCTATTTTCATTAACAATGAAATACCTGCAGTATAAAACGAGTATTCTTTGAACTGCGCATAATGAAATTCAGACACTCATTTCCCTTTTTCAATAACGTAGCATTAAACGCAGTATGTATGCACAAAGAAACACAATATGGTACCCACACATACAAGTTACATCTTCAAAAGGATAATACCCTTTCCAAAGGGATACAATGGAAAGAACGAAATCTAAACACTTCCCACTAACTGCTGGTATTTCATTACCAGGTATCTGCCCAGGTTGACTGACACAAAACACACGGCAGGACAAAGGGCAGCAGCAGTAGATGGGGCAGATCATCTCACTGCTAATTCAAGGGCTTGAGCATAAAGCCTCACTTCAGACTCGTGCTGAAGACAGCTCCAGTCAACCCAGCTGTCACATAGGTCAGCTGGACAAAGGACTGGGGGAAACTGTGGGATGTCAGTCACACCCCTGACTCGTTATCCCTCTGTAATGGTTCTTTTAGCCCTTTGTAACTCTGCGTGTGCGGCAGTCCCTCAGCTGGGGCAGAACAGTGACGTACTTTGTAACACAGAGCAACCTAAAACAGAACTCAGACATGGGATAAAACTGTCAAATTTGATTAACGTCATGGCTCCCTGAAACCTCTTACATACGTTCAAAACTGACATTGCCTGTATTTTCAAATGGCCATTAAAAAAAAAGCTGCTGACACTAAAATGTATCAGAATAAAGTGTCTTCAGTGGGACACGACTGGGCCTTAGAGGTATGGCTGTGCAGAGGTGATGCAGGAATGAAGACCTGGGTAAGAATATATAGCGAACTTACTCAGAAAAGTAATCCATGAATTGCTGAGGATTTTCAGAAGCCAGCAGCAATTGCCTCTGGTGGGACTCAGACATGCAATGACATTTGAAGCCATTCTATAAAATAAAAATAAATACTTTGTCTCAATTTGCAACACTCGGACAGCTGAAGGGTATTAAAAATAACGTTTTATAAGGAAAATTTCTTGGAGGCTCCACAGAAAACACTTTAACTCAGCCATAGCCTACATGGGGTGGTGGTTCCTCCTGACTGGGCAAGCTGGAAACAAAACTCTTCTCAGAGCCAAGAGCCTTAAGACAAATTGAAAGGGGTTAAGAGACAGGACATTCCAGCAGTCCTCTCTGTCCCTTGTGGAATGGGATGGATGTGGTACCACCCAGGTCCACCCAGGACCCATCCAGCTGCTTGTGCGAGAGCACTGGAAATGTTTGCTGGCTCCCTGGCTGACCAACGCTGACGCCAAAAGTGTGTAAGGAGGGGATGGTATCCTGTGAGCACTCAAACTATGGACTGTGATAGTTTGGCCACCTCTGGCACCGGATTGAAGTCATCAGAGCTCCCCAAAAAGCACCCAGACAGAGGATATTTAACCGCATCCTTTTTTTGTCTAATATAATGCCTCTTCATCACAATATGATTAAATCTACAGCAAATTTCACTGCATGGGAGCCTCATCCCCCCCTTACAAAAAGATCTGGTTGTAACACAGTGAAGCTTTTTTGCCTGTAGTCACTGGGAAGTGAATAGGATTTGAGCTTCCTGGGTGAAAGGGAGATGGGGGCAGAAACAGCTGAAGAACGAGACAAAAATCCACAGGATGCTTTACTTCTCCTCTCTAAGGCATGTTAAAGATGCTATTCATGGAGAATGGAAAACTAAAAGCACAGCCCAAGTGGAGGCACTTTTGGAGCACAATTCTGGTGGAAATCAGGAAGAAGATGACACTCACATCCCACAGGCATCTGGGTCCAAGTAAATAGACAAGTGAAAAGAAGAGGGGGAAGCTTCAGAGAAAAAGCATCTCCTCATAACAGGAGAAGGGAAGAAATCGACCCAGAATCAGAAGGAAGGAGCCCTCAGCACAGGACAGACATGGACCTGTTGGAGCAGGTCCAGAGGAGGGCCACAAAAATGACCCGAGGGCTGGAGCACCTCTCCTATGAGGACAGGCTGAGACAGCTGGGGTTGTTCAGCCTGGAGAAGAGAAGGCTCCGGGAAGAGTCTATAGCAGCCTTCCAGTACTTAAAGGGGGCTTATAATAAAGATGGGGACAGACCTTTTAGTAGGGTCTGTAGTGACAAAACAAGGGGTAAGGGTTTTAAACTAAAAGAAGGTAGATTTGGATTAGACATAAGGAACAATTTTTTATGATGAGGGTGGTGAAACACTGGCACAGGTTGCCCAGAGAACTGGTAGGTGCCCCATCCCTAGAACCATTCAAGGCCAGGTTGGACGGGGCTCTGAGCAACCTGATCTAGCTGAAGATGACCCTGCTTATTGCAGGGGGGTTGGACTAGATGACCTCTAAAGATCCCTTCCAACGTAAACTATTCTGTGTTTCTATGAAAAGAGACCTCACAGTGCTCCAGACATGCATCCGCTTGGGCATGTCGCCACACCTATCCCGTCCCCAAGGGAAATCATGGCTACCCCTCAACTCCCCTCCAAGGCAGATGGGAGCCACCTAATTCTTAACCCCATCGACTTTTCAAGGTGTGTATGAAGGAATCACCCCTCCAGGGGGTCTGGGGCCACCCTGTGCTCTGTGCTCAACCCTGGGTTGATGAGTCACTCTGCAGGGCATTGAACGTCCCCAAAGATGGATCAGGACCAACACGCTTTCTCCAGAGTGGATGAGGACTCCTCGATGAGGGATCCCCAAAGGATCAACCCCATCCCCAGCAACTGGGAATGCACCAGGTCCCACCAATCTGCCCCCAAGGGAACTGTGGTCCATACAAGAGGGACTTGGGACCCCCAAAGGAGAATAAGGGCCCTCTCCAATGCTCCCCTGAAGAGACAGGGCTCCCATGCTCCCAGCAAGTGAGGCCAGGATGCTCCCTAGAAGGATCATACCCCACAGATCAGAAACTGGGGACATTTACAAGAGGAATCTGAGCCAGCCCTGTACCCCCCCGCAAGGGGACTGGGGAACCCACAAGAAGGTTATGAGGCCCCACACCCCCGAAAGGAATCACAGCCCCCACAAGCAGATTAGGGACTCCTACAAGGTCGACCGCAGCCCTGCCGTGTCCCCCTCAATGGCACTGGGGACGCTTACAAGGGAGCTTAGAGCCCCCACAGTGGGACTGAGGACCCCAACCGCGGGGATCTGACCCCCCCCCGTGCATCTCCAGGAGAGCTGCCCCCCTCAAGGGAACCGGGCTTTCCCACAAGGGGCTCGGAGCATGCCGTGCCCCCTCAGGGAGAATCGCCAGCCCCCCGCGAGGGACCGGGGCCCCCCGTGCCCCCTCAGGGAGGACCGCCAGCTCCCCCCGAGGGACCGGGGCCTGCCATGCCCCCCTCAGGGAGAATCACCAGCTCCCTCCGAGGGACCGGGGCCTGCCATGCCCCCCCCCCAGGGACCGGGCCCCGCCGTGCTCCCCCGCCACAGGCCCAGCCACCACGGGAGCGGCCTTACCTCATCGCGGCACTGCTTCTGGCACATCTGACAGTACCAACGCAGCTTCTGGAGCCCCTTGGACTTGATGCGGTTGGCGATGGCCTTGGGACTGAGAAAATCCGACTTTCCCATGGCGGCAGCGGCGCCGAGCCTCCGGCACCCTCGTCCCGCTCCCTGCCCCTGCCGGAAGTGCCCGCCCGCACCCCGGAAGGACTTCCCGCTCCGCACCGCGCCGGGGCCGGCTGCGCCCATGCGCGGTGGGGGCGCGCTGACCTTCAGCGGGGCTGTGGTGGAGGCGCCGCCATGTTCGCCCGGGGCGCCGCCGTCGCGCTTTACCAGCCGCAATGGTAACGGGTGGGGGTGTGGGGCGGGGTGGGTCCTGCGGGGACCCGAGGGGACGCGTCCCGGTGGTGGCGGTGCCCGGCGGCGCGGCCCCGGCGGTCTGAGGGGCCGAGGGTCCCTCAGCCCCGCGGCGGCCGGGGGTGGGCGAGGGGCCGCCCGGCCCCTGAGGTGCGGCTGGAGGAGCTGGGTCCGGGAGGGGAGGGGAGGCGGGCGCGGCGGTGACTTGCCGGACGGAGGCGCCGTAGCTGGTAGGGAAAGGGCGCTGAGTTCGGGGGGCGATGGGCGAGGCTGGAGGGCTGGAAAGGGCAGGTTCGTGGGTGACAGGCGGTGCGAGGGGACTCTGCTCTTACCAGGAAACGGTTTAGCCTCTTCTGCTTCGCCTTCGTCGATTTTAAAAACCAGTCAGGGTTTTTGAAAGTCGTGCCCTTCTACTGCCCCGCTGTCTGGCCCTCGTTTGCATCGTGTCCTTTTCCAAGGCGATGGATAATGTATGTGTAGTGGATGTATTAAGTGACACGGGAGATGAGGGGAAGGATGGTTTTGGGCCCCTCACTACAAGGACACTGAGGTGCTGGAGCATGTCCAGAGAAGGGCAACAAAGGTGGTGAAGGGTCTGGAGAACAAGTGTGATGAGGAGTGGCTGAGGGAGCTGGGGGTGTTTAGCCTGGAGAAGAGGAGGCTGAGGGGAGACCTTATCGCTCTCTGCAACTACCTGAAAGGAGGTTGTGGTGAGGTGGGGGTTGGTCTCTTCTCCCAAGCAACAAGTGATAGGACGAGAGGAAATGGCCTCAAGCTGCACCAGGGGAGGTTTAGATTGGATATTAGGAAAAATGTCTTTCCTGAAGGAGTGGTCAGGCACTGGAACAGGCTGCCCAGAGAGGTGGTGGAGTCACCATCGCTGGGGGTGTTCAAAACACGTGTAGCCATGGCACTTGGGGACATAGTTTAGGAGGCCTGAGGGTGTTGGGTTGGTGGTTAGAGGTCTTTTCCAACCTTAATGATTCTATGATTCTGTGCATACAAGGCACGGTCTAGAGCGGCTCGTCCCTGCTATAGGTGCTTTTTAAAAAACAGTAGTTCTTAAATTTTCATCCCTCTGAAAGGGATCTGCCCTTGATAGGTGTTGGTTTGCTGGAGCACTGGTGAACTATCCTAATTTCTCCTGCGTTCATTTTCAGGGGCCAAGTCAGGAATATGGCAACTCTAAAAGACAGTAAGTACTGCTTTTGTTTGCTTTTGAGAGAGGGAAAGTGTTTCAGGAAAACCATACGTTAAAATATAATTTTGGTTAGCCTCTGTTGAATAAACTAATTGTGATACACCATGACATTGATACATGAGCCTCCAGCACTTCTTATATTAATCATGTTTCCTTCAGAAAAGACATTGCTTGAAATGTTTTCAGCACTAATTTCAGTGTTATTTCAGCAAACCAATATAGTTTTACTCCAGTGTATTTTAAAAATAACTTTATCGTATGTGCTAAACCAGATTTTTGCTCACCTTTAAGAGTTAGTTTATTTTCTGTTTTGTTTATTTCCCTGTGCATTTATCCAACATTGGGGAAAAAGTGGTTGACTGAATGGTTTTGCTCTGATAATGCTTCTTTAAGCCACTCCTCGTATACAGGGTTGTTGCCTTGGAATTGCACTTGTCTGTAGGGCACCTGCTTTGTTTTCTTTTTGCATCAGTATTTTTATGAATCTCATTTTGCCACAAACTGAACAGAGGAGGAAGTTAATTCTGTCTCTTTATAGTATGGGGTCTTTTTTTTTTTTTTTTTTTTTGTTTCCTCCCCTTGTTGTCCAGGAAAAGATGACAGTATACCTCAAATGATATATTTGTAAAACAGGTAGAAGTGGAAGGAGAGAGAATAGTAAACGGATCTTTCATTGGGCTGAATAATAAATAAACATTATGTCTGGGGGAGAAGACATAACTGTTGTAAGGATGCATTTGGGTTAGCCAGATTACTATTCTTACTGCTTTCTTACTGTAAATACTACGGGCATGTCTTTTATGAGGTTTATTTGTGCATTGTTTGTGTATTTAGTTTTTTCTTCTTTGAGCAACTTGGCGAGATACTTTTGGATGGCTGTTGCTAGCATTTTATTGCTTGGTTTTGATGTCATTATGCCCAGTACAGCCCATGACCTTCAGCTGTTAACCTTATAGTTACCAGGCGCCTGAAGTCCATCAAGAACATTCAGAAAATTACAAAGTCCATGAAGATGGTTTCTGCAGCAAAATATGCAAGAGCTGAGAGGGAGCTGAAGCCCGCTAGAGTCTATGGAACAGGAGCGCTGGGTGAGAGAAGACTCCTCCACTGTGTGATGTGGGAACATAATAGGAGGGCTTTCATGGTGGTGATAAAATGCCTAGACTTTTTTAACCTTTTGGTAGATCTTTTCCAAAAGAATTTGTGTCTCTAGGCCACCGTCACCTTGATTATTCCTTTTAAGTAATTCATGGATAGCTATTTTTAAGAGTTCTAATGTGAAATTCATTATGATTTCTGATTACTTTTTTAGCTTTGTGTGGTTGCATTGTTGTTTTTATTAGTCAGAAAAGCACCACAACTCCGAATTTCTGGCCTGCTTCTGTCCGTTAATGGAACTGTGTCCTGCCTCTGAAGCATCTACAGCCAGACCTCCTTGTGAACTCTGGGGCTGCGCGTGCCCTGGAGGCAGTGGCCTTGCACAGTAACCTTAATTAAGTGAGGACCCTGATTGCATGACGCCCATTGCAGAGATGTGGCTGGCTTTGTCACCTCCGGTCAGATAACATGCAAACTTGAATGACAGCGAGGGAGATAAAATTCATCTGGCTGAGATCTGGAGCCCCTGTAGAAATGGTTTTAGTTAGAAGAAGTCAAAGGTATTTTGATATGACCAATTTCATTCATGGAACCCTTGAGAAACTTACCCATCTTTTTTTTTTTTAGCTCTCTATGAGAAGGCAGAAATAAAGGCACCCGAGGACAAGAAGAAGCACCTCCTTATTGGTGTGTCCTCTGACCGAGGTCTGTGTGGTGCTATCCATACCTCTATTGCTAAAACTTTGAAGAGCGAGATTACCAACCTCTCAAACGCAGGGAAAGAAGTTATGGTGGTTGGAGTAGGTGACAAGATTAGAAGCCTGCTCCAGAGGTAAAAAGGAGAAGGGTTGGGTTGGGTTTGGTTTGGTGGTTTTGTTTGTTTTCTGTGGTAGAAATTTCAAGACTGCTCAGAAAGCTGTGTGGCGTTCGCAGGCAAATGGAACTGTGTGAAATTCAAGTTCCTTTAAAAAAAGAAATCTGCAAATATGCTAAAAGGGCTTTTGATCATCTGGACATTCATGAAAGTGCTGCAGAGCACTATCATATTTTTGGAATAAAAGTCTGAAAGCTAGCAACACTAGCACTGTTACAAGTGTGTGTTTATCATTGAAGCTATCGTAATAATTTAACTGAAAAAAAAAAACCAAACAAAATTCCTCTCAGACCCTAATTCAGTAAAATGCTTAATTCTGAACACTAGTAAGTTACACTGATAAGTAAGTCTTGCGGCCACATAGTTGCACGTTAGAGCATCCACTCAGTGCTAACACAGATTTGATTTTACTGCAGGACGCATGGCAATTACTTGCTGCTGACATTCAAAGAAGTGGGACGGAGACCTCCGAGCTTTGGAGATGCTTCAGTCATTGCCTCAGAGCTGTTAAACTCTGGGTATGAATTTGATGAAGGCTCTGTCATCTACAATCGGTTCAGGTAAGATTAAACTGAAACTGCACTGGAAAAATATCGGGTAGAAGGCTTCAAACAGCACGTTGGCTGGATGAAGTAATATGAAAATTGACTGTCAATTGCCATGTTTACTTTATTTCTTGAGGAGGGAGTGCATTTTGTGGTGTGGGAAGAGACTTTTTTAATAGCTGTGGTTGGAATTCTCTTCTTACTTGCGTAGTGGGTGCTGTTGTATTTACAGTCAGTGCACCATTATACCCACATGGTATCCAGGATCTCTTAATCAGGATTGTCGCAGAACTGTGTGGAATTGTAAGGCCAGAAGTTGTCAATTGTAATTTGATTTTAAACACTCTGTTTAGAGTTAGTTGAACTGAAGAGCCCGTTATGCTATTTTTATACAGGTCTGTCATCTCCTACAAGACCGATGAGAAACCAATCTTCTCCCTTGAAACAGTTGCTGGTGCTGGTAAGTAGTGAACCTGAAAACACAAGTCGTGGGAAGTGATAAGTCACAGAAAAAGTACTCTGAACGTGGGGATATGGTGTTAAAACATCTTATTATGCTGTTACAATACACGTGCTGTAAGTTTACCAGATTGTTTTATCTCAGCAGTCCAAGGCTGGCCTGTCGAGGTGCTGCGGGGCAGGGAGGTTAAAAAGAAAGGTTGTACTAATTTTGGCTTGAGATTCTCTCTCAAGCAAGAACATGCCAAACTCTGTCAGTTCCAGTGTTTTCAGCACTGAACAGTCTTGGCATTGGGTGAATTTGCACTGCTCAGTAAAAATACCCCAGTATGTTTTTCTAACATTGTATAGGAAGATTAAACATAATACACCCATAATGTGTTTGGCCTTGGTCAGAATCTGATCTTCCTAGTACTAAATTGAATGAAAACACACATAAAATACTTCATCTCTCTGCCACTTAAAACGTTGTATGAAAGCACACGTAGTACATAGAGAAAATCCCTCCCCACTGCCTTAAGTAGAGAAACAGGCTAGCCTAGTAGTCTTTCGCATGGCATTGTATTGTTTTGCTAGAAGTAGTGTATCTTGGATTTGTCTTAAGTCCGGTCTTTCGTATTTTACAGAAAGCCTAAGTATCTATGATGATATTGATGCTGATGTGCTGCGAAACTACCAGGAATTTACACTAGCAAATATTCTGTACTACTCCCTGAAAGAATCCACCACCAGCGAGCAGAGCGCTAGGATGACCGCTATGGACAACGCTAGCAAAAATGCTTGTAAGTCTACACTGTGGGCTTCCCAGGAATTCACTGGTTTAGTATGGGAGTACTGACCTCCCTTTGTGTAATTCTTTGTTTCCAAAATTACAAGAAATGAGCTGGTTTCTCTCTTAATTCCATTTTGAGCCTGATTTTTTAGCCTGTGATTCTTTTCTGAACATGTGAACCTTATTTAGTCCCTGGAAAGAGGGATTGCTGTCAAGTATATGAGAAACAAGACTGGGTAACAGGAAGTGAAATAACAGATTCTTTAATAAGAATATGAAATACTAAACTAATGCTGTAATGGCCAAAAATTCTTTATGCTCTTCTCATGTGGCTGGTCTTAAGATTTCCAAAATTTTTATAAACCTGTGCCTACTTGTGAGCCCAATGTAATTAGTACTACGCCAATTTAAAGGTGGGGAAGCTAAAACAATGATTAAATACTTTACCACCTGTCATGCAACAAGTTGAGAATATACAAATATTCCTTGGAAGGTGTCCAAACTGAGTGCAGTGCAGAGAGTGTGCGGTTGGTATCAGTGGAAGACAGCTAACAGCTTTTAGTGTGGCATGGCGATAAGACTTCAGTCCTGAGAAGGTAACATTGCATAAAGGGTAGCGGAGACTGAGTGAAGCTGATGTGATGTGCAGTTGTGCTACCTAGAACTGTAAGTATGGCTCTCTGCTGACCACCTTGTCTTGAGAGAAAGAGATGATACCTTCTGCGTTTAAAAAAAAAAAAAATTTTTTTGAAGAAAAATATTTCAAAAAAATCTGGCTCCCTTTGCCAGAACAGCAGTAACTTGAAGGAAATACCAATGTAGTTAATTGACAGTGAAATCTAATTTAAAAGCAAATAATGCATGCTTGTGTTATGTTAAAATAAGTGATGTCGTACCATGGTATTTACTAGTCTATCAGCTGTTCTTCAGATGTTTAACTCATGCCTCAAGCCAAATTCCCAAGTTTCTCGATTGTCTGCTAGTAGTGTTAACTGTAGGGGAAAAAAAAATGAGAAGTGCAGTAAGCCTCTTGGTGGTTTGCATGGATTTACAAGACTATTTGGTGTTCTGTTTGTACAGCTTCTCTTTATCTGCATTTGAATAGTTATTACACGTTTAAATTCCAACCTTAATTTTTTCTAGCTGAGATGATTGACAAATTGACCTTGACGTTCAACCGTACCCGTCAAGCCGTCATTACCAAGGAGCTTATTGAGATCATCTCTGGTGCTGCTGCTCTGTGAGTACCTGTATAAATGTGAAATAGGAGTTGTTGCAAAGCTGTGTAATGCTTGTACGTCCTGCTTCAGTCAGGTTAGCAGGGAAGGTTAGGGCACGCAGGTCCTGGAACCGAAGCGAAGACAGCCCATGGTGTGACTCCCAAGTTTTCAGCTTGTGCAGTTCTACTAACAAGTGTGAAGTTTGGCCAGATAAAGTTAAAAAGTTGGTAAAATAGATCTTTAGCCTCAACACACATCCTTGCCTGGACAGGCAGTGTTTTTCCTTGGCTTTTTCCTCGGCCTTTTCCTTGGCTTTCCAAGGTTTTTCCTTGGCTTTCAGTGGATTTCCCCCCTCCTCCATTCTGCCTGGGCTTCTCCTACTCTGTCTGCTCAAACAGCCCAGTAGTGCTGGATGGGGGAGAGCAACTCGGGTGACTGAAGCACTTTTGGATAAATCAGCCTGAGGTGGTCTTCAGAAGCCGAGAGTTTGGGGGTGGAGTTGGAAGGCGGGAATTTCCAGACTGTTGATACTGAATGTGTATTTTACTTTGAAGTTCAGTATTTTGCTTATTTCCCTGAAAGAAGTTTCATGAAGGTGTGTGTACTGCAGGTTACAAATGTGTGGACTTAGACCACAATTTGTAACTGCATGTAGCTGATGTGTATTACATCTAACAGCTGAAAATTTGTGCTATACTGGGATGCAAATACATGCGTTAATATCCTGTGTGTTTACAAAACACCTGGAATACATACCACGTTGCAGCTGCGCGCTGTGTTGTGCTCCTCACAATACATTTGCGGTCATAAGTAAGTGCTTAGTTTTGCCTGAATTTGCATGAGTTGCTTCCTAACCTGCTTGTTCTGTTTTTTCTCGTAATGCCATAACCAGGGATTAATCGGAAAAAGCGGTTCAGCCAAATCCAAGAGGTAAAGTTATGAAAAAGAAACCAGGTCGTGTTTTAAAATGAATTAACACAGACAATCTTGAGGTGAAATGAGGAAGTCAGAATTCAGTGGTGTTGGTCAGAAAAACTTCTCGTCCCAAAGAGCTGGGAAACTGCCCATCGCTAGTTTGAATCTGTCTGAACAAAAAGTTAAGCACCAATAATTTTAAGCAACATACATCTGTGATAGCATACGTCAACATTTGATGTCATTTTCTGTGGGTTTTTTTAAACACCTCTGGGTTATTGAATTCATTTGCGATTACTGTGTTAATGTTTTCATAGTGCCCTGACCTTACACAATGACTTAAAAATGTCTGTATGTAAGAAACTGTACCTGAAGAGGTTTCTGTAGCAAAATAACCATATTGAAAATTTAACACTTCAAGGAAAAATAGACTTGATAGAGAATTGGGGGGGGGGGGGGGGGTGGTAAGGAATATTAATGTTGAAGTATTCAAATTGGAGTAGATAAATGCTTTGAATAAATAAATAAATGAATGAAAGGGGTTTAATTTGCTTCAATTTTCCTTACAGGTGAAGAAAAGCTCTTCTGAGCATATGGTTTAACCTGCCTGTGTTTGTGTTAACAAGACTTCTCTGGTATTTTGTGAAGAAGTGGTAAAGCCCCAGAAATCTGTAAATTCTTACAATAAACCACCTACATGAAACAAATGTTCTTGGTTGTCCATGGAGCAAATGCTCTTGTGTCTAAATATCTGGGTTTGACTTAGTTACTCTTTGAAACTTAATTTTTTTAATGCTGTGCTCTAGATTTTCTGATGTATCTGGCATGCAAAAACATATTTTTTGTGGGCATTTCCTCTTTTGAAGAGTAGAAGAGATTGCTTGTCTTCACCTTGTGTTTGAAAGCATTGGTTTGTTACATACGTTGTGCTGTGTGATGAAGGAGGGGACTGTGGAATAACCTCTCTGCATTGTGTGGTTGGAACACTGAGCTCTATCTCATTTGAGTACCATGTTACTACTATTTCTAGATGTTCGTATTCTAAAACGAACTGATCTGATTACATGAGTCATTTCAGTGTCTATTTAGAACGCACGCTGGTTTTATCATGGTCAGTGTGTGTGTGTGTATTTGTGTGCTATAAAATACAGTAACACTGCAGTTCTCAGTCCTCACTGGGCATGACAGGAATGTGAGAAAGGATAAGATGTAAAAAAATAAGAGTATAGCAGAAGTGTAAGAAATGGTAGTGGTATGGTGTAACCAGGGAAGTGGAAAGCTGCCACTCTCAGTCTGGTAGACAAAACAGGGGCCTTGAACGGCTCAGTAACGTCCGTGATGGAAATGGGAAGAGGGTTTGCAGAGATCTGGAGAGAATGGAAATGGCCTTGAGCTTCAATCTGTGAGCGTGGCAGAGAGACAGGCGGAAGCGGCCACCTGCGTGCTTAGGCTGCTGTTGGGTTGAGCTGCACCCAAGTTAGCTGGTCTAGAAACCGTACAGTCGTGTGCTGAGCTTGAGCTAATGTGTTTTCCTTAGAGGCAACGTGTCGGCTTAACGAAGGGATGTATTGCTGATACCCTGCAGCTTCATGCGCTGCCTTTGTGTATGCATGGAGGTAGACACGTGGGTAAGAAGGGAAGCAGTATCAGGGAGATTCAGGAAAACAAGACTGTCTTGGAGCAGATATGTTACGGATTTAGAAGACTCTTCCAATGACTTCTTTTAAGGAACTGCAGTTCTAATGCTGCTGTTATTCACACAGCTGGAGCAGCAGATTGGTTGGAACTGGTGACTTCAGGGAGTGCTAAAATGTGGGAAGACAAACCAGCCACTGGATATTGTGATCATGTAGAAATCCCTGATTATGCAATTCCCAGTTGACAACCTTGAGCCTGTAATTCTTTCAAGCATAATTTTACTGTTGTTTAGAACCCCTTTTAAATCATGTTTTGTCTTGTTTTCTTTTCTACTTAAGTGTGGGAAACATTGCTTTGAAAGTACAAGCCTAAAAAGCCAGTAGATTGTAATTTACTCTGTTAAAGTTGAGAGTTAGCCCTGTTGTTTAAACAACTTTTTTTTTAGGTAATCCTGATGATTTATGTTGCCCTTTTTCCTCTGTTAATTTATCCACCCTCTCTGTTCTCTCCCATGGGAAATTATGTCCCCATTAACAAATAATTTAAGGCTACTGCTGGCTTTCTAACGCAGTTTCCACCACGTTCGTGACCTGATGGTATGTGGAGCAAGATCCGTACGCACAGGGCCAAAGCTTTCCCACCGTGTCCAAATTTCTGTGGCTGCCCGGCCTGCTGTCACCGCCTTGCAGTGCAGAGTGTGCAGCCGCTGGGCTCAGCAGGACGTGCAGCCGTCCATCGCCGTCATCCCAGATGAGAAGGGTGATGCGTGTGGAACGCTGAGCGCGGAAACACTGGGCCGTTTGAAACAGTTGGCAAAGCGGAAGCTGCCGCGCTGGCCCTGGGCAGAGCTGCCTGGCTCAGCAGCAGCGTGCCAAGCCAGCTAGGTCCGTCATGGAATCATAGAATCATTAAGGTTGGAAACGACCTCTAGGATCATCAAGTCCAACCACCAACCCAACACCCCCAGGCCTCCTAAACCATGTCCCCAAGTGCCACATCTACACATTTTTTGAACTCCTCCAGGGGTGGTGACTCTACCACCTCTCTGGGCAGCCTGTTCCAGTGCCTGACCACTCCTTCAGGAAAGACATTTTTCCTAATATCCAATCTAAACCTCCCCTGACACAGCTTGAGGCCATTTCCTTTCGTCCTATCACAAGTAACTTGGCAGAAGAGACCGACACTGACCTCACCACAACCTCCTTTCAGGCAGTTGCAGAGAGCGATAAGGTCTCCCCTCAGCCTCCTCTTCTCCAGACCAACCCCCCCCAGCTCCCTCAGCCGCTCCCCATCACACTTGTTCTCCAGACCCTTCCCCAGCTCCATTGCCCTTCTCTGGACACGCTCCAGCACCTCAGTGTCCTTGTAGTGAGGGGCCCAAAACTGAACACAGGATTTGAGGTGCAGCCTCACCAGTACAGGGGCACCATCCCTGCCCTGCTCCTGCTGGCCACGCTATTCCTGATAGAAGCCAGGATGCCATTGGCCGCCTTGGCCACCTGGGCACACTGCTGGCTCAGTTTCTGTTTAGGAAAACCCCCTTCCCGTTGTCCCCGACTCAACTGGCTGTTCCTTTCCTTGCCCCCCCCCATGCAACACATCCTTCAGTTCTGCTCAGATAGTCAAGGAACTCTTTTTCTGCAACCTCTAGCCTTCCCTTCTTCCCCCTTTCAAGACACAAAGAAGTACCTCATGCACAGCCCAGGCCAGGTTGATGTACCAAAGGAGTAGCATCTCCATAGAGGGAAGTTCTTTCCAAGTCCTTGAATCCTGTGTAATTCCCTTAAGAATATTCATAAAGTTTCAGAAAGGGGACCTTTTTGCATTTCCAACTTTCCAGAGCACTCAAAAAAACCCAACAAACCCATTTCTAAGCTGGGAAAGGTGATGGCAGTTCAAAACTGCCCAAAGTTTCTCACGGGACTGAAGGGAGTGAGCAAAGATCCACCTGCCCTGACAAACGGTGAGCGGCAGGACTTTATCACAGGTCCAGCTCCCCTCTCCTCCGGTTGCAGACGTGAGATGTGACTGATACAAGAGACCCGGCTGTTTATTGACTAATCAACACACTACTAATGGTCTAATAAATCAAAGAGGTAATTTGTGAACTAATTAACTTCTGATAATAGACTGCTATTATTTACAATTCTGTCCTTCACGCTCTGATTAGTTACACCCAATTACCAAGTTACAGTTTAGCACTTGTGGTATTAGTGTATGCACAGCCACCGCTGACTAACAGCCCCGTTGCTCCTCACTCCACCTCCCACACACCTCAGTAACTGCTATTTTTGTTTCTGGATCCTCCTTTTTGCCGCCACAGTTTCATCCTTTCCCTGCTTGTTTTTTCCCCAAATAAACAACTCGCCCATAAACGCTCTTTCCTCGTTGTTGCCAATTCTGCTACATCTGTTCCCAAAGCCAATGTTTCTACTGTCTAGGCAATCTTGGCCTTATGTGTAATTATTCATATACCTGCCTACATCCAGGTGACCTTGCAAGGTTCTGCTTCCCCCAAAGGTCCCTCAAACTTCCCTTCAATTTGGCTCGTACTGGCTCTTAAAAATGATTTTTTTGGTTGTGGTTCCACCATGTGCAAAAACTGCAGCTGTAGAAGACGTTCACAGAAGTCGTCTTTTTCTTAGCTCTGGAGGAATTACTGAAATTAAAAAGGAGAGAAATGTAACAAATCAGCCTTTTTTTTTTTTTTTTTTTGCTGCAGAGGAGAAATATCCCCTAAAAGTCTTCTGGCATTAAAGTCAATTTTGTTTTGAAGTGTCTTAAATCAGGCTCCTTCCGGTGTCCTTAAGCCTCTTCGCTGTCAAAGGCTTTTCTCTGTGACACTAAATGCCCTCTCCTGTTTCACAGATTCCCGTTCCTCGCAGCACAGGCCCTAACGCTCCAACCTGAGGAGGAACCGATCCTCCCACCTTCCACCGGAGCGCGGGCGCTGGCTCCGAAGCAAACGCGACGCGGTGTGCGCGGCGTGACAGACTACAGCGCGCCTGGTGAGGCTGTACGGCTGCGGGGTGAGGCGGCGGGAGCCCACGGCCTGGAACTGTGATCTCCAAACCAAAAAGTGACCAACTGAGAGGATTAGGATGAAGAATGAAGGGCTTCACCCAAAAGATTTGATGGCAAGGTCTTTGATGTGTGCGGGTGTGAGCCGCCTGAGGACGCCTTAGGGGAGACCCAGCGATGGCGAGGGCTGGCATCGGCCTCCTCCATCCAGATGAAAAGAAAAAAAAAAAAAAGAGAGAAAAATAGTCAAACGGGGCTTCGGATGAACTGTTTTGACTAAGGATTTTCAGCTTTTTGGTAACACGTGGCATTGCTGCTTGTTTAAATGATGCGCCCGGGTTCTGCTCCGGCGCCTCACGGGTAGAGCCCCTGCGCGGCCGGAGGAGGGCGGGCGGCGGCCCCTCGCCCCTGGGGAAGCCCAGACCTCCGCCTGACACCAACTTTTCCTCACATCTTTGTGGGAAATCCCAATTTCGAGGTTTTTGGGGGGAGGAACGTCGCCCTGCCCTGCCGACGGCCGAGCGCTCGATGCGCCCCGCCCCGCTCGATGCGCTCGGCGCTGGAGCGGCGCGGCCTGGCGGGGAGGCGCGGCGCCAAGATGGCGGCGGCGGCGGGCTGTGCGTGAGCCTCCCTCGGCCCTCCCGGCCCAGGGCGGGCGGCGGGCCCGGGCGGCGCCGCGCCGAGCCCAGCCGGCATGTGCGAGACCTACTCGCGGTGGCTGCTGCGGGTGTCGGTGGCGCAGATTTGTCAGGCGTTGGGTTGGGATTCGGTGCAGGTTTCGGCCTGCGACCTCCTCACCGACGTGCTACAGCGGTACCTGCAGGGGCTGGGCCGGGGCTGCCACCGCTACTGCGAGCTCTGTGAGTGCGGGCCGGGGCCCGGGGCGGCGCTGCGGGAGAGGGGCTGTGGCAAGGGGCGTAGTGGTGGTCGTGGGGACACCCTCCTGGGAAGCCGGGCTGAGGGTGGCCCTGCTTGAGCCGGGGTCAGGGCCGAGTGACCTCCCTAAGTCCCCGTCAGCCTTGGCCCTTCTGTGGAGGGAGGCGGTGGAGCAGCGCTGTGGGCCGTGGGGAGGCTGTGGGGAGGAAGGCTGTGGGGTGGTACTGTGGAGGCGTGGGGAGGGCAGCTGTGGGGTGGGAGGCTGCAGGGCAGGGCTGCGGGGTGTTTTGCAGAGGAAGGGTCATGGAGATGTGGGCTGGAGATGTGGGTCATGGGGATGGAGATGTGGGTCGTGGAGACGTGGGCAGTGCGGGAGGTCATGGGGAGGTGGGCTTTGGGTAGTGCTGGGGTCTGTGGGGCAGTGGGAGCCAGGTGCCTGCATGGGGGAGACCAGGCCGTGGGGCAGCGTTGTGGTGGCACGGGGAGGTGGCCTGTGGGGCAGTTCTGTAGGGAGAGAGTATGGGGAAGTGGGCTGTGGCAGGGAGGGGGGAGCATGGCGGGGGACCGGCTGTGGGGCAGTGGTGTGGGCTGTGGGGTTCTCCAGCTGGGGGAAGATCAAGGGGAGCTGGGCTGTGGCGAGCGTGCAGGGAACTGAGAGGATGAGGGGGGAAGCTGTGGGGCAGTGGACACCTAGTGTGAGGGAGAGGTGGGCTGTGGGGCAGCAGGTCTGGGTGTGGGTGAGGAGTTGAGGCTGTGGGCTTGGGGGAAATGATGCTCTGAGGCGGTGGGTTTGGAGTGTGGGGAGATGGGGCTGCTGCCCCTCTTCCTCTGGCTACAGCGTGCAGGGTGCCGGTGTACGAGAGGGGGAGATGGGACTGTTGGTCCTGTTGTTGGGGCTGTAGCGTTCTGAATCTGGCAGGGGAGAAGAGGCAGCCAGCCCTCTTGCTGGGTGCAGTGTATGCATGAGAGGATGTGATGCTGCTGCTGTGTTGTCCTCGCTCATCTCTGGGTCAGGCTCTGTGCCGTGGTGGGAGTGCTGAGGAGGCCGTGGGGGCCCACTGCGGGTGGGGATGTGTGTAGGGTCCAGGATGTGGGCACGAGGGGAAGTGCTGAAGCTGTAGGGCCAGGTTTGGGCTGGGTGTGTGGGGCAGGGAGGCATTAACCCCTGCCGCAGGAGGTGTGTAAGGAGTGAAGAGATGGAGCTGCACTGCATGGGGTCTGAAAGGTGTGCCTGGGGGAAGTGGAGTCACCTGTATGGGGAGAGACAGATACAGCTGGAAGCACTGTTGCTGGGGCTGGAGTGCTCCAGGCTGGGTATATATGTGTAACGGGGCAGTGGTTTGTGGGGCTTGGAGGTGCACATGTGCAAGCGGAGGTGTGGGGCTTTAGTGCTGGTGGGGGATGCACATGTCCTATGGTGTGTGGGGTCGGGGATGTAGAGGGCTGATGTGGGGCTGTGGTGCCTGCTGTCAGGGATACACATGCATGGGGGTGGGCTGTGGGCAGGGATTGACATGTACCAGGGCAGCGTGGGGCCATATACGTGAGGCTGGGGATGTGTGCGTACAGGGGGAAGGGATGGTGCTGTGGGGCTGCAGTGTGTGAAGGGAGGGATGCACTGGAACATTTTTTGGGGGAGATGGAGCTGTAGCGCACAGGACGTGGGAAGGTGACGGGGCTGCGTGTGGGAGGTGTGGAGTATGTGTGTGGAGGACAGGAGGGATGGGGCTGAGGATAATTTTAGTGCACGTGGCGTGAGGTGCGAGTGTCCTCATGGGGATGCAGTGGAAAAGGTTTGGCTGGATACGTGGGGGACTGGAGTTAGCCAGCGCTGCCCTTGAGGCAGCACGTGCAGAAGGAGCTGGGAGTGATGGTGGGGGGCAGGATGCCCAGGGCCTCGCTGGATTTGGGGTGAGGCTGTGCTGGGGTGGGAGTGTAGAAGGCGTGAGTTTACACCAAGTGGGAGAAGAGAAAGAAAAGAGGTCTGGGAGTCAGCACGAGGACTGCTGGCTGGGTCGCACAGGAGTATGGAGAGTGTGTGTGGACGGGATGGGGAAGGGGCAACAAGTATCACTGCTGGGTGTGGGAGCGTGACAGAGGGTGAAGTTGCGTGTCCCTTGGGGTTGTCTGCATCCCTGCAGAGCCTGCAGTGGAGGTACTGAGGGGGGCAGATGACCTGCTGGTACTTGCAGAATATGGTGTGTATGGGGATGAGATGACCAGTTGCTTGCTGGCTCAGGAATGCTGACTGAGGGGATGAGAGGGTGGTAGGGGTCTGCTGGGCGTGGGAATGTCAGGAAGGGGGTGCTGGTGTCCTGTTGGGCCTGGGAGGGTGTGGGGAGTGGTGGTGTGTGGGGAGAGGGAGGCTGGCAGCGTCGCTGCTAGGTCTGAACACAGAGTGTTGCGGGGGGATGTGGAGCAAGGCTCAGGCTGTTGGTGCGGTGGGAGGATCGTGAGTCTGTGTGTGCAGAGGCCTTTGCTGCCCTGCATGTAGGGCAGGGAGGGTGTAATGTGGTGGGGAGGACAGCAGTGACGTGTGTGCAGAGGTGGGTCTGCCAGTGCTGCTGCTGGATCTGTAAGTTTTGGCGGGGAGACGAAGTGGGGGTGTACAGAGTGGACAGGCTGGTGGGGGGAGTGAGGGTGCTCTGGAGGGGTGGGTATAGGCTGTGTGTCCATGGTGAAACAGGGCTGCTTGCAGCTCCTGTTTCGAGAGGAGCACGTTCCCCCTTCCTTTGGCGTGCTGGGGAGCTGTGGGGTTGTGGGCTGCCGCTGCTCCACGTGTCTGTGTGTATTGTGGAGGGTGAAGTCCTGGAGAGCCCCTTGGGTGGAGGTCAGAGCTGCTGCGGTGGGGTCTGGCAGCAGGGAAGGCGTTTAGAGGAAGCAGGGGTTGGAGTTGGGAAGGATAAAGTGATGACTCGCCTGAAGTGCTGGGTGAGGAGAAGGCAACTCACTGATGGTGGATTTGGGGCTACTGTAGCCATCACCACTTCAGAGAATGTGCTGGGGACTGTGGGAGGTTATGGGAGAGGTAACAGGGATCGCAGCCCTGAAGTGCGTTAATTGGAAAGCTTGCCAGCACTTCTGTCCAAGTTGTGGGAGCTGCGCTAATGAGGGTGTCACAGCCACGGATGAGAGGGGTATCAGAGGCATGCTGCTGTCAGCTGGCGGTAGACGCAGCCTCAAGGTCAGAGGAGCTGTGAAGGCTGGAGGCGTCGGCTTCCTCTGTAAGAGCGAATTTGGAGAGTGTGTGGAGCAAAGACCCGTGAGCTAGGAAGCATGGCATGATCGGCTTGGTCGGGAGAGAAGTAGCCATGGCCTGAAGGTGCTGCTGCTTGCGGTCATGTCCCTTCTGTGAAGCAGAAGATCACTGCTGCAGTGATCCCTGATAAAGCAAAGAGATGAGCTGAATGTACCTGATACCCAGTCCTGCCTCTGCTTTGTCATTTCAGGAATAATTGAGATTGAGTCTGGCGCTGCCAGTGTAACTGAGCTTAGGAGGGACTTAGTGATACCGCTGCAAACTCTCTGGATTTCAATTCTAGGTTGAACAGGTTTCCTTGTACAAGCTTTCCCCAAATTTGAGAGCTAGTTAGGTGTGAAGCTGTGTATGGTTAGTCTGGAAATGGGACTGTGCAATATTAACCCGTATGTCCCAGCAGTGCAAGTGCAGCTGCTGCACCTCTAAAGTCTGTATCTGAATCCAAACAGAAATGATCGATAAAAGGATTGAAGGGGACAACATCGAGAGTTTGGGAGAACTGAGTTATGGGGTAAAAAAGGAGCTAACCTAGGCTTGGTCAGAGCTGGCCTTTGATATGGTTAGTACAAATATTGGGGAAGATGTTTTCATTACCGGATCACTGCTTGTGCAAGAGACTAGTTGTTGAGCAGCGTTGTCCCCTGAGCTCAGCTGCCTCTGCCACAGGTACTGCAGTGTTTGTAAGACTGGGAGGAAAAGATGCAGAGGTGGTGAAAATATAGCTTTTTCCTTTCGGTGCTTGAGGAATTGGAAGTGCATAGAACTAATGTATCCCTCTCTTGCTTTGGGTGTGCTTACTGGAAGTGGGGAAAGGAATTTTATTTTTCCCTTCTGTGAATGGAGAAGGAGTATCACAGCCTTTTTTTTTCTTTCCCTTTTCTTTTTTGTGGTGGTGAAGGGGAATATGCTGTTTTCATGCCAGTGATACAGTGTTTTTTGTAGTACCTCTCTTAAAATGATTCCTGTATTTCTTTCTTTAAAAGGTTTCTAAAAAGACATCTTAATGCTCAGCGGATGCCTGCCTGCTTTTTCAGAATTATTTCCTTTTGCTTCTAAATAAGTTACTGAACAAACCCAGCTCTGGATGAATGAGTTGAATTTTGCCATGGTTTTGCATAAGTAGAATTAATTAAATTCCAATTGTAGCATCTTCATTGTCAGTGTGTTATCTCGGAGTCAAACCAGTGGGGTTTGAGTTGCAGGGTTGTCAGCTGGAGGGACATAATCTTTGTATTCGAAACTGAATGGATTTACTCTGACGTAATTGAGACAGTGTGGTATTGCTCTGAAAAGCATGTCATTGGTGTTCACGTATTTTCTCAGTTGCAAAAGAAAATTATGGCTTTCCCAGCTGTGTTAGATCTTTGTTCCAGCTGTTACATCCCATTAGGAGAGCCACATTCAAGATTTTCATTACTTTTCTGCTGTTGTTTCTTTGCATTTGCAGTAGCTGTAGTTGATGGGAGCTTCTGTGGCTGCAAAGAGAAGGCAAAAGGATTTGCAAAGCAGGCTTGAGATGTGTTTGATGCCATGAAATGCTTCTGAATACTGTGTTGGGGGTGGAGGAGAGAGTGAACTTACAGGGGAGAAAATAAGGGTTTTCCTGTTAAAGTACACCACATCATGCTGTTCAAATTTGTGGAAAGCTTCTAAGAGGAAGCCTATTCAGTATGCTGTGCACTTCACACATGTTTCTATCCTAAAATTTAAATAAAATATTTGAAAAACTGTTGGAGTATATAATTAAAGTATTGAACTACACAACAAACTGACATCGTGGTTTCGGAGAGCTGAGTTCTACCTTTTGGTTGTTTGTTTTAAGTAGAGGTGAAAAGGGAGAAGTTCTCTGTTACATGCCACTTGGTTTTGCACTCACATTTCATGTGGTTTGGTAGAGGTGGCAGCACGGGTGGTGCTTTGGGTTCACTGCTGTGGATTTTCTAGTCTGTGTTGGGTTTTTTATGTTGGGGAACTGTCCAGTGGAGACAGACGGTATCTGCTTCACTTGCTATGAATTTAGCTATTGCAGCTTTGCAGTGGGATGGTTGGTTATAGACGTGCAGAATATGTCGTGTTTTACCTCCTAACTTAGCACATTCAGTAAGAGAGTTCAGCTTCCAGTATATTTACATGGGTGGTACAATTCATGGGAGGACTGAGGAGGAGAGTTGTGGTTTATGCCCCCAAAAGCCTGGTTTTTCTATTACGTCGTTTTAAAAACCAACCAGGTAGAAGCTACTTAATTTTAATCACTGAGGGCACCTGGGCATATTTCAGCAGGGCAAATTTAGATCATCTACTGCTAAAACTATAAGTGTAATAAACTAGATAATTAACTTTGAGGTGTGTTGGATCTAGAAGTGGGTTTTCCAGTACTCTTTCCTTGAATTTTCAGTGTTGAGCATATGCTTGGGTATGCTGTGATTTATTTTTATTTTTTTCCGCTGAAATTTACTTATGGTGAGGAAGTGAACTTTAAAAGTTGCTCTTTAGTTTCATATTGTGTGACTACTTTTTTGAAGATTATTTTTATGTAAACATAAATCATAGAATATCTCAAGTTGGAAGGGACCCATAAGAATCATCAAGTCCAGCTCCCTGCTCCTTGCAGGACTACCTAAAACTAATTTTATACTTACCTTTAATATTAAATATAAAATTAAACAATAAATTAAAATTTATATTAATGAGGTAACTGTATTTATATTAAAAAGGCAGCTTCTGATCTGGCGAGCACAACATTTTAACTGGAAGGAAAAATGACAGGTCTTGCAAGATGTTTTGCCAAGATAGAGCTGGCTCAAAACCTGCTCCAGTGTCACTGCACAACCTCCTGTAAAGGAAAACTTAACCTCATTATAGCAAATTTCTGCTTTGGAGAATGCGAACAGCAAACCAATATCTTCATTGGGAATTACCACAGTGGAGAGAATTGACCTGGCATCAACCAAATTTTTATTTCTTTCTAATTAAATGTCAGATCTACCTGGTACGTTTTTTCATTTTTGTTCCTTTTTTGTTGTTGTTTAGTCACTTCATTCTTACCAGTATATAATAATAACCTCTATCAAAGTGTTAAATTTTGATGATCAGTTTAAATGAGCTGATTCCCTGCACTGATGTTGAATGACTGTTGTAACAAATATCTATCCAGGGCCCATAACATTTGTAATAAGAAGTGTACCTCTTTAGGTCCTGATAATCTTAAAGGTTGATATTTTTAAGCTCGTTAACTTCTTGCTGGCTACCAGTAAAGAAGGTCAACTTGGGGTTTTTTTGCTTGACATTTATGAGGTTACCCAGAAAAGGAGCAGACTCTGAGCAGCAATAGCAAGAAGATGCTTTTGCCTGCCTGGTAGCTACATTAATAGGATCCTTTTTCCCCACTGAAGTGCACTCAAGTAAGACATGTATACTTACTGAATAATCTACTGTGTATGCTTCTGTCTCTTCTTGTGGATGCTGGATGGAAGCGATGTGTTGTCTGCTTGAAAGAGTTGTCCTGGAGTAACTATTCAGTTTAGATACGCAGGTGTTTCATGTGTGACAGGGTTGCGCGACATGCTGGAGCACAAGGAGTCTGTGATAGAGCCTGTAAAAAAATTACTGAGGAGCTATACCTAGTAATTTGCTGGTTAAAATAAATATATATAAAAAAAATCTCTTTTATAGCAGACATGAGGCTGAATGCTGAGCTATTTCTAATAGGCTGTTGCATGGGTAGTGACTCATTAATTTTTCTCAATGTGTTTATTACAGAGCTGTAGTTGCTCCCTTTGAAAAACCCGGCATGAAACGAAAAGCTCTTCTGTTCTGTACTTACTCGCTTGTTAAATTTTTACTGATTCATACAAAATTTGGGCCACGAAGGAGGTGGTGATGGGGGTGAGTTTGACAGAAGTAAATCAGCTATTCCTGAGACTGAATTCAAGGAAAGTAAGATAGTTTTTCCCTAACCCCCACCCGCCCCCTCTCAGTTTCTCTGGATGACATGAGCATTGGTCAGCTTGTTTGCTCAAGGGCTGGAGGAATTCTTGTGACTTTTGCAAAAATAACTAGGCTTTAGTAGATTCTAAAAATTCCTTTTCCCCACAAACCGAAAGCAAGCTTTTATTGCTTGTAGGGGAGTTAGTGCACCGCCCTCATTCTGTTTGGTTTGTTTTTCCTTGTGGACAGCTGGGTTTATCTGCAGGTGACGCTAAGCAGCACTGTTGAGGGCTGGATAACTTTCCACCCAGATACTCGGCTCTGTGTGGATTCTGTTTCCCTGTAGTTTCGGTGCTGTACTTTTTTCAGGATCCATTTCTGTGTGCAGATTCCTCCTCACCCAGTGTTCGTTCTCATGCGTAGGGAAGCTGAGAGTATCATAACTGCCTGGCCATTCCCACAGGTTTCTGATGAGCTGTTTTGAGACTGAATGGTCTTAATTTAGCTCTGTTGTTTGCTGCAGCTATATCAGTTTCGGAGCACAGTTCCCATTCAGGGAGATAGTACAGCTTCAAAGCTTGTGAGAAAGATCTTGGCGCACTGTTTGCGGGCTAAGGAGGAGAGTTGTAACTTGCTGGATGAACTATTCCCGCCTCCCTCCATCTCTTCCCAATTCCGGACAACAGATAATATTCGAAGTGTCATGGCATAGGGAACAGCAAGAGGCTGGAAACCAAAAGCTCCAGAGCTGTTTGTGATCTAGCACTGACTTGCCGTGTGACATTGGATTAACTGTTTCACTGGGAGGCTTCAGCATCTGAATTTTTAAACAGCACAGCACAGATATCTGAAGAATATTGAGACAAGTTCAGTATGCACAAATTAAACTTTTTTTTTTTTGGCATTGTTTACTTACAGGAAAAAGCCTAAGACTAAATGAAAGACCAGGAGAGAGTGTGTTATGTGTTTGTCAGCATTCTCTTTCATGTGTTTGGCTTCTGCTATTTTAGTGAATTTTTATTAAACCAGAGAGAGAAGAGGAATGCTAAACTGTACAAATAAAAGTATAAAGGCACAACCCTTTATTTGATGAATCACCTGAAATGACATTTAATGCATTTTTGTGCTGTGTATATTTCCAATTGATAAATGTTCTGATTTAAATATAGATAGGAATACAGAACTGAAACTTTGTTTGTACACTTGTACCACTGAGGATGCTCTTTCTTGAAAAGAAGAGGTTAACTGATCAGTCCTTTCATCCCTGTGACAGTTGCATGTTTTAAAATTTCTTTAGCTTTTAATCAGTCTTAATACTTGACATTGTCTCTTTGGAGGCAAATGTCAAAGATATGGGAAAATTTAATCTTCAGGTGTTTTTGGTCACCTTTTGAACCTACTTTCTGACACGCATAATTGTTTTTCGATATGGTTGCTTAAATATTTCCATAGTTCAATTACACTTAGTAGTTGCTTCTCTGCCACGTGTCTTAATAAGCACTTGTAGGAAGAAGTGCTTTTTAGCATTAATGACTTGCAAATCACATCGGTACACTTTTTTGGAGGTTGGAAAGATCACGTGCAGATCTAGGAAAAGACCTTTTCCTATCGCGGTGATAAACTGGACTGAACTTTCACCCTGAGGACATGACAGTGCTGGTGTCAAGAGGCGCACACTGAGCAAGGTACTCAGCGCCTTCTTGGAGCCCCAGTAATGGGGTGGGTGTTGTGGTGCATCTCACAGTCCTGTGCCACGGGTTGTCCAGCTGGCGAACCTGTTGCAGCATTTTCCCTGCCTGTGCACTTGGTTTTTCTTCCAAGGGAAACTGGACGAGAGCACTGTGTGTGTCCATGCCTGTCCGTACGTTTTCCAGGTCTAGGCAATGCCCACCTAGCAACAAGTGCTGTGAGGCTCACCATCAATCCTCCTGTCCAGCAAACAGCACAGCCCGTGACTTCAGGAGTGTCTGGGGAATACATATGCTTTACTTATGGGCTTGTTGAAAAGTTTTCCCCAAGTTTTTCTTTTTAACTGGCCATCCAACTTCTAACTGTTGAGTCTTGACACCTTAGAAAATGGTTCAGTCAGTTCAAAGGTATCTTCATAGTCTGAAGAGCAACTAAAAAGTGACCAGGCAAAACTTCTTAGCTGTGTCAATTATCTAAATTTAATTTTTTAAGGATAAGACACTCTTCTGTCTGCCTAATAACTGTAGGGGTCTCGTAACTACTCCAGAGTGGTGAAATCCTCCTTTAATTATGTTTGTATAAGTCTCCACATTTCTCTGTCCCTAGAGTCTGCAGGGGAAACTAGTATTGTGCTTGTACTAGACATTACACAAACACAAAATCTGAGATAGTTCTTGTTGTGGGGAGTTCACGTTATAAATACAGATGGACAAAAGAGATGATAACTTGGTCTGATCTCCCTTTTAGCTGTGGAGAGAATTAAAACACAAGCGACTTGCCCAGAGTCACACAAGAGACCAGTGTTACAGAGCTGAGAATCAAAGCCATAATCTGAGTATTACCCTTATCTTCACCACAAGACTAAGAAGAGAAATTCTAGAACAAAATTCTTATTTTCTGAATGTACCTGCAGGCGTAAGTTGGCTGGGGGTTTGAATTCATCCAGTGATGTGAGAACCAGCCTGCCCGACTGCTTCGACTTCAAGATAAACCAAGAAGAGATTAGGTTAAAGGACAAACAAAAGAGCATCCCCCCTGTTCTCCAAAGCTGGGGCTTCACAATAGCGATTGTGTTCCTTCAATAAGCACAGGCTGGTTTTCCATAATTACTTTTTAAAGTAAATCACAACTTATCATCATGTAGGGATGTAATATCGTCATAAGCCAACTGTACAGAATTTTAATAATTCAGTATAATTTTATTGAATTTAAAAAAAATCATGTTTGGGGTTTAAGGCATCTTCTTTTGTGTTATTGTTATTATGAAAAGTTAGGATGAGACTCAGCGTGGTGCCTTGGCTACCAAAGCCAGATGTCTGGTTCTCCCTCCAGAGGCCTTCAGAGGGATTTCCCTCTCTCAGGTCAGGGAAACTGAGGCACTCGGAGGACTTCTGAACTGTATAAGTCTTTGAGCCATATTACATGTGTAGAACAAACTGCATCCTCTCTTGGATTGTTTTCTTGGAGGTCACATTAAATAAAGTTCCTGCCTGCTTGGTCAGTAAGGTTTCACTGTGCTTTTCGTAAAGAAAAGAATATTCTTGCTGTAGAGTCAAACTTAAATTGCACCCCAGGAAATCAGCCCCTAGAGGTTAGTATAAAATATTCTCTCCTCATCAGACTACTACTTAATATTCCTGAGTTTCATCTGGGAGGTGTATCGAACCGGTAGGTAAAGTGACTCACAGTTTATGAAGCCTGTAGATTTCATCTGGTGGAAAGATACTATGTGAAGTACTTTTATTATCAAGAGATACACGAGATACCTTCTTGTTTTGCTACCCATAAACTACAGTCGGTTCAACAAAAATGAAATTGTTCCTTTTATAGGTTGAAAAATAATGTTTGGTCTGTTACATGCTGCTAAAGGGGCAGCACTTTCTGCATATTAAGGGCTTGTTTCATTCATTTGAATTTACATTATGAAATTGAAAACTATTTTGACTGGCGTTGCACGATGTTAATTGACTGTTGTCAGGTAAAGCTGCCTCTTGTTGCTCCCTCATTTTGCTTGATTTGCTTCTTGAGGTGCAGTTCTTTAATGATATGAATTGAAACAAAGTGATATGGATCGAAACAAAACACTTTTAAATGAGAGTGTGTTCTTAGCCTGAAACACCGTGTAGCCTGATGAACAGTAAACCAGGCAGAACTGTGGGGCAGTAATCTCCGTTACCAGTGGTGAGCCGTGGCAGATTGTAATCTCTAAGTGTAGATCTGCAGGTCAGTTTAAAAAAAACTGGATTTTTGCAAAAATGTTGTTCTTTCGCTGTTTTGTTTTTTTTTCTTTTTGTTACAGATGGCCGCACAGATCCCATTTTGGATGATGTAGGCGATGCCTTCAAGCTTATGGGGGTTAACCTGCATGAGCTAGAAGATTATATACACAATATTGAACCTGTCACTTTCGCACATCAAATCCCTTCGTTTCCTGTCAGCAAGAACAATGTCCTGCAGTTTCCCCAGCCAGGAAGTAAAGATGCGGAAGAAAGGAAGGAGTACATCCCTGATTATATGCCACCTATTGTCTCCTCTCAAGAAGGTGCGAAATTAATCCTTTCCTTTAAGTTTTGGTCCCTGTGTGTTTGCATATTTGTTTGCATCCTTGAGCAGTTCGAGTTGTGCTGCCCATAGCAGTCACTCAGAAAGGACCCACTGGGTGTTACACAAGCAGGGTTTCAAAACAGGTGACGGCACTGTGGCAAGTTTTATTTTCCACTCTCTTACTTTCCTCCAGAATTAACCGGTGCCAAAATACACCGCGTTAATACATGTTTCTATATTGCATTTAAATTTAAAATTTTCGGTTGACGATAGAAATGAATGCTTTACATTGCCTTTTATGTGTTAGCTTCCCTCGTATATATCCTGCAAGAACTTATAAAATTTGGTGAAGGTAGAAGAAGGAAGGCTGGCGAGATTGGCACAGCATTCCTGGCTCCTGACAGCTGTTTCTTCTTCTCTTGAACAAATCTAACAAAAAACAAACAAACAAACAAGAAAAAAACACCAAAAAAAACCCACCAACCCCAAAACCCAAACCTCTTCCAGTTAAAATGAAGTCAGATTTAAAATAAGGAAGTAAGACTCGTTCAGAGGCACAGTGCTCGCCCTTAATTCTCTTTGCTAATGTTGATGAGGGTTTCATCATCACTGTTCCAACTGCTCTCCTTCCCTTTCTTGTGTAAAAGTCCCAGGGAGGCAGGGGTTGGGGATCACTGTAACAGTGAAACCAACTATACAAATGCTATGAGCTGCAGTTAGCCTGAGGATTTTAACAGTGGCAGTGGAAAAAGCAAAATCGTTTTTTCTATTTTTCAGCTACATGAGACTTAATTGCTAATATGATAAACCTTTAAGAAACGTGACTTAGTCTGACTTTCCCTTTGAATAGTGAACATCACACAACTATACTTCATGGGGAAATAAACATATGTAAGCTTGTGGACCGGGTACAAAAATCTCAGACAGAAGAACTTTATTTTCCAAAAGAGTGTGACGAACAGGTGCAATCCTCACAAGATACTTATTTAATTTATAATTTAATGGATATCATGCTTTATTATTCATATTGTTCTTTTTGAAGAACTGAGGTCTCAGAGTCTGAACACTGAAATATGTGTAAAAATTCTGCTCAGTGTAAAGATGAAGTTAAACAACATCACCTTATTGGGTAAACGAAATCCTTTGCTGTGCCACTACGAATGTTGCATGGGGCAGTTTTTCAATGATTTAAGCCTTCAGTCTTTTGTGCATCATGTTCAGGTGGATTGATGCGGTTACCACATGCTCCAGTTAGACTAAGTGAAATTACAGTCAGGAACAGGTATCTGAAATGTAAAGGACTGTCAGATGCGATGGTTTTAGTGTGTGCACTAAAAAAAAATATGCTACTTCCAGTTACAATGTGAGGACTTACTCATGCTGATGAGTATTTCTGAAGCTCTGTAGACCTGACTTTTCTGTTTTCTTTAATTGCGTAGAATGCACAGTTATTTTATAGATCAATAACATTTTAATGTCTCTTGCCTTAATATAACCCAGGAAGTGAAACTGCTGGGTTTCAGTGAAACTGCAGAAATATTTTATTGGATTGATAAGAAGGTACTAAAACCTCCCCCTTGTGAACTCTGTTAAAGGGGTTGTTTTTAAAATCTGACAATGAACTCTCTTAAACCAGGAAGAGACAAACAGAATGTAATAGCGTATATGTAGACAGCATTAAAAAGAGAAAAGTGCAGGGGTAGAAGACGTTGAGAAGTGAATAGACCCTGTTCTGGCTACTTTCTTGAAACACTTCAGCCTGATTTTTCAGGAGGTAAACAAACACCATTCTGTCAGAGAAGTCTTTGAAGTGTAACAAGTTACCCGGTAGTTTTGTGTTTTGTTTGGAGGGGGTGTGGGGGGGTGTTTGGGTTTTTAACTTGGAAAATCATACTTTAAAAATATGCAAGAAAGATTACAGCCGCTCTGAGCCTTGTTGGATTTAGACAAATATCTGAACATGGGGAGTGAGAGATGAGAGTATTACAGGCTCAGTCTGGGGATACATGACACAGAAAGAGAGGCTAAAAATTGAAATGGGGACAGTTGTGTGCTTTTTTTGTATGTAACTTTTTATACTCTTTCTCTTGCAAGTTAGATCCAGGAGTTAGATTTTAGCAGTCCTTATAAATAATGTATGAATCCTTTTAACACCCGAAGCAAGAAGATACTATTTCCAAAGTTGGACGAGAACCAGGAAAACTTCTAATGCCTAAGGCTAGTGTATCAGAGGACCTATAGACACAACTTCAAAAAATGAATACAATATTTTTTTTAATGGAAATTTAAAGCAAGCATTAAATACAGCTGCTGAATGCAGGTTTGCTATAGTTGATTTAAAATACTTATAGTTGAGGACATTTGAATTTTGAGTTAAGTGTTTTCTGAAAATTTTGTGCCCTCTGGGGTTTTTTTTGGAAGAGGTGAGGTGGATCAAGAAACTCTGTTGTATATGCTTTGTTGTATTTTACTCCAAGTAAATTTTGGAAGAAAAACTTTTACTTTTGCAGATTAAAGGAATGCATCGTAAAAATACTGAAGAATTGCAGAAGCTGTTTGAATAGTTTGCAGATCGTTATAGAGTAGAAAAAAGAAGGTGCTGCTGCTAAGATTGTGCAGCTCATAACATTTCAGTTGCTTTGAGTAGGCAATAAAGGTAATTAGTAATGAAGGAAGGCTTCGTGCATGTTGTGATGTATAAAGTAAATCTTTCAGTCACTGAAAGGAGCTGTCAGGAAGACTCATTATGTCCCATTTTATATCGAAGCCTAGAGCTCAGCTCATGTTGTGAATATTTACTGATATGATTTAGAAATTACTAGTGCTGATATATTTTAGCAATAATGTGGCCATGATGGTCTAAGGGTATGAGCAGAACAAAGTTTATTGGGAGAGGTAATATCTTCTGATTTTATCAGTTGGTCTAATTAGAAGGATTATCTCTGGTGACAAACTGACTTCACAGGTAATTTTAGCTAGGTGCTTTAGAAAGAAAAAGCTTTTTTTTATTGTTCATTTTAAAAAAAAGAAAGTGTTCAGTATGCACCGTGACCAGTAGGTGTTGCTAACCTCCTTCTCAAAAGTCCTCTAGTACTGTGCATGTAACGAACCTCTTATTTTCACTTACTCTAGAACTGGTGGTGTTGTGTTCAGTGTACCATCTACCCAGCCGCTTGTGTGATGTCTTAGTTATCATTGCCAAAGACTCGTGTCATCGGTTAATGCAGCAGGCAGCTAAACACCATACGGCCGCTCTCTCACTTCCCCCCAGTGGGATGGGGGGGAGAGAATCGGGGAAAAAAAGGTAAAACTCCTGGGTTGAGATAAAGACAGTTTAACAGGCAAAGCAAAAGCCATGCACGCAGGCAAAGCAAAACCAAGGAATTCCTTCCCTCCTTCCCATGGGCAGGCAGGTGCTCAGCCATCTCCAGGAAAGCAGGGCTCCATCACGTGTAACGGTGACTTGGGAAGACAAACGCCATCACTCAGAACGTGTGTGTCCCCCACACTACTTCTTCCCCCAGCTTTATGTACTGAGCATGACACCATATGGTGTGGGACATCCTTTGGGTCAGTTGGGGTCAGCTGTCCCGGCTGTGTCCCCTCCCAGCCTCTTGTGCCCCCCCAGCCCCTCGCTGGTGGGGTGGGGTGAGAGGCAGAAAAGGCCTTGGCTCTGTGTAAGCTCTGCTCAGCAGTAACTAAAACATCCCTGAATTATCAACACTGCAAAGCACAGCCCCATAAGGAGCTACTGTGAAGAAAATTAACTCTCTCCCAGCCAAAACCAGCACAACTCAATAAGAGCAAAAAATCCTGTCCAGCCAGAGAGGAGCCGTTTCCTTTATATGTACTCAATAGTAAGAAATGCTAAAACAGCTCTGTGAATGATTTCTGAAGTTGTGGGGCAAAGGAAGGAAGGCAAATAGGTTTTCAAAATCTGTAATTTGCATCGGTTGGAAGTTCAGTTCAGTGGTACAAGTTTTGTTCCAAGAAAGCAGAAAATGTTGTTTTAAATATGCCATGCCTCATTTCAGTAACGTGCACTAACTAAATGATCTGGTGCAGATTCCAAATGCTTGCGCTGCAAGGATCTGCATATAAAATTATATATTTTATAAAACAATCTGACTCAGTATTGCCATGGCAAATGTTGGGTTTTTAGCAGTATTTTTACAAAGGACACTGAAGGGATAATTTTATGCCAATGTATCATGATGTTCACTGTCTGCCTATTTTTAATTAGTCTCCTTTTTGGTTTTTGAGTTATTTTAGCGCTGTTGTCACTAAAATGTTATGGTGAACTTGTAAGACAGATTAAAAAAGGAGAAAAAAATAAATTAGTTGCAAAACATGATGGTCATGCTTTATTTCTTGTGCTTTAATGTAAAAGAACATACATTTTGCAATAATACATCAGCTTCATAGAATTTGTTGATTGCATTTGAAGCAAAACAGCACTGTGCTGAAACTAGGCCAGTTGAGAAAGCCCAGATACTTTTCCACAGCTAATAATAATCACTATTACATTTTGTGATAACGTTGAGAGCCCTGGGTCCTGATGCTTTAAGAACATGTATCATTCTCTGTAATTAAAACAAAGAGAAGTGAAGTGTGAATCCTACATGTGCCGTGGTAACCTTATTTTTAAGCTTCCTGGAATGAATTTCTACCTGCACTGCCTCTTGTTATTACCTCATTTTAAATGATGATAATGATTTAGAAAGAAAAAACTAAAACACTCTGTCAACTGCTTTCTCTTTCTGACTTTTTGAAGTCGCAGGTAGTCCATCCGTGTTTCTCTAAACAGAAGACTGAAGAAAACGTCGCTTTTGTGCACGCAATATTGTTCATATCTATTATATTTGCATTAGACCCTCCTTCCTCTCTTAAACTGTAACTGCGTTGGGGTACGTCAGAAGGATATGAGGGAGAAGACATGAAAGTCTCTTCCCAGTAGTTGAGATTTTTTGTGGGGAGAGGGGTAGCTTTTAGGGGTCAAACTTCTTCCTCAATTCTTGCTTCCTTTTTTTCTGTCTTCTGCTTCATACCACTTCACTCCCACTTCACGGAGGTTCAGCTCCTTTTCCTTAAAGATGATGTGGAAACAAATGTCATTTTTACCGGGCGTTATGTTTTGTGCTCTTTCATTCCTGATAATGTGTGTTCAAGCACTGGCACTGTATTTCTGATCATGGAGTCAGAACCAGTTCTTGGCACGGTGTACAAATTTGGATTTATTTGTAGCATTTTCTGTCAGAGCATTTTATTTCCCTGGCAGAACAAAGCATAAAATTGTTGAACTTCTTACAGTCCTGCCTTTCCCCCTCTTTGCTGTTGATGTGATGTTAGGACCTGCTAACCACCAAAACCTGATGCTTGTAGCCACCTGCAAGTGTGGAAACCCAGCTGTCAAATTACACATTGTCTCAGAACATCTCTAGTTTTTTCATACAATGTTAGTTGCTAAAAAACTCATTTGAATTGATGAGAATGGGGCGGGGGGTGAAGCAAGGTGCTGATCAAAATAACGTGATTTTTGCATCTGATATCTAGGGCCTACCAGTGCTAGAATTGTAATTGTATAAAGCATTAAGCATCACGGTGGTACAAAGCATTAGTGTCTAGCCCCAATAGCTAGATATATCAGATTTTAAAATTGTCACTGGCCCCTCAGTCTAGTGCTTTCTTTGGCCGTGGTCCAGAACTGAATGTAGCAAGGCTTGGATCTCAGACCAGCATCACTTCAATCTCTGGTTTCCTCAAGGGTTAAATAAAACCAATACCTCTTTCTAAATTAGTGTGTGATAGGCTTTAAAAAGGATACTGGGATATCGACTCTGCCATTTTGATAACACAGGTCTCGCTGTTGTCATTTTTAAGCCTTTCTGCCTTTCCCCATATCTAGTTTAACCTCACAGACTAACTCTTCTTCGTCCTAACAGCTGCGCTGATGATTTAAAAGCAGCAATGATCTTTTCAACAGAGCTTTTCCAGTATACTTGGTTAGGAAACCACCACCCATCAACAAACAGGTACTGTGTAGTCAACCAGTTTGAAGAGTTAAACCCCTGCCAGCCTGTGAACGCTTCACTCCTGGCTGCTAACCGTGCCTGGTTGCCGAGTATTTGCGAGCATCCTTTAGCCGTCCGTGCACTGTGCTGAGTGTTAGACGCTGATTGCTTTTGTGCGAATGAGTCTTCACGTATGCATCAGCCTGGCAAGGAAGAAGCAACAGGAGAAACAGACAAAATGAGAAAGGCAGCCAAGCTTGAGATGCAGACAGAAGAAAGGCATTGGGAAAGAGCCAATAGGAGAGGCAGGTTTCAAAGAAAAAGGAAAATATGAGACAGGAACAAAAAAAGTGTACAGAAAATGTGCCTGGTTTAAATCTTGCCATTAGACAGAAAAATAACTCTTTTATAGAAGGCATGCTGATAAAGCTGTAATTGGGAAGACAACTGTATCTTTACCTTTTCTTAAGAAGTTGTATCATAATCGAAAGCATAATTTCCAGTGAAATACTGCAAGAAAGGATTTAATGAGGAACATTTTTTTAAAAAAGCTTAAAATGTGAAGCTGAATAGACTTTCACTGAAGAGCTTCATTTAATTTGCAGCATTTGGAGGAAAGAAAAAAAAAATCAATGTAATAAGTGCCATAGTAAAACTTTATCCGTGGCAGAAACCAAATCGCATAGCTGGGTTCCATAGACTATGCAGACAGAGGCATACACTGTTTTATATTCTGTAGGAGACTAGCACCTAACTTTTCCTAGTCATTCATGTCTTTGGAAAAAAAGCCCAAACCACTTGCTGTTTTTGTTAGAAGCGTAGTGGCAGCTGGAAGTGGGGAATGGAGGAAACGGATTAAAAGCCTTTGCATTGGTTTTGAGAGAGGCCTTGTGATGGGTTTTCATGGTTTTGTTTGTTGGGGTCTTTTAAGTGTTGTATCCTTCGAAACAAACCGGCTGGAACCTGGCTGTACCTGAATAAGCAAATCAGAAAATACTTTTTATAAAGGTGCTGGCTCCAGGTTTTTTTAAAAGTAATAATGAGGAGTTAGTAATGCTAACTATAAAAATACAGCATTGTGAAAATACATTTCTTCAGCTATTTAGTTCTATTTGCTGCATATAACAAATGAAGTTGATTTCAAGGGGATATCATCCTTTTAAAACCTTCGCACAAAGATTTTTCTGTTTTACAGACCTGTTTGGATAACTTACAAGTTGTTAGTGATTCTTAAGGATTCAAAATAAAAACTGCCCAATGCAGAATTTGACTCATAAAAGCCAGCTTTTTGCAGTAAATTATTTACATTGAATTGGAATGAAAGTCATGGATTCTTTCGCTGCATTGTGATGTGCAAATTCCAATTTTGGCTATAATAAAACTGAAGGAGAAAATGGGACTTTATGATAAAAGGATTCTATTGTCTTGTGTATTTAGAACAGAAATGCTGTCATGATTTTAATTTCCTACTGATCCTTCTCCAGCAAAACTTTTGTCACTTGTCTTGACTCGTCATGTCAGATCAGTTTTTTCCCTTTTCTGACAATGTATGACTTTGTTTAGCGCCTGCGTTGCTTCCTGCACTGTCTGCTGCTACTATACTTGAGGCTTTTATTTCATCTGGATCATCAGACACCTTTGTGCCTTTGAAAGCATAAGTTTCAAATTAGGTTATCGTCTGATAGCTGTGTGTTACTGTTCTCAAGCATTTCAGACTTTCCCTACTGCACTGAGTATTTTTGGTGACTCGAGGGGAGGGGGGTGTAAATGGAAGGTCTAGCCACCGCTTAAAGCAGGATAAAAGAGAAGCGCAACAGGCCTATTTTAAGGGCTGACCTTCTAACTTTATTATTTCTCAGTGCTTCTGCTTCGTGCAGGAGCCATTCCTATTTTTCTTCTCATCGAATGCTTTTAGTTTTTTCTCTTTGACTTTTGCCACCAAGGGTGCTTTAACTTAATGAAAAGGCTAGTCAGTGGTTATTAACAACTCCTGGCCTTTAAAAAACAAATAAAAATTATTTTAGCTACTGGAGGCAAAACCACAAATTTGATTGTTACCCCCCTGCACAGGAATTTGTGCCAAACTTTCTGAGAAACAGCTCATAACCCAAGCAAGCTTTAGTTTTGTACTATATTTGAGAGAATCATTTGGGAAGGACGTGGAAGTAGAACATGTTGGTTGAGACCTCATATGTATATCTGATTTTTGAGACATGTGGCCTTAAATTTCTCAAGCAATGCCAGCATCCTCCTGCTGCTGATTAACAGCTGTGGCATGTACGCAGACGGGGGAAGCGTCCGCGCCCGGAGTTCAGGAGTTGGTACTCCTGGTAGTTGTTCTGAATAACGCTGCTGTCCAGAGAAGAGTTACTTGCAGAGTAACTTTTTTTTTTCAGTTAAAACACTTTTGTCTTTCTTCCTGCGAAAAATACCCATGCTTGGAGCTAGTCAGGAATAGACGTTGCACGGTGTTCACACGCATGTTCGCAGGTGTAGCTGAGCCTAACCTTGATCTTAGCATCAGAACAAACCATTGTCTAGAAGACAAAGATCACTAGTGGATTACGGGACCGTATCTCTCTTGTGTTAATCAGGTGAATGACTCATTGCGAGCTTCTGCAGACAAGTATGTGGTAGAGTCCAGGTTAAGACCAAGGAACTTTGCCTTCTAATTTTTAAAATTATGACTAAGAAAGCTCATTTGAATTATTTGTCTTTTGCCACACACAGATAAGCACTATAACTTTACTGTATGGCTCTTAACTTCAGTGCCTTCTTCCAGTCTTCACCTTTGGTACATGTTCCTGTTTTCTCCAACTCTCAACTAAAGGGAATATTAATGAGTGGGTAAGTCATTAGGAAGGGATAACTCATTTTTGTGTGTAGGCAGTTCCACTTTGTTCTGCAAGAGCTTGAGAAATGTAAAGTTGGATGGGTAACAGGGAGAGTTCAAATGAGACAGCATTTGGAGGCATGACCCTGGTCCACGTAGCAAGACACTTGGATAATTGAAGTTCATCTGTAACTGAGTGTCTTTTTGGAATCTTTCATTTTTGCAATTGCTCTCACTAGAAACATTAGTGGCTTTCTGATGACTTGACAAGATGGTATTTTTATATATTTCTTTAGTTTGGATTTCGTTTATTTCAACAGCTGTGTATTGCGTGACTAGGTGAAATGTAATTCTGTTTGCATGTTGTGTATAAATGTATATTGTTTGGATTGGTTAAGCAAAAGCTACCGTAGCATACCTGTGTTCTTGAGAAGCAATGTCAAACTTGAGCAGGGCTGGATCTGGCTTGTATTTAGCCCAAGGCTGGAAAACGTAGGGTCTTCAGGTGGTAACACAGTAAGTCACAAATTTCTCTGACTTGGTGTGAGATTAATGTTTCAATCATGGTTATAAGTGATGACGCCACGCTGCCAGAGGTGGTATTTTATATGGAGAGATAAATTGAAGTTCAGCTCTGCGTGTGTGTGTGTGTTTAAAACAGTCCGATAACAACTTAAATGGCCTTTATCCTGGCCACTTTACAATCTGCAGCATTCTGCTTAATTTATTTTCTTTGGTGAACTTGTTTGCCCTCTGCGTTCACACTGTTGATGCCTGCTCCTTTCCCATTCCAAAGAGTTGTGTTAAAGGAACACTCTGCGTTTCATGTGTATTCTTACAGTTGGGATGAAGCATACTTTTCTTCAAACGTTATGAGCTCTTTTCCCTGAGGGGAGGAGGATGGTACTGATTCTGTGCGTCTGAGAGGTACGGCTTAACAGATTGGCCAAATAATCCATCCTGAATTGGAGAGTGAATAATTTTAATACCCCTTATCTTGCATAGATTTTTGTGGATATTCATCTCAGCAAATGAACTTTGCATTTCTAAATGTTTAGAACAGCATGTTCGTTCAGGTACAGCATATTTGAATCTTAATATTCTCCGAGTTTCTCCACGTTTCTCCAGGTTTCTGTGCATGTGGGACTTCTGTTCCAGGTGCATTTAAACAAATGTTTTGCGCTCGTGTGCAGACAACGCTAATTACGTCTGACAGTCACAATTGGGAATAGCATGGAGGAAATAATAGTTCTTGACCAATCACTAAAACTCAGGAAGTCCCGGTGCCATAGGAAGGGAGAGAAACTCGCTTTTCATTTCCTTTCGAGTCCAGTGTGTTCAGATTAACTTTAAAGGGAGCTGAGATGCAGCTCTGAGGATTTATTCTTCAATCGTGTGCTACCTACGTGTGGAGCCCATCTCAGCAGGCAGGCAGTCACCAGCCAGAACAGCTCTCGCAGCTCAGCTGCCGAGTATCCTATTGCAAATTAAGTATGAAACAAGGATGCGTTTGGTTTTGCATGGGAAACTTTTAACATGTTCGTTAAAGAGGCTTGCTTTCTGTTCTGAACATTTTAAATCACAATATTGCTGAAGGTGATAGCTCATCTGTGATCTCTCAGAGATAACTAGCTGCTTTTGCTGTTTTAAAGAGAATTGATGGATTTGTACCATTCCTACGTGCAACAGTTTTAGTTTTCTGTAATACAGGCTTTACATGTTCAGATCAGCAAGGATTATTGCAATCCAGTTACCTTTCTTGGGGGCGTGTGTATATAAAATATTCTACAAACAAATATTTGCAATGTGATCAAAACATGCACTTTTTTTTTAAGATAAAAGCTCAGTTAAAATCACGTATCCTTGTCCAGGGAACTTGAGTTGGGATGGGCTTTTTTCAGAAGCTTTAGAATTACAAGTGAAAATCTATTTAGATTTTGGTGAGATTTAGCCATCCATTTATCCTCCTTTATTATCATACCTTAACTTTTTTTCCAGAGTCCTTAAAAACATGATATAAAATCACATTGGTTGTGATGAGCTGAAAAACCAAGGTGGAATTTTATTGTTATGGTGTTGCTATATGGTTCGGTTACTTACAAACTGCAGCATATGAGGTGTTTATCACAATATTGCTTTTATTGAAAGAATTCAGTATTTTTTTAGGACTCTTGGGGAAAGTAAACTTTATGTGAATTAAAAAGTGATAAGTATCTTAATGCTTACGTTGCAGGTAACAGCCTTCTCTTAGATGAGCTGATTTTCATGCAGTACAGCTTGTGCATAGTATCTATTTAAAACTTAAAGTGATTCGGGCTGAAACACTGAATTTCTTCAAAACCTCAGTTGTAAAAGCTCAGTTTTGTAAGCGGCCCATCTAATTAAGGAGTTTTCCCCTCGGACAGACATTCCTTCTCACGTGAGCCCACTAAGCCGAGCTCCTTGCATGTGGTTTTGGTCCATCTCTGCTGAGCAGAGGCAGAGAGCCGGGTGAGGCGAACTCCCAACACATCTTCTAGACACCCCCGGTGTAATTTTGTACGGACGGGATGCTGGTGTAAAGCTGCGTTAAAAACTAGCCCTGCTGCCTGGTTGAAGACAAAATGCTTCCACTGGTATGGGAAGTGAAGAATGTCAGAAGAAATTTGAACTTGAATTTTGCAGTATCAGTGGTCCGTATGTCCTGTGTGCAGGACATCTGTCCTGTGCCCTGCCGTAGCGGGCTATGATTTTCCTAGGTCACAGGCTAAGCCAAGCAGGGTTGCTGCAGTACTCGTAACAGGAGACATCCAAGGCAATCCAATGAAGCAGGAAATAGTGTTGATTAGTAGGTGGCATTTTATAAGCAGCTTGGTCTGCTGTTGAGACTGGCATATTTCAGATGAGATGAAAAATTAAGTCCTTGCCACTTGCGGTGATTAAAGGCTCGGTGGCTCGCTTTTCAAGAGCAGCATGTTAACCCTGCTGGCACGGGTCCAGTTGGGTTATAGAGTTCTGCCAACCTAAATGCCCCAAGCAGTTTCAAATTCGTGGAGGAGAAACTGCTCAGCGCTGTTCTGTGCCGCTGAATAGCTGCCGCATCCTCACACCAAGATTGCTGCGTGTCAGCGGTAATTGAAGTGATGCTGAGTTGAGGCCAGGTCCTATCGACTGAATGCATGCAGCAAGCCTAGTTTATCTTTAAGGGTAAATCCAGCAGTGCACGTGTGTTTTCTAGGTTAGCGTTAGACCTGTATGTGTGAATGATGATAAATAAATGGAAGGTCATTACGCTCTTTCAGGACAGGGAGTAGAGCCCACCCTGGTATCAAATCTGTGTTTGCAGAGGAGAGAACCGTATGTGGTCTGCTAATGTACTGAAGAAACTCAGGCAAATAAACGGAAATGTGGATTCCTTTTATCTAAACAGTTTTCTTCCTTTCAATTGCGGGCTGCTTTTGTGCATAATATGGATAATAATTTCCGTGTGGTATTTTCAGCAGTCATAGAAAAGGTGTGTGGACTGTTAGAGTAATTAGATGCAAATAGCCAAGCTGAGGGACAACTGGTTATAATCTGCTGTGACGGAAAGGTGTGTGACGTGGGAAGGTGATGCTGGCAGTGGCGTGTGTGCCACCAGCAGGATGCATGTTAGGGTTAAATAACTTAAAGTAGGATTTTTGTAAAATGCAATAATTCTTATTAGCCCCTGGTAAAGCAGCTAACACTCATGCTGCTTTCAGACTCCAGTGTTACACACGTGCTTATTCTATGCAGTAGCTATTGGCCTTATCTAAATGGAAAGCCCGTTCCAGCTTGAGAACAACTTAGCAACTTCTTAATATCAAAAAGAGCACATTATACACAACACATGTACAAGACTCAAAGGAACATGTATACTGCCTAAAGTTTTTGGAGCTAGTGTGTGTACGCTAATCTCCTGAGAGTTCGCTGCTCCAAGCTTTTATCGAGAGCAAAGGGAGTCAGAGCTGAAGACTTCTGTGCACTGCCACTCCATCTGAAAGAACCAGCTCCTTTTTCCTTAGTTCAAGGCAGTACGCCCAGAAGTATGTGTACATCGTTCCTATCAATGCAGTCACAGGACTCTGACTTTCTTTTTAAGTGAAAATAAATGAAAATGTCTTCATTCTGTATTGTTAAATGGCAGAGGAGGTTTCTGCTACAGTCTAATTGTCTTAGATCTGCTTTTTCAATGCAGCACATCTTTGCATTAAGCTGTTATTACCTTTTAATGTTGTTTAGAAGAGATAAAATATATTGGTAGTATCTCAAGAGAAAGACTCCAGATGCTGGTTTTACGAGGAAAAGCTTAGATGTGGTTTAAAAACCTGCTTTCTTCTGGTCGTCACAAAGATGACTCCAAGTTGACTGCAGCTCATACTACTAACTACGGAGTTACTGCAGCTTCTAAATGCCCAGTTTTGCAGGTTCTTTGCCTTAATTGGTGTAAGGTTTGCTTTCCCAGATAATTTTTTATGAAAGGGCAGTGAGATGAGGGAACAAGCGAGCTTCAGAGTGAGCTCCAGTCAAGAAGCCGTGCCCACTTAGGATCGCATTAACAGGGAAAGAACATGCGAGCTATCAGATTACACGCTGAACACCATTCTCCAGAATTAGGTGACTTTGTTTCCTTTCCTGCATTTAGTGTCCCAGCGTCCTGTAAAGGTTGGGGTTACTTTTTGAACAGCCAAAGCTGCATTAGTGCCGTTCTTTTTCTGACTGGTAATTCATTTCTTTCTCTAGCATTAAGGCAGCAGCTGTAACCTTTTCATTTTAATGAGCAAAAGCTTTGTTAAACCAGGAACCTCTCCTGGTCACAGGTAACATGGTACATGAACATATTTAAGGCAACTCAATTTCCGTAAGAAACGGTATGCAAAGTCAAGTCTTGCTTCCTCATTCAAAGAGCTGGATTCCTAATTACAACAGAGTTGATGAAAAATGACATTTGGCAAAAATCCAGAGCAATACTTAGCCTCGTTGCTTCTTGTTGCAGAGTGAGGCACCTTAACTGTTCTGTCATCACACCTTTGGATTTAATGTAAGGAAAGTTAAAAATATAAGTGGAGATTTTAAAGATTTCCCACACACACGCACTTCTGTTTGAGAGCATATTAATACTGTACTCATCAGGGACTTACATGTCTTTAATGTTAGCTGTCTGTATTGAGTTATATCAAACCTACCTTCACTCTGCTGATGCAGTATCAAGGCTGAAATTTTTATTCTGCAACACCCAAGTCATTTCTCTCGAGCTTTTATTTTGCCTTTTATGTGCAGTCTCATTTACACTATTCATAGCAAAATACATGTTCTTAAAATAACAGCAGCATAATCTGGTTACATATGGCAAAGGAAATAATACGGAAAATCTAGGCTTTCTCTAATCCAAGTCCATATAGCATCTTATATTGCTATGTGTTATATGGCTATAAAATACATTGCACAAATGGAATATTTTAAGTGTTGTGTTAAAATTTGCAATTCTTTCAAATTTAGCATCTGTAAAAGACTAGTATTAACATTTACTGCATTTTAATTAAAATTAAGTGTGTTTATTTCTAAGTTTACTTGAAATTCCTTACTAGCTCTTTCTACCATCACCTCTTTTCTTGGTCGGAAACAAAACAAAGGAGCGTGTATCCGGAGAGGGTGATTGCTTGTTCACCACACACACTGGCTTTCAGAATGGAAACTTTGGGAGGGAAGCCGAGAGGAGCCAGACGAGCACATGCAAAGAAAATTAAACGTTTCAGGCCGATCTGAGCAGTGGAGATCAGATAAACTAGAGTCGTGGTGTATCTTCTTGGAAGTTGCATTCGTAGTTACTGTGCAGTAATCTCTACTAAAGAATAAGAGCTTAGTGTGTGTGGTACGCCTGGCACAATTTGGAGCATGAGGTCCAGCGGTTTGCTCCTAGCAATCTCTGTCCTCAGGAGACAAGAAAAAGAGACACCAAAGTGGTCTGGCTTTAGCAGTTGCTAGAGTTTGAGGGAAAGGGAAAACAACTAAAACACTATCTATGCTAGTGAAGAACACGTTCTGCAGTTGAGTTGAACCAGAGCCGTCAGGGCACACCAAGCCATCAGCAACCTCATTGCCATTCCTGTTGCAGCTCTGGGAAAAGCACAGGACCACAGCCTGCCTCCAGTTGCACCCGCATCCATTTGAGGTGCCAAGGACACGGTGATGCTGGGGGAAGATAGATGATGACTTGGAGGGAGCCAAACCCTTCCCACAAACGTGTTGCGGTACCGTAGTTCTGGTGTATAACTCAGTAAGGGGAGGTTTTGGTGTGCGACGTAAAAGAGATGTAAGCCAGGACTTGAAGTGTGTGCCTGAGGGCTGTTGCAGTGACAGATAATGGTGATGGTGCTAGACAAATTAACTTGGTTATTAGAAACAGCAGAGCTGTGTTAACAGGACGCTTTTGTCAGGACATTTGTACTGTTGAGAAGAACCTAAGCCCAGCTGTGCTTGGCAGGCTGAACCTCTGTCTAGCCAGGTGTCCTGTAATGGGAGCACTTCGTGGAGAATGCTTTGGGTTAGAGCTTGCACAATGCCCTTCTACTGTGTACATGTGTAACAATATCTGCTGAAGGACTGCTTTATTCAGAGACTACATCCACACCTTTGTTCGATATTCCTTGATGGATCCATCTAAGGAAGAGCAGGAATCCCTGCTGAGAAGCAGAACACATCAGTCCAGATGGAGTGGCACGCTAAGGGATTTTACTTGCTTTGCTAGCAGAGCAAGGTTTTGGGATACAGGTATACCACTCTCAAATTTAGACTGGTTCCGAGATGTCCTTTCTCCCTGCAAAACAAGTGGGCTGTGTGTCTGCGGACTGTCGGTCAGTGTTTGGAGTCTGTTAATGAGCCAATTGTGCAGAAAATACACATTCCACTGGTTTTTTTCTCTTCATCAATCTTCTAGATATCCTGGAAAATTAGATAATTTTCCTTTTACCTCCTAAAACTCAATCAGATGAGATCAGGTGTTTTCAAATAACACAGCTGTGGTTTTTCACCACAGTTATCGTATCTCATTTGCTGCTTAATGCAAATTCAATAACCATATTGGGTCAGACTTCTACACTGACTGCACTGGTGTGTTTTTAACAGTAATATTTTACAAATCACTGCAGAAATGCGTAGGTTGCACACTATTTACAGAGGAATTTCCAACTTGAAAGCATGGTAAGCTTTTCTTTATATTAGCTAGAAAATCCTGAGGTGTAAAAGCCCGAAAGGTCTGTATCGCTCTTCTCCCTTCAGATACCACACGTGCAAAAATTTTATAGCATCGTTCCAAGCCTCAAGTTGAGAGAAGTTATGACTTAAGGCTATTGAACATGTAGTTTTTCAGACAGCTGCAAGTTCTGCTATTTTTAAACACTTCTTCACCTGCAACAAAAGCTCTAGTTATTCTGTGCAATAATGTATTCAATACATTTAGATTTAAAACATTTTTGATATTTTAGCTGCATTTTGCTAATAAAAAAGGAATGTGGAAGGAAATATTTTGTGAACTCAAATAGCTGAAGTCTTGTGACAACTTTGACAGAAATTCAGCTCCGAAGTGGCATCCATGCATAAGATGATGTATTTCTAATAGATAGAGTTGTTTTGGTTTTTTTTTCTCCCTTGAGAATTATAAATGTCTGAGGCATGATTTAAAATGGAAATAGCATCATAGCCTTCACCGTCATGTCACTATCAATTTGCTATAGTTAAACCATTCGGGGAGATAAATTAGATTCAATAGAGCTATCAGATAGTATCTCACAGTCTTTTTATTTAAATGGGCTTCACTCTTAATGCAAAAGAGAGCATGTATATATGTGCCTATGTATGTTACCGAAAGGGACTAAAGAGCCTGAGCGCTGTTGGTGCTCAGTGAGTTTTGGTTTTCTCTGTCAGCTAGTGTTTTTGCAAACCTCCTATACCCTTTTCCCCATCTTACTTTTACACATGTATTACTTTGCTAAACCAGCATGTTTAGCAATAATTTTTTTCTCAAAACTCTGTCTTTCCAGCATTCTGGGATTTTCAGTTTTCCTAAGCCCCCCCTAATATGTGTGCAATTTCCCCAGCTGGAAACTGGAACCTGGTTTTGACATACAGCTTGATACTATTTCCGTGCAGTGCTGTGGGTCTTCTAATACTAAGACTAACCTAAATGCTATGGTCAAATTTGCTGTGCCTTTTCCCTCTGCCAGTGCACTCCTCTTACTAGTATTTAGCACTCCTAAGTGTTCCATGCTTCTCTTTCTAATTAACAGGTTTCTTGAAATGCATTAAATATTTTTTTTCTGCGTGCTGAGATCAGCTTACATTGTTCTAAGCATAATAGTTTATTTATGCATGGATTTCTCATAGCCGTCGTTTTCCATGAACGTTTGCGCCACGCTTTCAATGTTATACTTTCTGACAAGTTTCATTAAATGGGATCATCCTTGTTTTTAGAATATGCCACAATATGAGCATGCCTAAATTATATTCTTTTGGTTCCTTACTAGATAGCTTTCTCTACTTCTTCATTACCACATGTCTGCATTCTTTCAGCATGTTTCATTTTTTGTCCAAGACTTTTCAAGTAAGATTTTGTGATACTGTCAGATATCGAACTTTAAAGCTTCTATTATAGTTTCCAGTTATCTATTATTTTTGTAGTTCTTTCAGAAGAATCTGAAAATTGATCAAGTTATCTTTTTTCTTTTTTTTTTTTTCTCCTGTCTAATCTTGTAGTGGGTTTTTTTCTTAATACGTACTAATTCTGTTATGGGTTGAAGTGGTAGTTATTAGGGTCATTCTTCTGAAGTGTGTGTATATTCTGGACTTACTGATAATATTAATTAGATACATGTAATAACAAGCAGCTTTAGTAATTAGTGAACTCCTGATAGAGACAGCACAATAGTTTGAGACGTGAATTTTCTCGAGCAGCAAGACAAAATGTTCCAGATGCTCTTCGTTTCAGTATCAAAACAATGTTGCCTGCTATGTACAGGTTTCTTGGGTTCGGGATACATGCCATTTGGTACTGACTGGCTGTTTATAATTCTGGAATTTGCTAGTGATGGCTGCAGTCTGAGACTACTCATAATGAAAAAAAAAAGGCAAAACAACAATATGTGGTTCTACATCACTGAAAAAGCTTTTCTTCTATACAAGTTTTATTATAGAAATGTGAAGATATTATTAAGGGAGCAGAAGCAGACGAAAATGGAAACTGCCTAAGAAGTTCAAAAAAGTCAGCATAATGCACAGAGAGAGAGAGAGGCTTGAAGTGCTGCAGTTTGTATTTCCATCCCTGTTCGCCTTCCTGGAAACTTGCCCTTGGGTTCGTACTTGGGATCAGCTACTTGTGGTAGCTGATACGGAGATGTGGCTGTAGCCTATGACCACCCTTACAGGCAAATGTTTTTCTCTAGAGTTTTTGCTAAAGGACAAATATAAAATAATTTTCAATCTTTTCTTACTAGAGTTTCCTTTTATTCCCTAGTTTGTGTTCATCTGAAAAGGCAAAAGGGGTTTTCCTTGCATAGTTGGACGGTGCAGGAGTCTTTGTTAATTTGTCTGGCTGGTGTTATATCCAAACTCGATGGCTGCTGTGGTCCAGATTTAGCGTATCATAGAGGTTTGAATGTTTTTGTCTCCTTAACATTGAAAAAAGTTTTGACATGTCTCTTGACACTGTTGCATCAGTGCTGACTGCATTTTTTTTAATCAAGTAGAAGATTTACTATTATATCCAATTATTTTTCCCTATTAAATGTGCTTATCTTGGCTTACATACCCCTCATCCACTGATGTGGCTTAAAGTAATTTTATCACCTCCACGTAACCTTAGGTGTGCATGAGTTTAAATATATGTCCAGCGGAGGCTCACCTGCTGTGATCTGTGCGGGGTGGGGGAAGCTTCATAAAAAAAATTAGACTTGTGAAAATTAAGCTCACAACACAGATTTGAAATTTAAATAAGTGGTGTGTGAGGAAAGGTGCCTCATTCCTCAAAAAGACACTCTTGATTTCTCAGCTTTTTCTATACTATTTTTCTACTTATTTTTCAGGGCACAGATAACCAAAAGTATCCCAGCTTTGCTGATGTGAAACAGAGGCAAAAAAGAGGTAGATCTGGATGCAGAAAGCCCAGGGCTTGTAACAGTATGTAGTAAATAAAAAGGCTGTCAGGATTGCTAAGAACTCACATCTTTCTTTGAAATTAGCAGCACCTGTAGGTACTCCCAACCCTGAAGGTTTATACCTAGTTTTAGCATCCTGATTTCAAACCATTGGGCTTGATAAAGATCGCAGAAGGCGGTGTCCATATCAAAGCCTGAGCGAGCATCCTGCACTCGTTCTCCGGCATCGCCATCTAGATGAGCATCTGATAGATTGCCACCTCTCTGGAGGCTGGCGACTTGGTGGAAAAGTTACTGTGATCTACAATACGTGCAAAAAACTTGCTTCAGGACTGTCAACCTGCATTTATGTTTTACATTGAATGTTCTCTGACATTTACAACCACATAAATTTAATGTTTCTCACTAATAGGATGGGGAGGTATTACTACTATTAAAATGAAACGGGAAGATCACCATTTACCTCCAGTTTTAAAAAAAGGTGTCAGTCACTAAGGTGGAAAGACAGGAGTTTTGACCGAGTCTGTGTTTGCCCCTTCCATGCTGTTCACCTTGCTCCTTGCATAGCCGGAGAGCGCAATGTTTGCTCTTACCTAAATTTTATGGCTATGATCTAATCTAAAATATCTGGCTGCTTATGGCTGTAGTTTTTTGCAGGTGATAAAAATTATTTGTGAGTTAATCATTAGAGAGCTATTGAATAACTTGTGAATTTGGGGAAAAGGCAATGCTCAGACTTTCCAAACTGTGGTTCATTTGTATTAGCTGAAATTCTTAAAACTTTGGTCAAAGGAAAAAAACATTGAAGTGGGATCTCCTTTTATTCTTCCTTCGCTCCTTTTATTCTCGCAGGTTTAGGTAGAAAAGCCAAGGGATGTAAGGGAGGGTCTGCCTACCTCATGTCTGCAAGACATCTCTGTTTTTATAGCTATTAAATTGTGCTGCTGAAAGAGTTCCCCCAAACATAAAATTAGAATGATTGCACTGAAACCAGATTGTGAAAATCCACTCTCTCGGGAAGAGTTTACTTTTATTTGGTCCTTTTAAAATCCCAGTTGTGATGGGGGTGGGGGTGTCATTTTGGTGTGAGTATTTTTTTTCCTTAAGGAAAAAGGAATGGTGAGGGAGCTGTCAGAAATTTCTGTGCTACACTTTTCGGTCGTGCTAAGATCCTTTGCCTCCTATTTCTGTTTCTCCTTTCCCGCTTGGTGCTCTGAAACTGGAATTTTGAAAAATATCGGCCAGCCTCCCTTTGGTGCCTGGGGTGGTGTTTATTTACCTGGTTTATTGTCAGGAGCCAGACAGCAGTATTTTGGGGATATTTGCCACCGGGGTGTGTGTGTGTGTGTGATCAGTTTTCTTGTTAAAATGTATTGAATAATGAATCAAATTTTTTTATTTGGTTTCGATTATTTCACAGCCTGTTTGATTTCAAAGGTGTTTCTAGTATCATCTCGTTACATCCATCGTAGTGCATCAGAAACCTAAGTTGGATGTTCAGAAAAGCAGTGCTTTAGTACAGGATCCTAAACAGATTAGTCTGCGGGAATATCCTTGCTAGATGGATTCTGTGAGTGAGCACAAAACAATTCAGACCTCGGACATTGCTTTTTAAATTTCTTTGAACTACGATTGTCTTTTGAAAAGATTAGCTGCAATCTCATTGACAAATGCACGCCTACCACAATGCCGCCCTGGCCTTTTCATCCCGCGGAAAGTTGGCTTAATTTGATTTTGTGAGGGTGCCTGATTTTAAGCAGAAATGATCCCGAAATACCGGTGCCTGGTTTTGTGTCCTGTTTGGTGTCCATGCAATAATCCAGCATTATTTTGATACCTCAGCAGAGGGCACTGTTGTAGCATTAAAGGCACTTGAAAGTCTCATCTCCAGCTTTTCTTGATATTTTTTTTTTATTTTGGAAAGTGTTTAATGTTCTCCATGTAATTAAATTCAGTTCCCTGTATAATTAGCAATGGAGCCTTATTCTTTGTGCCACTGCTGTGGATAGTATTATTTTTGTCTCTATTTGCCTTCAGTCAATGCAAAATACTGTTGCCTATCAAAACGTAGAAAGTTTTATTACTATCTCTCAAAGCTAAGCAATATTTAAAGGTGGATATTTAAAACTGTGTAGTTAGTTTCATTTAGTTGCTCAGAGTAAACCGGAAACCTTTAAAATTCCTGCTCGTGGCTCGGGAAATAGCAAAGTTAATGTGCCCTAATAATTTTACCTTTGTATCGCAATGTGTATTAATATTTTTTGGATTGTCGGTACTTCCAGGTTGTTAAAAATACATATGCAAACCCGTAATATTTAATTATGTGGGAAACCTATCGATTTTATTTGGCAGATTTTTTTTTTCCTCTTTAATTTGTTTTCTTCTGTATCTTTGCAAGAAGTTGTACTGTATTGGTGCTGTTTAGTGTATTGAAATATTAATTACAGAGTGATCAGGCATAGTTATTTTTCATTAATTGCAAATGCAAAGTAATTACTGTGACCTAGAAATAGTTTGCTTGTCCAAATACCTGTAAACATCCTAATTTTTTTATAATTTATGAAGACCAGCTACAAAACATTGTGTCAGAAAGAAATAATTTCCTGAGGTACTGGAGATCTTAAATCTTAATGCTTACATTACATGAGAACGCTCTTACTGCTTGTAAAGAGAAGATATTTGGAAGATGGAAGTCTATTAATATTCTGATATGTTTGGCTCTTAAATTGGCAAATACATACAGAATTAATTACAGAAAACGTGTTCTAGTTTTCTTTCAGAACGCGACTCTTTGTCTGTAACTGGTTGAGTTACGTGAACGACCTGGAGAAGTTTGCATGAGAGATCGAAGGATACGCTCTGCTGCTGACTGGCAGGATACTCTCACATTCATTTAAAAATCAACCACAAAAGACATCTTCTCCAAAAATCTCTGTTGCCTTAGAAATAGCGAGGAATCTTTTTTTTCTTTTTTTGGTAGTTGAAAACGTTAATTAAGTTATCGACAGCTAAATGCAGTCGGGAGGATTGCGAGGAAGGGCGCACCAAAGAGTTTGAAACGGAAGCGTATGGTACGGATCCGTACGCCTCTTCGCTTCTCGGGCTTCCACGGGAAATCCCGGGCTGGGGGCCTGATCCTGCTGCGGACTGGTTCCCTCGTGGTCTGCAGGGTCTCTCGGAAGGGAGGGCCCCGCGCTCCGCGGGATCCGTCCGCAGGCTGCCCGCCTGCGCGCAGCGGGGCTCGTGTCTCAAGGCCAACGCCACTGTCTAAAGTCACCGCTAGGATTGCAGCTGGAAACGGCGACTTGAAATAACAAAGGCGAAAGTTGGTTGCGTTGCTTTTTTGTCAGCGCAGTGCCATGCAACTGGCTTTTACTTTCAGAGAGAGAGGCGATTGCCTCCAAAAAAAAAAAGCATACTCAGTAATATTGCTGTGCAGCGGGTTGTAACGATCTGGCGTTACATATTTTCTAAGGGGACTAATATTGTGCCCAAGAAGACTCTAATTAAATGCACGGTTTTGTTCTTTAAAGCTTTCTTTCATATCGTTTCTTATTTATTAGTGTCTCCTTACATCTGCTTGGTAGGCTAATATTCAAGCAAATTCTTGTTTCGTCTGAAACATTAATACTGATGTACTGCTCCTGTATCATCTCTGTAGCTGTTATCTGCTGTGTGTTTTCCCCATGAGAGGCTATCGCAGGTTTTTAGTCCAGACTGTTTGTATTCGACAAGGTCAAGATAAGTTTTATCTCTATAGATAAGTCAAGTGCATTAGGATCGATACAGTTACAGTAAAATACATTGGCAATATTTATTGCCAGGATCCTAATGAATTTTTAAAGCTTGTAAGACTCTGTCAGTGTAGTGTGGATGCCCTAAACGGCGGTTTGTAATGGGGCCTATGCAATTACAGAGTTTGGTACTTTTTAAAAAATAAAAAAATGTACAACTTTATGTTTTTTAACGGGGATGGAGCTTTTTGCTCCTCCTCCCCCAAATCCTAACAGATTCTTAAGACGCAATCAAAATAAGTGTTTACTTTCCGTTCACTGGGGTTTCTGTATAGGGATTTAGGAGGCTTATCCCCAAGTTACCTGTTATGATTATAAAGTTGCTTTGTTCTTAGCGCTCTAATAGGTTTTTTTGGAATTTCACCTTCCATTTTTTATTGACAAGATAATTGTCTTTGTTTTGGCTTTGACGGAGTGGCTTAGGCCAGTTTTCATTTGTGATATAAATTTCCCTAGGTAGATATTTATGCAGTTAAATCAATAAGTATTTCGTAATCTCTCTAAATACTTATGTAACTTAATAATTCCAGCCATTATGATGCATCTACTTAAATATGTATTTTATGTAGGGGCATTTAAAAATGCAAATTATAGGGATTATTTTCCTTCAGGCTTTGTATTTTTCTGTTGCATCAGATAGAGAGTGAGAAAATTAACCCACAAAAAATCCTACTAAAGTAATACTGAAGATCTGACTTATATCCGGTAAAGATAATTTGTTGATAAGACTGCATGGCTCACTCAAACTCATTTTGCTTTCTCTGTTTTCTGTAGTCGATCTTTTAAGTCACGCGACACAGCCGCGGTAGCATGGGGACTAAGTTAAGGAGAAAGTTTCCACCTTTGCCCCAGTCTCACCCACTTTTGGGTCTTTTAGTAATGCCCCGTCGTCGTCTTTTGTAGGTATGTTTTCTGCCCCTCCTGGCTCCAGAGCGCCCAAAGATTGCTTCTTTGTATTTTTAATACTTTGAAAGTCAAAATCAGGATTGATAATATTGTGTTCGGAAGCTGCTGTGTAGTTTCCCTTCGTCTTTACCATGGAGGTTTGATACCTGACACTTTTAATTTAATTTAATTAGGGAGGCAGAACCCCATCTTGGTGTTCATTAAGGGGATTATTCATCAAAGTTATTGCTTCCTTGATGCAGAATAACAATATCACTCGCAATGGCTGATGTTGCTCTCATAATTACATTACTTTCTACTATTTTTCTCTCAAGGGCTTTGTACTTAGTCCCTTTATTTGAAAATTTTAAATTGAGGGAAGCGTAAACTTCTGGTATAGCAAATTCACGAGGGCCACATTTATTTTAGTCTAGTAGCTTTATGTTGTGTAAATGCTTGGTTGAATTTTTTTTTTCTGCTCTTTATTGGTTCTCTGCGCTGCCTTTAAATATTTGTATTTCTTTCAAGCTTAGCTGCACTTCGGCTCAGGGCCTGAGGTTTCTGGCTGCCTGTCTGCTGATGTAGCTGAACTCCACCGTGCTGAAATCCTGCAGAGATCGCTGTAGTAAGGAAGCCTCTGCGGAGCAGGGAGTCACCGTGGGGTTTGCTGGAACAGAGTCGAAATCTAATGTAAAATTAATAAGGGGGGGGGGGGGGGGAGCAGACTGTTTGCAAAAGTTATCTTTTGTAACGCAGCCCTAATCAAATATTCAGAGAATGACAGCTTTAAAAATAGAACAATTGTCCTTTTAAAACATGACTAGTTTGGTTAATTTACCCCCAAGTATCCGGTGTCTGTGACTCAGAAAAACCCTTATCTACTAAGGGGGGGAAAAAAGCATTGCAGAAAAGGTGACAAGTTTTCACCTCTTTCCTCAGAGAACATTTTAATTCCACTTTAATCAGTCTGCCAGTAAAAGAGTACTTGGCTTTCAAGGGGAAACAAATCAAAATATGCATTTATCAGTCACAAGGCAGAATTCAATCGCTCACAACTGATGAACTCCAAAAGGAATGAAACTAGTACTATCACACTGCCTTGGTGGCTTGCTTTGTACTATCAAAGAGCTGGTACTATCTTTTTCTGCCACATCCACTGTTTGTCTGTCATCCCTAATTATGGCCTTTCAAAAGAAACGCTTCGTAATTGCTGTTAATAGTTAAAATAAAAAATTTTGCATCTAGATAACTAAAGTAGTGTTCTGCTGTGTGCGGCTTTGTATGTTCTGCAGCTGCCAAAATAACTAAAAAAAAAAAAAAAAAAGGCAGAGATGAGGCAGAGGAAAGAGAAAGAGGTTGCAAAGTGGTACTGTCAGTGTTATCGTACAGGGCTCCTGCAAGGGCACGTCACAGGCCTGTCTTATTAAAATAAAACTTTATTTTCCACTAGGAGAGGAGACTTGAGGTTCATGTTGCGCCGCGCAGGTGGGCTCTCATTTCAGACTCCTCTCTGCTGCTCCGATTAAGAAAGAAGAGACTGAAGTGGAAAGAAGCGGGGGGTGTTTTGTGCTGAAGCAAAGTTGGATGCTGTTTCACGTATGGGTGTTTCTAGGTTGTGGGAATTGGTTGCTCTGGGTTTTCTGCTTGGGGAACACATTGCTCACTTTATTGATACTAAACACAGTCGTCCTGATGGTTACAGTAGTTAGACTACAGCATTATACACAAAGCTGAATCTTTCTGGTGAGAGAAACTGCATTCTTTGGGCTTATCTTGCTCCCTGCACTGGAATTTACATGCGTAACTACCAGTGCATCAAGATGAGTTTTTCCGCCTTTGTGTGGTTCGCATCTCAATGAGGGTGGAGAGGTGCAGTCTGTTTAGCTTTCCTTCTCCCTGCCCTGAAAAATGGTTAAAACTCACCTCATACTTTGTTTATGCTTTGTTCCATCCGACTTCTCTTCTGCTGGTAAGGATTTATGAGGCCAGAAAGCAAGAGCCAAACTGCTCTTCTGTTTCATTTTCTCCATTTCTCGGCCTTGTTTGCTTTCTTTTTTGCTCCCTGTGCAGAACGCGCCTTCCCCTGCCTGACTGCATACCCCTTTAGGGCAAGGCTCGGGCAGATCCCGAGATGCTCGGCTCCCCTAACACAGCACCATGCCTTGTTAAAATCCCTGCCTCGACTCTGGCGTCTTGGGATTGCAGCCTGAAACTGGTTGTGCAAAATACCAGCCTTGGCGCAGAGTTTGATGTGCAAAACCACCAGGATCTGACCTCTAGTCTCTCCTTTTCCCCTTCCTGTGGTTCCACAGTATCTCACTTGTGTTGCCCGGGTCTGGGGAGCTTTCTGCTCTCCTCCGTCCCACTGAGCTCCATCCTCTCTCCAGATCTCACCTCCTGACCTCCTTTTCTTTCCTCAGGAGTCGATTAGACAAAGGAAGTACATTGTCATGTGGATGGTACATACAAATAAATTGCATTGTATTTTTTCTCTTTTACGGTTGATTTTAATCTTGCGCTTCAAAAGCGTGCTAGTAGCGGTTGCAGGTAAAAGAAATATAAAGTAGGATTGTTAAAGTGCCTGTTTGGGTCACGCGTTTGTGAAAATGAATGTGTTGGTGTTGCTTGAATAGATAGAACTTGTTTCTCCCCGCTTTTTAATTTTAGAGTATCACAAGGTAGAATTGTGATGGTGGGGTAGAAACTTTCATCTCTTCTTCTGTTCGAGAGTGGTTACGCCAGTCGAGGGTAGTCAGAGCAAAAGGGTTTGTGCGCTCAGCTATTGATTTCAGGACTGCTTATATTTAATTGACGTGAAACTAAAGTGTGCTTGATTTAAAAGGTATGTTGCACAGCTTCGGAAAATGACGTTTAGGAAAGCCAAGTAGAACTGTAAATAATAATAAGTTTGTAAAAATTCTCTTAGGGCTGCAGGTAAATGATGAAGGATTATAACTTGTTGTTGCTTAAATAAACAGTTGACTTTACAAACAACAGATAGTACAGAAACCAAAAGTTTTCAAAAGAACCTTAATTTTTAAAGGAGAGCTGAAGGAGAATTGTAAACCTTCGCGTGGAGCTTCTCACGTTTCATGTGTGCTTTTGCATTCGTGCTCTTGTCACATAGGTCTTCGTAGACTTCGTGTTCTCATACGTGTTGCTTGAATTCTTGCCCCTGTTGCCCAATTTTCTGCTGATTTACTGCACTCAAGAAATATTTATACTTTCACTCTGGGAAAACATGGAAACATTACTTCTCTGTTAGGTAGTAATGTAGAAGTGATCTACTGAAGGTGGTAGTGTATTATGTAGCTGAACCACTTGGATTATTGTATATACGGGCTACTAAAGTCTTAAATTAAAATGTTTGTACTGCTATGTGTGAATGTAGATAGTTCTGTGTTTTCCAGAGAGCTGATGATTAGAAAAATGATATATCATTAGACAGCACTAAGGAAGGTATGTCACATGAAGCTTGGAGGAGGAGGAGGAGGAGGATGAGTACTAGGTAAAGGATGAGTCAGAAGCTGACAAAGTTCTTCAGAATTTGGTAATTAACAGAAGTGAAAATAGGAGTCAGCAGGAGCTGGAATGACAAAGATCTCCAACTTGTCTTAAGAATGCAGAAATCCAGGTGCTGTTGCATTGTGTCTGTATCCTGACAGAGGTTTGGGTTGTTATCCTGTGCGTGACAGGTAGATTCCAAGTATATAACAGAAAAGTGTGAAATGTCCTTTGGAGGACAACTGTAGAACATCCTACCCCAGAGAAACAAAAACTGTTTTCCCTTAACTTTCCCTGCAAGGCTTGTGTGCTGAATCATAAGGACTTAGAATAGACTTTTTTAATAGAGCTGTGCCTAGTCTTATTAAACATGTCAAATTATTTCCGAGTTTTTCATGAGCTTTGGAGTTTTTTGGCAATACATTTCCTGCATTTAGTGGTACACTTTTGGGGTGGGGGGTGCGGAAAGATGCATTTTATATTGCTGTCTTTGGGAATTAAATGCCTAATTTATCTTTACCTCCTCTACCTCCTCTGTACTTCTACCTATACTGCTTTTTTTTTTTTTTCCTTTTTATTTTCTTTCAAGTAAGCATGTAAGATGATGACTAGATACTTGTGTCACAGCTTTGGCCAGTGAGTTCTGCCCTTGCGGGTCTAATTAGCTGCCCTGTTATATTGCTGTATTATGTTGTTTGGCAAGTAACAGCCACCTATTATTACTGTTTTTTCCTGACCCTCCTTTAAAGGGAAACCACAATAATTGAAAGGGCCCTTTCGCTGGATATGTTTGTATACAATACTTCAGTATTCTCGAGCAATTTTTATTACGCTTCTCTTGGCCAAATCTTGTTCTCAATAAGATTAGTGGGAAATGTCCCCCTTATTTCTTTGGGGGCAAATTTTGCTATTGTGCATTTATAACTTCAAAGACAGCAATAAATAGCTGGTCCCCATCACGGGAGCGAAACACACTTGAGTGAAAGGTCAGAAAGAGGTGGCAATGCTGAGAAATGACTCTGAATGTCAGAATCAATTAAAATATTACTTCATTTAAATTACTGTTTTCATGGCATTATTCTAATCCATGGAGCCTTTTAAAGCCATGAGTTTCATTTGGAAATATTACCACTAAAAAGCATTGGGTGCCTGGAAGCTGTGGGTTTGGGGGGTTTTATTACTATATTTTTTTTTAGGGGATGAGTAACTTGGAGTCCATAGAGTTTATGAAAGCATAGAAGGAAGATGTAAGACACAGGAATATGAAGGAGAGATTGAGTCAAGACCCTTTCCTTGCTGCTTTTTAATCTGCTGCGATTACTGTATATTCTTAACCCTATAAGTAAATGAAGTTGGAAACTCAGCTATCCCTTAATTAAAAAAAAAAAAAAAAAAAAAAGAACTTGGATGCATTGGGTTTCAGAGAAAGACGCCACCGCCATCGCCTGCAGTGTGGTGGTAACCTAAGGGTCAGGCGAACTTGAACTGCAGCATTAGGGCTGTCGTTACATCTATCAAGCTTTTCCTGTGAACCGGCGCTCCCTGCGCTGCGGACTCGGGCTCACACGCTGCTGCTGCTGCTGCTGCAGTTTTCAAAGCAGCTCCTTCCTGGCGCATTTGGCACGAAAGAGAAGAGAAATACATGTCATCCACTGGTTTTGCTGCCTCCGGTCGGAAGGAACTTTTGCCTTGCCGTTTCACTCGCTGCTGAGAACTTCGCCTGAGCTATTGTGATGGGAAGTAACGCGATTTAAAGAGAAACGTGTTTTGGCATGCCACGTTTATCTTACTGTAGGACTTGTGAAGTGTCTAATGTGTAGCTTGTTTTTACCACGGACAGGCTACAGTTGACTAAAAAACTCAAGGCAACATTTTCCATTTTATTTGATCCAGCACACACATTTTTGATGCTCACTTAATGTTCACATCGGTAACAGCAAAATCCAGCTTTCCATAAGTAACTGCTAGCTCTTAGCCTCATTTTTCGGATTTGGTGCTCCACACAGGTTTAATATGTGATCTGATCTTTGTAGGAATGGCTCTGTTATAAGCGTTCATATACTAAACACATCCTTGCTTCAAAAGGTAGTTTAAAAATTTAGGTGGTAGCTGACCTGGAGGACAGATAAATTGCCTTTTTAAGAATTTCCCCCAGTATTACTACGTGGGTTTACTTAAAACTCAGTACTTTCCAAATTAGACAAGAAGACCAGTGAAAAATAAAAGTTTTGTGAACCTGTAGCTTCTGATTTTGAGTATTACAAACCCAAGGAGCCATTTACACTTTGGATTTTACAGTTGTGGTGCTGCACAAGATGATTCAACCACACTGAACCTCCGATCAGTTTACTGTATTCATGGGTTTCTTTTTTAAGGCAGAGGTATCATTATAACATTTACTTAAACCTTCAGTATAACAGGCGGTAGATTTCTCATCGGCTTGCTTTGTATGGAGTCCAGGACATTTGGAATTTTAAATCTTCTTTTCCCCTCTAATATTGCCTGTGAGCACCTCTTGCAGCAGGCAGATGCTTTCACTGGCAGGGCAGGCTGAGGAGCACTTACTGGTAAGGAAAAGTGACAATGAACTTCAAAAGAAAAAACAAAACAAAAAAACCCTAAAACACACAGTGTTTGAAAGTCTGACCTCTGCGAACTTGACCCTCTGTTTTGGGGCATTTTGTTGGTATTGGATGCAAAGGGATGGCTGCGGGTCTGCGGCGACACAGCAAGTGAGCACCAAACCCCACAACTGAGAACTCCTCAGTGATTAAATCTTGATTATTGGAATATCTTTATTATAGCCTTGATTATTTTGTTCCTCCTGATTTTCAAAACTTCTGGATGTGTTTAAAGCACATTACATTCATAACCATGAGAACTAGGAAAGTGTTTGCAGTGAAAGCCAGGATCACTCACACGGTCTTCTGGACCCGCACATAAAGTCCGGAGAGAAACGCAAAATACATCCTTTTTTTTAAAAAAAAAAAAAGTGGTTAAAATCTAGAAAACTTTAATATGCTTTTTTTTCCCCTCTGTTATTTCCCTTCGCTTCTTGGATAAGCAAATTTAGGTGGGAGAACTACATACAGTTTGTATTTTTAATAGTCTTCCAGACCCATTCATGTCCTTCCAGGGGTTTCTCAGGGGTAACAGGGGGACCCCCCTGCATGGACAAGGCATTTAGTTATTTTTGGAGAAATTTCTCATTCCTGAGAGTTGGAGCAGGAGCAAGACGCAGGGTTTCTTGCTCTTGCTGCCTTTTTGCTTGGCAGGGTGGGGAAGGACCAAGAAGAGAGTACCTGGTGGGTGGTGGAAGCAGGGGGTGGAGATGCCCGATATCGTTAGGGCTGTATGGAGGTGTTTGGATCTGAGCATCGGTCTGGTTAGTTCTCCTTGTGCGTGAACGTTTTGTGCAACAGTTTGTTTAAACGAAAAGAAGAGAAACAATTCTGTAAAATCGCACAAGAGATGGCATGGTGTTGCAGGAGATCGTAATAGACATAATCTTTTAAGGGTAGTAGGAAAAGGAAGTGTTGGGGGTGCAGGTAGCTTAATCTGCTGGACGATCTTGGTGAAATGCCAGTTGTGTTTGGGTTTGTGTTTGTGTGTATATTCCCTGCATTGTTAGATGCTTCTGTGTCTGAAGGAGTGCTAGCTGCTGCAGGAGCTTTAGAGAGGTATGAAAAGCATTCCTTCTAAAAATACTGGGAAGCTCCCTCCACCCCCATTGTTTATTGGAAACTTTCCCCCCCCTCTTAAGATATTTGATTATGGTGTAATGCAGCTAATTTAAGCATCTGTTTATCACTGCCTGGCTAGACTGAATGTGAAATTTCAATTGAATTACCTCCCAAGAGAGCTTTGAGCTCTGAGGGTAAAACAAATCATTTTCTCTCTGTTCCCCTGGGATTGTCAATAAAAAGAATTCATCTAAATAGTTTACATGCGTTTTGAAATGTTGCATCTACTAGTCTTGGTTTTGTTGTTAGTGGAAAATTGCCAGTGTGAGCGGAATATCGGCTTTAACTCGACTATGGCAGTGTTATAGCATGGCAGTACAGTGTCTGGAAAGGCTACAGCTGTGAAAGCATTTGCGGCTAAGTAATTCATGTTTGATCAATAAATGTGCATGCTTTATTTTAGAAGAGGAGATAGCGTATAAACCTTAGCTTACTACAACCTCAGACGCAAGCTGCCATCAGCCCAGCAGCTTCTCCAGCTCCTCCAGTTGACGTACATTACAATAAAGCCAGTTATTGCTGTGGGCTGCTGGTGGGACACCATGAGCCCCTCATCAACACCGCAGCTTTGTCTGCTCCTAAATATTTGTGTGTGCACATGTTACTAAAAATATTTCCGCTTCCACAAGAAACAGTAGATTTTCCCTTTTATTTGTCATCATGTCAACAAAAATCTGGGAGGGGGCAGGGTACAGGTTTTTCTTGCTTTGCAAAAAAACTAGTTACCAGGTTTACATCTTCTCTGTCATTTTGGTAGCGTGAAGAGAGGAGATTTTCCTTCTAGTTTGTCTCACTTAGATTTGAAGTGAAATCTGCTGCCATCCACCTGTAGAAGACCTGCAGATCTGATTGTAGGTGCTTTTACCCTGGACTGGGCTGCTCTGCTGCGGGGGCAGTGCTGCCTTCACTCAAACTGTCCGTGAGCTGTAGGCAGCAATCCACGTGCTGGTGATGCCTCAGCGTCTCCCCGCTGCTCTCCTGGAAGGACAAGTGAGTTTTCTTCCAGCTGAGTTTGCTGACTGGGAGAGAACCCTAGACTGTCTCAACGTAAATACCTATGGGCTACGTTTCCCGATGCAAGCAAGGACAAAAAGATCAGGCTTCCAACTGGGAATATCCACGCTAACCTTTGCGCCCATCCCCGGAGTCTCACCAGTGGATCACCGCTGTGCCCTTCAGCTCAGATCTTTTGGCTTACTTGGAACTGCAGTGTAAAGACTGAGGGCAATTTCATTCAAGCAGGAAAACTGCAATCCCAAGAGTAATAAAACTGGAAGGTGTCATAACAGTGACATGCTTGTACCCCAGCGCTTGTATGCCAAACCAGCGTGCAGGTAACTTAGAGAGCGAGCAGACCAAAGGGAGGTGGAGAGCAGAATTTGTTTTGCTGACAGCTCTGCTCTTGCCGGCAGCAGTTCCAGCTGAGAGTTAGAAGAAGGTCCAGCTAGCGGTAGCGAGATGCTTCATCAGCGAACACCTTTACACCAGTTTGCCTTTTATGATGTGAATAGTTAAAGTTTGCTCTTGTACGGGTATTCAGGCAGTGAAGAAAAACTTGTTTAAACATCATGCAGTAGTGATAGCACTAAGAAGATTGGAGGTACCCATGCAGAGCGAGTGCCTGTTGATTGTTTTGGAGTGGAGACATGTTCAGACCTGCAGGAGCTAGCCCAGGTTAGCAGCTAAACTTGTGTCATCACCCTGTTACTTTTTTAGTCTCTTGTCCTGGTTCTGTTTTTATTGATTGTAAAAACCATCTCGTTATGTTAACTGGGATAATTATGGATGGCAGAGCAATTGGGATGACAATCAAAAATTAGAGTCCAAAAAACTGCAAACTTTTAAATAAAACAGATGAAAGCTTAAAAGTTTCAAGACATTTTAGAGTTCGCTTGTTCAGGACTTTGGTGTTTCTGTAGTCATTCTCATAGCTGGTCATGTTTAAAGGCAAAGCCTGAAGAAGTTAAATTCCACGTACGTAGCTAATACATTTTCCTAACAGCTATAATCAGCAGTGGTTCCTACAGCCATCACAGGGAGGGTTTGAAGAGAGGGACACCATATTGCTTGTTTACTTATTGATATTTGCTTTAGTATGAGGGATTGACTGTTTAAAGTACTTCTTTGTAGAAAGTGAGAAGTTACTCACAGATTGCAGCAGTCTAGGAACAGTGACTTCTAAATCTAAATTTAAATTATAGCAACGTTCGTCGTTAGCAGCAAAGTCATAATCATGGTAAAGATCATTCTGGATTTTTATTCCAAAACAGTAGTAGACCAGAAGTCTTGCACATTTGTTGGAGCTTTGGCACATGTTGTGAGATGCTAATAGTCCATATTTCCTTTCTGGCTCTAAATATGGAACTGTTTTGACAGTTTAAGTATACTTTAAAACAATTAATCCTGACAGGGTTGATGGTAACCTGAGAAAAAAATTTTTAAACCCCAAAACTGCAGTTTGTCTTAATGAGTAGCTCACACTGTCCACAGCAAAGCCCCGCTACTGTGTGTAATAGGGTTTAGAGACTATCACGATGAGAAAGGCCAGGTCTTGTAGTTTCAAAGTACGTGACTAGAAGTAGAGATAGACCCTTCTCCGCAGCCGGCCAGTCTTCCAGTGTGCCCCCAGCCCAAGGTGCTTCACCTGTGCCTCTCTCACCTTGCTTGTAAAACAATGTTAAGAACAAATTTATTTTTGAGATTCTCGAACCGAAATATTCTTCTTTTAGGAGACGTATATGAAGATACCAACTGCTTAAGAGAAAATAGGTCCAAGAGTAATGTAATGTTAAAAGCAAGCACCTACATAAGAATAATCCTGGAGTGTTTCCAAGCTCAAATAAGTCCTGTGTCACAAAAAGTCAGAAGTCTCCCTTGAATGACGATTGTTACCCTCAGGGTGCATGTTGGTCACTCTTTAAAATTCTTATAAAAACAAAGAAATTAATTATCCAGTATAAAAATGGGGCATACGTCTCCTGGCAAACATTCAATTAACTTTTTAGTGCTTGCTACTTAATGTTGTGTTTGACCAGTCGAGCATTGAGAACGACTTTCCTTTGTAAGGGAGCTGGGGTGGAACGTGGCATTGCGCTGGAGCTTTGCTCCGGCGGCCAGTTGGGGCTGGTCATCAACATTTTTCCCATGATCGTTGAGTGTGGAGCTAGTTATATTTTACTTATGCATGTGAGATGTAGTTTGCTTTGGGACAGGTTTTTTTGTAGGCTGGACGATGTTTTATTGAGAATATAATTTAGCTAGTTTTGCAATCATAGACTGGATTGCAGTGGTTGAGCATGAACTACCAATTAAAAGCAACTGTATAATACTTCTAATTCCCATGACTAATGGGCTGAAAATATGGAGCTCTTTGACCTGGATCCAATCCAAGCTAAAGATGAATTATGTCACATAGATCACATTTTCTACCGTTAAAATGGCAAACGGTGCAAATGTAAACCCCAAACTTTAAGAAATATTGACTTCCAAAGGATGAGCTGACAGGATGATGGATGTATTTTGAGAGTAATGCATGAGAAGAACTTGAATAACTATTTTTTTTTTGTAGAACATTTACCTATTTCTTTATACATCGATATCATTTATAATCTCCTTCCACCATTAATCTGCTGCTTTGCTTATGAGGGATTGCATACTGAAACAATTGGAAGGGAAAGATTCTCTGGGGTTTTTTTATTGAGTGTCCAATGTCCTTTAGATTGGCAGTAAAAATCTCACTGCTACAAGATACATGTTGGGGGTTTTTTTAAGTACAACCTGTATGCAGAGATTCTCAAATTGATCTTTGATTGTCGTATATGATTTTTTTTTTTTTCCTTAAAAGGATCGCTACAATTGTTAAATTTGGGTTTAAATCCAGTAATCTAAATAGCTGAGTTTTGTTGTTCTTGTGGCAGAACAAAATTAAACCTAAGGCGGGTTGGACTGCTAAATGCTGTATAAATATGCGAGGCGCCAGAGCTTATGTGAAGGAAAGTGCTCTGCTCGTCAAACGAGGGAGTGATTACGTGGCAGGGCAGTAGGAGTTCTCTTGGAAACAGGGGAAATTATCAGCGTACCAGGACAGAATGCAAAGGTCGATCTGCTGAATACAAATAAAGTATTGAGCACCAGGTTCTGCCTCATGGAGCTGGCGCTTTTGGAACCGCTGTGATAAATGCACTGATAAATTCGAGGGAATGAGTGCTATTGCAAAAGCCTGATGAAGGCTAGAAAGTGTCCAGCTAGTAGGAATTGCATTGCTTGGTCAGGCACAATGAAATTAAATAGAATTTGCTTTAGTGAAATTGCATCAAGGATGATTAAAGGTGCTGCTGGGAAAAGGTGGTGATCACCTTTCACTGAAGCCACTCCAGCGACTCTATCGCTTACTCCTTACGTCTGTTTTGGTTTTACCCCTTTGCTCGTTTCCTCTGACTCCAAGGCTCCTCTCCCTCTCCTGTTCCCTTCCCCCGTTGCGTCGTGCCCCTGCTCCGAGCCTGGAGGTAACACCAAGGCTGCGTCAGAGAACAAGGAGCTCGTCAGAAGCCACTTGTCAGCACCGTTCCTTGGGACCGTGAGAGTTTGCCCAAATACACCAGGTCCTGCGCGTCCCCCTCACCAATACGCAGCATTCTTCGTTCTCCTCTTCTTTGATAGTTGCGTTTTGGGTCAAGATTTGGCCTTTTCGCTTTGCTGTCAACAGCTCCAAAAAGCCGATCGCCGTAACACGGAGCCGCGTTTCCCTCTTACCTAGGTGAGGCCGAGACGTGCAGCTCAGAGCTGCTCTCTGCTCCGTCCACAGCTGCTGTTCAGATCTGCGGTCGGGATTCGAGGCTGTCTCTCATTTCCAGCCAAGTCACCAAGCAGTCTCTGATCCCTAGCTGCTAAAACCACCTCTGTTGTGGTATCACGGGCTTCTCACCTCTGTGGCTAAACTGCTCTTTGGATGAAGTCTGCAGAAGAGTCCAAGTCAAACTCCTGTTGGTTTTGCTTTAATATCTTTGCATTTTGCATTACTTTTTAGGGGCCGTTGGCCTCATGGGTGTCGAACAATGAATTGTGAGAGAATTCACACCTTTCCAGTTGTTCTGCTTTCCTAAAATACGACAGCAGAGCAACGCCCGGTGGCTGCAGGCGGGACCGAGGCCTCGCTGTGCTCCGCTGTGTTTGCAGGGGAGCTGAGATACCAGAAATGTGGAGTTTGGGTGACTTGAACTGGGTTTTGCCCCAGAGGGGCTGACAGTCTTTTAAGGTAAAACAAAACACACATGCACACAGAAATACACACACACACACACACACGTATAGAACTACGTGTAACATCCGTGTTACCAAGATGAGACAGTATCTCATGACTTTTTTGTTTCCTTTTGGTATTTAAATGATGCTTGGGCAGTGGGACCAGAGTTACATACTCTAAATAAAAAGGGACACCTTCAAATTCATATGAGGGCACCTCAGCACTGTAACTGGAGCCTGTTTCCTCAGTGTATGTATTTTCTTGAACAGTTTGACACTTTACCTCTTCTGCTGCTGGTTAATACTAGGCTGAGAGGTGTAAGGAATATTTTTCATGATTACAGTTGTTGGAGCAGTGCATATGCAGAGCTATATTCGGTCATTTATTCCCTCTTCATTTTTATAACAATTTTAGCATGAACTAATTACTTTCTCAGCTTGGGATGTATTGGAGTTGTGTTTGATAACTGTTTATTTTCCAGGCACTTTTTTGAAGGAGTGACCTAAGCTCGGACATGGGGTCCTCTGCTCTGCTCCCTTCAGGCACAGGGAAGATCAGGGGGCTTTGCCAGGGGAGAAGAGGTTGGGCAGTGGATTGGTACACTGCCTTCATCCGTGTGTGAATATCCAGGTGAAAAGTTAATGCTGCCACTAACGGGATTATTTTCTGCTCCATGCTGGCGTGTCCCTTGTATTGCCCAGACATCAGCAGGGGTAGGCAAATGGAGCCGCGTGGCTCGGAGGAGGTGGGGAGAGAGAGAAGCAGAGATGTTTCAGCAAAGAAATCACCACGCCGTTGGGTTTAAGCAGTTTCTCTTTGCTTATCCCGGGAATCGGAGCCACCGAAATGCTATCTTCTTTCTGCCGTTGACTCCCTTCCAAAGGATTTGTTGTTGGCAAGTATGAAGGAACCTCAGATACACAGCGGAGCTCTAAACTTGCACCAAAATGAAGCTGTATTAATAATAATAATAAAAGAGTTCCAGTTTCCTACAGATTTAAATTGGCTCAGTAAATTTGACACCATGTTTAGCTTCTGAGGTGATAATGCATCAGATTACACTGTGTGGTTATTTTTCGTGGCCTGTCGGTAAAATAGAAACTAATATTCTATATTGGCATTTCAGAAGATGTTTCTTCAGAGGGTTAAGCTTTCAGTGAGGATTTAAAGACTGTTAGTGTAAATGTGACCGTTCTGTGTATTTTTCAATTCAGGCAGCCTACTTCTATTCTAGAGAAAATGTTAACAACTTAATATTTTGGTTTATAGATGGTAGAGTTTTAGAACATAAATAGATGCTCTGTATGGCAAAAAAAAAAAAATTGAAATAGCACTTGAAAGGGTTTGTTATCTTAATATTTCCATAACGTTATTAGTTCCCTAACTTACTTAGTGCTCAAGCAGCGTTTGCTGGGTGCTTTGTGTGCAGACAAAGGGGCAGTTTTTGCCCTGAAAAGCATGGTCTTGGGGCATCAGATGTAGGATTTGATAATGCAGGAAGCAGTAAACGATGACCAATTCTGTACAGTTTTAACCGTAACCGCTGGCTAAAAAAATTTGCAAGCTATTCTTTAACAGAAAACGAGGTTCTCAATTGCACTAATACTTCTCTTGAAAGGGATTTTACTTTCTGTAGGAAACTGCCTTTTTGTGGTAAACCAGAATTTTTTTTTCTTTTTCCTTGTAGGGAAGAGCTCTTTGCAGGAAACCATTTTCTGTCCAGCTTTAAAATACAGAGATAGCAAAGACCACTTACTTTTTTTTTCTCTCATCACTCCTAAGGAAACCAAATGCTAAACTATCAACATTATGTGAGGTTTACTGAAAGCAGGAAGGGCCCTTGCTTTTTTATCCTTTGCCTGTACCCCAGAAGAGGAAGAAAATAAAATATAAATACCAGGGTATTTTTGCCCCCAGAGTTGTTATTGAGAGCTTTAGCTGCTTCAGTGCTTTCCTGTCTTCTCTTCTCTTCTCTGAAACTGTGCTTATTGATCCCACTTGCAGCAGCAGCCGGCATGGAGGCAGCAGCAGCCTAAAATGTTTAAAAATGTGTGGGACAAGAGGAGGGGAAACAGGAAGAGGTTACATTGGCTTTTTCCTGGAAAATGTGACATTTTCGCCAAACGTTGATACAACAAAAGCTTTTCAAGGGAGAAACCAGAGTTTCCATTTGGAAATGCTGCTGTAAGGCTGCATGGAAGTCATTGCTGGGTCGACTCGTGTGCCTTCTCCTCGTGGCACGGGCTCCCTGGCTGGACTTCAGTTTCTTCATCGGAATGACTGTGCCTTTTCATTAAGCTGCGCTGGTAAACCAGAGAAAACAGTCTGGTTGGTTGGAAAGCTGCATAGATAGAGGGCAGCAAGGGCGGGGGGGGGGGGGGAAGGCACCGAACTGCAGTGCCTGTGCGATACAGCAGTGGTGGCTCTAGAAGGCTACATTGGGTTTTCATCTTTTAGACAAAAACCAACCTCGTGGTCCCAGTAATACTTTTTAGTAGCACTTAAGTGTTTGCTAATTTGTGTGCTTGTCCATTAAGCTTCCTTTACCGTATGTGCAGCGTCAGCATTTATTTGTGGTAAAGCAAAACAGCGTCAGAAGGTACTTCATTAATATAATGATGGGTCTCTTTGGATCGCCCTATAAATATTTGTCGCTGCAATACCAGGTATCATTCGTCATATTTGTCGCTGCAACACCCGGTATCATTCCCAGACTCTGCTGGAGCAGCTTAGGTCAATTTGTGTAGCAAGTCAGTGGCCAGACTAGTATTAGCACTTAAGATTTCTTGATTCCTGGCCTCTTACCTGACCTTTAAGAGCAGGATGATTTTGAAATACTTGGTGTTTTGTTAGGGTTTTTAATGAGAAAAATAATATTCGCATATTTTTCATTTTGGCAGTCATCTGTTCAGATGTCTCAGCCCAAACAAGCAAAATCAGAGTTATAATAGATGAATAAACAACTTTGTTGATGTTCTTAGTTATTGGCAGTTGCTATAGCGATAGGCTGCCACAGATTCCTGTATAATGGTTCTGGTATGTGGCTGCTCACCACATCAGTCAGATCGGAGGTGCATCCTCCCTGGTAATGGAGAGGGTAAAAATATCTTAGCTACACATAGGCCATAAAATTGGGGTTACATGGTACTTAGAATGGTAGGAGTTATATGTCCGTGTGTTTTGTTGGTTTTTTTTTTTTCCCCTGTAGCAGTACAAAACGTGAGTCAATTCCCAGAAGTTTGTCCAGTGGGATAACTCCAAGTGAAGAGTTTTTTGTTACAGCACCCCTGTGCTTGGTCTGGCTAGTGCCAAAGCAACACAGCTGTGTAACTGTGGTGGAGGAATCCCATTTCGCAATGCATTTTAAAAAACATAAAACTTTATTTGAAGGGCAGAAGCAGAACACTTGGAATGCACTACCTTATTCTTAACCCCAAAGTCTCAGCTCCGTGATGGCATGGGGTGGTTTCTTCTTTCTGGCTCTAGGTTTTTCACTAATTCTGAATTGTGTGTTGGCTGCTCGTGGTGCATATTTCCCTGCTCACCAAACAATAGCTTATCACGTAGCAAGGTGTAGCCCTCCGGATCTTCACCTCCAGTGTAATGGGAATGTGTTTTTTGGAGCACTCAGCGCATCAGAATTCGACCCAGCTGTGTTTTATTTCAGTGTGTGATCTTGTACACGCGTGAGGACATTGAGGTAGCCAGTGCCTTCATTCAAATCTCACATTGCTCATTCAAATGAATTGTGCCGTGTCTGAATGGCTGATCAATAGCAGGTCAGTCCCTTCCTTAGACAAGAGGAAATCCAATGGAAAAATTTATTATTAACACAATGTGGTAGGAATAGGAGGACAGAAAAGGCAAGAACCAGGCTTGGGGTTTTGGTAGCGGTTTTAATTTGGCTACATAGTTCATAAAATGTCCGCAAATTAAATTCTGTGCTTGGGTTGTAAGATGAATATGGATTTTGGTATACCTAACTCTGCATGCACGGGAAATCTGGCTTTGGCTGTGGAAGAGCTGAGCATAGAGCACAAAACATTTTGGGATGGATAGGTGGGGGTGTGCTGCTTGTACTGGAGAGTTTATGTTGAAATGTATACTCAAAAAAAAGAAAAAAACAGAACAAAGTAATTTCAGCTACCAAGTATATTTTCACGCCTTCATATGGTTGCTTGGCTATAATCTCATTAACTATTCTTTTAATTGAATACGGAGGCAGACTTGAGCTCTGAAATTTGGGTCTAAATGTTTAAAACAAAAAAATAAAAATTGCTCCTGTTGAGGGATTTGGTTCAGGATCCTCTTTAAACATACATGGGAATATTCACACTGGCTAATACAGGCTAACAGAGATATCTATGTTATTTGGCACCTGATTACAAATGGGAACCAAGGATTCCTGTAAAGCCATTGAATAGAGAGTCAGGGAAGAGGATTCAACACATTGGATAGCTAAACTAAATGTCTAAAGAAAATGATACAAATATCTCTGATTCTCCCCTGTTTTCCTCCCCACCCTGTTCTTCCAACAGAAATTTATATTAATCCACTAGCAAAAAAAAGGTGGTTTCCTTCTTTGTTTTGCAGATTGTTTTGGTCTTAAACACAACACAATCTCCAAAAATGCAATTATTTAAGTTTTCTTTTTTAATGTGCCTCTACATTGCTAAATTGAAGAACCTGGGATTAAAAAAAAGCACGTAATGTGAATTAAATATGGCGGTGGACAGTGAGTGTTTGTGTTACAGCAATAGTATCACAGGTTCATTTCCTTTGTATATATTACTTCAGTTTTGCAAACTAGGATGGAGTTTTTCCAGCTTTTTCTGTATACTTTTCCAGGGGCTTTTCTTTCCAAAGATGTAAATTGAAAGGGATGACATTTCCACGCAAAGAGAAGAAATGTTTATTTTAAGAACACACAAGTACCCAGTTACAGTATAACTTGTTGAATCCTCGATGCCAGACTGGCTTTGCTTGGAAGATGAATGTGAATTTGAAAAGGACCCTGTCAAAGTAATTGGGCTTTACAGCTTACTCCTATTAGCCAAATCCTTGCTTCAAGCTCCTCTATTTTGTCTTTTAAGCGTGCAGTAGCAACGTTTAAGGGAAAAAAAAAAAGTTTGCAGCCTTGGTGCACGTGGTGAGATATGTTCATGGTTTATGTACCGTTTCTAACCGTGAGCCAAGCCTTCCCCTCTGCCCCCTTCCCAAAAAGAAGAAGAAAGGAAACAAGCACCCAAAAACCTCAGTACATGCGGAGAGAAGCAAAATGAGCAAAACCTCAGGCGAGTTTTGGTTAGAGTTTTTATATTTTTTTCCCTACGCCGATGTTATTGCTAATTTATGGATGGAGCAGCCTGTGGCTGCGGGGAGATGTGCCGAGCTCCCAGGCAGGTTCGCTGCTCGGGATGGGGATGCTGTGGGTCACGGCTGCGACTCGCGGTGTCTGGCTGCAGGTCCCCGGCTGTGCCTTCGGTCCCCGGGCACAGCAGAGATCGGTGCTGACTCGATCACGCTTTCAGCTTGTATAGAAGAGGAAACTGGTTGTTTAAAACAGGCTACCACGTTCTTGTCATGCCTTCTTTCTCTGCCAAAGTTGTACAGATGCAGGGAGTGAGAATATCCTCCTGCCACCTTTCCGGAGGCATTTTTATACCCACACTTCACTGTAAATTGGAAAAGCAATAAAACAAGGGAAAGGGACAGTGTAAGGATCAGCTGAGCTAGAGTGTTCACTTCCTGAGGGTGCCTAACCTTGCATATATTATTTTCTTTTTGCCGAACTGTTGCATATGTGTCTGTAGAAAATGTGCTGTTAGAAAAATTAGAAGTGAGAATTAAATATTTGTGCTACAGGATGATACGGTAAAGCTGGGTGTTTCTCATGTAACTTTGCAGAAACATCCTGCTTTTTCCACTGATCCTTTTTTTCAGCATTTAGAGATGTAAGATTTGCAGTCCTTTTTCTGGTGTATTTTTTAATACTGGTATGCTTCTTGCACTCTACTTTCCCATTCAGATTTCTGTATTTCTAAATGTTATGTGTATGGATGAGGGTTCATAAATATATATGTTCCTTGACGGTTTCAGTTCATGCATGCGTATATGAATATATATCCCTCGATGGGATTTCAGTTCTGCTGCAGACGCGATGGATTTCTCCCTCTTTATCAGTGGCACCATTAGTAGAGATAGAAATGGAAACTTTTTCAACTAAAACCAGCTGGGATATCGTTGATCAAGATACAGTCTAACCCAGGAAAATGGGGTGTAAGTAGTAATTGGAGCTGTAATACGGTTGAAATGATATTTTTCTTGCTGTTTGTTTATAGGATATTTCATGACCCATTCATTCATTCATTCATTCTCTCTCTCTTTTTCCCTTAAAAATATAAATTTCTCAAAGCTAAAGCTAAAGAGGTGTTTAGGGCTGCTTAAACAACAGATGGAAAGGCTATCATTTTGTTCTTTCAGAAAATATTTAATATTAGAGGTTTGTAGAAGGGGAAATACGACTCTCTAAGGAATTTTCAAATTAGTGATATCTTTTTCCTTTAATATATTATACTTAACATTGCTGTTTAAAAGCATGGAATGAGACTTCATAGGTCCGTGAGTTTTGTTTTGTTCTTTTTCTTTAAAAAAAAAAAAAAAAAAAAAAGCCAAACCTTCCCAAGACACTGGATTTACATTTTTAAAAGAAAGCACATTACAAACACCCTGCGTTAACCGTACAGAAATGAATGAGTTTCAAAGGAAACAGATCAAGTGGTTAGCAAGTACTGTGGCATTTGGCACGTATGCAGATTCAAGCAATAAGTCGAAAAGACACAGATAAAATATTCTCAGGGAGCTGGCTTTTTTGAATCTGGTTTGATGACAGAGACCTAATTTTGAATTATTTTGACAAATTAGAAATGCAGTTTACACCAGTAAGTATTTTTCCTGTAAATTTAGAGTGCCAGGCAGACAAAACAACTTGCCTTGACTATCTTCTTTTCAATACTTATTCTCCATAACTAAGTTCTGGAGTCAGCTCTGGAAACTAATTTTCTTTCCCTTCTAAAATGCATTATAAAGACAAAAACACTAAACTGTATTAAATATTTACATGTCATCAGTCACCATGATTACCATAATGTTTATATTCTGCTTGCAGAGGGTGAGGGAGGTGGTCATGCAACATCAAGAGGTGGCTGATATTTAGGTGACAACTTCTATCGCAGCGTGATCACTGTGAGAATACTTTCAGGCAAGGAAGCACTTTTTCCAATCAAATGCATTTTATTAGAAGATTCAATCATCGATCCTGCCTTGCAGTCCTCCTTTCTCACTTGGCTGCGTGGACGTTATTAATTTTCACTACAGGTTAGCCCAGATATGGCTCAGATTTTCCCAGTTTCTTCCCTCTGTAATTCTTTCTTTTCTCTCCCTCATCCCAAGTACTTCTTCCCCAGTATATGCCCATCGTTTTTATAGTCTTCTTTGTAGGAACATGATATTAAAACAGTATTATAGCAGCCCCTAGTAAATGTGGAATCTGTGTGTATTGATTGCACGGGATTAATGATTGTAGATATGTGTACACACAAAAATAGTTGTTGTACATCTTTGGCCAGTTGACCTCGCTGCTGGTCAGTCTCCCATTGGATTTCTAGTATTAAAAGCTCCGTAACAAATTCAGAAGATTGCTTTTTTATTAATCAGTATTTTGGAAACAGAGGAAAACTTCTCGCCTTTCTTTACTCAGTTTTTGAAAGGTCCTCTGCAGTTTCTGCTGTATAACACACCAAAGCCACATCCACTCCTAGAGCAGTGTTTAGGTTCTGTCTGTCGTGACAGTATGTTACCCCAGCTATTCGGAAGGGGTATGGAGCACCAAATTTTAGCTTGTGTGGTTCATAATCTATCAGACTTAATGGTGATGTACAGAAAAGCTTTTAAAATTTTTCTTTTAAATGAAAAATGTAGCAATCCAAAAAGTGTTTCTGTCCATTAGAAGTTTGACAGTAACACCTTTGGCTGTGAACAGCCAGAAGAAATTTTAAAAGGTCTGAGCTGTTATTTGTTAAAGCTAAACTATCGTCTTTATTTTTAAATACATCCACACACGGATGCATCGCAGTTGTGCTTCAGCTTTTAGCTTCACCCCCAAAAAATGCAGTCATCTCAAATCAGGCCAGGAAAACTGTTTCGCAGGTATTTTGTATGTGCTCGTTCTCAGACATAAATTACTCACGCACTATCTTGTTTTTACACTGAGGGAATCCCAGAGCATCTGAGAAGTCACACCTGCATAAGGCTACATGAGCCATCTCCTGTGAAGGGTAACAGGTAGATGATTCACAGCCCTTTGCCTAAACTTTGTCCGCACGATGGCATGAAGGACTTTGTCTTATACACCCTAGTGTTGTGAAAACTGCAATAACGAATGTAACATCTGAGCAGAGTAAGAAAGCTTGTTTATTTTTGCCTTATTTGCAGTCCCTTCGCTCCCAGATAAATGCATCAAGCTCCACAGCAGTTATCTTAAGAGGATGAAGGGCAGGTTGGAAATCCCATTAGGATTCCGCACAAGGGTCTCTGAGCACTCCACATCTGCAAAAAAATTTAAACGTTTCAACCCGTCCCTTAGGACTGCGGAGGTAGCGCCGTTCCTTGCAGTATGGAGATGCTTGTACCATGCGTAGCTGTTTCTTCCAGCTACCCTGGCTGCAAAGTAGTAAGGGTTTTTGGCCATAGGACTCTCAGAGCCATGAGACCAGATAACTGGCATTTAAAAGTATTGCCAGGATCATGTAAAATTGTGGTTTATTTTCTCATCGTTCAGGAGACTTGTTTATTTAATTTTTTGACAGTGGCAGTTATAATAAACATGCTAGTATTTCAAAAAGCATAATAATGCATTATTTTTATGGGGAAACAGAGCTCCAGAGGAAATGATGGTTTGATTTTGTGCATATTTTCTGCAGTAAACATTTTTGGCATTCCACTTTTTTCTCTTCCTTTTTTTTTTTCTGAATACTTTATTTTTCCTGCTTGGTTTAATGCAGCATAACCTCCTCTAAATTTAGTGGGAAGTGTAAATGTATGTTATGCTTTTTCTGTGGTTAGAAAATACATGTAGCATTAAGTTATTAAAGCTTGACTTTAAACTATGTCTTGGGCTAATGATTTTACAGTATAATTGCTTTAGTTAATTTGAAGGCAGGTATACATACAGCTTATTCCATTTTGGCACTATAAAGTTTGCCATTGGTATTATACCTCATTTTTTATATGATTTACATAATTTGTGAAACAGATTTAATATTTTGTGTGTGAGCTAATTAGTTTCTGGTTTAGAGCCTTCATTGTGTGTTCATTGGGTTTCGAACACCTTTTACAGTAGCACAGAAGGTCATTGTCGGATCTAAACTCTTTGTAGAGCAATCAATCCCATTTTAATAAAATAAGTTGCATGATTTTTAATGTAATTAAATTGGTTACATGGAATTGTTTTCAGCTGTAAATTTGCTGAATTGGAAGAAATATGGTAGTGATGTGTTAATTACTGCGCTGTGCTCTTGTTATGGTATAGTTAGAGATTACTGGACTTCGGATGAGCGCAATTTTATATGCACCTCTAAGGAGCTCTTAAGGGGTGTCTGACTGTTGCTAGTAGAGGGGGAAAAAAGAAAGGAACATTTTTAGTAGAATTAAAAAATAAATGCTGCGTATCTTTCAGAAGAGTCAATGTTAATGTGTCACTAACATTTATTAGTCGTTGCCAGTTGACAGCAACACCAGCACTTGCCAAGTACCGAGCTCTTCGGCAGGTGGTGGCGAGGCTGGGTGGCTGAAACAAATGTCCCTTTTCCAGTTCCAGGGGCACGCCAGAGAAATGGAGCCCCTCCGTGCACAATAAGCATCTCACAGTCACGTCACACGCCAGCCCAAAAAAGTTCTTTTCCTCTGGTATGTGATTCCTATGTGAGGGCACATGCTGGCTGTTTTCCTCTCCAAGGAATTGTTTTCTTGGCTGCCGCCATCCAGTGTTTAACAGAACTGTGCAGCTTTAATGGCTCCTGGCTTGTTAGGAGTCTAAACAGTCTCCTGTATCCTTTGTGTCAAAATGAGTGAAAGCTTTGGAAATCATTTTGGGATTCATTGGGCAGGAAAAGGAGTTGCTCAAAAGAGTCAGACCCTGCAGAAAGGCTAACTTTGCGAGTTAAAAATGGACAGTAACAATTCCTTCCTGAAAGTTTTTTGCGTCCATTCCTTGTGCTAATTCAATCTCTCAATTTACTCAGATTAATTCTGTACACAAATTATTTCTAATTCGGATTTTACTTGTCTGTTGCTACCTCTGTTTTTACCTGTGCAGCGCTCACGTGCGTGCTCACGCTTTTTCTCCTTGGTAAAATAGTTGCACTTAGTACAGAGATAAATTAAAGTTAATGAGACAGAACCAGAACACGGTGCAGGTATTTCCCTTCCCTCTGTTTGTGTGCTGTTAGGAACTGGTTCTGGGATTAAAAGAAAAAAATAAAAATTCGATCAGTCACAATGCAAGTCCGTGTCTCGTGGGACAGTTGCTGTAGGTTGGACTCTGTGTATAACCCTGGATCTGCTAAACGCATTTTGTGTTAGAAGCAAATATTGAGTTGCCTTCATGCTCTTTGCTAACGTGCATCTGATTCCATTTAACAGCACACATGAACAGTCTCTTACGCAGACACTGCTGTAGAGGTTTTTTGATTATTTCTAAGAAACCTGAATGAAGGCTGTGGTTTTTTGGACATGTTTACATGTATACGTAGCTATAAAAAGAATAAAGAAAAAGAAAAGCGGGCTTTTTATTGTTGTATTTGCAGCCATTCTTGCCCAGCATAGAGTTGTTAGACCTTTGCAATACAATTATACCAGTGGAAGCCTTTAAGGTATTTATTTCCGAGTGGGAATACTGTTTCTCCTACTTTAAACAATTAGATGAAGTGTAATCTCACTTTCTTCCTGTGGAATGCCACACTTTTATTGCTATCATTTATCAGTTGAGAGATGTAAATAAGACGTAAGCTTAGGAGCCTGGCTCAAATAAAACCAGATTGTATTGATTCTTGTGTGGTACAGAATGAAACAGAAAATCATCTGACATCCACTCCGTGTTCATCGAAGCAATTTTTAAAGAATAAAGGCTGAATCGTACAATATAAATTCCTTATCTTGTTTACTTGATATACGCGTGCAGTTCGAAAGTCAGAAACCTGATAAAAATTGCAGCTAATTGTGTGAGATGGTGCCTATTATTTTCATTATAGGTTTAAACATGAGATGTCGTGGCTTAGTCTAAAAGCAGCTTCAAAGTATGCAGAAACTTTGGAGATGTGCTGACAATTTATTGATGGATGCCTAAAGACAGGAAATAAAAAAAAAAAAACCACCCCAAAGTTTCACATCACTGACACCAAATGAAACGGAGTGAAAAACTGAGGTTTTGTCCATGCAGCCGGTTAATGATTTTCTTTTTTTTTAAAAAAAAAAAAAAAAAAAAAAAAAAAAGGAAGAAAACCTTTCCCCATCCCCCTGCACTGCTAGGGAGACAAGACGGCTGCTGATTTCTTAAAGCCTTAAAGTTAGCTGACCTCCTAGGTGAACCCGACTTTAATGTAAACATTTTCTTGAGATGGTTCGTAGCAGGGCCAGCAAATCTGGAGAATATTAGTGGCGCTGTGTTTGCGGGAAGCAGGAATCCCTTGGTAATTCTCGGGAGCTCTTTTCCAGGCCAAGGCAGCCTGAGACACAGTTGTGTTTTCAGTTTTGCAGGGTTCGTTGGTAATGCCCTGTGTGTCTTTTTAAAATGTAATTAGTAAAACACATAATTAGTTTTTGCTTTGAAGTCGAGGTTTTTTTACTTGCTTTCGTTCCGTTAAAACTCTATCTTCTCTTACCATAGGTAAATAATAAGATAGCAACACATTCATGTTGCTTTAGTCGTCGACGTTTTGGCATTGGTATACGGATCTAAACAGAAGAGAGAAATTAAGAGCAGGGCTTCTTCCAGATCACCTCTCTTTGCAAGAATATTAAGTTCCTTTAATGCTCCAAGCTTAAGCGAAATGCATGGCTGCTGACTCGACCCCGATATTTTAAAGGAAAGTTTTACGCTTGTTTGGGTGTTTGTGGGCACTTTCAGGATCTTCTTGCATGCGCATTCTGTACAGCATGAATTGGTTACGGTGGCTGCATGGTGCCTGATCACATCATGTATTTTGCAGGTAGAAACTTGGGGCTAAATTTCTCAATTTCCCTTACCTGCACACTGTCTTTTTTCAAGGTATTTTGTGTTTATCATAAGCTTGAGCAGCTGTTGAAATGACATGCTGAAACGGGGTATAATACTTCGGGCTTACTTCTTGATTTTCAGCTTCAAAGCACTTTTCACATATTGATTCATCTCCCCAACATCCCAGTCCGCCCAGTATCGCTGCAGTACAGCAGGATGCCTGGAGTGGGTGCTCTGGTGGGCAAGAGTCTGACGGACATCAGTCACTTGTGCTTATTACACCCTAGCACATGCTCTGTGTTATATTACGCTGTCTATGAAAATCTTAATTTTACTTGCACAAAAAATCATGTTTACCCATAAGAAACCTGTGCCTGTTATGGGCAGCTGATTGCTGTCACTGCATGTTGCATGTTAATTTGTAGTCCAAAAATCGGGCTCAAGCTGTTGACCCATGAGGTGAAAAAACTTAATAGAATAGATAGATTGATGGAAAGAAACCGTGTGTGTAGTTGATTTTTTTTTCTGTGCAAAAAAAATACAGCAAAAACACTTTTTCAATTCAGAAGGAAACCTTACAATTCCTCTATTAAAGAGTGTCTGAAATCCAGTTTTCACTTTCAGCACAGGGCCGCAGAGGTGGAAAACTCCCTTTAGATTTCTCATTTAAATTTCTGAGCAAACTTGCAGAAAGGGTGGGGGGAAAAGCCGAAGACTGATGTTTTCCTCGTATATTTTTTTAATTTCAATTTCAGCAGTATGTACCGTTGCCATCTTGATCAAAACTCTCATGAGCAGCAGAAAACCGGTGCTTTTGCAGAGTTAGAGCAGAACCCAGGCAGGACGTTGCCAATATTTGCTGGTTTTCTGAGATGAGTTGCATGAATTAATCATTCTGCTCTTGGCCTTCTAGTAGCCCAGCTCTCTCTAGCCATGAAGTCTGCCACGCATTTTCTGGAGCAAAGGGATTCTCTTAATTTATCTTTTTTGTAGGTTGTAGGGTGTTTTGAACACACTGGACACTAGTTGGAGCATGTGCGACTTCCTGAAATAGAAACAATAATGTAAAGGGTTTATATTATTACATAATAATTTGATTGACATTTCTCAAAGTATTTTTTTTTCATGTTTTGATTGCAGATACGTTTAAGCGGTGTTAAAATTGGCTGTTGTGTATGTTCGTTGTCATGGCTTGTTTAATACCTCATGTTTGCAGTTGTCCTAGTTTTACCATCTTGAAAGATGGTTTCTATTTAGTTCCCTTAATGTTTTCCACAGTTTGTTTTAAAACCCACAAATTTAGCTGAAGTGTTTGTTTTTTTACTTAAGAATGTTAACTTTAGAAATAAAATATTTCCTGTTTATCAGCAAAAGTGTTTCTTCCCACTTGCTGGCATGATTTCGAAGATGGATTTTTTTATTTCCTTCTCTTACGCCGCCTTTCTTTCTTGTGCTAAACATAATAAACCCTGAGCAATGATAAAGCTTATTTAACCCAAATACACCTGCCTCACCTCAAATAAATAACAAAATAAATTGGGCAAAAGAAAGAGATACTATTTTTGAATGAGTACACAAACATTGCTCTCTGTAAGATATTCATTGTACTGTAATAAATGGGGAAAATATATTGAATTTATGCACACGTGATTGACTTTTCATACAGTGAACCCACGTTAAACATCTTGAATATGGAATATGAATAGAGCTAACATTTTCATACGAAGCAATAACGAAAATGAACAGAGCTCCATTTCGACTGATAGCAAAGAACATTTGATACTCCAAGGCACAAAATGTGTTTAGTACTTGGGTTTTGTTAAGCCTGACAGAAGCCAGGAAATGGGATGGTACAACTGCTGCATAAAGGCTTCTTCTGTACCCGATGACAGGCTCGAGGATGTAACTGGGTAAAAACAATAACGCCACCCGACCGTTCTTCATTCCCTACAGTAAGAGGAGAAGGTATTCATGGCTGCATGTCGTCAATGGGTTCACGTCTGAAAATATCAGTTGTTAGGACGTGGGTTTTGTTCCCTGGGCTGAGCCTGGCGCCAGGCTGCAGGGAGAGAGGCGGGAGAGAAGGGAAGAGCAAAACGGCTTTTTGTCGATTTTACAGGGCGGACAATATGCGTGATTTTTTTTTTCTTCGTTTTGTTCCGTAATAGCCCTGGATGAAATGGGTTTTAGTCCAGGTAACGGGAAGGATATCCCAGTGCTTTCCTGTTTTAGTGAGGTGCGTGGCTTGCAAACCAGCTGCAGGTTAAGAGTACTGGCATTACTTGCTCTGGGTTCCTAACCGCAGTGGTCTGTTCTTCTCCGCCATGGCAGCATCTTCTAGTCAAGCCGCCCTGGCAGAGGATTAACAAGCCTGTATTTTCAGGTTGTCTTTCCTGTGGTGATTTCAATCCCTGATGAGCTTTACTTGTTGAGTCTTTGCATGTTACCGTTTGATAGGCAGAAAATTCAAAAGTCAAAATATGCAGATAATGCAAAAACTGCCCGAAACTTTCTTTATATTCCCTTCCCTGCCCGCCCACCCCTTTCACTTCTAGCAGAAGCTCAAGTTGCTTTTTTCTCTTGCAGCCCTTTAAATGTGCTTGTTTCCTTAGTTGTAACCCTGTAAATGCTCGTTTAACATGAACTGTGTTTGAAGAGTTGACCTCTTATTTGTTTTTAGTGTTTTAAATTAAAAGTTTAAAGGTATCTAAAAATCAACTTAAAGAAAAACTTGGCCCAGCAATTGAGGTTTGACGTCTGAATCTGTCCAGCTCCCACGTACACGCAAGGAAACTTTCCTGAAGACTCACACAAGGGAGAAATTTGTCTCATCAGCGAATACACAGCTCATAGCTCTAAAGGAAAGCTTGGCTTCCACTCAATTAAAAGAGGCTTTTAATTGATCGTGTGCTAACCCAGAATGGAAGCTTTTTGCTTTCTTTCAGGGAGATGGAGACAAAAATAAACTAACAAGGACACCTGTTGGCTTTCAAGCTCTGGGTGTTTTCAGACTGTGTCTGCTGAAAGGGCGTTGCGACGCTTACGGTTTAATCATCATAATGATGATTTACATTAGCAGCTTAAATATATAGAACTTCCTAGTGATACCACAACTAAACCTGTACTTAAATGCCTTAGGACTGACCTAAAATACCTTGGTATTGTGTGTTTTAAAAATCAAATGCCATATCAACATCCAGGAGAGTTAAAGAGCCGCTGGAGGGGTGGCTACTTCTGCGCGAGCTTAAAGGTGACGCGTTTTACTGTTCTTTAACATTAGCTTCAGCCAGTGTAAGTTGAAGGCCTTGGACCACTTACCTTTGCAGTGACGGTTTTCTGTATTGTGGATCCTGTTATGCGTTAAAAAATGCAGGGTTTTTAGCAGGTTTCTCAGCACATCTTATTCATTATTGTTCATTATTGTGAATTCATTATTGAGTCTTAATTCAACAACCCTTTGAATTTGTGTCAAGCTTTTGGCTGATCCAGCACACAGTCGTCTTGTATCATTTAATCTCAGATTGTTCACCTGTGAAGTGGGTGTGACGTAATGCTTACAAAATGCACATAATACACCAGTATATCCTGCAAACAAATAAGGTATTATGTATAGAGAACTTGCTGGTGGGTGGTAGGACAATGGTATATGGTAAATTTTCCAAATGCAGAGGATATAGAAGAGGCAGTACAATTATGTTTTTTGAGTATTGTGTAGGAATAAAACCTTTTAGTCCACCAGGGAAGATACTGTACCTCACTTAGAAGTCCTTTGAAAGCCCGCACAGACTGTTGGAGCTATATTTTCCAAACCAAAAAACAAAATGGCAAAGGGAGAAGGCAACTAAAGATTTTTGTCTTCCTATTATTAAAATCATCATTGTTGTCTGCAGCTGTAAAACTATTTTGTTGTCTTGCCCGGCTGGAGCCCTGAGCTCTCCTGGTGCAGCATCAGCCTTGCTGTGCCAATTCCTCATCTCAGGAGGAAGATGAAGAACAGTTTTGCAATTAGTGCAGCGGACTGGGATTCGGAATATCGGGGTCAGACTTGCTTTGTGACCTTAGGTAGGTCACTTCCTCCATAAATCAGTATTATTACAGTAATATTTCCTTTTCTTCATCTTAGGTATGTCTTCCGTATTTGATTTGTAAACTGTTCTGACTGAGGGCTTTTCAGGTTAAGTCTGGACAGCATCTACCACAATGGAGTTCTGTTGTTAGCTGGGGTCTCCAAGATGCTTCTTTAATAAAAACAATCATAAATTCAAGGCTACTATTATGTTACATCATTCTTTTAAACATTGAGACGTATGAGGTTATACTTGTTAAGCTCAAAAAGTCAGGAAATACCAGTGGTAAGGCTGGACATAGAACCTTAACGTGTCATTGCACGAGTGTGTTACAATCACAGCTTATTTCTCAACTGCACGATCTCATTAATATTTGACTTATCAGAACTCTGTAAACAGGAGAGGATGCAGCATGATGTTGCGCACTCAGAGCAGTGGTTTGCTGGCACTTCATTTGGCAAATCTGGATCTACAAAACTACAATATAGTAGATTTGCTTGATATTTATATCTAGGCACATAATACCTAATTTAGTCATGGGTGTATAGTTTTGTAGGTACTTGTCGTTCTGTATGTATGAGATTCTTTTCTGCTTTAATTTTATTCACTTGTAGTATTATACTTTACAATGACTATTTCAGAATCCAGAGGAGCATTTTAGAAGAACAGCAAAATTTTAATCAGTGTATGTCATGGGAATGAACCTACTGCTGAAGCCCAGTACAAGTGATCTCTGTACGCCCAGTTTGTCCAGTGCTTCCCAGTTTAAAGCCAGCTGTGCCTTTGCAGCCCAGCCTGTGTGCACAGGAAATCCCTGCTCATTTCTGAGCAGGCCTAGGAAAAGAAAACAACGGGAACAAGATGCCTTTGCCAGGGCAAGTCATTCAGCCTGCTCTGATTTTCCAAGTATTCCCCAGGCGTGCTGCTGTGGAAGAATGGGCAGCAGATTGGTTTTTCTGTTCTGGTGAGACATACGCAACCAGCAGATCATCAGTTGGGCCCATCTGCGCTGTCAAAGATATATAACGCAACGCAAAGCACTTCCAGTCTTTCGAGAGTTAGCAGGCATCCCTGCCACTGTCTCAGCATGATTTTGCATTAAATTTGTTGGATATTTAAAAGGAAAAAAGTATATATAAGATTAATTTTGGCCGCACACTAGCAGATTGGTCTGTTCTGTCCATGACCGGAGTTGTGCCTTGCGTCAACGCTTGCATGGATGGGGAAGGGGATTTACTACTGTAGGAAAGTAGAAAATGGAGGTCCAGAAAATGCTGTCTTAGATAATTTCTGCAGCGTCCAGTTTTGTTCACTTTTGCTTGATAAGGAGTGAGGCAAAGACCTAAAAGCCCTGACTTGTTTAAGTAGGAAACCTTGTTTGTACCTGTGGGAGTAGGGACGATTAATTCAGGTATATGCCTGGTACAACACAGCTTCTTGGAGGCTGGTTTCACACTGCTTTGACAGCCATGTAAATTCTTGCTTTCATTGTTTTATACTTTATCGAATTTACATGAGTGGATTCAATGATACCATACCTATTTTTCGCCAAAAAATTCCAAAGCACCACTAAGAGAGGTTGCTCAAGTGGTTTCTACCTCTGCTCTGTCACCCGCGGGGCAGCACAACTGCAGTTACTTTTGGTTTTGCTCTACTTTCCCATGATTTGAGCAGGAATGAGTAATATGGCCTAAACTCTTTTTTTTTTTTAAAGGTTATGACAGGCCAGACCTGATAAATTTTAGCATGATAGGGAAAGCTATAACCTGCTGAAAATGGGGGTTGTAATTAAAATGTGTAGGCACCCTGAATTATAGCTGTTGTGAGTTGTTCCAGCTATAGTAATAATTGAAGACCTTTTAATAATTTTATATGTTCTTTCCTAGCTTGGCCTTGAGCTTAGGCAGGACTTCAGTTTCAAGATAATTTTCTTGTCCTCAAAAGTTAAATTGCTTTCTTTAATATAAAGCATACAATAAGGAGTGCAATTGAAAAGCTGCATGCCTACTGAACCTGCTCTTTCAGCATGAGACTCCACTTGTTAGGAGCAGATCCAGAGGAACAAACACTCTTTTATTATTAGATGATAAATCCCTGATGCCATATCACTGTTTTGGCTTTCAACCTTATTGAACTTTCAAGAGAAATGCCTCTGTTTATAACATGAACTGCCCAGTAGCATCCAAATATCTGTCACTGTACTATGGACTTGAATTTTTATTCGGTAAACTGTGTAGCGTGCTGTGTTGTTAATAGCATGTCTGATACTATACGACTAGGATCTGGCTTATATCCTGATGAAAGCTGTAGAATGAGACATGGGGCTTACCATTTTTATTACAGAATTTTGATTGCAAGTTAGAACTTCTTATAAGTTTTAATTAAAGGAGTTGGCAAAATAAGGTAGGTTCTTCTGAGTGCCTAAGAAATATAAAACAGTATTTCTGCTGAAAGTTATTGGGATTGTTATTCCTAGATGAGTGAAGCGCTGTTGAGAATATGGCCCTGAGTTCAAAAGTATCTATGCTGAAGGCAAAACCCCATGTGCTTTAGAAAGTATTATTTACTAACATGTAAAAATATGTAAAGAAATGTACCTCTAGCTAATACCACTAGCATCTGACTTTGTTAAATGCAGAAAGTCTGTTGGAATTGAAGAGCAATTTGCATTTCTCCATGCGTGCACATGTGCGTGTTTGGCGGATTATGTTTCCATGTTTGAGTTTTAATTCACTGCTCTCAAGTAGGTTCTGCAGTTTCTACAATTGGGGAAACTGAGGCAAGGCTCTGAATTTATGTTGCAGGCAACTTAGTTTACAGGCATCTGTGGCAAAGCTAAGATGAAAGTTGAAATTCACGGGCTGCCGGATCGGTGTCTTAGGTGCAGGATTGGCTGGGAAATTCGCTTCCAAATCATTTCCTTTGAGACACCCAGCATGTTGCTTCAGCAGGAATCTTTGCTTTTGACACAGCAGTGAGGTATTATGCCAAGAAACATTCCTATAATATTGATATCTTAGTCCACAGTACAATATTTGTTTAATATTTGGTAAGGTCTCAGCTGTAACAACCAGTTAGCAAAAATTTTCTTCTGATGGGGGCTTTCTAACCAAGTCCTAGCACGTAGTCAAGATCTGGTATTTTATAATGCCAAGAAATGTCGTTAAAAGGCTTTAGAAGCTATCAGGCTTTAAGCGTTGTTTTCTGCTGTAGAGTATCAAATTGATAGTCAACCATAATTTGGTTTTTAAGTTTGTCTGTTGAATGAGTACCAATTTGTATAGATAATATATTGTGTGTTAAAGTGAGTGCTCCGCTTTTGTACATTCCCTTCCATTAAGAAGATGAGACCTCGGATAACTAGGAGTTTCAGATAATGTGGAATCAAATACGTTAGCAAGTCGTACTGTAACAAATCAGCACAATGACTATTTTATGTTTGAAGTGGAGATCGTGTTTTGAGTGCCTGTAAATGCCATGTTGGAAAAATCAATTCTAAGCATCCCCTTTCTCCACGTTTTGATTCATTTTACCTCAAATGTATTCTGACACTGAAAGTTTCCGTCCGCTCACATGCAGGGTTTTTTCCCTTGGCTTTTTTAAGTGTCGTCCAGGTTTACACTAAGGTAGCTGGGAACAGTCTGTGCTTTTGAAAGGCACATTAACCAGTGCTTAATTACTGTATTTGACTGGTAAAGTGTTTTAAGAAAAACATACACAGAAAACATCTGAAGAAGAAATTAAACTTAAACAACATGGCACTTTTGAATTGTTTCCCCAAGACACGTCCCTAGGCCTCAGACTCCTAATATTTTTGGATGTCTCCAGTACTCTGACAGAGCTTGTTTCATTTGGGGCAGGCAAATGAATAAATAAGGCTTCCTGGTACACTCAGAGAGCTCAAAGCACTCAGGGAAAAATATCAATAATCCCCATTTGATAGAGGGTGGGAGTAAGGCGCAGAGCCGTGTCTTGTCAAGGACCGCCAAGCTGGTCACTGGCAGAGCGGGGCCTTCAAATCTGCTTGAAATGGGAAAGTCGATGAGAGAAAGAGATATGGGAGGGCTATTCCAACCTGCCGGATTGGAGGAAGGGGTTTTACAGAGAGATGTTATGTGTTCTGTAGTTTGATTTATTTATTTTTCCTTGCTAAGGAGAGAGTCTGCTGTATTCCACGTTAGATAGTCTTTGCCCTGGGTGCAATAAGCTTTTGCATTTTCTGAAGGGATATATTGGTAATATTGTGAAAATGTGACTGTGACCTATTTAGATGGGTTAGAGTGGGGTACAAATCTCTGCACTAGGAAGAAGTATCATTTTCCAGCTGGGCAGAAAATCACATTTCTTCTGTAATAGAACACAAGAGCTCATTGAACACCAGAGTGGAGTGGCTGAGCCGTCGGCGCTGCGCCGGGGGAATGAAGTCTCCACTTAAATATTCCATCAGATAGCAGAAATCCTGGGAGTTCGAAGAACAGAATTACTGGCTTCGGCAGATGACCAAAAAGTTCTTCTTCTTCTCAGGAGAGACTGCTTGGCTGCAGCAGAGGATTGTTTTTAGAGGAGCTGTAAGATCCTTTCTGTATGTATTCTCCTTGCCAGTTATCAGGGCTGAAAATAAAGAGGAAAGTATTATACATACGCATAACCCTAGACTGGCAAGAAGATTACGTTCAGAGATTCATGCACATTTAAATGAGCCTGTCTTAGAAACGGGAACTTTTGAATGAAAGGCTTCTGTTTCTCAGAGAATCGACCATTTGACCTAAACGCTCAGAAGTTGAGTAGGGGGACTACCCTAAATTATTAGGGGTGGGACAGTCCAATATTTGCGTTGGTAATGTTGCAGCCAGGATCAGACAGTTTGTAGGAGGAGGTAAAACCTCCTCTTAGACCTCCTGTTGTAGTCAGGAAACAAACAAAACAAAAAACTTCCCAGCACACAAGGTCCTGGTGAATAGTTTGTGCATCCAAAAGCATGCCTATTTTTTCCATCTGTTCTTCCTAGGCTAGTAGGAGATTGCTTCCCCTTTTAACCTAGACTTTGCTGCCTTTCTTCAAGAAATACTTAAAGATTATGGATTTTTTTAAAATTTATTTTAAGATTTAAAGAAGCGTCACAGTGTAGTAAAAATATTAACATGCAAGACTGTGAATTCGGGCGATGTCACATCATTAGGTTTTTGCAGGTGCTCTGAAGTGCATCACAGTTATTGAATTTCATTATGCGAGGTGGGCAAATCTTATCTTGGCCTCACGCTAGCGTCACAGCAGCGAACTTGTTGAATTCCCTTAAGTAATGGTAATATCTAGTGTACAACCTAAACTCTGTATTACAAGTTTTGACACAACTCTGTTTCAACCAATGGGGAACATATATTATTTTCTATCCTTCAAAGCTGCTTTTCTGTAGAGATAACATTGGCAAGGATAGCTTCAAAGATAGGTGCTCACTCAGCGGAGGAACAGTTCTGTATTACTCACAAAGATAAGGCTGTATTAAGAACTTCCTTGGAGTTCTTACCAAAAATCAATTCAATCTTTTATAGTTCTCCAGAGATAATTCATCCGTCTCCCCATCCTAATCCGCACGGGGGGTGGGGGCGGACGCAGGGAGAAGGATGTGGTACAAAAAAGCGGATGTTACAATCTCATAGTCCTTTTGCGATTTATTTTGAAATTAAAAACTAAACCTTTTCTGAATGGGGCGTCAGCCACAAAGTGATGGTCATTCCCAAATCAGTTATAGCGCAGTGGCCAAAGTAGCTAATAAATTGCCAGGAATTAAACTACTCTCTCTGCCAGAAGAAACTACTTAGAGTTTCTGTCAGTGGCAGGAGGAATTTGCCTCTCCTACGGAGAGATGCAGATCAAACTGCAGATGAATAAACACCAACATTTCCTTTTTTTTAAGACATGGCCCCTAATCCAAGGAGTGAGAGATGGACTCTTTCTCCTTCTGACTGTATAAAAAATATCTGATTAGCCAGATTACACCTTCTCTAAAGCAAAAGGTAAACTGTTAAGTTCTCTGTTGGGTATCCAAACTCATCCTATACTTCTAATTTTCAGCTCTGCCACCAGTATTTTGTGTGACAGTGACTGTACATATAAACAGTTTGTCCTTTCTGAGCCCCATTTGGTTTTTTTCTCTGTAAGATGAGACCACTGATACTGTTTGTCTGTGCAAATTCTTTGCCATTTGTGGATGAAGAGCCTGTAAAAATATGTGGCTGTGGCACGAGCACGTTGTCCTGAAATATCTGGTCTTTGTAATAGAAAATTCCCAAAACAGTGGCTTGGCAAAAATATTATTCCTGAGCAAGAATGAATTTAGACTTTTATTCTGAATCAAGTATCTTGTGTCTCTAAATACCTGCTCTTCTTGAGCAGCCATAGAGCTTATTAATCACATTGCTTATGATAAATGATATTTTTTGCCACTGTCATTCAGCATGTCTGGTATATGTCAAGGGTCATATTCTCTTGCAGTGGTGTAGCGTACTGAAAATGGAAATGATGTATTTACAGTTTCTCAGGTGTCCCGACTAAAATCGTTACCTGTCTTTTCTCCTCCCAGTTCCTTATACTTTTGACCATAACTGACTCTTTTTTTTCTTTTCTAATTTGCAGAAGGTGTAGATGCAAGTCCTGACAACACCTTTCTCACTTATGGGACTAAGAAGGTGTCCTTGTTCTTGCTTACAAATTTTATGGTTAGAGTTCTTCCTCCCCGTAAGGCACCTAGATTTTTTAAACGTCTTTCTGTGCAGATAGCTGAGTAAATCTTAGATTTTTGTAGGAAACCTTTAATAGCTAGAGCACAATATATTTATCCTACGGTAGCAGATGTATCTTAGAGACCCATAAAAAATTTATGGCAAAAGGGAGCTAGTAGATATTGTATTAAAATTTCTAATGCTTTATATTTCTTATCACTTCATCCCACAGTTCTGGAGGTCGTTTTGATTGAACTTTATGAGTTCCTGGGTGTACACAGAGTACACCAATGTTTTGTGTTTGTTTCTCTAGCCCAGAAATGGTGGAGGGGGGGAGAGAAGCTCAGAAATAAAACAAGAATTTGATGTCTTCCAGGGTCTTATGGAGCACTTGAAACAAACTCAACTTAAATACCTGTGGATCCGAAATTCTTTGTTAAAGGCTCTTTAGCTCCCTGCAAAAGAAGTGGCGGGTCCTTTTTGTACGTTTCAGTGATATTTCATCTTTGAGAGAGATTTCTATACATTATCTGAAGTTCTGCTGCTGTCTGTCTTTCAGCTCGGAGCAGTGACAGTTCTTGGAGGGAGGGAGGGAGGGAGAAAAGGGGTTTCCTTCTCCCACTTTATTAGGGAATAATATGGTGTAAAGAGAGGGAAACAAAATTTAGAAGGTAAATTCAGGAGTGATTTCTGCTGAGCCAAAAATGCCGTTCAGGGAAAATAAATAAATCTCCTGCCCCAGCTGGAAAAAGAATCCTCTGTCCTACTGAGAAGTAAGAGGTCTGAATAAGTCTTCTGAACTTTCTCTATCTGCAGCAAGAGGCTAAATCAGTACGCAAGTGTCCTTATCTACCCTGAAGAGAAAATGAAGGAAGTCCCATCTCACCTGAACGGGCTAATAGGTCTACTAAAATACAAAAAGCAAAGCTAACAACAGAAATTGTGTCTGTGTACTGTGATATACTGACCCTGAACGTTGCGTTTTCATCATGTGCTGTTCTTTTCAGTCAGAGGACCGATACCCCCATGTCTGACGCAGGCTGCTCCATGCTGGCCGGAAGGTTTGTCTGCTGTAGCTGTGGGATAGTGCCAAGAGGAGCTCTCATCTCTGGCTCGTTCCTTTGAGTTGGTTAAACAAGGTGATTAGGCTAAAAGTTGTTTTTTTCAGGGAGTAGGGAGAGGAGAATTTGGCTTTTCCTTCAGCTCGCTGAACTGATCTGCCCTGTGGCTGCACAGCCACTGGATGCTGTGGGACGAATGTCAGAGCATGGCTGTGCTTGAAGCAAGGGTAACGTGCAACCACACTCCAAGGCAGTCTACGTTAGACGGTGTCGGTGCCCCATGTCCCAGGCTGCTGATCGTTGCAAGCAACTTCATCCTCTATGAGGATTAAGTCCTCATAGAATATAGAATATTCTATTCTGTAGAATAGAATGAGCATCCTGTTAGAAACCAGAAAAACCCAGTCAGGAGACTGTAAGCTAATTCATCTTGGCCGTAATGTGCTAGACAGATATATTCTTATGGTTTGGCATGGTGACACTGAATTCACCATTTTAAGCAAGACAATCTATAACTTAGTGACCAAACTGGGATTCTTCAGCTATTCCTGGTTTCTGCTATAACATAAATAATAAAGCAGGATCTGCAAAAGTTGTATATCTAAAAGTTAGATATCTAAATCCCTTCTGAAAGTAATGAATGCTTCATGAGAATATGAGGTGTAATTACTTTTTAATAACTGCTGAGCTACGTCACATAAACAGCTTCTTAGATAAGAGTATCCTCAGGCATTTTTTATTTTGCTGGATGTGCATATGAAACGAAGCCACAGCATCTGCAGTGACAGGTGTGAGATGGAAGAACTCAGGAGTGAAGAGACTGTCCCTAAATGAGTGTTCGAGGACCAAAACTTGCAGGATTTAGCATGATGTGATGGAGAAACCAAACTGGCAAGCGACTGCTCCCCATTCACATTCTGGCTCGTTCCACGGCCTCTTTTACCATGTGTCCACAACATCCTTACTTGTCCCGTCTTCCTCATTTTGCCCCTGAAATACTTGTTTAGTGTAACTCCTCTTTATCTCCTCTCCCTCTTCTTACGGCTTCTTACAGTCCCTTGTTTCATGGGCTTACTGGATGTTTTGCCCTTCCCCCTTTGCTTCAGTCTTGCCTTCGGCCACCAGTATCCTTCATGAAAATATCCCGAGTGACCCAAAAAGCAAATGTGTTCTTCCCCTCTTCTAGTTTTTATCTTTCTGCTAAATGCTAGCAAAAGAGAAAGGTTAGAGTGAGGGACAGGAAAAGGCGGAAAAACTGTAATACAGAAAACCTAGTATTTTCTGGGTTTTGGAAGGGGTAGGCAATGAAGGCCAAACAAAAGGAAGAAAATACAAGGATGAGAGAAAACAGAGAATCTGAACAAAAAGAAGAAACGAAGAAATGGGAAAGAAAATGGTCAGCGTTGTTTATGTTCATGATTTATTCAGGCAGCAGTGTGGGTGAAGGCAGTGCTTTGCAAACATAATTCAGGTCCCTGCCCCGTGAATTTACAATTTGAATTAGGAAGTGCGAGAAACTAATACAGAAAACCTCCCGCATTTCAATTTATTTCTGTGTAACGCATCCCAGAGCATATTTCATTTTGGGGAGAGGAGGTTAACAACAGATTGTTGTCGTTAATAGGATTTGGGTCAAACTGCTGCTTACTATTTGGCATGTAACTAGATTGATGGGGGGGTGTTCTTAAAAATTACATGCCACGGCAGGAAGATAATCCCCTCCCCACCCAATTTCAAGTCCCGTTCATCAGCAAAGGTGTTTGGCTGAGCATACTCTGCAACAATTTATCCATTAAAACCCAAGTTTCCCTACCACTGGCTTTAATCCTAGCTTGGATTTTCCTAGCTTGGAAGGAGCGCTTCATTCTGCCTGAATCCTGAGAACACCAACAGTTCGTACTCACGCCCATAGATAAATCTCCCCTCCACCACCCAAAACTCAGGAAGACAGAGGTGATAAAGGTCTGAGTTTATGGAAGCCATGTGGAAGTTTTATCTGCGTTAGCCAAGAGCTGGAAGACAGTCAAGCAACCTGGTTAAAAATTGCCGAACTACCCCTCCGGCTGCTAGCGAGGGCTGGTTATACCCATCTGCCAGAACAGCACTTACAGTTAAGAGGAACCTATGTCTAGAAAATAGCTGATACAGGTATTACATGAGATCTGCTGGAGCTGGAAGGTTCGTGGGCTTTTAAAAATAAAGGCTGTAGATTTTGTTTAATGGCGGTGGCTTTAAGAACACGGGTTTAGGAAGTGTGGCAACAAGAAGATCAAATAAATAGTTACAGATTAATTTTGCGTGAGCTATAAATGCTTTTCCTGCATTTGATAGCGAAGGGCACTGTTGTACCTCAAGATGAAGAAGTTTTCTTTAGTTTGTGGCTTCTTCAGGGGTCTTTGTAGAGCATCAGGTGTAGTCCCTGGGAATTTCAGTTCCCTCTCGGCATGGAGTCACCTGGTAGTGTACCAGTCTCAGGTCCAGGAAATGGGAAGATTACATGGGAATCCGACAACTCTAAAATGAAGGGTTTGGGGGGGTTTTTTATGTCTGAGTGGAAAGTTAATGTTACATAAAACTGCCTACTGAAGCCAATTCCTTTGTTAAATTTGTTTTCTTAGGGTTTTTTCATTTCTCCCATGTGTCCAAGAAAAATATTACTTAGCTAAAAGACATTAATTCAGTTTAAATCAGGGTATCAAGCCCTCTGAGTCTAGTGCTGATGTGTGTGCACAAGTTTCTTGTTTAAATTAAGTCTGCTGGTTACTGGCTCTTTGTTTGTTTCTCCACTATCCCTGCTTTCCCTATATTGAGGATGCTTATCTTATAAACTGCTAGAAACCTAATGGCTGAGTACCATTTTTTAAATAATTCAGATGGGAAAGCAACATCCTGCAAAATTCCTGTAATCAAGTATGTATACAATCCAGCTTGTGCAGAAACTTGATCAAAATAGATCCTTAACTTCTAGTTAAGCCTAATTAGGGTTGTTTTTTTTAAAAAAAAAGCAGTGTTCAATACAAAACCACTTCTCATTTTCCTTTGCAATCAGCACATCATTTTTGTTTCATTAAAGGACACAAGTTGCATCCCTTAGATATACAGCTTGGGCAAGCTTTGCAAAACAATTAGTACATCTTTCACATGGTCTAAACTTGATTGAATAATTACTCAAATAATGGTCAGTAATGGAATACATAGGGTTATCTCGTGGCTAATCCTCAGGTAATGGAGTTGGTGTATCTCTGATTTTTCTCTTAGCAGTTCCCAGTGAACAGGAGACTGAGGCAAAAGTGATTATGGGAAGTAGAGGGAGTCACTGGAGGCCAGCAAGGAAAAGGAGGCCTTATCTTAAGCAATTAATCAAGAAAACTCCTATTGTGGGACAATTATTCAAAGCTAATTCTAAAATAGCTTTAGAGCCTGAGGTCCTGAAGGGGTTTTTTGTGTGTTTTTTGGGTTTGTTTTTGTTTTGTTTTAAGAATTTTGCCAAGGTCATTGGGAGCACTGGGGCAGGCCTTGCATCAAAATGAAGGCTGCTGCGTACTTAAGAGTGAGTTGAGTGTAAAGTGCAGCATCACACAACGTTGGCTTTGCGGTGGTTGTCAGAGCTGTAATTTTTTATTTAAAAAATGGGTCGGAACGTTTCTAAAAAGAGACAGTATTTTGAAAGTTGCCTAATGTTTCCACTAAAACGTCCTCTGTTACTCTGCATCCATTGCAAGCGATACCAAGAGGAGTGTATTACAAATCATTTCACCTTTGTGCCCCCCTCTCCTAGTGTGCATGCAGAACTCCAATATCTCTGAATCTCTCTTCTGTTCGTTTTCTCTGATTTTTTGCACTGCTTTTTGCTTAGCTTAATTGTCCTACAAAGGCTTGCATCAAATGCAGAAGTGTAGGATTGTTTCGCGGCTGTGGCTTTGCAAAAGACCTTGAGGTCTTTCCAGTTGTCCCCCAAAAAAGCTCTTGTACAGTGTGAGCATCTAACAGACTCCGTTGCTCTGTTTTTAGCCTCTGAGGTCCCTTGGAAGTGAGATTTATTGGAAGATGTTGCTGTGATCCATGAGGTCCTACGGAAAGAAGCAATAGATTTTAGCAGCTGTCCCTGAAAAATTATAAGGTCGCTGGAAAAAAAGCAGAGGTTTTAAATTGGTTGTGGTTTAAATTTTCCTACGGCCTCCTGAATTGAGCTCCTTGCTGGAGTGGGAAGCTGCCCGCAGAATTATTACTCGGCACGGTCACCCCATGCTCTCGTAGCACTTTTTTTTCCAGTGGTGCTGACAGCAGCATTTTGAACCTGCCTCAGCATAGGGCTGTCCGATCTGGTTTCAAATGGCTGGTGAGTGCTGCCTGAGAAGTGCTGCTGTCTCGATGTATAGGTGATCGCGCCGCCCTGATTAGTTTTCTCTCTGCCTATGGGCACCTTTTGCAGCGCAGGGTTACAGGGAGAGCCAGGGACACACATGTGCTCCCATACAGACTAAAAGCCTGAAAAGACTGAAAGACAAAGAGAGTCACTAATTGGATTTGTAGCTGTAAGAAAAAAAACTCTTAAAGTAAACATTTTCCTCTCTTTAAGTCTTTCCTTGGCTTCTTTCGTGAAGACAGCTTGAAAGTATCTGTTTCGGGGGTGAACCCTTCCCAGCAAATTTAATTTTGAGGCTTGTCAAGCTTTATTAAAGCCTTATCATCAGTGATTTCCTTCTCTGCTAGATCAAGAAGATTATATTTGTTATGGGGTTCGTATTGTATCTCAGAATTCTTCCCAGCAAATGTGGGTTTTAATGTATGTACCAAGACACACCACTACCAATTCGGCGTACTGAAGTCCCGGGGTGTGCGTTGTCAGCACATATTTGTGAAGACTTTGGATGCTGTTCAGACAAAGTCGTAAGCTGGAACTGCATTTGTATTTCTGAGTTAGGAACTATTTAAATAAATGCATTGCTCTGGATGGCAAAAGTGTTCCTAATTGCTGCTGGTATCCTTAAAAAAATGAGTTGGTATATCCATTCCCAACAGCTGGAATATTTCATAAACACTTCTGGGTATGGTGTGCTTACATATGTTAAGAGAGAGGGTCAACACATGCCTTTTTTTACTTTGAAGACATAGTAACTCTGTTTGCACTAGTGGGAGCTTCCAGTCAATGGTAGGGCTTTTTGTTTTGTTTTGTTATTAAATTTCAGTGAGTTCTGTTCATCTGTGCTACTATGGATAGATACCGCAGATTACGGGGTGCTGTAACAGTGTAGACATATTTTTCCCATTTGCACAGGATCTGACTGACATTTTTATACACCTCAATTCATATATTGAAAATAAACTTCTTCCTCCCCCAGTCTTTTTTCATTTTTATATATATTTTTTATTGCTGGGAAAATACTTCATTTCCCTTTCTTATCCAATGAAGACAATCAAATGGATGGAAGAGTTTCTAAATACGTGCTCCGTTGTTTGTTTTTTTTTTATAGTCCCCAGAAGTAACGGAAGCACTTTGAAAAATACAGATACGGTTCTTGCCCTGAGCAGCTTACATTTGGTTTCGAATGTGCCCTTGCAATTGCAATAGGAAGAGGAGCGGAAAGGCAATTAATGGCCAAATGAGTTGGTGAACTAAAAAGTTATTTGAAGGTGATATAAACACTCACAGCCTTTTTATGATGGCAAAGTTGCATCTTTGTCCTGCCTAGCAAGAATGATGATGGTCTTTAAGTTGCGTTGAGCCAAAGCTTCCTTCTGGTAATGCGTTTTTGCAGAAGCTCCATCATGTGAGCAAGAATATAACAGATTAATACCCCAAATAGCCCAGGATTACTTTTGAGGGAGTAAAGCAAGTCACAGGCAGATGCAGGTAATCGTAGCTGATTGCAAACCTCCTCAGGCAGAGGTGTTCTCTCTGCACCTGGATTTTGTGCCACACCTAGGGCAGCGGTGTCCGTCTTTACCCTCTGAACTTTGAGATGAGCTAATCATTCAATAGGAGACCACTGTCTTCATATTCCCACTTCTTCCATGCTACCGCGTACACGTCAGACATCTTCCTTGCACTGATCGATATTGCCACCATCTCCCCTCCCATGTATTCTACCTTTGCCACAAAACCAATATCAAGTCAGGTCACTAATGATAGCTGGGCTGAAGGGCATGTTAGCTATTTATAGCAGCAATATAAATATAAATACGCTTATTAATACAATCTAAAATACCCCACCATGCCATCATGTCTGTCTCTTACTTGCTGCCTCTGAGACTCCTGAGGACAAGAAATGCAACTCTAGCAATTCTAGCACCTGTGCCCTAAACCACAGTTCTGCTGTCAGGGGTGCGTTACACAGAAAGCAAAGCTTTGGAGGTTTATGTTTTGAACTTTTGGGAAGAAAGGGTAAGGTCTGAAGTAATATGGTAGAAGAAATATGTGACGTCTATGGGACAGTTATGCCTTACCATTTCTGGGGTTCTTTAGCTCTATTGCAAAATAAGGTATTGAATAATCACTGTATTTTCTCAGTTCCGAATCCAAGTGCCTGAATCCATTTGTAGGTTGCAAATCTGTGAAGGACTCAAACAAATTCTGCAAAGCCAGGTAAAAATTACTAGAAGTACAGGTAGCACAATATAATAAATACCTGGTTTGTTCCTCTGCTAGGAGGTATAAATTGTTGCTTCCCCAAATATTTGTAAAAGTCTGCGGTTTTTTAGCACAGGATTTTATTGAAGGTAAAACGGTATATTTCCTTATACAAGACCATAATATATAAAAGGAAAAGCACTGTAAAATACTTCAAAATGTTTATACAGGTTCAGTGTTTTTGTTTTTAGTAAGATTTGTGATACTTGAAAAAGCTGGTTTGGAAAGCTCAGCCGGGAAGATTAGATATGGAGGAGCAAAGTGGAAAGACTGACCGTCTGCTTTCCTTTTGTCAAGAAAAATACATATAAACCCCTCGTATTACGTCTGAGAATTGTCAGATACAGATAATACGACATGGATTTTGAGTCTTTAGATCATAAATTCGATCTTTGCAAGAGGAGCGGTGCCAAATCTTTAGTTATAACAGAAATTCTCATCCAGAAATACTTCCAGGAAGATTATTAAAATACTACAGGTACTGACATCGGCTACAAAGATCTACTTGTGCATATTTCTTTAAAGGAGGGGAAAAAACACCTTAATATACAGTATTACCATAGCTAGGCCCTATTATACTATTGTAATCATAGCTGAAGCAAGAACGGTGATTAACGATGGCAATTTATTGTATCTGACGAGGGGAGAAAATAGGAGATGTTGTCGTTATCATAAATCATATCATAAATAACCAAAGAGAAGCACTCAGAAAGCTTGTGTGGTGTCAGCAGCAAGCCCTTTCAGGCACGTTAGCCCAGGATGTAGCCATAGAAACCCCAAAGTCATATTGTTATCTTAGTCTTGCTGCAGTTATGTGATACAACAGTATTAACATATAGATTAGGCCATTTATAATACTAGGTGTCATTTCAGGTTGGCTTGCTTATATAGCATTTTAGTTTTTTATTGTGCCGAATGTTAGGGAAATGCTGCATTTTTACAGGTCAGTATAGAGCCATTTATAACGTATCGGCTTCACACCTCTGTCAGTCTTGCTAATGTACTCTGTTATTGATTGGTTGTACTCTATGAATTGTCATTGCCTAATTACCTTGTCTTTGCTAATAATTTCATTTTTTAGAAGTCAAAATGTTGCTTTAAAGAGAAAACCTCTATGTCTGCACACATTGGGGCGAATTCCTGATTCTGTTAAGGACTGTACAACCCAGAGGGAGTAAAAAGTAAAATAAAAAGCATGCAGATTAATCCAAATTTTGTCATGGAGGTGTTCTGTCCCTGGCTATATGTTTTGATCAAACGGCGGTGGTTTTCGCATCACGCTCTGTTCTGCAGATTTCAGGGGAGAGACTCCATCACAGGTAATTCAGAGCGACACCAAAGTGACTGAACCACGGCTGCCCTGCTGATAGCGAGCTGGCTGGTTCTCATGCGTCTTCTCGCTCGATCACTTCCTAAAGATGCTTCTGTGGTGGTTTTTACTCTCCATCCAGTCTGCGTAACACCTCCAGACACATTAGCATAGCATTGCCATGCACGTGCATTTATTCATGTATGTATGTGTGATCTACAAAAACTGTTTTAAAAAGCCAAAGCGAAAATAAAGTCTCCCTCTTTGTATTTAGACAGAAACAGTTTTTTCCTTGCTATAAGCAGCACAAATGCAGGACTGATATTTTGTCAGGTCAGAGAGAGATTGTGAGTGTAGCTGATAACAATCTGCCAACGCTGTTTTTCTGTCTTCAGCAGGAAGCTGGGTGTGTCATTTTAAGAATCCTGGGTAGTTTGGCTTCATAAACATTGCATATTCTAAAAAATATTATAGCGAGGACCACCACTAGTAAGCATTTAAAAGTGTTATTCTCATTGCATCCAGTATCCTAAAGCAGCACTGGAAGCCAAAGTTGCACATTATACCCTAAGCCAAGATCTGATGCCCAAAGAGCGATGTTCCGCACCTCTCTGCTCTTCTTTCCCACACCCTTAGGCTTGTGTGATCTTGAGGTGGGCTTTTTACTTTGCCAGCTGGACAGAAGAATACTTCCTCTTTTTTTTTCTTCCACCCCCAGATATATTTCCATCTGAGTTAGCCCGTTAAGTCACCTCTCTATGGAGAAGGGGCAAGGTGATGATAGGAAAGCCAGGGCTTTCCTCTGGCTTGTTCTGGTCCAAAAGTTTGAGTAGTATCATGACAGACCAGACTGGTGATTTGACTTCAAACTAACGGATAATCTTTCTTACTTTAGCCTCGATTAGTTCCCCATTCTCCTGCACAAATGCTTGAACCAGGACAAAAGAAAGGACGGGACTGTTTCTTTTTAAAGCAACGCTGTGATGTAGAACTGCAGCTTTAGTAGTTGTGATTTGTTTCTGGCAAACTAGGGATTTCTTATTCTCGTGTTGATGTTCAAAAGTTCATCTCCATTGATTTCATACCAAGAAATGCCTAATCAAGACTGTGAAGCAGTTGTTCGACAGGGTGGAGAGGTGACTGAATTGGTCTGGAAATTTGTGAGTCCTGAACCAGATTATTGCTATCATCTGTATTTCAAGATGGATGGATGTACTTTGTCATTAGGGATGGAGTGGGGGGTGTCATCGACCACTTGTAGCTTCTTGGACAGGCTAAGAACTACTTTTGGAGTGATTAATAAATGTCAGTCAGCCTTGCTGAGCACCTCCAAGTTCAGTCCAGAGTAATACCAATTGTTGAAGGCACCACCCACCCATTTGGACCAAAATTTTCCAGTGCGACTAACGAGTCTGGATGCTTAACTTCAGGCACCTTTAACATCCTCTTTACAGTGTTCTAGTTGTGTATGCAAAATCACTAGCCGCACCTGAAAGCTCTTTCTTTTTTTTTTTTTTTTTAAGTATTTGTGGTTTCTGCATTTTAGAACATAGCGAGAAGGCACTGGAATGAACTTGCTGGCAATGTCAGTGGCAAAATTTGAGACCCATATATCTATATAAAATCTGGCATTTTAAGTTCAAAATGTATTGCAGGTATCTTAGTGTGTTCATTTTGCATTAGGGTATCAGGATATTGGCCTGTAGGATATCAGGATTGAATTTTGTCGCTCTTCCATTAATTTCCTTTATGGACTAAAAGCACACTTTCTGTTTGTTTTCGGAAAGGGCCATTGTTATTACAAGTTAAAGAGATAAAACCTATCGTGGCATAAGAAAAAAACTTTTCACTTTTAACGAAGTCAGAAGCCCCTGCTTATTAGGATGTGATAGGATTGTTAAACTCTTGACTTAGTGACTTAAAATTTCCCAAAAGATATCTTTGGCTTAATCTCATGCTTTATCTAGACAACAGGAAGATTATTCTGGAAGTCTGCAGGAAGTTTGGGGTTTTTTTTTTTTCCCACTAAAAACTTTCATATGTAGGGTGGGAACGATTGCTTCCTTTCTTGCACTTGAGAGGCTGAGCTGGCTTTGTATAAAACCTTCAGCTCGGTATCCATGTGGTCCTAAGGAGCATATGCTTGGAAAGAAAGATGGGTTGAAGATTTCAGTGCAGGCACTGCCACATTATTTCCTCTCACGAGTCCTAATTTTCCTTAAAAACCCTGACGCTTTCATCTTCCGTACTTCGGTACTTGGTACCATGCAATGCAAAGGAGCCGAGAGACCCGATGTGAGCAGAACTGTGTGTGAAAGAAATGTGTGATCTACTGATAGATCTTTACTTGGCCATTTTGCATTCTGTTAGAAAATAAAATGTTCCGATTCTGTTTAAAAAGAAAAGGGTTATGGAAGAAATTTAATTGTTGAAAATAGGCATGTGTGAGTTACATGGAAACATCTGCTCATTCAGCATTGTATCCTAGTGGGTTTGCTCTGATAGCTGATATTATTTATCTGGCATACTACAGTTAATATCAAATACCAAATGCCAAAATCTTGCATTATTATAATAACAAGTGTTGGCTTCCACAGGAGCTGTTACCTGCCAGAGCTTTGTGCAATTAATACGTTAGCCATTGCATTGGAGGTAAGAGGCTGCTGTTACTATCATCATGTTATGCTTTCTTCAGCAAGTGGTGTCCGTCTTTCAGCCAGCACGTCTGACTCTGCTTCATCTTGTACTTAAGAAATACTGGTTTATTCTTAGATCTCCAGGTCTTAGCCAGATGGCTTTATCCTGCCACCAACCTGTGATATAGGGAAGTATTTATCCAGTTTCCAGAAGACAGACTGGAACTTTGTTTAAATTAAATACCAGCCAAGTGACAGTTTTTGGCAGGGTCAGTAGCTGGGCAGAGATCTTGTCTGTCCCAGTCTGTGCCATGTTCCTTAGGACATCGTCTAGCTGTAAGTGCTTACACCGCTATCTCTGAAGCTACCAAGTAAAAAGTCTGGTAATGACCAAGTTGATGACAATTTTAATTTCATATATGTATTTTTATATGTATATATATCTGTGTGTGTCATAGGTTTTCTTGCTTGAAGAATGTCTATACATAGGTATGTTTCTCTTCAATTAGAAGAGTTTTGCATCTATTTTTTCCTGTTTTCACTTTCACCTGACCTGTTGTTGGAAGAGCAACGTGTGCAGCCTCCTCTAATGAGGCAGTCAGGAGAGCATGATAGCATGGTACGGGTGATTGCACTTCTTTTTTCTGCAATAAAGGCAGAATTTATGTTCCTTTGTACCCCTGTGTCAGGTTTAGGGACAAATAGTCCCTCGATCATCGTGAACTTAGAAGTTCATTACTGGAGTGTTGAGTATTGCTGTCCTGAAGCTGAGCCGTGGCCAAATTAAGAAGGTACATACTCAGTAAGCCTTTGGTTTTGGAGTCCCTGCTGTGCTACAGAAACATGGTGTACAAAGAAAGAAATTTTGTGCTTCTTTAGTGGTTTTTCGTTGAAAAGGTGCAGGAGTTTTGGTTTCTTGCCTGAACTATTCAGCTTAAGAAATTTTCCAGCATTTGGAGTGGTGACAGATCCCCATGACTTGCATTTGGGATTCTAATGCTTTCTGTCCAGAGATCCTGAGGAGCTACGTATTTATCAAGTTCAGCTTTTACAGCACGTCTGCAAGATGAAATTATCATCTCTTGTCAGATGGGAAGAAAACAGTACATAGTGTGACCTGCCTGAGACGTGCTGCAGACCCGTGTCAAGAGAGGAGTGGATTCCTTCCTCCCCTAACTTCAAAATCACCCTTTCATGGAAGTGAAGAACTTGCCTCATTACATAGACACAGGCGATGTTACACGTCCTAATATGCTCCAGTAAGAAATGCTGTCTTAACAGTTTTCTCAGAAGCAGTGTGCTAACGGCCGTCAGCTTGTTTTATTTCAGCGTTGGGCAAGTTCACCTTTGGGGCTGCGCTGCGACGGCTGAACCCATCCTTCCTGTAACCTGTGCATCGTCTGAACCCAGGCTTTGCACGTGGGCCCGCCTGACATAATAAACAATTGCTCTGTATAGCTTTAGTAATGTGAGCATTAATATTGATCCAGCACTGACTTCTCTAACAACAACCAAAAAAAAAAAGGTATCTGTTATCTTGAGAAACCTCCCAAACAGCTCTAGTCTCCTTCATTACAGGAGAGAGTTATTAGGGCAGATGGCCGAGGTGATATCCATTTGACCTATAGATGCTAACTCAAGAGTCGGATCATTAATAAGGTGGCCAGAGATAGGGAGAGATGGCAGTAAAGAGAGTTAAAAAGCAATCCTGTGCACAAAGGATTGCACGTCGAGAAGTGCTGGGTAGCGAATGAGATGGACAAAGGTGAAAAAGTGGCTGCGTGGTTTTAAATGCTCATCGCCAAGTCAAGCAGATTACACTTAAAAGCTGACATTTTCCCATATTTGGTTCCTGCTCCTGTGTGATTCCTTCTGGAGGAAAAAGAGCCTGTAGCTCTTGAACGTAAGACAGAGATTTCACTTTCTCTAATTAACCCCCCCCCCCAAAAAAAAAAATGCTTTATTGTTTTCTGCCACGGTCACAGCTGTGGTGGCTCAGGTTTGAAAGCCGCTGCCTGGCAGAAAACCAGTCCTCGCTGAGGATCAGACCGTGGCCTTGTTCCAAGAGAAATTTGGGTTTCATTTGACCACGATAGGATTCCAGATTGTCATCTGAGCATGTCTGAAAAGTGGTGAATGTGTGTCAGTAGTTAAGTGCTCGTGAACTTCCTTAGTCCCTGGATTGTTCAGGACTGACCCAGGCAATTTTTTCCAGATGTTTTGGGGAATCCAAGTCCGTATAAAAGGGATGGTAATGCTTCTGCTTCCTTACTAAGTTGTCTTTGTGGCTTGCAGGAATGTGCATGAAAGCTGGAGCCAAGACACCCCGATTTCTAGTCTCACCTCTACAAACTGCACTTTAACCTCTTCTGCCCTTCCCTGGCATCTCCACACAAGATCACAGAAACTTTGTGGTCCCGTTGCAAACTTTACTTGGCCTTATTAAAAAAAAAATAAGCATTGCTCTTTTTTTATTGTACAAAACTCCGGTCCCTGTTCTGCAAACCTCCTCTGAAATTGTTTTTTCACCTTTGATCCAGCAGCTGCTGGTTTTCTGCAATCCTGAGTAGGTAAAACATGAGAAGCACCTTGGGATAGGAAGGAGTTACAAAAATATGAAATAGTGCAGTGCACTTCCGTGAGACACGGTATAGCAGAATGGCTGTTTAAGCGGACACCAGGCAAAATTCTTTAGCAAATAAATGCTCTGATTTTTCTAGTAAATGTAATTTTTTTCACTGTTCGTTGCAGTAGTTTCTCTTCTGCTTTATTGACTCTTTTTATCCCCGTGTTTTTTATATTAAAATGGTTTATGTTGCTATCTCTAAAGTCTGCATGATCAAACCCTGTCTTTCCTAATGTTTGAATTTGGCTACACTTTTCATCTTGTAGCTGAGGCAGAAGACTTCTCTAAATCCCGATTTTAAAGTATGGTGTTTGTTTTAAATTTTATCGCTCTTTAAAATTTTAAATGAAAACAAACTCTCAGTGGCGAACTAGGTTGAATGGGGTTGGGAGAGAATTGCTCGGTAGCAACCGGTGCTGTATGACATCTGATGAATGCTAATTCTTCATCCCCAAAACAGTTTTGAGCAGATGAAGGCAGCTGATTTCTGCAACAGCTTAACCAGAGATTGAAATGACTTCCATGATCTGGAAGCAGATTTTTTCCCCCCATAGCAGGTGCAGGCTCGGTCCACAGTGATTTCTCAGTTATACTCTAACTTTGCAGTTTAAAAAATTTAACGTCAATGCCCAGCCAGGCAAAACCTAACTCCCTAACATTTCTGTTTTTCACGGAAGGCTAAGACTTTATCCTCAGGCAAAGTCTCCTCTCTGGGCTGGCTGCTGTAAATCCTCTGGGCCCTGGCAAAAGCCAGAGTTGCTAGCTCATTTTACTTAATTTGTGATGCTGGCAAGATTTGTGCTGCAGCCCAGGGCTTTTGACTCAACTCTCCTAAATCAGAGCATTGACACATTACAGTAGAGAAACACCAGCACAGAAAACCTGAAAATAAACGCCTCGAAAAGAGATACTTCAGAAAGATGCTGTCTTACAAAGCTTTAAATGGTGTTAGTGTTATAAGTTTCTCAGTGTTTGCTTCTTTAAAACCACCTGCTCATTAAGAATTTGGGTTTTATCCGCTGTCAAAATAAATGTTTTTTACTACGTATTTCATGTGAGAATCTTAGGGCACTTGATATCTTTCCACTAGACAAAATGTCATGCGTTTTTGCAGGTGAGTAAACAGAGACATGGGGTAAAGTGAAGTGAGGTGGTCTACACAGGAATGTTAACCGCCATAGGTGTAATGACGTAATTACAGCAAATATAAATGTGTCAGGTTAATGCTGGTGTGCTCGTTCTTATTCCAGACTAAGAATCCTTTTTCCTGCTTGGATAATTCCATTTTGAAAGTGAGGAAGTGTATCCAAGAGGATAAAGTGCTTGGCTGTGGTTGGGGAGATCAGAGGTTCTCTTCTCAAACCTGCCGTGGATTTGCTGGGAGATCTCAAGTGAATTTTCTCCTTTCTCTGCACCATAATGGTACATGTGTAGGACTGAAGATGGTGTTATATGTGGGAAAAAAAAAATTGCTATTAAACAAAAAAAAAACAATCACACTGGTGGTGTCCCCGCTGGCTTGAAACAGTTGGTGCCTGATGTCCACATTGTGCGTGTTTCAGGTTTATCTTATTTTCAGAAGCTGTTTTTTTGGTCTCATAGCCTGAATGCCCACTTGGGACTGAAGCATGTTAGGTGTATTCCTCTGGCAACCTGTCCTTCATTTTGGTTTCACTACAGCAGGAAGCCAGCATATGCACACCAGGATTGTTCCATGATGCAAACAAAACAACAGTAAGCGGGGATGATGGAGAGATGCATTTCAAAGGCATGCTCCTGCTCCAAACCAACACACGCACACGCAATGCTGGGGTGTTCCCATATAATCACAACAGATAATGTCCATGTGCAGCAAGCTCTTAAGATGGTATCAGAGACAGGACCTGGCAGGTTGAATGGGGCTTAGTCCACTGCTTTAACCTTCAGACTGTGCTGCTTCAGGAAAAACAACCCAGGTTTAGGAAGACATTTTCCTAGTAGTTAATCTGCAGTCAAAATTGTGTGATACATAAGCAAGACAGCTAATTCCAGTGAATTTTACTTTGATGTATGCTTTGCAGTCCACTTTGTTACAGCAAAAAATGCTTCAGCCTCCCTCCCTTTGTTTAAAATGAATGAAGCAGGTTCATGTTATTGTAATCCCAACAACTGCAGTAAGAAATAATCGGGATGTTTTTAGGTAGAACTAATACTTTGGACCTGCTCCACAAGGTCTACCATCATTGGTGAGCTCTACCCTCGTATCTGTTGCTGGTGGGCTTGACGTTACACTGCGATGAGGGCACCTGCCAGTTGTGATGTTGGCGGATGCGAGACAGAGGAGATGCCACAGTTTCCTTCCAAGTAGACCAGCTGTTAGGTGGCCAGTTCCCTCTTAGGGGCTGAGATGCATGTGAACATTTGCTCTGATGTTTTTTTTGTTTCTGTAAAACACATTTTTAATTACCCTAATGCTTTTTAAAATTTTTTTTTGTTACAGAAGAGGAGGAGGAACAGGTGCCTACTGATGGAGGTACATCCGCAGAGGCCATGCAGGTGCCACTGGAAGAAGAAGGAGATATGGAAGAGGATGAGGCAATCAATGATGAGAACTACTTGAGCAAGAGACCATTAGAAAGTCCTGATGCTGAGGAATTTCCGCCTGTGAAACGGCCAAAACTATCTGTTTCCAAAGGGGACACCTTGGACGGAGCTTTGGAACCACGTGAGCCTCTTAGCTCAATAAATACTCAAAAAGTACCACCAATGCTTTCTCCAGTTCATGTTCAGGACAGTACAGACTTAGCCCCTCCTTCGCCGGAACCACCAATGTTGGCTCCCATTGCAAAATCGCAAGTGCCAACCCCCAAAACTTTAGAGGCAAAGCCGTTTGTGCCCAAAACAAAGTCCAAAACAAGTTCTCCAGGACAGAAGACAAAATCACCGAAAACTACGCCCTCACCAGTGGTAACTGGAAGTCCCATACGTTCACCAAAAACTGGATCCAAAGAAAAAAAGTCACCGGGTCGCGCCAAGAGCCCAAAAAGTCCTAAAAGTCCAAAGGTTCCTGCTCATGTTCCCCAACCACCTGTCAAGCCTGAAACACCAAGCAGAACCCCTCTGGCTGCATTAAGTGACAAGATAGGAAAGGAAAACATTCAAGTAAAACAAGGGCAGACACCACCTGAGCCTGCCGCCAAGCCAAATATTGAAAACCAGACTAAGAAAGTACCAGTAATGGACAAGACCATTGATGATTCAATCGACGCTGTGATTGCTCGTGCATGTGCAGAACGAGAACCAGATCCCTTTGAGTTTTCCTCTGGTTCCGAATCAGAAGGGGAAATTTTTACCAGTCCTAAAAGACTTTCTATTTCAGAGACTACAACTCCTAAACCTTCTGTTTCTGCCAATAATGCAAATAAGGCAGGAGCAACTCCAATACCTCCCTCAGGTGGGACTTCAAGTTCAGACATTTCATGGACAATGGATGACTCGATTGATGAGGTCATTCGAAAGGCAAACATGGGGACACCTTCTAATCCACCTACCAACTTCACTTATTTCTCCTCGCCTTCTGCTTCACCGCCAACTCCAGAACCTCTTCTCAAAGTCTATGAGGAGAAAACCAAGTTGGCTTCATCAGTAGAAGTGAAAAAGAAATTGAAAAAGGAGCTGAAGACAAAAATGAAGAAGAAAGAAAAACAAAAGGAAAAAGATAAAGAGAAAAACAAGGAGAAAAACAAGGAGAAGGAAAAGAACAAGGAGAAGGATAAAGACAAGGAAGGAAACAAGGAAGCAAAATTTCAGTGGAAGGAACTACTCAAAGATGATGATCTTGATCCCTATAAATTCAAACTAAAGGACTTTGAGGATGCTGACACAAAAGTAAAATTGAAAGATGGCAATATCAAAAAAGAGAGAGAAAAACATAAAGATAAAAAGAAAGAGAAAGAGAAAGGTAAAAAAGACAAGGATAAGAAAGACAAAGAGAAACTTAAAGATAAGGGTAAGGAAGATAAGATAAAGGCTCCATCAGCACCTCTTGTGTTACCTCCCAAAGAAATGTCTTTGCCCTTGTTCAGCACACCAACTGCCATGAGGCTTCCCAGCATGTTACCTTCCTTGTCTCCAATGCTTCCTGACAAACTGTTTGAGGACAAAGAGAAACCAAAAGAGAAGAAGAAAGACAAAAAAGAGAAGAAGAAAAAGAAAGAAAGGGAGAAGGACAAAGAAAAGGAAAAGAAGGAGAAGGAAAAGGAGAGGAAAGAAAGAGAGAAGAAAGAAAAAGAAAAAGAGAAACACAAACATGAAAAGGTAAGCTGTTTAGATGAGTTGAGATGGCATACTTGCTTGAAAAATGCACATGGATTCCTGTATTTCCTGCTGAGCATTGTTTGAGAGCTTTGAGGAGATGTGTGATTACAGGTTTGGTATTTTTTAAAAATAACAGCTCCAAGGAAGATGTCCCCCAAGAGTTTTAGGAATTGTCCCACCTCTTCGGAAGACAAGACAATGGAAGTTCAACTTTGTGAATTTGAAATGTGAGATTGCCTTTCTGGTTTTCCTCAACTCACTTTTCACTTTGAAAAGCTGGGGCTCAGACTCAACAACTGCACACGCACAGCAATTGTATGTAGTGTTGCAACGCACAAATTTTGTTCTGTAGATTTTCCGCTAGTGGGGCCAGCAACCATATACCTTCCATATAAACTTTAAATTTAGTTTCTAAAAGTCTACTGTTTCAAAGCTTGTAGAAGTCTGTAAATTACTAGGCGGACAGAAATGAGAAGCGGTCTGCCTTCAAATAAACAAGTTCACCAGTTACCTCAGATGTTCAGAAGAGCTGTTGAATCCTTTCTTAGCAAGACCGCCCCCTTGTTGCTCCAATTTGTTTGAAGTATGAAAATTGTTTTCAAATTATGGTCTAAATGTTCAAATGTCACCTTTCGTTTTGAGTCTTATGCTTCAGAGAGGGAAGAGGAGAGCTAGTTTTCAAGTGGGTTGAGCTCCTTCCACTCCTGTAACTCTTACTGATTTACATCAGCCAAAGATAATTTCTTCTTTCCAATATCACCTAATCTTGAGAGTATATTTAATATTTAAGAAATGAAACCAGCATATTTGCATGTTATCAGATTTTAAATCCCATTAGAAACGACTCCCCTAATTCAGGGTTTGCTCTAATTTTTTGTCACTTCACCTTATAATACGCATTAAATTGTTAATATAAAAAAAAAGAAGAAGAAGAAAGAAGAAAAGAAAGAGATTGTGATAACCTTGGATACAGGATTTCCTAAATCTCTATCCTTGGCATTAGGAAGCAGTATATAAGTTGTGGTTTTACCAAGATGCTCTTTACATCCTGCTTTGAGTGTAATACTTAATTCGTACAAGCTCAGATTTGGAACATTCCTCACTTGCCTTTTTTGCCACTGTACCCTGTTGTGCTACCTGCTGGACTTGAAACAAACCGCTGATTTAAAAACTTGACATATTTTTTAACTTGACAAATGGTTTTTCAGTGCAGAATCCGAGTGATCTGGAGAACTAACATTTGTCTGCTGGGGATGAGTCGGTGATCAACAGGGTGGTGGTCCAGTTGTCTGTGTTAATTTAATGCCTGGTTTTAGACAGCAGCAACACTTCCAGGGATTCCCCATTTTGTTTGTCTGCCCCTCATGCCTGAGATGTTTTGTCAGTATTTCATTGAGAATTTCTGCAGAGATTTCTTTTTAAGTGAAATACATGTTTATATAAATTAGAGACAATGAGTTGCTTGTTTTTCATACACTTGATTTTGCATTTCTTCTGCAAATCTCTGTATCTCGTGTGCTTTAGAGCAATATAACAGATACAGAAACAAATACAAACTGGTAGAGCTTCGGTATAGACTGAATGTATATATTAGGAAAAGGAGTTCAACGGTAATAAAATCCTGGACAAATTAAATTGACAAAGCTACCCATTACATTGGCAAAAAGTCCCTGTCAAAGATAAACTTTAAAGCTAGAATGCATGAAAGAGTCCCCAGATAGAATTAAAATTTAAACTGATTCTTGATAGATAAGCTTTTTTAAATCCACCTCTTTGCTGCAAGTCAGGATTTTAAAAATAAATTTCCCCTTTAAATCTCTTGAGCGATTTTCATTTTTTGCAAGGCCGCACTGCTGGTGTCCTGGAAAAATGGAGAGTTAGAGCTTTATCAGTTGGTGCCCTGAGGTATGTGGCAAAGAAGCTAAATCCTTGAAGATTAGCAAAAAAAATGCAGCACATGGCAATAAGGGGCTTATATGACTACTAGTATTAGTTCAGGTGAAAGAAGTATTGCTTATACATAAAACTGGACAAATCCACTGACAATGTATTTTTAGTTAGCTACAAAGGAGTCTTATATTGCTGGACTTTACCTCTTTGGTGATTTGGGAAGCTTAGTAATCCACTGTAAATGCTCTTCTGCTGGCCCAAATTCCCAGTATTACTCCAGAATGCTGCTCTTTCGTTTTAACCCCTAAAAGTACACGTTTCCTTAATTTAGCTTTTGGATCACACAATGACTTATTTAGCCAGCAGTTGTGCTGTAAGAGCAAATGATCAAGTTACTGCTCGGATGCTTAACCTTCCATGGCACATCCGCTTCGGAGGCGTAAGTGCAACCTGAAAGATGAGTTTGTGGGCTAGCTGCAGTTTCAGCTCTTGATAGCCAGTAGAAAATACCAGATTTCTATTTCTAATATTGCTATACTTAAACAAGAGTGACTCAACGGTAATGTTTCCATTTTTCAGTATCGTTACAGTTATTACATAAGTGTGCATCCCAGGCTGTTGGGGAATTGAGGCTTTTTATCAAGTTTTCCCCGTAATTTTGCCCCAAGCTGCTGGAAGACACAGAACAGCAACCAGTACTCTGCATAAATGGCAGAAAGCAGAAGCTGAAGGCTGCAGGTTAGATGTGTTCGGTGGTGGGACCGAGGAGGAGGAGGAGCTTTTGCGTAGGGCTTGCCTGCAGCTCTGTGCTCTGCAGTAAGTGTTGGGGTGCTGCCCTTGGAGCCAGAAAAGGAGACAGTGAGCTGGGGCACTGCCTTGCATGCAGCAATTAAAAGCAGACAGTTGAAACAGTTACACCCCACTTCTACGATGGAGATTACCGGGCATGTTGTAGGAGTGACTGAGCAGCTCACGAGGCAGCTGCTGACCCAGTTTCAGCTAACCTTAATACGCTGAGCTGTAAACTAAAGTAGTTGAGGAACTGCTTCGTGAGAAATGGAGCCATCCTTGCATCGGGGCAGGGCTTGCTGGAGATGCCCCAAAGTAACCTGCCCTCATTTGTGAATCAAAATCCTATTGCTGATGTAGAGGAAGATCAGGTTATCCTGGATATAACTGTGAATGCTCCTGAATTTTCCCTCTGCTCCAGTCGTGCAAACCCTACACACAAATCCATATTGCAGAAAGATGCTTCCTCTCCTCATATATCAAAGGATAAGATTTGGGATTGTCATGTGTTTTCCTCTCACAGCAGACTGCGATGTTGGTATCTGAGCGTAAAAAGGTGTTTTACGTGCTTTTCTTCTGCCACAGGAGCCCTCACCACCATTGTTTAGAACATCTTGGTGGTATACAAATAATAATACAAAGGACCTTTATACAAAGAGTGGATGACACGGGTATTTTTCTGTGCTGTGTGCTGGAAGCCAAGCAGCGATGCTTGTCCTAGGAAATTTTGTATTTGAAGTAGGCACTACAGAGGAGGAGAAGCCTGGAGGAAAAGTGGTAGGATAGTCTGTGCAAAGCCACATGCCTGAGCCTCCTGTACCCAGGGTTCAATTTCATGTCTCTATCTGGTTCGTGATGCTACAAGTTAAGATGCTGGGAAAGCAGTGAAGAGACTTAACCTATGGAAAGCGGCAGTGAAATTGTTTCAGGCATTAGGAGCTCCAAAGGAAAAAAACTCTTGCAAAACTCCAGGGCAATGACATAACAAAAAAATCGTGCTGTATGAACAAAAGCGTAGAGAGAGGTCTGTGAGGTAGACTAATACATATCCATGGAGAGCTTTAGTGAAAAGCACGGTTAACTGTGTCAAAACAGAAATACTACTCAGGCTGCAGCCCTTCTCTCTCTGGAGTAGACATCTCCTAATGAGCAGCTCCGATTCTTTGGGCAAGGTGTGTGGCACGGGACTTTGTCATTACCATTCCTCAATGTAAGCCCTAACTGAGTCCTCCCACTCTGGCCTGCTGTCTCCTGCACTGCTTTCTGTGCTTTGAATTGATTGCTTGCCCTCCCTTTCTTTATGGAAACTTTTTAAAACAGATTTCTCCCACTGAGAGTTGCTCGAGTTTCCATTTAGTGTGTGCATACAATTTTTGTCTCTTTTAAGTTCCCGGACCAGATTCAGCTAAGTGGTTATTTTATTAAATATGGTGACACACATGCTCAAAATGAGATCAGTCTCCCTCTCTTTCTATATAAATACACATATATATAATGTATATACACTTCTCATATATGGATATAAGTTGAGCAACTTAGGTATGGAGAATCATTACAATATCAGCTGTACGATTCTGTACAGGTTTTACAAAGCAGCAGGTCAACGGGAGTTGGTAATTTTGGCAGATACTGGTTCAAAGAGTTTAAGGCCATACTCAAGTGGTCTGAACTTCACCAGATACGCAGGCTGGAAACCAGGCCATTTGAAAAATAGCCATTAGAAACCTCAGCCTAATTGTGTTAAAAAGCAGTGTCTCTGTTATACCTATGTGGATGAGCACTTTCATAAAGTATTCAGTGTTGGTGCTTGGGGGTTTTTTGCTTCCTCTGTGTCTAATCACAATACATTTATGTGATGAACCTGGGAAATAATTGAATTTAAATCTCAGAAAAAAGTGCAAACACCAGTGGGCACCTATCAAGTTTGAGTACTAAGGTCGGAGCATTTCATGTCATCGTTTAGAAACATACTGGGGTTTTTTGTGTCTCTAGAAAAATAGTAAATCAGGAAAACTTGTTAACAAAGTGTATGAGCGGGTACAAATGCAATGAAATTTCAAGTTGACTTTTTAGTCTAGAATTTGTACTTGTGATTTGCTATTGCTGGGAGCTCCCAACAAACTCTGACCGTCCATGCTACAGCAGGAAGCGTGAGAGAGCGGTGATCAGTCTGTCATAGGTCTGTTTCATTAAGCCGATATACTCTATGTGGTTAACTCCATTGGTGCTTTCATGTACTTAATGTATTTTGGGAGTCTGCTTGCAGTCTTTGATTGATGATTGTGTTCCCTTCTACAGATAAAGGTGGAACCAGTTGTTCCGGCTCCGTCACCGGTTATTCCTCGGCTGACATTAAGAGTGGGTGCAGGCCAAGACAAGATGTAAGTATGAAAAAATCCATCTGCAAGTTGTATGCTTACCACAGGTCACCCTCTGTCACTTGTCATAGCTCTTATTTTCAGTGGGAAGCACTTAAAAATTAATGGCAAATGATATTTATACAGCTATGACGTCTTTTGACCGTTCTAATGAAAAATCAAGCAGAACACTTACCAGTAGAAACTTTTTTGACATTTTGCCCTTTTTCTTCTACTCTCCAAGTGGGACCCATCATCTTCCCTCCATCCTGCTGTGTTTCCCACTCCGTGTCTTTCGAGGGCATGGATTACAAATCTACATCTAGACTCGTATGATGCCTCCAGTGACAGTTAGTGAGGTTTCTGTAATGGATGGTTATCCCTAGTGTAACCTACAGCTAAGTTTCATAATGCTCTTCTGTAACAGTTGTTTTATACTTTAAAACATAACAGTTGAAATTCCTTTATACGCGTCTGTTTTATTATAACTGTTGATGATTATTCATGAGTGTACCTAACGCATTTCAAATGTAGGTTCATTAGCTCCCTAATTATTGGGTGCTGCTGTACAAATAATAGTTACTTTGTACTGTATGAGCATAAATAGGATGATCCCTATCCTGAGATCATACAGCATAAACAGGTGGCTGGGGAGGCTGGGGAAACCATGCGTCACTGGGCTTTTTAGGCTGCTCCTGTGTTGTATGTGAAGGGTTTCTTTTAATCAGGTTTTTCATGTGTTTAATGGCGCAGAGCACACTTTCATGTCTGATGGTAAACATGAGCACCAAACAGAATTTTCCTTTCCATTCATCACATTAAATATCACTAATGTAGTTGTTTCTCTTTTATAGCCATTCTGAACTAAATCTCCTAATTGCTAATTTTTCTGCTTTAAAAGTTAAATGGCATCTTTGATGATTATTCTGTTTTTCTATGCTGTCCTGCTCCTCCTCAGTAGGTAACTGTGAGTTTTATTGGTTTGAAGTTGCTACGGGACTTCAGTCATTCTTCGTTTCTGTGGGACACCCCCACCCAAATATCAGGGCTTTTTCCTGCTCTTCAACCATTTCTGCTTTCTTCCTTTCACAGTATTTGAGTGTGATCTAAAATTTCTGTGCCTCAGATTGCTGTACAAAAGCTCTAGCTTTCTCAGAACAGTTGTCTGTCCTGCTGTGTGTGATTTGAATGGGCATGGCTGGACAGACTGTCCCTTTAAAGCCCACAAATCCATTTTCCTCTTTGAGGACCTGTGAATACTTTCAAAATCCTCTTTCTCAAGGACTGTACAAGTGCTTATATGGGGAAAATTAAGTCATATTTTCAAGGCAGAACTTCTAAATTAAAGTTCTGAAGCCATATTTTAGCACCAAAGAGTTGACTTGGCTTCCCATCTTATCTCACCTCAGTCTTTCTCATACCCACACACATTTTGAGAAGGGACTTCAGACTCCATCTGCTTGCAACAAATCATATGGGTACATCATTGTCAGCCCCGCCAGCCCATAGTGGCTCAGAGATACTGACATCTTGTTTTATGGCCTTTCGGGAAACTCGCTTCTATCCCAGTTTCCTTTGTGCATCTTTAGTGGCACCTTGACCACCATCTGAGGACCTCAGGCATTGTGATCCTTAGCATGGCAGAGCCCCGAGTTTAAACCCCAGCTCCAGGATGGGAGGTAAATAAAGCTGACTTAGCTCAAAGTTTCTAGACAAATGAGGGGAGAATTAAACACCAGGGCCAAGATCTTCATGGGCAGGGGAGTGCTGGAGGCAGCTGGTAGGAAATGCTAAAAAGTGGTTGTGCTCCAGCTCTCTGCAGCATCTGCACTGGGCCTAGGAGGGGAACTTCATCTTCTCCATGTGGCACTTGTCCTTGAGATTGCTTTAGGCTGCGTAACCAAACAAGGTTTGAGTCATTAGTATTCCATCTCTAGCTGTTTTCTGGTTTCCCTTTTCTACCTTAAATATCTCCCCTCACTGCCCACCATACTGGCACCCTAATGTTGTCCCATTGTAACAGCTGTATCACCCAGTTGCACCTTCTGACTGATGGCAAACAAGAACTTATGGAGCTTTGTAATAGCTTTTAGGATTTGTCATGGTATTGCAAGGCAAAATCCAGGAAGAAATTTGCTGTTGCAGAAGTAAATACAGTTTGTGCCACGTGGCTGTGGGAACTGTTTTGTGTTGCTGGTCGATCTGATGTCTAATGTGGCAGAGCTCACAGCAGAGCTGTCCTGCTCTAAATAATACTTTTGCTTTCATCCTCAACAATTAATATTCAGCCTGAACTCAGAGTGTATTTTAATTTCCATGTGTTGTGATCATTATGAAGAGGACTGGTGTGGCTCTGAGGCGAAGCATTACATAGCTGTGAGTGTGGCTTAGACCTCTGAAGTAATACCAGAAGTCTCTGTGACCTCTGTTGAAAGTTACTAGTTGAAAAGAGCACGGTAGGACCATCAACCTTTAAAGTAGCTCGTAACGGGCAGAAACAAAAACTTTTGTGATGTGTTATGTTAAGTTTCACACAGTTTCATCTGTGTTGGTAATGAAGTTCTGAATATCTGGTGATCATCATATGGAAACGTGTTGCAATTAGCATGTCTCTGGAGTTTACTAGCATGGGATTTGAGAATACCATGAATTGCCATGGAAAGGTATGAGAAGAGTTTTTGGGGATTCGTAGAATTTGTTGAGTAAAAACTAGATGGACTAATGAGTTATCTCAATTTCCTCTGTTAGAGAGAAGAGCTTTTTGGAGGCTTTTGGAGGTACTTAAGTACCCATTCAACAGGAGGTTGGTTTGTTTTGGGGCAACTTCGTATAAAACAATGTCTTTAGTGGAAGTACTTACAGATCTTGGTGAGGCCGTGAAGTCTCTTAGGAGTCTGAAGAAAAAGTGTCAAACTGATGGTGCTTGAAATGGAGATTCACATCACACCATAAACACAGCACAAGGACAGCAACACGAGTTTACTCAAATAACACAGCAGTGGTGAGGAAAATGCTTTTGCAGTGTAGCCAACAGTCTACTCTCTGTCATTTTGCTTCTTGGCTCCTCTGCTTGGACCAACATACAAAGCAGTGATGGTAGTGGCAGAGAAGTTTCCTTCCTTGTTTCTGTGAGGACGAGTACATATTGCTGCTAGATTTAGAGATCTCTGCGTTTGAGCTTGTCTGGTGTGCAAATATTTGTACAACACACATCAGTTCAAAAGAGATGGCTATTAATAACGTTAGGTTAATAGACATGAAAAAGTCTGTTGCTGAAGGCTGGAGACACCAATATTAGAAAAACTGTTCTACTTTAGGGTTTTTTGCAAGTGTTTTAACTGCACAGTAAAGCAAGAAGAAAGTAGATTATAATCAGAGCATTTCCATCTTAGTTGTAAACAATTACAGCAATACTTGCATGGATGCCACATTAGAAGAAATTTACTGGATTCCATTCTAATGCAATTAGAGCTAATTTTGTTCTTTAAATGAATAAAAGGTCAGCTAGTAAATCTAGTTTATCTCAAGTCCAGGCTTCAATAAATTGTTTTATTTAATTTGTTGTAAAAGATCTTATCCTTAATGGGCCTAGCTCTTATTAGTTTGCTTGGGTTCTAAAATATTTATGACCACCTTTTTAGATATGATTTCAATGATATGTTGGAAGGGTTTTTCACTGTTTTTTTTTTCCACTCCAGTGTTATCAAGGTAGATTGCTAACTGAGTTAGTATAGGAAGGAACTAGAGATGCTATCTTTAAAAAAAAAAAAAAAAAAAAAACACAGCTAGTAGACTTTTAAATCAACTGCAAATGATGAGCAGCATTTAATACTTGTATTTGATTGCATCATGGTTTCTTTTTCTCTAGTTATTTTTCCTAAGCATAATCATTTTTCATACACATAAGTTTTTTAAAAGCATATCTGTTGATGAGGTGTTGACATTCCAGCTACTGCCATGGTTGACATAAACTTCAGCAAAAGTATGTGCTGTAATTTTTGATACTTCAGATAAATTTATTCTACATTTAAATACAGTTTTTAAGAAAAAACACATGGCTTCTGACACTGAAGCCAGACCACAAGGCAGAGTGCCACTCACTGCTGCTGTTTCATTGCTTCTGTGACTTAGAAGCCGGATATATATTTTTTGTTAAATTGGGTCTCCAAATTTACCTTAAAATGTTGGGCTTTTGCTCCGGACTCGTAATTCATTCTGTCATAGCCCTGCCATCAGCAGGGAACCTGGAAACCAGACAGGAGAAGGGGCGAGACAGGTATTTTAACAGCGTTTAACTCGTAAACCTGACCTGCCGCTCTACTGAAGTTACCTCTTGTCTTACATATTTTTAAAGTGAGTAGATATGTGACTTTCTCCAAAAACAAATCTCATACATGCTCAGATACGTATGCATACGTGTCTATAGAAAATGTATATTAAATAACCTGTGGATTGTAAAATAAAATCCTGAAAGGATTAAAGGATAGAAGTTGTTTTGTTGTCCAGATATTTAATTGACTCCACTAAAGCTTTTTATTGCTTGGTAGGATATTATCAGTCCAAGGCCTAACTTATGTTTGTTTGGAGGCTCACTCAACTGCACGATATCCCCATGACAAAAGCTACCTGCATAGCTAGCTGACATCCTTTGTAGGGGATCTCGAAGCCAAGTGGCATATATATAGACCAAATAATTTTGTGGCCAGTAGATGTGACCTCTCTGTGTAATATTGGTGACCCAGAAGCATACTTTGAGGACTAATGGATACTTTGGGGACTAAGAGGACATGGGAACCTGTTGTGTTGCTTTGTTTTATTACACCAAGTTTCGGTGATCGTCCATCTAAGAGCTTCTATCACAATAAGGTGATAGCACATATTTTTATAAGTCAGCAAAATAGCAAGTGTCTGAAAAAGTGGAAGTCTGCAAGGAAACGTAGCTTGAGAAAATCTCCACATTGAAGCCATAACCCTACCTGAAACACAGCTGGGCTGTTGGAGGAGTTTATTTTTCTTAAATTTACATGGTTCGGGTCATCACTGCCACTTGCTCAAGAATTTGTTATTTTAACTGCAACCACAGTTGGGCAACAGAATTGCAGTAAAACAGTTCTTTAATCACACTTTTTGAAATTCCATAAAGCTTTATTATCTAACCTGCAGCATGCACAGTACCACCAAGTTTATTACAGGGTGATGTTCTCCAAAAATAGATGCCTAAATGATGGATCTTCTATCTGCAACAAGCTTAATTTATGTAAGAGTTGAGCTGCAAACTCTCCAGAGACTGAAGTTTCTTGAGAAAACTACACACACACATACAGAATCAGACTTTAAAAAGGTAATGACACCAAGGAAGGAGTGAACAAGAAGGTATTAGCAAATCCATTGATACACTTTTTATTGACCTGGTTGAAAACAAGAAATTAGGCAAGGACTGTGTTGGTGATCCCCTAAGCTCCCTGGGGCTCTGTAGTTGCTGCTGTAACATGAATTTGTATTTTTTTAAAACTGCTCAAACTCCCTCGGAGTTGTGGAAAAAAAAAAAAGCTAGATAGCTAAGACAGGACTTTGTTATTAGCTTCAGTTAAACTAAAATTCTGCCCTATGTAGTTTCCAAGAATGCATCTCATCTTTACAGTATCATCTTTGGTGGATATTCAGGATCTTTCATTTTTAATAGGGTTGTTCTCGTACGGATAAACCAGACCGTGTGCAGAAACTGTTCAATTTTGGGTGCTACTTAGTGGAGAGCTTCTCAGACTTTGATAATTAAGAGTACCGTCTTCATAGTGTTCGCCCACAATAGCTGAATAATGGGGTTCATTAACCTCCCTGAGTAGACATATCCAAATTGTTTGCCTCTAGCCTTGGCTCCCTATGTGTGGCTGGGGAGGAAGGGATTGGCTTTTTATTGACTTGTAAGCCGTAGGTTTGCATTACTGGCCAAGTAGCTCATGACCCATTCCATTTATTTCACTGTTTTGTGGTGGGGAAACAGGTAAAGGAATCCTGCTGGAAGCCCCTCCTTCCACACGTTTTTATGAATAAGAACAGTGTTTGGAGCAGTTAAGGCACCGTGACCAAATCCTCCAAAAGACGTAATGCAAGCAGCATGGGGCTATTGTGGGACACAGCTGTGGGCGGTGTTGGTTACCCTGCAAGATGTTGCTTATTCAACAGAAAGCTCTGGAGGAGAACTTATTGTGGAATTAAATAGGAGGGAAAAAGTGATACTTCAGGGAGAAAAAAGTAGAAGGGTAAACCACTGTTCGGGAAAATTAAACAGTAGAGTCCGGGCAGCAAAAGTCTGTGTTTATTGCAGGACTAATGGGTATCCCAATTATTTTACAGTGTAGCACTTAGCAGAGAAAGACTGTGTTAACCGTCTGTTAACAAAATTAACGCTCTGGGTGTCAATCCAGCTTTTGGTGTAAGATGGAAAAGAGTGTGTAATGGTGAAATCGTTTTTGATATGATCAATAGACCACCTAAGTGAGGAGGCAGAGTAACGAAAAATGATCTTGCTCCTCTCCAAGGCTGCAGAGGTGTGCTTAAGGAATTCCAGTGATCTTTACAGCTTTCATAAATCTTTGTGTATGTGCATGTGTGCGTGTATGTGTGTATACATACCCGCATTTTTCTGTTTTATAGTCTTTTAAATTATAAGAGCTGGAGGACTGATTTTCAGTGCCTTTTAAAAGGCTGAATGTATTTTAATGAAGATATTGTCTCGGGTATGATTCATATCCCTTTCCTGATTGTTCTTTTTTAGTGTAACATATTGGCCCCGATCCTGCCATAAAATCCCCATGTGTGGTCTTGTATCCATCCAGAAGTCTCGTTCACTTCAGTGGAGGTTCCCCAGCCTCTCCCTTGCTGCAGGATTGCAGCTTTTACATGAAAAAAAGTGAAGACTACCATGTCCCTTTTACCAAAACAAGTAAATGATCATTTTTGTTTATATTTCTAGAGGTGATTGAGAAGAGTTTTTTCTTCCTTGAGTGTGAGTTATTTCCAACTTCAGATGTAGTCCTTAGCTTTTTTATTCTTTTTTTTTTTTTTTAATTACTGAAGCCACCCAACTAATTATTCATCCTGTTTATGGTAGGTGGTAGGCTGTGGCAAATTATTTTCATTTTGCTGCTGGCCACAATGGGTGATGACTCCAAAAGTGAATCCATGAAAAGGCTTGAGTCATTAGAAAACAAAACAACTTACTGTGAGATTCTTTGATTTTGCTGCTTATTGCTCAAGAGTAAAAAAATGGTACACTGTATACCGCAATTAAAAAAAAAAAAAAGGAAAACTACTTCAGGCAGGTTTAGACACATAAGTGAATTGCTTGTGTAAATGGGCATGAGCAGCTGCCCTTATAAAGCATAACAGAAACCGATCAAATATGTGTGAAAGATTAGAAAGGCAGATGGGTATTTGTTTAAAAATAGACTTTGTCTCCATAGGAGATGACTGCAAGAGAAAGGTACTGATTTGTTCTTGTCTTTGACAGGGTTGCTTCTTTTGATTCACCCTTTTATTGAAGTTTTTAAACAAAAGTGAGGAAACTATATAGACCCAAGGATTAATGTCGTAGTTCCTGGGAGCTGGATTTGGACAAGAGGGCGGTAGAGAAATAGCCATCTGTAGACACAAAGGAAAAAGATGGTACTACCTGAATTTAGTAAAGTTGTCCTGTAAGCAATTGATCTTTAGCTGTACAGAGCCTCCAAGTTCGGGACTGACCGGCTCGCTTGGTTCTTTCAAAAACATGTCTCAGTAAGAAGCTGGAAATTACAGTTTTAGAGGTTTCTAAAGCCGTGCTGGCATAATTTTCTGGTAGTTAATAAAATTATATTATACACTAGTTCCCATTAAAGAGGGTAGGTGTAGGACTGGTTTATGGGCAAGCTTCTAGATCATGTATCCCGTAACATCTCCCAAAACAAGTGACAATAAAGGGCAGTTCGCAAGGAGCACATAAGAGAAAGTTTACAAAGAGCTCATTGGCATAAACATGTTTTACCAGCTTCTGGTTTTGCTGTTGAGAGCTCAGCAGAAGGGGATAATGCCAGGTGGTTTTCACATCGAAGCTCTGAGCAGCTTGTTATTGATGATAAGAGAGAAAAGAAGATGAAAGATACCAAGACGCCACGCTACCAGCTCAGTTCTGTTTTGTCAAACTGGCAATGAACCATCCGGAGATGTAAGTCAGAATGGTGAGAAAGAATGGGAGGGAGATTTAGGAGTCATCGGCAGAAAGGTGTTTGTGGTTGTTGGGAGAAATACCCTGGTGTAACAGATACGGAGGGCGGAGGCCAAGGGCAGAACTCTGTTTCACTTAAAGTAATGGAAAAATAAACAGCAGAAAACCTGTAATTCAATTTCAAGAGTGCAAATGTCCATAAACCAAAGGAGTTAGCTAGAAATGCCTGCTGGACTGAAGACTTAATGGATTCAAAAGTGGTGTTTTCTGCCTGTGGGAAGGGGGCACTTGTAGCAAAATTACTACAAAGTGAATTGTGTAATTCCTTCCAAAAGTACATTGGGAAAAGGACCACACCCCTAGGAGAAGAGGACTGACAGCAAAGAAGTTACATCTTTAAGGCAGAAGACTGTGGAGGTGAAGTCAGGCTTGGCAGAAGTCAAACTGAATTAAGTGTTGTGAAGGATATTAAGCAAATAGGAGAAGAAGGGAAGAAGGAGGACCATGGAAATGAAGACAGGGAGAAGATGAAGGATAATATAGGTATGAGCCAAGAACAGAAAGAATACTTTCCTTCTGATCCTATGTTCATTCCCTCCTTTACTGAGGATTAGGACAAGATGGATAACAGCAGTAGGTTGGCAACAGTGGAAATCACCACAGTGAATCAGGAAGTAAAATATAGGGACCTTTATGCACTGAAATCAAGGAATGGGATGATCTTTCTCCCAAGTTCTAGAAGAACTGGGTTGTGAATTTGCAGACTCAGTGACAAGTAATTTTTAATATGTTACTTTTTATTTTAAATACAATGTTTGTTAAATCTATTTTTAATAAATAGTAGAAAAAATAGAAGTGCTGAAGAAGGGAAGAAAGGAAAAGTAATCTAGACACCCGGTGGCAGCAGTACACGTAATTATAAAACAAATTTTGGAGGAAGGGCTGATTAAAGGCTTGGAGGTAATGGAATAAAACATAGAACGGAAGTGAGCCATACCAACAGACTTGATATCAATCTTTGATAAAGCAACCGATTCTCTAGGTTAGCCTAGTCCAGTTGGCAGTCTCTGCAAGAGATGTGGCTGGCAGTGCCTGATTTTTTGCCGTGCATCTCGGGTATCTGTTTCCACCACCAAAGCTGAGAGCAGCTGCCTCCACCTCCCACTGCTGAGTGATTTCTACTAGACTGGGGAAGCTGTTGCTGGGTGCAGGAACAAATCGCTTCCCCTCCAAGGGAAAGCCTCAGCTGCAGTGGAGAAGAGATGAGACACTCGCATGTGTGTAGGTGGAATAAAGTTGACATCTGTCGTACTGTTGGGAGAAGGATGCTCTCTTCTGGATGAATAAAAGATGGCAAATTCAAGCTGGATTTCAAGAAAACGTTTAATATTATCACACAGGACATTCACAGTGTAGCTGGCAAAGGTGGGATTAGCAGAGGAACTGCTCAGTAGTAAGGAACTAGCTCAAAGGAAGATAGCAACGGAGAGTTGTAAGAGAGCTTATCTAACCAGAGAGGAGGTTACTAGTGAACGTGCTCAAGGATATATTTCAGGACTGGTTTGATTTAATAATTTCATTTAAAATTTTGTCACAGAAGGAGGTAGAACACTGATGGTTTTCGTTGGCATTAAGGTTGAAGGACCACGTCAGTACAAGTGAGGATCTGATGATTGTCTGGGAAGAACTGGATACTGATCCCCTTGAATAGAAGGGAAAAAATGCTACTTAATTCAGTAAATGAAAAATCGCAGTTAAGGCTTTGCATTTGAAGCGTACCAATAGAAACTTCAGCTAGAAGTAAAGAGCTGATCAGCAGGTGTATTGCTACGGTGGGTGCATTAAGTGAGTGAGGGATCATTAGTCGATCACAGAACGACAGAATTGCCAACATGATACAAGTGTGACCGTAGGATGCATCGCAAGAGGCAATTTTAGCAGAGATAGTGGAAGTGTCTGGGCCATCATATGAGAACCTGTTGATACTTCATCTGAAATGTTATATTCAGTTCTTGAAGGCAGCTTGTGTTTAGGAAGGGTGAATTGGGAAGAGCAGGTGCAGACCAGGGCTCAGAGCACTGTTAGGGGGAGCATAGGGGAGCCTGTGTTGTGATAGGAGAGGAGAGCAACTTTGTGTGTTTAGTCTAGCATGTGAAGAGGGGATATGATTGCTGGCTACAAATGCATCAGGCAAGTAAACACTTTGGAGGGAGAAAGCTATTTAAGCTAAAGAACAATGTTGGCACAAAAACAAATGGGAATTACGTGGCTATGAATGTAGGCTGGAAATTCGAAGAGGTTGCTGTGCCACCAGAGCAGTGAGATCCTGGAACAGGGTAATGGTGGGGACAAAAAGATTAACTGGTTTTAAGATGAAGCTCAAACTTGTGAATGGGATTAGGTCACTAGACTCTTTTGCCCAGGAAGGGGTGTTTGCAGGGTTTTGCCATAGTGATGAAATGGAGAATGGGCTGTTGGACTCCGTGTGCACCACTGAAGGTCAACACGCTTACGTGGAAGTTGTTCCATTTGTATGAGACCAGGCAGTGACCACAAAAATGGATGATATCTTGGAATAAGTGTTCAAAGTTCATTTTTCTTGACAGAGAAGAATATCACATCGCAGGCAATTTATCACATGAAAATATTTGGGGTTTTTTTAATTTCAAGTTTAAGTACTGAAGTCTTTTCACTTGCATAATTGCTAGGAGCTCCGCTGGAGGTTTGATCCATTTTGGCACTCTGCAAACACACCAGCTGGTCATAGCGTGTATTTGTGGAGCTTGTATTTGCCAATATGACTTGTTTGCACAGAATAAAATATTCAGCAGGGCATAAGAGATAAAAACTAAATTTCCCTTTCTGAAAGTAATATGGGAATTAGGCTACATTACAGAGCTTAAATTACACTGATTCTCCTCCAGGGTTGGAATAAAGTTTTCAAAATCACCTCTAATCTGTGAAGAATCTAAACCATATGGAAATCTTACTAATTCCCCTGGGTGTTTTTGACGGTCTTACCCATAGGTCTTAGAGTATTTCATTTTTTTCTGGTGCAACAGTCTCAGTTCCAGGTGTGAGATTTTTCAGTAATAAAATAGTTGCACCACTTAACTTTCTAGCATTGAGGAACTTATATCAATAAAGGAATGTCAATACTAATAGATAACAATATCACTCGTAATACTCCAAGTGAGTTGTACTAGTTTCAATTGTATCAGTGCAGTTGATGGTGTCATTCTTCTACGTACAAAGACCCCTTTGGCTCCTGCTCCTTGCTTAAAAATGGGTCATGCGTTCAGAAAAGAATTAGGAATTTTCAAATGTTTTTCCTTTGGGCAGAGAAACAGCTTCTTTGGAGCTCTGCCTCCGAGAAACAAAGATTGCAGTGATTTTTTACTAGGACTTTTGAAGTACTGATACAGCATTTTTTTGGAGCTCATCACCCGTAGCAATCATTCAGCCCTGTGGCTCATATCCTATTTTTGAAAAGCCATTTCCTTTCGGTGCACATGTCTTTTGCCTGTGTTTATATGAAGCAGTCAATGGGGCTTTCAGCTGTAAGGATCAGAATGAAATCAAATAAATTACTTCCAAAGATAGGAAACCATTTCACACCTTGGAGTCTCATTTTGCTCCAGATGTAGCGTGTTACAGTTCATGCCAGTTAGAGCCGATTATAAACCAACTGACCTGTTGTGACACTTAAAATCTTGGTAGAATTTGCACTTTGCCTGCAAGCCGACAATTCGTTTTTATCCTGTTTGGGTTTGCAGCTGTAGCTGTGAATGGGGTGATTGCCCTAGAGTAATGATGAAAATGGGTTTTCATTCATGCTACCATTATGAAGAGGTGTATTGATACATGCATTCAATTATAAATGAGCCAAGGGTCTGTAAGAAATACAGTTCCTGCTAGCATTTGAAAAGAAATCCAAAGTGAATTTAGGTTGGACACAACCAGATACACAGTGTTTACATTAATTCTGGGGTTTTTTTTTTTAAAGGGAGTGGTAACCTTTAGTTATGATTTATGGAGGGTCTTATTACCACATCTATTCCAAGGGTTTTCTCACACCCTTTCATTCTGGAGGAACTATTTTGATTCAAAAACAACTTTAATTGACTTTTTATCTTTCAGTGTAGAACATGTCTGTGATATGTTGTCAGGCAAGCAGCCTGCAGAGAAGTGTAATTCTTGTCTCAGGCCTCTGAGTGTGTTGATGGTGGTTGATGTTCACTTGTATTTGATTACCTCAAAAAACATTAATCCAGCCTCAGTTTTAGAGTTTTTGAATTGGGGTGGGGAAGGAGGTGAAATTTTGTCTTATTTAGTATTGTACTTGCAGACTTTTAATATACAAGTGCTGATTTTGGAAGCACATGAAAAATACATTTGGGAAAGAAGATAACGATATACGCATGTAGAGTTTAAATCCTAGCAGGGACCTAGGTACCAGGAGGATCGAAGCTTTGCTGTAGTGAGTACCGCCTACTCGCAGCATGCTCTGTGCCTCACTTTTCCTGTCTATAATATAGAGTTCATAAATCTTGCCATCATTTACATAGTGTTTTGATATCAGGTTTCTCTCCAAGTCTGAAGTAACATTAATTATTAGTCGTGGGACTGCTATTTCCCTTTGATTTCTCCCCACCTCCATATTGCCATGTATGCAGCCCCTTCTTCAGGACGGAGGACAGGCTAAACCACCCTTGCTGAGATTACTCCATCACCTCTAATGGTGTAGCACAAAGCCATTCATTTCTCCACTCTGGAGTCTAAAGTCTCTGAACTTCATTAGCCCAAGGGAGTGGTAGGCCCAAGCGTGCTCCGAAATGCCGATCTCCTGTTTTGATAACTGAGCTCTAAAATCAAGATGAACAAGCTGCCCTATATACTGAACGTGTCCTAATTGCACACTTCAAGCAGCCGAGCCAATCAATGAGTGTGTGTCACCCGCTAATGAATATTTGTCTTTTTTGGAAGATTTTGTATGTGATGTTCCTTGCAGCTTCTGCAGTTATTAGCAGACTGCCTTCGAAGACCCTTTTCAGGAGGAGAACCTGGCTTTATCTAGACCATGAGACTATGTAATTTAATTTCATACGTTAGCTGGGCATGGTCACTCTTATTCAAATTACATTAGCTAATACTTCTTTAAAACTGTTTACACTGAGTGCAAAGTTGTGTTTAAAATCCTATTAGCTAATACATTTCCTAGTCTAGACTCAGGGAGGGTTGAATCCCAGAAGAACTCGTAGCAGGACTTTGTTTACTTGGAGGGGGTAGAAGAGGGAGGCGGGGAATGAAGGGGTAATGATGTTTGAAACTGTTCAAATTACTTTTGCTGTGCCAAATATTTTGCTGTCTGTCCCTCTCCTTGCTTTTATTATTGCTAAGATTTTTTTTATTGAGAGATGGCTCTCAAGTCGTGAGGGTAACTTTGGAAACCGTGGGAGTATTGCCACCAACCAAGGTCTTGGGCGTTCAGCGCTGGGAGCCAGGGCTCTCTTTGGGAGCAGTGGAAGGAGGAAGGCACAGAATATGCATCTGAGTTGGGGTGGCCAGTCTGGCAGGAGCCACGTGCTAAGACTTTCATTGAACCAGAAACAACACGTCATGGACATTCAAGAGCCAAAGAGAAAACTTTCTTGGTGGGAGATAACAGTGGCTTCTCAGATACACCCTGCTAACAGGAGAAAGGGGCTGGATTTGATGTGTAGATTGCTCCCAGGATGGCCTGATAATAGGACTTCCTTCCTTCTGCAAGTCACAGACAAGTTATGAGTCCTGCACTTTGACACACAGTCTAGCACCTTACTGACACATAAGAAGAGCCTGAGCTCCCAGATTAGGTGCCTGAAGCAATCACTAGGACATCAAGTGGTGTGAATGCCTTCAGTGTTGCTGATGGAAAATCATCTTTTAGAGCCTTTTAGATTCTGCTCCACTCTAAGTTTCTAAACTTCCTTGGGTTTGATTTTCTTCCCCCAGTCACTCATAGTAGGTCCCAGAAGGTAGGTGTGATGCTACAGTTGGCAGGTTAGGCAGGAGTACCAAACCCATTTCTGTGTTTCCTTTTGCTAAGTCTGTTTTTACCATAACTTGCCAGAGTTCTGATTTAGTAGTGCAAGTGGCATGTCTCAGGAGAAAAGCACTATTATCTCAGCCAAGCATTAAATACTGTATAATTCCAAGCCTTTCTCAAATGATGGCTTGGATTATTGACTTCAAATTCAGACAATGTCTCCAATCGTAGTGATACTGCCTTTTGAATATCATAAAAGAGTTGCAGTAAACTCTGAAGTTGAATGTAAAATTCCCGTGAACAGTGGAGCTGGACTTTCCTGGTTCTCAGGACTTGCAGCAATTTGATTTTCATCATGGTTTTCCTACTTATGTCTCCGTTTTTTGCTTTCTTAAGATATCCTCCTCTCTGGAATGTCTAACCTTTCTTTAAATCACCTTCTTCCTACAGTCCCATCACAAATCAATTGCACTCCCACAGTTATCATTCAAATATAAATAAGTTAGTTAAATGATTTACCAAAATGTGGTAAAACAAATAGACCTATCCTGTGTTTTCTTTGAGGTTTTTTTTTGTTTTGTTTTCTAAAACATCCTTTTCCTTCTCTTTATGTTTCTAATCTAGAGCCTTAAAGTAAGGACTTTTTCTGTCTTGTCCATTAAATTGCATGCACATCAATAACACTGTGTCAACATTCATTAATAAACGTTGGGTCCTCTGTGTATCCCCCTTCCTGGGCAAGATTATTCTATACTGTGTATTTACTAGAGCTACATCCTGTCTACTTCAGCTACTCAAGTAAGTAGCAATATTTTAACTGCTGAGTATATAGTGTGCGTCATTTATTTGTCCTGACTAGATCCACTGCTGATTTCATAAACATTTGGGGAAAGAAATACCAAACTAGCAAATATTTGGAGAACCCCCTAATGTAGGATCTTAAGAGGATGATATCGTCTCTCAGTTTGAAGATTAAAATCATTGCTGTTCACAGCTGATTAACTTTCCTTTCTAGTCACAGAATCATAGAATGGTTTGGGTTGGAAGGGACCTTAAAGACCATTTAGTTCCAACCCCCCTGCCATGGGCAGGGACACCTTCCATTAGACCAAGTTGCTTAAAGCCCCATCCAACCTGGCCTTGAGCACTTCCAGGGATGGGGCAGCCACAGCTTCTCTGCACACTCACAGTGAAGAAACCACCCTCACAGTGAAAAATATTTCCCACAAATTGAGCTAGTGTAATAAAACCTAACAAAACAAGGTTTGGTAAAGCCACAGAGAATATTTATACGACAGCAAGCTATGGAGTGGCTCAGGCTGTCCTGGTGTTCACTTTGTAGTGGCTTTGTGCTTTATCCTGTCCAGTGGATGGATGTAGGAATAACAACAGTCCTTGTGTTGGGTTGAAACAGCCTCTTTGATGTCTAGTCGGTGATTGATCATTGCTTTCTTTCCCATCAACTCTAACGAGTCTCATTTTTGGTCCAACAGAGTCATCAGCAAAGTGGTGCCAGCTCCAGAGGCCAAACCTTCTACGCCTGTGAACCGGCCCAAAACACCTCCACCCGTGCCATCACCAGTACCAGCTCCCGTTCACGTCACCCCTCCTCCAGCTCCAGCTCCTCCTCCTCCACAGGCTACCGTCTCTCCAGTCCTGATCCCACCGCCCTCTCCAGCCGTCTCGGCAGCAGGAGGCTCCAAAGCTCCGGTTAGGAGCGTGGTGACCGAGACTGTCAGTACTTACGTGGTAGGTAACGCATACTGCCATGCTTTGTCCTAGTGCCAGTGACAGTCATCTCTTGAATTGTTGAGCTCCTGGGTGACTCATTGTCTCAGACTGATGGTACCTGGGCTTGTGATGTTGCTCTCTATCAAGCTACTCTTTATCTGGCCCTTGCTTCCATGCACGTGTTTTGAGGGGCTAATAACTTAATTAAAACACTACTACTTGGACTGAGGGGTTTTTTGTGTTCCCAGTTCAATGTTTAAGTTTCTTCTAAGAAGTCCAGTTATATCCCACTGGGTATTTTGTGCTAACTGAGCTACAGCATTTATTTTTGAAGGTGGAGATTTTTTTATAGATGCTTTTATAAGTGCTGAATTGAAACCTCAAATGTCAAACTCGCAATAGATTTTGCTGTCAGTCAGGTGAAGTACAAAACCCTCATACAACATCAAGAATTTGACTTAGCCCTCATTTGAAATGTGGAGAGTCCACTAATCTCTTCTCTGGTTTCCTCAACATACAGAAATTGCAAATGTTTGTGCATCTCAGAAAGTCTGTAGATTGTTCATTAGTCTACAGTTCATTAGTCTGTTTGACATATGCTCTGAACTTGGCCTCTCTCTGGTAGCATTAAGACTTCTTCATTCCTTTAGAAAAGTCCCCCATCCAACATGACATAGGAACTGCATTCTCTAGAACATGGACATACCTCTGGGCAGGACTAGGATTGCTGTGCTACTGAAAATTTCTGCTTTAGATGCAATGTAAAATGGAAGTCCTGACCGTTTCTGGTCATTGAAGAGCAGCAGATACCATTAACAATGGTAGCAGTGTTGTTATCCTCCCTGTCCTGGCTAAGTTCCAGCTTGGTTGGTGGCACCTTGCTTATCTGTAGTGGGTAGCAGTTTAAAAATCTCACCATTTAAAACACCTGAAACTTGCTTTTGTTACAGAATTTCCTGTGCCTTAATCGCAACGTATGCATGATTTTTCTCTTTTTTTTAATTCCTATTTTTATAATGATTCCTAGTGTAAATCTACCCTGTTGTTTCTAATGGAAAAGGTACTCTTCCCTGCTGGACTTAAACTGTTGTATCGTGTTACTGGTCTCTATTTAAACAGCTGCTACATTTCACTCCCGAGGTGGTTACAGCGCTAGACAACTGCACATAGGCTGTGCATATCTTTAGGGTGCAGGATACACATCCTCACCTTCTGTACCGCAGGTGTAAAAGCAGCGTCACTCACGTATTACGGTAGTGCCCAGAAGCTTGGAAATTCGCTCGAAGAGAAAAACATTTCCAAAATACTGTACTACATCCAGTTTTCTTCAGTAAGCAGTAAAAGCAAATAATTTAGAAATGATGCTAGTTTAAAGAAGGAAAACCTAGAACTTTTCCTCAGCGCTTCTAGTGGTAACACTCTTAGCACCTTATGGAGAGTTCAGAGGACATGTAGGCTCCAGGTTATTTCTTGCTTTTACAACATTATAGTTGAAACCAGGGCTTTACTGCATTAAGATCCAACTATGTGCACGGGCAGAGAGACTCCTGATGTGAGACATTTATAAGTCAAAAAGCTGAGAGAGAGGTTGAGGAAGAAGGGAATAATTAATAACTATTAGCCCCTTGTACGAAGGGAATCCAGGACACAGAATGATGAAATGGCTTTCCCCAGGTCGCACGGGAAAGCCCTTCCAGAGATAAGATTGGAGCCAGTGTGACCGAGGTGCACAACTCCCTTCTGCAGGGGAGGACGGGGGATGATCTTAGAGTTTAAAAAAAAAAGATAGGATGTGGGATCTCCCTGTAGGATAGCATCTCAGTAAGTGTGCTCTGATCATTAACTCTCAGCGGTTTGTACTAAAATAGCATTCAGCAATCACATACTGTCCCTTCTTCCACGACCCTTGGCTCATTAAGGAATGAGGAGTGACGCAATATTTTTAACATCCTCATTCAGCAGTCCGATTTCTTGTTTAACGAACGGGCAGGAGTTCCAGTGATGATAGACCACCCTGTCCCTCTCCGGCCCCTGAAAGCCTGAGACAGGTATTCTGCAGACAAACATCCCCCCTGAAAAACTAAGTTAGGAAAAGTTAGGGTATCTGTCTTCTAAAGGGGCAACATCAGGCAGCGCTGCCTACGCCTGGCACTGCCGGTGCCTAAAACAGGCAGCCCCGAGGACGCAGTGCCTGCCAAGAGCCAGTGCCCGTGCCGGAGGGTGGTGCGGCTGCAGCCAGGTTGCTCAGGCAGGTTGTAAAGGGCTGTAGCTGTCAGCCCAACAGTCCGCAGCATCGCTTCTCTGCAGCACCGTGGCACAGCATCTCCTCCTTCCCCAGCAGGATTACCCCACGGGAAAGACTACGGACCTCTTCACACCGAGCGCAGACAGTTCACCTGTGGAGCAGATGCTTCTCTACCAACTTAAAATGACTTTGCAGATGTGAGATTAGATGCGTAGATAGGAATGATTACTGCAGTCCATCACCTTTAAAACTGAGTTCATTGTATGACGTTGCCTACTCCATTTTGCTGTTGGGAAGGGGATTGTTCCCTGTTTAATATTCCTGGGCTTTGTATTTTCTAGTTTTAAACCACAAAAAAAAAAATCCAGGGCTTTAAGAGGAGTCAGTCAAGAGTGATGTGTTGGTTGCAGCTCTGGTACGTTCCTATTGATTTTTCAGGAAGTGGTGTAAGATGTACAGACCACCGTGGAGTGGCTTTTTTTTTTCCTGGGAGCATTTGGGGCTTTTCATCTACTACTTTTTAATACCGCTTTTGTAAACAGTACAGATAGCAAAAGGTTATTGCCTTAGATATGTGTAAATGCACTAATGCGCAAAAGCTGAGAACAGAACAGTTTGTGTTTTTGAGATTCAGTGATCATGTTCAAAGCTTCATAAAGGAATGATGAAATTAGGGTAATAACCTAGCCGTATCGCACTTTGCGTTGTTATTTGCACTTCTTCGGGTGGATTTCATGACATTGTGCATGTATGTTTTTACCAAAGAACTGTTAAAGAAACCACTTGAAATTTAAAAATACAAATAATGGGTCTAGCAGGATATAAACATTAAAAAAATTTCATAAAGCTCTGAATATGATGAATCCAGTAAGCAGCTGCCTGATACTGTAAATGATCTGCCTCTCTTGTTTCATTTACCCTTTAGTAAATTGTACTGTGACATAAATGTCATAAGGGGAATGGAAAGTTACTCAGTAACAACTTTTTTTATATCCTGATCTTATCAGCTAGTTGAAGTTGAAGACTTTGGCTAATAAGTAATACGGCAACATATACACATGGCCCTGTATGTTTTACATGCATATAAGACTGTTATCTTACGCAGGAGGCTGCCTTTGCTCGTTCTTGCCATTAACAGGGTAGAATTTAAAAAGTGGGGATAGTATAGACAGAGAAGGAATTGTGTCCTTAAGCCCTGGCTGCTATATGTGAATGCCTGTGCTTAGGTCGGGTGGTATAACTGGCTTTACTGGTTTAGAGGACAATGCAGAAAAATGCACGCTTTTGTCGTCATGTACAGTATAGGGAAATCAATTAAAACATAACGCTGAGCGCTTACGATCAGGGAATTCATAAATAACGATGGTGGCCGCTGAATAGCTTTGCCAGATAAGCAAGAAACTTTTTTTTTTTCTTTTTAAAAATGTCAATTTTGCTGCCTGCTTAGCCCTGAAATCCAGCTAACTTTCCTTTCCTTTGCACCAGATCCGAGATGAGTGGGGTAACCAGATCTGGATCTGTCCTGGCTGTAACAAGCCAGATGATGGCAGTCCAATGATAGGTTGTGATGACTGCGATGATTGGTATCACTGGTAAGTTGCTCTTCATCCATTCTATTCTGCCGTTCTCTGGCAGATTGGGGCTATATTATTAAAAACCTTGGTTTTTTTGGTGGTTCATGACACCGGGAATATTTAAATGGCTTTACTGTGTCCAATTTAATAATCGGGAAGATATTTTTATCTCTGTTTCTCTGGAATTTGAAAAAGCAGATTTTAAGCTGTGAAGAAGAGTTACTTTTTAATTAACAGCCATTGGTGATAACAGTTGTTTTGCAAACTGCTGGGAAATATTGCTGATTCCGGTCATTTTGTGAGAACTACAGGATTATGAGCGTAGTGTATACAGATAGACGTTTCAAATTATGAAGCATTGTATGAACACTAATATAAATGTCAGCTCTTATAAAAGGGTTGGAGGGAATTAATCACTTTTTAGGCATTTTCTTAAACAGCTACATAAAATCGTAAGGTTTTTTGCAGGTGTATTAAAGAAGCATTTGAAATTATTTTAAATCTAGCCTATTTTACCTGAAAGCGCGCTCATATTTTCTATTAAAATAACATTACTTATCTGAGTGTCCTTTCGATATATTTTTTTTTGTTTCAAAGCAAGTGTTTTTTTAGGTTTCTGTTCGACCGTTATATTCATTAAGATAACGTTAATATAATTGCTACATTCATTTGAAGGCCAGATCCTGTCTCCCACTGAAAAGTTTAATGTCTGTGGGTAAGAAACAAAAGTGACGTTACTCCACTGCGACAGTACGATATTTTCCTGTCCTTCACAGGCCTTGCGTTGGGATTACGACTGCACCCCCGGAAGAGATACAATGGTTCTGCTCCAAGTGTGCCAACAAAAAGAAAGATAAAAAACACAAGAAGAGGAAGCACAGGGCACACTGAAGACTTGGCAGCGGACTGAAGTCGTGCGGTCGCTGTGGCACCTTCTGCCCTGACTCCGTTGCGGGGGGGGATCCAGCCTGCTCGTGTCTCACCCTCCATCACCGACTGTCAGGGTCATGACTCTGGAGTGAATCAGGGGCGAGGAGATGCTCTCCGTTGGGGGCTGTTGCGTTTCGCAGACCGTCCGAGCCCAGGGGGTTGGATTTTGGTACATTCTGATGGTGTCTTTCACCTACTGAGGGAAATTTGCACAGAGCGATATGAAGACTTCGGTAGTTCATGGTACCACGCCCGCTCCTGTGGCTCGGCAGCAACAAAGATGAATGTTGTAAATACAGATATCTGTCCTATTCTTTCTCGACTTGTTATTAATCCCTCTCAAACCTTTGCAGTAAGGTGCTGAGAGGAGGAGAAAATGTAAATTGCAGTAAGTTGCAAACTGAGGAGACCTGGAATGATTTCTGTAGTCTGGATACAGTTCAGCCTCTAATCCTACTGAGCCAGATAATCATAACATGGAAATAAAAAGTGGCTGGTAAATATTTTTGTGATGAGAATATATGAAGCTTTTTTCCTTGATTTTTAGTACTAACATAAAATAAACATGTTCAAGCTTTTGTGATATATCTTCTATTTTTAAAAAAAAAAAAGTTTCTATTGTGTCCATTTTTTTTCTTCCGTGTGAATTTATTTCCGTGGACCTGTAATATATTTTATACTTTGGTTTTTGTTTTTTAGTCTTTGTCGATGTACCTTTCCATTGCTTGTACATTTCATTGGTGTGAAAAAACACTTCCCATTAAAAGATTTTCACACGTGTAAATACCTGATATTTATAAAGTACTTTTTTTTTTTTTTTTTTTTTTAATTATTTTTTAGGGCTTGAGGATTTTTATTTTCATTTGCCTGAGAATACAAACCTAGCAGCTATTAAAAGCCCGTGCAACATACGCCTGTCCTTACGGCTTTAAGGGGCTGGCGAGATCTGCCCCAGCGGTGCACGCACAAGGAGTCGGCCAGCACCGTCATTAGGCCTCGATTCAGATACTTAAACATGTGGTAACTTCTTAAGAAGTGAGTAATCCTGTTGCCTGAAAGCTTAGGCCAGGGGGCTCTGTCTGCACTTTTAACGGTAGCTACAGTGTGTTAATCTGTAGCTAGAATTGAACTTTTTTTTCTTTTTTTTTTTTTTTTTTAACAAGTGGTGGTGGGTTTGCCGAAACGATCGGGCTCGTGTTTAGATGGAGGAGATACAGAATGGCGTCGCGCCGAAGGTGCATTACTCTGCTTTGTGTATCCGCTCGGAAAGATGAATAAAGTGAATACATGTTGTCTTCCCCGTTGAAAATGAGGGGAGAAATTGCAGAGAAAAAAAAAAAAATAGGCAGTATTAGATATTGTAGTGCAATGGGTCTCAGAGCTAAATAAAATATAAGAACGAATACGGAAAAAAAAAGTACGCCTTTTGTTTCCAAAGCTACTTTAGACTTCATTGGTTAATTTGGGGACATTTCTACTTGAAACCGTACAGTGAGAAACATTTGATGTTTGAGAATATGGCCCTTTGACCCGTTGCACAGATATTAAGAGTTATTTTTTAAATGCATCCAAATTGATATTAATGAGAATGAATTAGTCATGTTTTTAAAAGTACCGGTCTAGTTAGGGAAATGAGGCTTTGCTGATAGAACTGTTAAATTGCAAATCAGTGGAGATATGGATGAAATTGGTTTATTAAAAGTGCACTGTTACTTTCTTTGTTCAATGACACCTCATTTATATTCTGTCCCTGCTAATTACCAGTCAAGAAAGTTCTTGGGTTTGATTTTTTTTTTTTTATTTTATTTGGAACTGTTGGATGTTGCAAACCTGATCCTTGTTTTTTTCCACGTGTAATGTGCAGACATACAGCAAACAGTCTTTGGTCATTTCTGGTCGCAATAATAAAGAACTAGCTTTTGGTAAGTTGTTTATCCATTTCCTCCTCCCCTCCGTTAATCAGAACTTCTCACATTTAATCAGCTGGATTATTCAGGGTGCCGTGGGAGGGCTGAACTTTGCCGCTTCGACGGCCGTTCAGCTATTTCTATGCATGCTTGTGCGTTGCTGCCGCCGGGTTGGTTTCCTACCCTGGGTTTTATGATTTTATAAATGACCCCTGTGGCAATAAACCCAAAGCATCATTTTCAGGAGGCTTGTGTGGCTGACGGGATTAGTAATGGGAGAAGGGGCCCTTCACCTCCGGGTCATCGATTTGAAGCCAGCCCTGGTCCGTAGCTGTACAGAGCCTGCCTCCCCTTTCACTTATACTGGTGCATATCAGGAATCGGTGGTGTAAAAGAATAATTGGCTTCCAAAAATAGTTACCCCCTGAGCAGCCGTGTGGCATGGACCTTCCTTACAGCCCCTCATACCACCCAACGCTGAGCAAGCCCAGCTGCTTCCCCAGATGTTTGTATTTGCTGCTGTAACTTCACGGGTTGTGTTTCTTCTCCATAAACTCTGCCAGAGTAAGGGCTGCTCCCTTGATTCGCTGCTCAGATTTATGGTTGGGCATTTCTGTTCCTCTGAGTCCATTGATGATCTGGGTTTTGGACACCACCGTCCATGGGAAGAGGGCATGGCGGGTGGGTTGCAGGTTGAGTTGCTCGTTGGATGTCACGGGAGAGCATCAGTGTCTCTGAATGATCTTCCTGCCTCAGAGGGCAGCTTCATCCAAGAGGAAAGTCAGTTGTGAGCACTACCTCTGGAAAACATCTATTTCCGTGGGTAGTTGGAGTAGAACCACTTAAAAGTTTAGAAAGTAAAGAGTTTTCAGTGAGAAGAAGACAACTCACCATCTACCCGCGGTACAAAGAGAAGGCAGATACCATTTTCCCCCCTTTACTGATGCACCGTACGTAGTGGATTTAAGCGTACAGCGAGTATTGGTAGCAAACGTTCAAGAAAAGAGCGTAAAAGCTATTCCGTGAGAAAAGCGTGTTGAATCCTGCCTTTACTTGGGGCCAGATGATTATCTGGAGTCAGTTGGGAGTCAGTTGGAGCTGTGTCAGTTTACACCAACCCAGGAGCTGCCCACTTGTGCGGCCAACGCTGGGGCTGGGGAGCAGCTCCATTTATTGTGAAACGAGGTGGGGTTTCTTTATCCTTTTTATCCTGTAAATCCTCCTTTAGGGCAGCCTGTGCCTGCAGGTCACTGGAGAAAACAGCAGCGCTGGGTGCTCACTGCAAAGCGCGTTAGTCATTAGGCAAAATTTCAACTTGTTAATGAGTTTTGCACTCAGAAAAATCTATGATGTTAGTGTCGAGATGATAAGCATGAAGCTCAGAAATGGATGAAACTATCCTGACTACTGATTTTTATTGGAGGACCGAGATATAAATGCAGAGCATCCATCCCTGGAGTAGTGGGGATGCACTTTTCCTGAGATAATCTTCCTTAGGGGCTGTATGTAGTGCTCAAAACATCATTTCTCTGCTTGACAAGGTGTTTCTTTTCTGAAGGTGTCTGCAGCTAAGAACAGTGAGGATCTTTATGCTCTACAACTGATTTGTGATTCCAAATGTCCTGGAAGAGAAAGGAAAAAGGAAAAAAAAAAAAAAAAAAAAAAAAAAACCACAATTGGGAGGGTATCAGAGCCTGCTGACTTTGTCTGGGCTTTCCAGAGATAAAATATAGAGTATTACTTCACTGTATCACCTAAACCTTCTTTGTTCTCCTTTCAATAGGACGATTAAACAAAGACCTACTAACCAAATTAAAGTATAAAATGAACGCTGAGATGTGGAAACCTTGCCAGGAAGAATGTTAATGAATGAAGTTCACTAAAGGCATGCTGGCTAAGTTTTCAATACAAATAGTTTTATGGCCAATCTCAGATCATAGCAGTTTCTTTAGAAGTTTTAAGTCTCAAAAGTAGATGAGTTTCCTTCACCAGGGAGTGAATTAGATAATGCTCTGAATAAACTCCCTCTTCGCAGTCGTGTCAGTCATGCTACTTAGGAAACGCTCCCTTTCTTCTGGGGACTCTCGGATCAGCTGTAACCTAAAAAGTAGAAAGCTGCAATTAATCCATGTGCGCCGTATGGCAGAGGAGGCTGTAACGGGAGATTCACGGCCAGCAAACAGCTCGTACCTGGCTGATGTGAGCAGGAGCCTTTAAACGTGAGCTATGGCAGCTGATCCTCGAAGGTGCTGCTTCAGCCTATCCAAGGTTTACGCCGGGTAAAAAGGGGACAGACTTTTTAGCAGGGCCTGTTGCGATAGGACAAGGGGTGATGGTTTTAAACTAAAAGAGGGTAGGTTCAGACTAGGTATAAGGAAGAAATGTTTTACGATGAGGGTGGTGAGACACTGGCCCAGGTTGCCCAGAGAGGTGGTAGATGCCCCATCCCTGGAAACATTCAAGGTCAGGCTGGACGGGGCTCTGAGCAACCTGATCGAGTTGGGGATGTCCCTGCTGATGGCAGGGGGGTTGAACTAGATGACTTCTAAAGGCCCCTTCCAACCCAAACCATTCTATGGTTCTAAGGTGCTGCCCTTCGTGCTTATGGAGTGACCTTTTGCACCAGGACTTTAAATCCTGTGATACCCTCCACAGGGAGAGGGGAGAGCTGGAGGCTACCGGACCACTGTGCCCCCCTCGCCCGCTCCCCCTTGGCAGTCTCCCCCTTAATTTTCCTTCCAGTCCTTGCTTGCTCCAGAGACCCTGACCCTTAACTCAGGTTTCTGGTGGCCTGTGCTGAAACCACAGCAGCTTGGCGGCTGTTCGGTGCCTTGAACAAACGGGGACTTGCATTCAACTGCAGTGCCACCAAAAAGGTGCTGGTAGTTGAGATTTGGTGGAATATTGCTGCCTTGAGCTTTGACCAAGAAGGCCAAATTTTCAAAAAGCAAAATGTCAAGCAAACCTTAAAACACAAGGAGAAAGTTATTTCTTATGAACACAACTTCGTGTTATGTTCTCAATGTAAGCGTTCAAAGTAAGGACTTTGAAACAGATTTATAAAACCAAACAGAAAATAATTAGATTATTTTATTGCCTAAATGAGGGGGTGAGGGAGAGAGAGAGAGACTTAAAACACACTTAGAAAAATTTAGGTTTCCCCACCTGTCACGAGTCACAATTTGGTTTACAAATTGGAAAGTCTTGCCTGTCAGTTCCTCCCTAAGCTAGCATGGGTTTGACAACTTACTGTGCCCGTCATTTGCTTACTGTGGGACTAATGACAAGTGTGATGGGGTGTCACTGGCCCACTACCCTGGTGACACCCGGTGCCTCCAGTGACACTGCTACTTAGGAGACCTTCAGTCCTCTTCCTGCACGCGGATCCCTCCCCAGGTGTGGGACCGGGCATATTTTCTGTGGATTTTTTTTAATTTGGCATCCAAATTTAAAAAAAAACATGACTTTTTTTTCTTTTAACAGAAACAAATAGGAAATAGGGGCAGGGAATAGTGTGCAATTATTTATTTTTAATAGAGATAATTACAGCACTTTAAATAAATGCTGTAAGAATTGTCATCTTAGGGGTATACACCTGCTCATAGGTTTTGTTATCCACATGGTAACCATTGCACGCATTCAAAGGGAGAAACATCGTCTTGTTGTCGGGAAAGTCGGACACGGTTCTCGGCTCTGTCGTGGCTTTACTGGTGTGTTTGGGTGCAGGATTGGTGCGTGTCCCAGTTTCCATCCACAGGAGGAGGATAACGTTTCCTGCTCTGGCAGTTCGCCTTCAGCCTTGGACCCAGGTGATGTGAAGCTTGTAAAGACAGCCCAGACCTTCCCACGGGTTAAATAACTACAATAACACCCTTCACACGGGGTGGGTAAAACTGCAGAACTCTTAGGAGCTCCCCCAGCGCCAGGTCTGTCCTTGAACCTGCTCCTCAACTGAGCCTTTCTCTACACTTCTGCACTTGTGTTTTCACTGAGGTTGGGAGCTGGAAACCGTCTTCTGCACTCCTGAACCAGACAGATCCTTTGGCTTGGCAGGCTTTAGTTGAGCCTCTTCCAACAAGTTTTCCAACGTGAATCCCAACGCTCTTTTCATCCACTGATTTTGAGCCTTTCTGTGGAAGGGGTCTGTCTGGGCTCACATTGAGACCTTATTTTGCTAGTAGTTCTTTTTTGCTTCCAGGGATATCTGGTGGGGTTTATCTGAGAAACAGCTTCTTGCTTAAAATTACTTCAGGCACGTCAAAATACACCTCTCATAATTCATACAATAGCTGCCTTCTCTGGGCTTTGTGGGCTGTGAAATGTCTGAGTTAGTGCTTGGAGTTGGCATGTATTAAGATGCTGAGAATGAAGTGATGCTGTTGTTCTCTGTACTTGCTGCAAAGACAGGTGCTCAGTCAAGCCCAAAATCCAGGCCTTGGCCTCAGTATCTAATAACCCAGCCCAACCGTTGACTCTTAATGCCACCTACTTCCTAAAAGCCTGGATTTGCAGCGCCATGGCTCAGGAGAAAGCACATCCCTTCAGCCCTCCCAGTTGCCACTGGCTAAACGCTGCATTTCTTTGGTTTCAGGATTGCTTTGGCCTGGCCAAAAGAAGAGTTTCCCAAAGCAAGGATGTTCAGCAGTTTTGTGCTGAGGATCCCACTGAAGGTGTCGTAGCTATCTAATACATGAGATGACATTTAGGGAATATAACCATGACCTATGAAAAGTCTTGAGCTGAACCAGTGAGAGAGTCCCTTGGAGATGCTCTGGTTTGGTGGGCAGTTTGCGATGGAGAAATGACTTTCAAAGTCACTGGACCTAAACTCCAGGTTTCACACATATATCCTGTCTGGGATGTTTTTTAAGTCTACCTGGAGGTTTCATAGCAAACATGGCAAAGCCATGAGCTCAAGCAACCATTGCAGTGCATCCACTTAACCTTTATTCAGGCTCTATTTACTCGTTTTAATCAGATCACAGGGGATCTATTTTGCAAAACCCTTGTGTCCCTTAGAATTGGGGAAAACACCTCCTGCCTACCAATCCCTTTGGAAGCTGATCCTGCTCTATTTGATTCCCTATGTCTGTTATTTCTGTGCTCTGCAAGATGTGGCTATGTGACCTGTGGGGGCCAAAGCGGTGGATTATTTTTGCCCTTTGCTGCCAAGTCACAGGGATTCCAATTCAGATGTGTCCAAGATGACTATTTAGCCTTTTTGAAGACAATGTATGCACCTCCCCTTTCAAGCAAGGATGCACCTGGGCCATGGACAACAGAAAGGTACTCGGGAGCAGCACACTGAGGCAACTCATGACAAGTTTGTCCTTTCTGTGTAGCCTCTAGATTAGCAGCTGCTAAAGCAAATTATGCCTTGAAAGGACTAAATCTGAAGTGTATTCATTCTTCCACGCACAGCACACAAGGTAGCACGGCTACATGATGAAACCAGTGCTGAGGACCTTGTGGTGCCTTTTTCCTCTTTATTATTGAGGTAACAAAAGTGCAGGAGAAACAGGTAGTTCTTACATGATCCTTATTGCTGGTGGCAAAGTTTCAGCTATCCTCTGTATACACAGCAGTGACCTTTCCAGCAGTTTGAGTCTTTTCTCCACATCTGGCCAAACACAGATTCTTCTGAACCACTGAGGGCATGGACCTATTTTTCTTAGCATGGCTTCTGTCAATATAGAAAATGAAATTAATTTATTTCTAATGAATCTAATCATCATGGGATATTTTCATTCTTTTGAGGGGCTTGGATGGGAAAAGGATGAAGGGGTGAGCGGAGGGTGAAATATTATAAACTACTGAGAAAGCACAGAGTTTGAGTAGATGTATTTGTCCAGCATAAGAACAGCTGGATTCCACCTTCACCCATCATCACCTGCATTGCAGGCTTCGGAGTTCATCATTTGCCCAGTGCAGCTCCAGCTCATCTCTGTGCCCAGGGTCTTTGGAAAACTCAATTCTTCAGATCTAAAACAGGTGTAGTTTGCAACTTCTTGCAAGCAAGGTCAGATCTGCGATTGCTAACAATGGTTAGGCCCAAGGTGAGCTTTTGGCAGGTATCAAATCCTTCTTCCAAGCCAAGAAGTTCCCACTACTAGAGAGCAACGCTATGGTCTATTTAAGTTTTGTAAGCCGTTAATGAGTCACTTGATATCAGCCAGATCAGTTCACTTACATGGAAAGGGCTCCTATTTTTCCTTGTGGCATTGACTTCAGCGTGTAGAGCAGAGGAGCGCAGAGCTCCAGTGACTGCTCCTTCCTACACTCATTTGCATGAGGGTATGGCAGCGTGATGGACTCATCTCAGATTCCTTCGGGAGGTGGTGACAGAGCTCCACCTTAATGAGTTCATCGCCCTGCCAGCATTCTTCCCACACCCAGGTGCCCATATTGGCAAAGCTATGCTCCACCAGCTCTCTGGAAAACGTTCCCTGGGCTTTTAACAGACTGCAGATCTTGGGATGCCCGCCCAACTCCTCATTTTCAGTTAGCCTCAGTTGATGGTCTGGTTGTGTTTACAAGCAGGGCTGAGTGTGCTGGTTTGGTGTTGGGGAAGGAGGGCAGTGGGGAGAGGCAGGGGGACCAGATTAATTGCCAGGGCTCCCACTAGGCCAAGTTTTGTGTAAGTCATCCAGTGTGCAGGTGGGTGGAGGGAGGACCCAGTGCCTTAGCCCGTGCCCGAGGCTCCGGTGAGTGTTATACCAGCTCTGTTTACCAAAGCCATGCTTAAATGGCTGCAGAGCTGCATCACGTCTTTATTTTTTTTCTCGCTTCTGGATCGCGTGCACTGGTCACGGAGTTAACACTTACCAAAGAGTATTACTTGGACTTCTGGTATGAATCCAGCCTTGGTTGCACACGTTGCAAAATAGTTTGAGAGCTGAGTGTGCTCTTGGCATTGCCTCCACCAAGGTATTCCAATTTTCTGCAGCGACTTAGTAATTTAGCTGTTCATCTCCGTTTTGAACTATCCTTATCTCAATCAGAAGTGTCCTGCTGCTTGCAATGGGTCCCTCACTTTTACTTGTCTGACACTGCACGTTTCCCCTCTGTGCAAGAGAAGTGCCTGTTGTCATCTGCTGGAGATACACCTTCCACACCTCTGGTGTCCAGGAGCACGGAAGCTACTGGAGATCAGACCTCAGCAGACAGCAACCTCCCCCTTCCCTGCTGGCATCACACTCTACAGCCAGGGAACACAACTGATCACTCTTTATAGGAATTCAAGACATAAGAGGACCTCCTGAGACATCTAGTCATATTTTGCCATCATGGTGCAACACATCCCACCATGCCATTCCTATACTTGCATGCGTTTGGGCAAGGCGGGTGGATGTCCCCAGCAATCGCTGGGAGAGGGTAATAAAAACAGGTAATTATTTGGTGTGGGTATTAGCTTAATGGCTTAAGGACTCAAAAGCTATGATAGTTCCCATCAGGTGTGCTTGGAGAAGTCATGGAGCTGGGCTAGCATGGCTGACTTTCTGTGAACAAGGACTCATTTGTTTTCTGCTGGCGTTACAAACAGTGAAACTGAAGCAGGGCAGTGAAGTGATTTGTGCCAGGTCACAGAGCACGTCAGGGGCAAAGCCGAGATGGGAACAGGCACCTCCGAGCTCCCGGCTCCCCTCGACACCAAGCAGACGAGTGGTGCCGGAGCCGTCTGAGGCCAAGAGGGTGAGTATCTGCAGAGGAGGGTCACCTGATGATACAAGAAGGGAAACTTTCTTCTGCTTTCTAAGCTTCAGGTCCCTTCTAGCAGTTAATCCTTGCTTTAACAGTGGCATCTGTTGCAAAATATACCTTTGAGCCTTCTTCATCCTTGGGTACCTCTCCAAGTACATTTCCAGAAACCTTTATGTGAACCTATCACTGCAGGCACCAGCTCATGTTGAGTTTTTATCCCAAAAGTGGGTCTCAGCTGCCAAGATCTCCATATAATAGACATGCAAAGGTCTGGATCCCTCTGCAAGGTTCTTCCAAACCAAAGGCATGGGGAGATGTCTGTACGCGGGCTCTCCCTGAGGCTGCTTGACGCACCTCCCAACCACAACTGGGATATACTGCAAGGCGAGCTCAGCAAAGCACTTGCAAGAATTGGGCAGGAAGTGGTGATTTTGGATAAAATCAGGTTCATTTCTTCTTGGACCAGAAGACACATCTCTGCAGAGGCGCCAGTCGCTTTGTCACAGATGTACACATAGACAGGACTGTGGTCTGGTGAGCAAACTGGAAATGAGAGTCTCCCAACTGGTTGCGATAAACTCTATCAGCCAACAAGCATCTGAGAAAGGCATTTCCATTTCTGTGGTCCCAGGTCAGGATAATGCGTTTCTAACCCCACACTTGCTTTTTCTTTAGATTATTGCATACATCTCCGAGTTGAAGTGGTTTAGCTGCCTCCACTGTAATTTTCCACACCTAGCTTCTCTGGATTTCTTTTTTTAAGTTTCACCTTAACTCTAAATATATTCAGGTTTGTTTTTGTTCATATGATAATCACAGCATTCTTTTGATACATTTTTTTAAGCCTTGATTTACTGAGATTTGCTTGCAACCTTCGTTCCAGTTTACCATTTTTTGTGCGTGGGGATATTTTAAATGACTATAATTATATTTAATAGCTTTTGCAGGTACTAAAGCATCTTTTGATTTGAGTCCTAACTTTTGTTATTACCCCCCACACACATACACACCTTTTTAGATATTCTCTGTTTAACCTATGCCTAGAGATTAATTAAAGTGTCATTAAAATGCCTTTAGTACTTTTTGTGTCCTACATGCCTGGAAATATCTTTTTCCCACAGTCAGAATTGTTGTGCCTGTACCAACAATAACTGGCATGTGGCTTGTTTTGTAGATCACCATGAGATATAACGAACACTCCTAATTAGAAGAAAACACATTCATTTTTTGGATGCCTGTTCAAAGTTTTCTCAGGAAGACCCACTAGTTTTTCATTTACATCTCTCCATCGCTCTTGGCCGGCTCTGATGCCGGGGCCAGGCGCTCGCTCGGGAGCGCGGGGTGAGTCCCGCATCACAGACGGTTACGAAATGGAAATGCAGGATCTTCCCGACCAGGTATGGGGCAGAGTTTCCACCCCCTCCATACATTTTCAAGCTTTGAGTGTTTAAATGTGTATAGTCCAGCCATGGGTACAAAGTCTCCCTCCTCTTTTGATATTTCTGCTTGGGGAGAACCCACAGCTGGAAATTAATCTGGACTTAGAGCACATATGCCAGGAGTAGGTTTATCTACAGCTAAATCCTACAGCTGCCCTTGCAAAAATTGAGCTGGTCAGAGGATGGGAACGGATATGCTCTGGCCATTGCTATCAATGACCAGAAAAACTAAAGAAGGCTAAAAAAAACTTCCAAGATTTGCTTGATCGTCCAAGTCTTTCGCCCTACATTGTTTCCAGCCCGGGCGCCTCCTGCGAGCTAGATTGCTCAACCAGAGCAGCACCGCATCAGCACCATTTGCCCTTCGAGCGGGAGCCCCTGTGCGTGGTGCTCACCAGGACCCGCCGGGATGCGAGATGCTGCGTGAAGGCCAGATCGCCATCGCTGCCGTGGCAGGAGCAAGCTTTGCCCAGCGAGCTGTGGGGCTTGGCACAGCCCCGGCCCTGGATGGGAGAGATGTGTGTGAGCAGGAGTAGAAATTAGGAGATCTTGGTATTTCCCTGGGCAAGGAGTGGGGCCGGTCCGCGTACTAACATAAATAATTTGGGACACTATAGAGACCCAGCTCGGTGCTTTCCTCTCCAGTCTTTTGCACCTCCCTAAGAGGATTAAAAAAAACCCAACAAATAAATACGTGTGTGAGCAGCTGGGATAGAAGAAAAAAAAACCCAAATTACACAACCTCCCCAAGGACCCATTTCATCTCTCGGTGACACATTTCTTAAGTGGAACCCAGGACTCTGAACACCTCGTTCCCAGTTCCTAGGGAACCGAAACTTGATGTTGGGCCGGGCAGCAGGCTCTCGTGCAGTCAGCACCAGCTTGCAGGTGCCATTGCTGCTTTCTGGTTTCACCTCCATCAGGAAAGGAGCTGAGGCTCCCAACATCCCAGAGGTTTTCAGCCAGGGATCCAAGCCTGGAGCCCTCCTCGTTCCCTTGCTTGGTGGGATGTGCCAGGAAGGTGCCAACATAGGGCTCACAAAGGCTTTTAGCATCACCTTGGCACAGCTCCTGCAGTCTTCTCTCCTGAAAGACACAAGAAGGATAAAACAAAAAACGACACAAGAAGAATAAAACAAAAGAAAAAGGGAGCAAATTACTGCCTTCTCGGGGAAGATCATGCTGAAGATAGTGTAATTATAATCTCTTTCAACAGCTAAAAGGGTTTGGGTTGTTTCATGGCCTGACTTCTAAACCTCGACAGGTTTTGCAGCCGTAGGCTTTGGAGAGCCTCTGCTGAGCAACTCTCCCCCTGCTGGTAATTTGTCACTGGCTTAACATGAGCCTTGGCCTCGCAGGCTCGTGCCTCGGTGGGGACACCCTTGGGACATCACTGGGGAGCATCGTGGGCAGACCCCGTGGCCCATCTTCTCCTCCCATGACTCAGGGCCAAGGCAACTACATCACCTCGCAATAACAATTCCATCTTTTGTAAGAGGGCTGACAGCGACCCACCTTGCAATTAGCAGGTTGTTTGGGGAGAAATGCTAATAAGCACCCTGACGAAGGCAAACCTGGGAGGGAGGTGGAGGCTGCCTTGACTCAGCGTCCTCCTGGGGCGGGGGGAGAAGGATGCTTGGGATCTGCTGGACATGATTTTGCGACATAGTCTTGCTCACCCTCCGTTTCCAAAGAGTCTTGGGGCATCCCATCTTGGATGAGCTGGTGAAGAGCCCTGGAGAAAAGGTCACCACCGTTTTTACGCTGGGGCTGTCCACTGCCACCCTCTCCCCTTTAATTTTTGCAGCCTCTCTGCCGCCACCAACACCTTATTGCCAACATCCTTTTCATCCCTCCCTTTTCTGGTGGGTACCACTTTGCAGGAGTGCTGGAAAAGCTTTAGCAGACCACCGTCAGTTCAGAAACAAGGGCTGCCCCCAAAAAATCCCAGGTCTTCACTCCTGTAGCCTTCAACCCCTCCACCCCCCCCCACAGGTCAGTGCCGTGGGTTATAATTTGTGCTACAGTAGCTCCAATCAGGACCTGGGGTATTATTTATCGCGTTTAGTACCTGCCATCAGTCATGAAAACTTAACAAAGACCCTATTGGGTTTATCTATAGGCAGCTAAACAAACGTATCTTGCTCTCCCGTTATCTTCTTGTTAACAAAACACTATCAGGATGTTCTAAACATCAGCATTTACTGCACAAGAGCCCTTTATCTGGCATGATATATAGAGAGCCCATCAATTAGTGCAGGGGGCTTGGAAATACCTGCCATGCTTTGCTCAAAAGTCCCAGCACCATCCCAGGGCTGCATCACAAGCAAATATCCCTGTGCATTTCCCAGCCTCGAGCATCCCTGCATGAGCTGGGAAAGCTCGTTATGAGCAGAAATCATGATAAATATTTTTTCCACTCTTTTTTTTTTAACATAGAGCCAGATAGGCTGGAGATTTTCCATGGAAAGAGCAGTGCAAGAGCAGCCAGGGCGCTGGATGGTGCAGGGGATGGGGAAAAGGGAAATGAGCTTTTATTCAGAAAGGCTGGATGTGGTTTGGGAATACAGTGAAAAGTGCCATGAGACGGTGCATCCTCCTGAAAGCAAGACCTTGTCTGCAGGATCAGTCCCTCTCGGGTCCCCCCACTGTAATATCACACTAGCGTAGCAAGCCTTGCTCTTGTGCACCATCAGCTCAAAGGAGTGGACATGGCAGGTCTTGGACACCAACCACAGAGGATCCAGGACAGCTGCTTTCTTCAAACACCTCTGCTAAATCACCACCTCAGCAGAGAAGCCACTTCACCCCGCACCATAAACCACGCTCCCGTGTGTCAGCTGGACCGATGGTGTTTCACCCTCCTCCGCGATGGTTGCATTGTACATAGTGGGAAAGTGATTCTTCAGATAAAATGGCAGATTGGGAGGATTAACCCCAACTCCTGTTTGTCTCCTATTATTTGAATATCTTGCAAAACAGAAACTTTGTAAACAAGCACACAGCCTGGTTTGGAAACCACTGCGGCTGTCTCCAGGTGATGGTTTGCTCTGGGGAGATGTTTTCCTCTAGGTGGATCTCCAGAGCCAGGGCTTCAGGCACTCGCAGAGATCGGACTCATGTGGACTTCCCAGTCATTTCCGTGGCTCCGTGTATCCAAGAGAAGAAGCTGGCTGTTTAAAGGTTGTTAATTTTTTTTTTTTTCTAATTCCCAAACTAAAAATAAAGGTTGAAACAGTGGAGGATCTGGGGCTGGGCTGACCTCTGCCTGGCTTTGAAGAGGCGGCATCAAAAATTTAAATGAAATAGGTGATAAAACCAGTGAAGCCAGTGACGGGAGTCAGAGCGGGCAGATGGGATCAGAGCTTTGGGCCAGGCTGGTGCAATTAGGAGTGTGTTTTGCACCAGGCTGACCAGGACACTGTAGGAGGGAGGCCAGAAAGGTGCAGCAATATGGAGAGATAAGATCCTGGAGCAGTGCTGGAGCTGTCTGGACAGAGAAGAGTAGGAGGCACCATAGAAATTTCCTGGGAGCTTATCACCGTGGGCCATCTTCTCCTCCTCTTTCACATCCGCGGCAGACCTGGTGCCGCAGGACTGTCCGAGCAGCCGCCCAGCCCTCGCCCGTCCCCGCTGCCGTCAGGCACGGCGGCTGCAAGACCCATCGCAGCAGGGTGGGGGTCTCCGTCCTGACACGGTTGGAAATTTAGGCCTCCAGAGATGTTTAGCTGCCTTAAAACAGAACCTGAAAGAGGTGATAAATATCTTCAGGCCAAGGACCCGTGATCCCAGGCACTGAGAGGTGGTGGGGCCGGTGACCAGCCGACACTGAATGCGGACATTTGTTGGGGTTGGCTTCAGTGCTAAATTCACGAATCCACCGAAACACATTTCAGCGTTTATCTGTGCCATTCCCGGTGGGAAAGGGCTGCTCGCTAAAAGCCAGCCCAAAGCGACGCATCACATTCAGTCTCCAGAGGCAAAGGATGGGGCTGAAATAAAATCCACCAGCGCGGTCCCATATGGGCAAAGCCTCGCCGGTGGGGAGGGAGCACCTCAGGTTAGCGGGGACCCTTTCCAGCAGCACATTAACCTGTTGTCCTCTTACAGCCAGAGCTGGCTTTTGACACCCTTAAACCAGCTCTGAACACTACGAGAAGGACCCCCTACTACTTATACCCAGAGCCAGGAAGCCCAGGTAAGGGGCCAGGTAGAAATTAGACTTAAAAAGAAAATGACCTCAGTGAAGGGGTGGTCATTGCTGATGGTTAATTCGTGTTTGGGAGGCGCTTGATTTTGCAGGGCGAATCTCCATGTGGGTTTTACATTCAGATATTCACTGCTTTCATATCATTGCTGTTGGCTGGTTTTTTCCTCCAACTGCTATTAAAGTTACTATTTGATAGGAGAACAAAAGACAAATAGGAATCATTGGTGCAAAACCTTGCCATCTAAGCATGATCTTTCTGGACGAGGAACTCTAAGCCCCTGATCTGTGTGATATATAGTTTGTGTACAATAATATCTGCTACAGTTATTATTACCTATATTACAAAGATCTCAAAAAAAAAAAAAAAAAAAAAAAAAAAGGGTTTGCACACATGCCAGCTAGTTTCTCTGTTAGGGGGAGGGAAAAAAAAAAAGAATAAAAGTTTAATAAACGTGTGCTGTGTTGTGGATGACTTTGTGGCGACCTTTGTTGCAAATGGCCTATGCATGCGGAATAATGGTCTCCGTGCAGAGAGGGAAATGGCTTAGTGCTATCATCGTTGCCTCGGTAACCATCAGAGTCTCCATCTAGCAGAGAGAAATGAGTTATGAAAAGGCTTGAGTGAAGAAGGGATTAACACATGATCCCAGGGACAGCATGTCAATCAAAATCAGCGGAGAAATTACACTGCTCTATTTGAGAATGTCTCCGGAAACGCAACCTTAGTGGGTGTATGTATGTGGATGTATGCAGGCATGATGGAGAGACGTATAGCTCTGAGCCTCATATGGAATATATATATTTTTATACATATATAGTGCAAGATATCTGCGAGCACTGGCGTGCACGTGCACAAGCACCCCCTGCACACACACTACCTATATGTTCATGTCCAAACACACGCATGAGGCACCTCTCCGTAGGGACACACCTTTGCAATGCTCATATGATGTGCGGCTCCGTGCTCGCTGGGCTCCATGCTACCCCAAGCAGCCGAGCAAATGAAAACCACTAGAATAAAAAAAAAAAATTAAAAATAATCCAAAATGCATATTTGATCCTGAAATATTCTCGTCCTCTCTCCCATCCTCACCAGGCTTCGTTAAAGTATCCCTGATGGCATCCCTTGTTCCTGCAGGACAGCCCAGGGGCTGAACCCCATGAATTCCTTCGTGCCCCTCCAAAAGGGAGAGCAGAAGGAATTGTTCTGCTATAACATGCTTAAAATGCAAAAGCTGGGGCAACATGGAGGCAATGACTTTAGACTGAGGGTCTCGGTGGCTTCACCTGAATGTCTTCTATCAGTGTCGCACTCCTGGGCCCTGCAACTTGTAGGTCAAGGGCATGGGAACTAAACCCACGATTAACTCCCTCTTGGTTTTAGCTATTGCAAATTCTCTGGTAGTTACAACCCCCAGCGCTGCTCAGCCGTGTGTAGCTGTGCACACATTTCCTATGGCGATTGTTTGCCTTGATTCAGCTGACGAGCTTTACATTACCTGGGACCAGAGTGAGTTTTCTGCTAATGTAGGGAGCAAAATGTGATTTCTGGGAAGGGAGGGCTTGTGCGGCTTCGTAGCTGAGGAGTGTGGCTGGGAAAGGCCTCGAATATTTGTTCTGTTCATTGGCCGCTTCAGTAATAGAAAACTTTCTCTTCCAGGAAATTCTCTCTCTCTTTTTTATTTATTTTTTTTTAAGCAGATGATTATTACAGGGAAAATAAAATTTCTCTTTGGCGTCTTTGCTGCTTGCTGAGCCACCCAGCCTGCCCCCACACCGGGAAGTGCAAGACCACTCAGGGAGGGGATTTGCCCCCCAAAACATTACTGGATCACCCAGCCCCCCACAGTCTGAGGTCCTCCCTGTGCTCATCGCCCAGCACACCCCACTCACACCCACTCATCAGCACAGCACCCATGCTCCTGCACCCCTGCATGAGCCCCGTGCACAGCTCATCCTACACCAGCAGCTGATTCATACCTTGTGCTTCAGCTACAGGCACAGTTGCTTTACAACCGCCCCTATGTATTCCATACGTGCACAGGCTCTTCACCTGCCCCCATCCTGCCATACCCCCATCACCACAGGCAAACGCTTCCATACGTCCCTCTCTCCTCCTAATGCACAGACACCTTTGGCATCTCCCTAAGCTCCCTTACAGCCCACAGGCCAAGACACGCCACGAGCCCTGCGTCACCCCCAGGACCGCAAACCCACAGCCAGGTACTCAGCCCTCCCGACCAGCCCCGCCCTCGCACAAACACACCTTCTCAGGGGCATCTTTGGGGTACACAAACACCTTGTAGCCCCTCCACCCACACGCTACAAAATCTTTCCCGCGTCTTCAAACCCCTATGGCAGCACCCGCTCATCCGGGCTGCGCCCACCCGCACCCTGCAGCCTCCCATATAAATCAGCCGGGATCAAGCACGCACAAGCTCAAAGAGAGATGCCACCAAAATACACGCACTGTGCAAATGCTCCCAGACACCCCCGCCACGATAGACAGGGACACCCCCAGCCTAGCCAGGGCCACCAGTAAACCCTCCACTAAGGATTTCCATAGCCCTCCACCACCATGAAACCCTTGGCTCTGGCTTTTTGGGACTCTCCAAGACCTTCGGCATCTCTTTCCAGACCCCATCCTCTTCCTTCCCCCTCTCCTTGCTTTCCTTTCTCTCGGGTTTATTTCCCCTCGGCTCCCACTCCTTCCCCCTTTCCTTCCCTCCCCCCCGCCACGTCCCCAGACTCCCACACAAGTTTAAAGCCATCAGCCCAGCCAACGGTTAACCAAATCGCCTTGACCTCTCTGCTATTTGATATTTGCCTCCTTGACACTCATTTAGGAGCGCGCAGCGGTAAAGCAGACATTGGACAAGTCCAGCCTGAAACCAAAGCCCTATGAAAGGAGGAGAGAGATCAGAAGAACCTGATAGCTAGGAACTTGTTCTCTCCAAAGGCTTTCTGGACATTTTAGCCTGGATCAGGGGTCCGTGGAGCGCCAGTTCGTCGCCAAGCAGGGTGTAAACGTTAAATGTTAGCTATTTGTTCCAGAGATTGGCATGAAGATCGAGTCTTTCTGCCTCCTCTCCCCCCCTAGCCCCCCTCCCGCAGTCTCTCCAGCCCGTCCAGAGTCTCACAGACACTCATTCATTAGCGGTTTAATAACCCTCCCGACGTGATAACATCCTTTACTCCCGGCTCTGCGAGCGGAGGTGACCCGGGGGTGGGGGGGGAGCTGCTCACTCGAGATGCTCCGGGAGGTCGGGGGTGGGGGGGGGGCTCGGGGGTACCTGGCAGCCAGCACAGGCTGCTCCTGAAGAAAAGCATCCCCCCACCAAAAAAAAAAAACAAAAACAAAAAAAAAAAACAAAACAAAAAAAAAAAAAAAAAAAAAAAAAAACAAAAAAAAAAAAACCAACTTTGGTGTTCGAGTCCCTAAAAGTCCGGGGGGCGCCCCCCCCTCCGAGGCCCCCGAGCCCGGTGGGGGGGGGGACACGGACAGGCACACGCTGTCCCCCCCCGGACCCCCCTGTCGCCCCGTGTCCCCAACCCCGGCTCCGCCGCCGGAGCCCCCGGCTCCCCTCTCGGGTGATGCAGAGATGCTGGCGGTGCCTCACCTGAGCAAGCCCTGGATTATTTTAAATGGCTCTAATTTCAACATTTATCGCGTTTGCCCCGTAACTGCGGATTCACGAAGCAACCTTTCGAAACTCTGATTAGTTCAGCTTCGTTCAGTGCCTTTTCCTCCCTCTCCTTTCTCTCCAGGTCCCCCCCCCTGCCCCCCCCCCCCCCCCCCCCCGCTCCTTTTCTGCGCGACTTTCATGCGCTGCAGATAAGATATAAAATACTCTATCGGGATACTGTAATATTAAAGATCAAAAGTGGCATCAATTGAAGACCAAACGCACGGAAAACAAAGGGGAAGGCTGGGAGATGTTCATCAGCTAATTACAACTGCAAATATTATGCAAATTTATCTTGGCACAGAAACGGAGAAAGCGAGTTTAAGTGCGGAGATAATGCTGGAATATTGAATGTTCAGCTGAGGGTGGGACGTGGTCCAATAAATTCATCTGAGGGAGAACTGGTATTATATATATGTATATTCCTATCAAATCATCTACACTTCAAGTTGGGGGGGGATCAAAAATTGCGGTTATAATTGATACCTGAAATTCCTTGACAAATATTGCAAAGAATATACGGTGGAGGAAGAGTAGGGAAGCAGAGATTACCGTTCGGATGGGGTTTGTGAAACACCGCATATAAAATGCTGAACCAATAGCAGGGAGACCTACATTTGCAACACGCACACGGGTGGGGGGGAAGGTCCCCCCCACTCAAGACCCCAGGTGGGAGCCTTTCCCTTTAGGCAAAGGGGAAAAAACAAGTTATTTTTCAACCTCATTTCAGAAGCGTCTCCCGCTTCCTGGAAAAAAAAAAAGGGACCCGTGCTAGACCTGGTTAATAGTTAAACACCGTCCCTGTGCCGTGAGAGCCAAGAAGGGATGCGAGGAGCCAGGGAAACTCAAACCAAGGCAGAACAGGGCTGCCAGCACCTGTCCCCAGAAATTTTAGCATCAGGAGTGCCTGTACACAAAGAGAAAAAAAAGGGGGGGAAAAAGGGGGGGGGGGGGGGGCGGAGGAAAAAAAACAAGGGGAAAAAAAAGCGAGGCGCAGCAAATTGACCACCAAGAGGATTTTTAGGCACCATTTTCTCTCCGATGCTGTCCAAGAAATGAAGAGGCAGGGATGCTCTGGGTCAGGAGCATCCCCCAGCCCTTCGGCGGGGTTTTTGGGGGGTGGGTTGAGCCGTTATCGGATTTGCCCCACGCGGTGGTTCAGTCCAGATGAACTTTTGGGCTGAGTTATTATTGCTATGGGAATCCCGCCCCCCACCCCCAACCCCATCCCTTAGAGGGGAATAAAGAGGGTTGGAAAATGTTTGAAATGCATCTTTTCCCTGCGCAGGTGAGGAGGCAGACACCGGCTGCTTCTTCCCTTCAAGGATTCAAACGAATATATTTAAATCCAGCAAAATATCAGCAGATCTTCCCCTCCTCAGGCACAGGAATATCAATAATTTCAGGTGAATGCCCCCCACCCCCTTTTCGTTTCTGCAGCCAGAAACACAGAGCAGCGTTCATTTGCATACAAAGCAACCCGCAGAGTTTCTCCAGTTTATAAGAAATGCCTTTTTAAAAAAAAAAAAAAGGAGGCAGAGACACAGGGAGAGAGAGGGGAGAGACTCCTAGCAGAAATCTTATCGATTTTTTGCTATGCATGTATTTATTTGGCAACGGGGCGGGGAGAAAAATTGAACATTATTGGCAGCCCTCCCTTTAGGAAAAAAAAAAAGGGGGGGGGGGGGGAAGAGAGAGCTGCAAATTGTGTTTTATCTTAACCCGGCTCTGTGCTTTATTCAATGTTTATGATGTATTATCTCCCCCTTAAATAAAAAATAAATCATGTAAAATTAGAATCTCGCAGCCACCGAGAGGAGAAGCTCCGGTCGATTTTCTTAATTTCACTCTGAAAGTGACACACTAATTAAAGCGCTTCACCGCCGCCCCCCAACTTCTTTTTATATTATTATTATCAGATTTACCTTATATTTTCCCAATTAAAAAAAAAAACCTAAAAAAAAAAAAATCCTTTTCGCTGCCCCCCGGATAAAACTAAACTAAAACAAGGACCCCCGGTTTTTTTTCCCCAACGTTGCCCATCGCTTTCCGCCATCAGATTCATTGTGATGTATTAGATGCAATAAATTATCTCATGTAACAAAACATTGGGAGCTGAAAGGGTGATAATCTGGAAAGCAGAGATAAGGATTCATTATTCCGAATCATTATGAATCCAACGTTGCCTCTGACTTCTTTCTTAATCAGCTCCTCTGATCCTGGATATGTGAGCAGCACAGATAAGGAAAGAGTCATTTATAATTCTGTACCTCGTCTAATATTTTAAATAAAGTCAGAGGCAAGAAAACGCTATAAAACACAAGCAAGAGGCGGGCTCCGAATGAAATATCACTTCGATGTTGTTAGAGCCGCAGTAAGATTTAATTAAAATTCTCCACTTCCACGTGCTTTATATATTTTTATAAATATATTTTGCACCTTGGCTGTAATGGATTGGAATTTACATCTGGGGCTATTTGTTGGGCTCTGGATTTGATTTTATTTCCAAAGTCCCTGATTTGGGTGAATGGAAGATGTGGGCGAAGGGGGGGGGATTATTTTAATTTCCGAGGGTCCCCCCCAGCCCCGCTCTCCCTCCCCACTGTTCACACAAAGTCATTAGGTCGATCCTACCAAAGTAGGAGGCTACGTTTAATGGAAATCGTTTTAAAGCGAATATACTCTGCGCACACAAAGCGCAGGATCGATGCCAAAGTGGCTGATTTGGGGAGACCAAGACGAAGGGTCCTTTCTCCTCCCTCCTTGGAAATGAAGATTGCAACGATGATATTAAAAAATAACCTATCTGGGGCTGTGTTTTTTAACCGGGGAGGGGGAAATCATTGATTATTGACAACTTTTTCTCCGGGGTGGGGGCAGAGAAGGGTGGGTTTTCTCTCCAGGGCAGACAAGGCAGTTTAATGATAGTGTATAAAACACCCCGAACCTCCTCTCTGCACCCGGTTATCATAGCCATAACGTATGGATTATATTTATGGAGGGTCAGACTGCAAACCCTGGTTCAGGCGGAGACGAAATCGATTTTATGTGTGTGTGTGTAGGTATTTATTTCGGTGTATACGCGTCTAAATGTGTGCCAGGAGGAGAGCAAGAGGTGGGATTAACCACACGCACTCGGAGAATCACAGGCTCCCCCAGTGAGTTGGAAAACACAAGGAAAATAATGTATATTCCATGGAATATTTATATACACACACACACCGTGTATATATATACACACAGAGGAAAAAAAATGTGTGTGTGTGTATATATATATGCATGTATTTATTTATTTAAATGACCTCTGGCTACCTGACTATTGCTTTTAATGCATATTCGGACCTAAACTGCAGGCATCAAGGAAGGTCTGTGATATTTATGATAAACCCCGGGTGCCATTTAAAGCCTCATTAGTTATGTTTAACCTTTGATTCACCAGCCATCGTGGCTGGAAATGAACTTCGCGGTGCGGGGTGAATGCGGGGGGGGGGGGGGGGTATGGGTGTGAGTGGGGACGCGCCTGCGCCTCTGCCCAAATTCCCTCTCCCCCCCGCAGCGAGCCCCAGCCCAGGGAACAGAGACAATAGCGCAGGGACTCCATCTCCACGGGCTTCCCAAGCGGTTTTCCCAAGAGGATCCTTGATTTTTCGTTTCCCACCTCGCCCCCACTTCCACGATGTGCTCAGACATCCCAGATCCAGCTCCCTCACCCGCCTTCCCTTTTTTTTTTTTCCCTTAATTTTTTTTTTTTTTTCTCATTTTCTGGGCAGTTTTGGAGGGATCCAGAAACATTTTTCTCCCACGCTGATCTCGCCTCCCTCCCGCAGCACTATTTGGGGGAGCAGAAACCGTGGCGAGCGGAAGATTTCCCAGGGAATTTCCCTGCCTGGTGATGGGGAACACACACCCCGAGTGATTTTAGCTGTATTCTCCTTTTCTTTTATATCCCATACCCATGCAAGGATTTAGCCCCGGCTCCTCCGCTTGGCTCAGTGCAAACCACACAAGCCTCGTGGCTTTAAAATACTCATTTTCGAAGCCTTTCCCTAGCAAAAAGCCACATTTCTCGGTGAGGTTAGATGGGCTCAACCCGCCTCCCCCCAGCTGCCGGGGTGCCCGGGCTGTTTCCATCGGTGTTTCGCGGCGGGAAGGCTCCCTTCGCAGCTCTAATGAGCTTTAAGTTATTACCTTAATTGAATGGGTTTTCTAAAGATAGAATTGGGAGGCGATCGCGTTACCTTTCACCTTACAGAGTCACTCTAGAAGCAGAGATAGCGAACTCCCAACGTCAGCAGAAAAAAAACCCCAATATCCCTCCAGGACCAGGACTGTGTATATATGTATACATATATATATATATAAAAAAATTTTTTCCCCCTAAGTGATCAATTTTCGCCCCCGTCTCTGAGTTCTGCCGGGACTCAGCGCCGCCGGGATCCGGGGAGGGCGGGTCTGCACTCCCCCCCCCCCCCCCCCGCAAATCACGCGTGGGTCTCCCACTCGTGGGGCCTGGGGACTGCTGCCGGCACCTTTAGCCCTGGGAACAAACCACTTCTGGTTTATTCCCGTGGGAGCACTTCACGCCAGTGGTCGATGTGGGGTTTGATGTTAAAAAGTGGGGGGGGTGTTTCTTCCCCCCCCCCCCCCCCCCACTTCTTCCACCTCCCCGGGAAGTTGCTGCCCACCCCAGTGGAACGGCGTGGTCGCTCCGGGACGAGATTTCCGTGGCGATGCGTGTCCCCCCCCACCCAGGCTGGTCCTCCGGGTCTTGTCCGGCTTTGCTGGCAGGAACCCCACCCCCGGGGGGGGGCTTTGCAGCAACGAGCCCCCACCCTTAACAATAAAACCCCGCATCCCCAAACCGCGGGGAAGTTTCCCTGCGAGCAAATCTGCCGGTGGATCAAGGCGGGGCGGGGGGGGGGGGGGGGGAATGCAGCACTAGGTTTTGGGGACTGACACGAGTGGGGGGGTTAAATGTGGAAAAATCAGCTTTCTCCCCCACCCCGATCCCTCCATTTCCTTCTCATCGGTGCAAGATTTGGGGCACCCCCGGAGGTTGCGGCATGGCCCCGGCCCGGCTCCCGGGCTTCATCCCCGGCCCTACAGCAGCCGGGGGGGGGGGGGGGGGGGGGGGGCTTCCGTCTTCTTCCCCCTCCCCAGCCCTCGAAAGCCCCCAGGTTTTCATGGGGAGGGGGGATTGGGGAGCGGACGGGGGGCTGCAGCTCCCCCCTGGCCCTCCCTTTCGCTCCGCACCGAGATCGGCCCCGGGTTCAAGCCCGTCCAGCTCTGGCAGGACAGACAGCGGGGGCGGGGGGACGGACACGGGCGGACGGACAGAGCCCCCGGGCTGGGACCGACCCCCAAGGTCGGTGTCTCCCTGCAGAGGTGCTGCGCTCCCGCCCGCGGCCGGGAGCCTTCCTCGTCCCGATGAAGAGGGGGGGGACAAGGGGGACAGGGGGACTGTCACCCCCGCTCTCGGAGTACCAGGGGACGCGTGCGGATTTTATATATATTATAATATATATATATATATATATATATATCTTTTTTTTTTTTTCTGTCCAGATCCTGGAGCCTTACACAGACATATACAAAATAAAAATTAATGATTTAAAAAATTAAACAAAGGAAAATAGGGTCAATCAAAGTCCCTCCCGAGGAGGAGGGGGGACAGAGGAGAAGAAACAGCCCCTCGTAGCTCATGTCACCGTTTTTCCTCGAAAGCTTTCGATGCAAGCGGAGCGAGCCCCGGCGTTATTGGTATGATCATACGCTTAATTATTTTTTTTTTCCTTTCTCTCTCTCTCTCTCCTCCCAGGCGTCGCAGGCTCACGGCAGTGACAGTCGCTCCCGGGACGGGTTACATCACGCTCACACCTCTGCGAGCCCCAGGACCTGGCGCATCCCCCCGGCCCTGCCCCCGGCCCCCCCCCCCCCCCCCCGCCTCCCCGCCCCGTGTGATTCCCGGAATGGGTGTGTAAAGAAATGGCCCATCACATTTCTCTCACTCTTTCTCTGCCCTTTCCCAACCCGGAAGAGCTCTGATCTTCAGCCCAGCCCGGAGGAGGAGGAGGAGGAGGAGGAGAAGGGCAAGGGTGGGCGTTTGGAGGATGCGGCTCCCCCAGGTTTTCCCCCTCGGTGGGAGCTTGCGAGATGCCAACAGCCGCCGCGGCGGCTCCGCTCCTCCCGCACGCCGGCCCTGAGAGCTCCAGCGGAGCGGGACAGAATAAAAACCAGCTGCCCAGGTCAGTGAATCCTCCGATTTGTGTGTCCGTGTGTCCGTCTCCCCGCCCCACGTCTTCTTTTTTTTCTTTTTTTTTTTTTTCTTTTTTTTTTTTTTTTTAATTCCTTCTCCTCCTCCTTTTACTCTTTCTCCACGTGGAGGGAATTAGGATGGGGATCTCGGCTCAAAGGGCAGCAGCCGCCGGCTTGAAACTCAACCCGACCCCCTTTTATTGCGTGGGGTGGGTGGGTGGGAATCGGGTTTTCCCGGTGACCTTGGAAAAGGCACCCCCCCCCCCTCCCCGACCCGGGAGGGAACCGGAATTTGGGAAGCGGGTGACAAAAAAGCTCTTTTACCCCTGGGTGTCAGAGGCAAAAGAGTGAGTGAGGCTGGGATGGTCGGGGTGGGAGATGGGACACGGCGCTGTCACCTCTGGATGTGAAATATTAATCCGAGGACGGGAAGGGATGTATCTGTCATGCGGATCGGGGCCTTTCCGTCCCAGCTTTCCTATGTGCATATAACCTTTGGATATATACGGACCCGTGTACGCGTAGCGCTTATATTTCTGTATACAGCGATGACCGGGGGTGCGGGCGGGTGCCGGTGCCTGCCAGGGCGGCTGCGAGCAGCAGGACGTCTGCCTTCCCATCCCCTTCCCACGTATGAACACCCACCGATGGTGGTTTGACTGTGTCAGGACGGTCCCTGCCGTAGAGTACATAATATATACTGTATATATTTAGCACTGTATGTATTTACGTTAAAATAGAGTATATAATATATAGCAAACATACTATGCTTCTAATAGGGTCTAATTAAGGCGATCTGCCGCCTCTTTCCGTAGACATTCCTCCTTTTTACGCCGTGTAAACCCAAACCACAGCTACCCCAGCCCGCGGAGGAGAGATGTGCCCGTTAAGGCAGGCTGGGATGAGGAGGAAGATGAGGGTCCGCTCCCGGCCCGGATCTCCCACCCTCCCCGCGGCTCCCGGTCCCGGCCCCGGCGGGCAGCGCTGCCCGCACCCGCGGGGGATCCGCGGGGATCCGCGGGGGATCCGCGGGGGATCCGCGGGGTCTCCGGCAGGACTCGGTGCCCAAGGACGAGGAGAGTTTTCCCCCTCTCTCCGACATCCCTGGATTTAGGTCTCTCGCTTGCTTCCCGCCCCGGTAGGAATTTTTTCCACCCTTCAGACCGGGAGGAGGGTATTTCAGGAGGGAGCCTGGAAACGGCTCGGGCTGTCCAGAAATGCGCGTTAGCTGTCACCGAGGGTCTTCAAAAGAGAAAGGGGAGAAAAATGTATGTCCGTCTGTCCATCCATCCATCCATCCGTCCGTCCGTCCCGCCATCCACCTCGCTCCTCTTACCTTCACGTGTCCGTACACAGGCAGAGCTCTGGGTGACGGATTTTAATGCAACCGGATAATTAATAACCACCGGCCTGCTTGTTTTCTCCATTATTTATGGGCCGCAGGTGCGGAGCGGAGGAGCCGGGGCTCGGCGGCGGGGGACACCGGTCCCCCCTCCCCGGGAGCAGCGGAGCTGGCATCCCCGGCCACCGGGGCAGGCAGGGGGGCAGAGGGGGTCCCGGCAGCCTGGGGGGGCTCGGGAAAGGAGAAACAGGCTCTCGGGAAGAGGGGGGGGGGGGGGGAAGGTCTCCCTCCGGCACTTTGCTCCCGGCTGGGGCAAAGCGCTTCCTTCTCCCCGGGGATGGTTGTTTTTTTTTTTTGTTTGTTTGTTTTGTTTTGGTTTGGTTTGGTTTTTTGTTTTTTGTTTTCCTCCAGAGCCGAGGGGGTGTTTTAATTCTCAAGGGGAAAAAAAAAAAAAAAAAAGGACGAGGAGGTGCTCCCCGCCAGGGGCAGGTGGGGAGCGGAGGGGCCCCGGCCGGGGG